>OX387241.1:50572669-51772669 GCA_947561735.1 Cenchrus americanus | reverse complement strand
GAAGAGCCGTAACGAAGCCTCTTGCGGGGTGGTGACTCCGCGAGAAAAGGGGTCTCGTCGGGGGCCGGACGGGTGGCTCCCTACCGTCACGCTCGGCCTCCACCGAGCAATCTCGGCGTAGGCGTCCTTCGCCCTCACCGTGGGTCCGCTCCCGGCTCGGCCGTAGTACCCTCCGTGTCGGTGTTGAGTGCCGTCGTGACCTCGGGCAAGAGTGTGGAGGCGTGGGTCCTCGGAGCGGTCGGTGGTACCACCGTCCGCCGCTCGGTGCCACCGGTACGACGAGGGATGTGGCGGTAGTCGCCGAGGCTCAACTCCCGGTCATGCCTCGAAACGAAGAGAGAACAAGGCCCTCCCGGCGGCATTCGCCGACGGATGCCCGGTAGGTAGAGTGAGGTGTAGTAGAATCATGGGTCGTGCGCGAGATATAACCTCCTCCCGCATGGTTGCGCACCCCGATGTGGACCCCGGTCGGGTAGTAGGTGCCCGGTGGCGTTCGTTCCGTACCGTGGGTGACGTACATGGGGTACACGGTGTTCCCCGGCTCCGCAGAGTGTTCGCGCACAGCCCAAGGAAAGTAGCCAAGTGCCACCTCGGACGAGTGCATGATGCAAGACGGGTCTCCCTCGCGAGGTCCCTCGTAGTAAGCGTCGTCCCTCTCCTCGTTGTCATCCTCCGTCGCTTCACCGTCCTCGGTGTCATCGCCGCAGTCGTTTGGATCTCCTTCCGTGGCATCCGGTGCGGGATCCTCGGGAGCGACGGGAGCCGCCGGTGAGGCGAGGGCGCCGGTGGCGGGGAAGGCGAGAGGTCGCGGAGATCCTAGCTCTCCATCGCAGTACACCTCCAGGATCGCTCCATCCTCGGCCTCTACGAAGAAGTAGGGGTCCTCCGGCTCCTCCCGAGGGCCGGACAGAGGGGGCGATTGTGCTCCGAACGGCCGAGTCCCGGCCATCTATGAAAAGAAAACGCGAACTCGCAGCGAGTAATAAAACAATAAAGGGGACAAGGTTTTAACAAAAGCAAATAAGATAGATTTTTAGGTGTATTTAGGGGATTTTTTTTTGAATGAGAGAGCCGAAATGTCTTTCTAGATAATGTCCTTATTTCGACCATTTCTATCTAAGGTCGCGTCCTACGATCGCATTGCTCGATACCACTCGTCACACCCGTTTTCCGAAGAAAACCGAATGCATCTCATACGTGTGCCATAATCACAATTTCACACATATGATAGACAAATGAGTGTAATATCATAGTACAATGCTCAAAACGTACATAGAGAGGTTTATTAATTCATTACACTCATCGATAGACACGAAGGTCTAAACACGAACATCGATAGCTAGACGATGGAACACCGTCTCCAACTTCACAAGCTCCCCGATCGGGGGTAACGCGAGCCTCGAATCCATCGAACTCGTCGAAGAACTCGCTCCCGCATCCTCCTCTCGAACACATATGGCAAGGGTGAGTACACTTATGGTTGGTACTCAGCCCGTGGGGGAAAATGCAAAGCTATCAAGGGTAGGCTATGGTTTTCAGCGGTAAGCATTTTAAGTTGGTCAAATTTTATTAGCAAGCACCTATTTACTAAGTGTAAGTATATACCACCCCAAAACTTAGCTTTTCAAGACTATTCCTCCAAATCATAAGTAAACCACAATTTGAAATCCATTTCTAGTTAACTATCATGTGAGGGTCCAAGCCGCTCTTGACCGTGAGCACGGCCGATCGATCGCCTTTCACTCGCGGAGGTTGTACACTTTACCCACGCTCGTGTTCCCCATCCCGCCCGGTTTGCAAAGCCCTTAAACACTTCCGAGGTGAGTGGCAAGGGGTTCACTACGAAGCCTTTACAAAGGCGTGCAAAACACCAATATCCCACTACAAGCATGACTCGGGGCGGACCATAACCCTCCCTAGTGGTCGCACCTTAGCAAAGGCTACTACCCCAAAAGGACCGGCTATACCCCCCGCAGCCGGAGCCCCCCGTGTTCCTTCCGACAAGGGCTATTAGATATTTTACACTCCTAATTATTTGGCTAAGCCGAGCCATGTGGACTGTGGTTGCACCGTTTTCCGGGTGGTTCTCCATGTTTTAATTTATGTGTTCTTGAAATTCCATAAACACAAATTCCATTTAAATTCAACATTTTAAAAGATAACTTCCATTCCCAAAGTATAGCATCTAAGCATTTATCTACCCAAACATTTATTTAAAACAAGGTATGCAAGGTATAAGGATTAAAATCTAGTCATTTCCTTAATAGGCATTTCCCATCAAAATTTATGCATAACGATAAAATTTAAAGTGTGGTAACATGCAAGTTATTAGGACAAAAAGAGTATGCAGGGGGGAAATCCACTTGCCTTCTTCTCCTAAAAGCGGGGCTCAATTTCTTCAAAAGATGGCTCTCGCTCAATCTCGAACCGCACGTCCTCTACGATCACACAAGAAAAACAAACAATAAATAAAACAGTACATCAAACATTGCTAAAAGTCTAATACAAGCTTCTAAAACTAACGTGCTTGTTGAGACGATCGCGTGGACACCAAAAACGCCTAAATCGGAGCTAGGACGGAAAAGTTATGATTAAAACAAATTCTAGGGACTATTTTGTAAAAGAAAAATGATCCTTAGGGGGTTTTCTATAAAAAATTCAGGGGCTAAAACATAATTATAAATATAAACTAGAGGTCCTAGGTGCAAAAGGGGGCTTTTGGACTGCGGTTGAATATTTTTGAAAGGGCTAGGGGCTTATCTATAAAAACCAGGGACTAACTTGCAAGGCTTTTATATGGTGGAAGGACCGGGTTGCAAAATATATAAAAGACAGGGGCTCTTTAGAAAAATGGCCGGCGCAACCCTAGGTTTGACCGGTATGACTTTGGTTGACCGAGGGCTCGATTAGATCTAGGCCGTTGGATGAAGATCTAAAAGGCCGGGCCGGCTTGCGGCTCAAGAGCGGCGGCGACCGGCCACGGGCGGTGGCGCGCGCGGTGACAGCGGCGCGCGCCCGCCGGGAGCATCGCCGGCGACGGCTAAAATGGGTGTTTTGTGCGCCAAAACTCACGGGACAAGGACCAACAGAAAGAGGGGAACACAAGGAACTCACTGAGAGGCTTGGACCGGAGGAAAGCTCGCCGGAGAAGGGGATCGATGGCGAGGGCGGAGCTCCGGTTCGGGTTCCTTGGGGACAGCGGTGTAGAGGAGGAGATGAGCTCGAAGGAGCGGTGCGAGGTGGAGAGGAGCTCGGGGGCGGCCTTTTATAGGTGGTGAGGGGAGCGGAGGAGCCGCGGCAAGGCGGTGGCGCGGGGGTCACGGCGGCGGCCGCCATTAATGGCCGGGGCTCGGTGGGCGGCCGTTTCCGGGAGAGGAAGAGGCGCGGGGCGGCTTGAGGCGGCGCGGTTGAGTGCTCGCGCACCGGAGGGAGGGGAGGCGGCGCGGGGAGGCGAAGGGGGCGCGGGGCGTGGCGGTGGCCGGCGCGGCGAGGAGGTGGGCGGGCGCCCGAGGTTGAAGGTAGCCCCCGACGGTGGGCCCCCACCGTCGGCCGGCGTGTGTGAGTGAGAGAGAGATAGTGGGGTGGGGGGGGGGGGGTAAGTGGGCCGGCCTGGTTTGGGCCGCGCGGAAAATAAAAGGTGGGGTCAATGTTAGGGTGATCTCGTTTTGTTTTTTTTTCTTTCTTTTTTTTTTCAATTCCTTTTTTTCTCATTTCTTTTTCAAACTTTTACTCAAAAACTTTTTCAAAATTTTAGACAAACTTTTGACCACACAATCAATTCAAAATCCATGCATTCAACATGATGCACAAACACTTGGTTTCTCTAAATTAATTAATTATCATTGCATATATTTAAAGGCAAATTTAATTATTCAAATTCATTAACCTTAGAAATAAAAATTCTAATTGTTGCTAGCATTTTTTTAAGTGATGGAATTTTGGGTGTTACACTTCTGCTTTGGTGGACCCCTGAAATAAATCATGGAAAATTATTAATTTGCATAGCTAAACAAGAAGTGTTGTCATTGTGTAGCTATGTCTACAAAGTATACCTCTCAGCCTCAAATGCAGCTATGTCATAGGATGCAATTGGTGCAGAGACTTCATAGGATGCAATTTCTTCATGAACGGCAGGAGGGTGCTCAATTTGGAGAGGAAAGGGCTCATTGGATCCATGTCCACTTCCAGACCTTGTGTGCAAATAAGATCAGTTAGGTTCTAGATTATAAATGACAAGATCAGCTAAGTTAGATGACAAGATCAGCTACGTTAAATGACAAAATCAGCTAGGTTAGATGACACAAAATCAGCTAGGTTAAATGACAAAATCAGCTAGGGTTAAATGACAAAATCAGCTAGGTTAAATGACAAATCAGCTAGGTTAAATGACAAAATCAGGTAGGGTTAAATGACAAATCAGCTAGGTTAAATGACAAAATCAGGTAGGGTTAAATGACAAAATCAGCTAGGTTGTAGATTGTAAATGACTAGATGTAGAAAAGTGAAAGATCAACCTGCTTGTACTTGTTGTTGGTCGTGGCCCCCTTTTTTGGCACCTTTTTTCACTCTCTTTGGCTTATGTGTAGCATTAGCCACCGCCTCATTGTATGGAAACACCATGCCGATCCAAATAGTGGCCACAACAATGCTAGTCACTGTGCTTGTGGACGATGCTTTCTTCTGCCTTTTCTTTGGTGGACCCCTGAAATAAATTATAGAAAATTATTAATTTGCATAGTTAAACAAGAAGTGTTGCCATTGTGTAGCTATGTCTACAAAGTCTACCTCTCAGCCTCAAATGCAGCTATGTCATCTGGATTGCCATTCTTACATGTGTACCAATGGTGTCCTAACTGATGGCATATTGGGCACTGATGTTGTCTTTTGCCGGTACCTTCCTCATTGCCTGATTTCTTCCTACTACTGCCTCTAACGATGCAGGCGGGCCCGTCTGCAGACGCCTGTAGGGCCACCTGCATCACCTGCATGCGGTAAGTGATCCGTCCGCAGGAGTCCGCCATCATTTACTTAATTACCTGCCATCTCCAGGCGGGTTTTGCGGGGGGAAGTTAGCAAAGTTGGCGGTCATCCGTCGCAGCCTACGAGCCGCATAAACTAGCGCAAGAACCGCAAGCAAGCTTGCATGCCGCTATATACAAAAGCATCCGTAATATTACTTTTATGACTAGACAGTCTTAATAATTTTTCTAGAAGTACTGCTGCAAATAGCATTGGGAGTACATCACAAGACCTCGAGACCTACAAGTTGCTGAACACAGAACCTGATACAGTTTAAATCATTACATCACAAGTCTGACATCTGATCTTTTTATAACTCTGGAAGACAAAAACATGCTCAGAAAAGTGTTTTATTTATTTAACAATTCACAGTGTCATGGCTCATGATTTCACCATCTCTTCCCCTGAGAATAGTCACAATATTGATGGAATACACCTGCAAATCTCTAGAGAAGTCAACATTCACTAAACTGAAGTGTGCAGAGATTGAATCCCTGGGTTTTTTTCTGGGGACTGAACAAAGTTTGGGAAATAATACCTGCTGATGTAGTGTGATACATAATTGCCCTCACATCTGATACAGACTTGCTAACATACTTTTGCAAAGCACCCGTTTCCAACAGTCTGCAATGCCAAGTTTCCAACACTCATCACAGTTAGCATTACAGAAAATAAGTACCTAACAACATACATTGTTTTTCTTTTTCCTGTAAAGACCTACAACTGAGCAAATCCAGGAGCACCCCAGACGGATCAGCCTTTGGATCAATGAAAAGGAAGAGGTTTTTCCAGACAAGAAGCAGAGTGCAGAGGTTTGCGAAGAAAACAGTATCAATGGTGCTACTGCTGGCAGAAATAGAGAGTGTGGGGACAAGATAAGGATTGGCGGCAATGCCACAGAGTACAAGGGAAAAGCTATTCAGGTTAGCAATCATGCAAGCATCAGCCAGACAACAGAATAATAACCATATCTTTATCCTAGTCGCCAGTAATCATAAGTAAAGAACATTAGCTCATGAACAAGACAACAATAACCATGGCTTCTAATTGACTAACTGCACAGGACAGTCAAGGTATACCTGCAGAATTTATAGTGATCATGTAAATCCATCTTCCTCAATAATATCACTCAAGGTATCAATTTTTATGATGTCCAAGTAAGATGTACCTGTAGAAAAGAAAACGTAGTACAATTTTTTATGATTCAAATAAAGAAAAGATGTACCAATGAGAAAAAACAGCAAAGCAGTAACATATTACCTGCTTCCCTTAGCCAGTTTTGGAAACAAATCAGAGCTTCAATGGTGTTGCCTGATAGTCTATTCCTATAGTCACTGACAATTCATCCACTCGTACCGAATGCGGACTCGGATGCAACAAAGAGATGCTCGACAAAGCAAATACATCACGTGCCATACGGGACAAAATGGGATATTTCGGTACGTGCATTTTCCACCAATGTAATATATCAAAATGATCACCATCACACGGGAATCACTACTGTGACATCAACAATAGTGGCATGTGATAACCATATATCCAGTGTTCTGATTAGATGTCCATATATCGCTTGTTAATGAGAATCTACAATTCCAACTACCAAACAAATCTTTTAGTGATGATTTGTGGTTCTGAAAAGCCTCCATACAATTTTCTTTTATGGTTGTCCTAGAAACAGACTCGGCAAGTGGGTTCAAACTGAGGGAGTAAGTACGAAAACCTTCATATTCAACAAATGAAAATGGAAGTTCATGTTGCACAATTAATCTAACAAGTTCACGACGAGTGATTTTTCGATCAAATTTCCAATTTGCTAGGGCAGCTGCCTCTGTAGAAAATGCTAATGATTTCAACTTCTGAACCATGTTATGCACTTTAAGCCTTTCTACACACAAACCCAAATGCCTATGAATGTGACTGTTTCCTGAATTTTGTGTGGCTGAAAATACCTCATAGCAGTGTTTGCACCGAGCTTGAATAAGTTTATTACCATGATAGATAGGGTCCATATCCATCCAAATTTCTGATTTCAGCTTCCGTACTTTACTTTGTACCGAAGAGGAACCTGTAAAAGAAACATTGGTTCTCATTAAACAGATCAAAACTCTAAAGATCATATATACAATGACACTGACAAAATGAGGACATAAACAACAATTACCAGGTAAACTTGTTTCTTCGTCCAAGTAAAGTGGGGCTGATGTAGAAGGGGACCTCTCTACTGCTACTGGTGGAGGCGATGGAGAATTTCTCTGGCCATGTGCTATCACCACAGGGGACACTGCCAACCTCAATTGTGGATTCCTTGCCAATGGAGACCTTCTCACCAAAGGAGACTTCTCTGCCATAGGAGGTTTGAACCGTTTTCCAGGTGGTTGTTTCTTTGTAAGTGTTTCCATGGGCCTCTTTAGTGGGGAGCTTGTGGAAGTTTTTTCCTGACTTCCATTAGCAAAATGTTTTGTCCGCTTTGCAGCTGGTTGTTTGTTTGTACTTGTTTCAATGGGAATGGGCCTCTTCAGTGGAGAGTTTCTCAGAGATTTTTGTTGGGTTTCAGCAGGAGCAGACTTCACCCGTTTATTGCGCTTTGTTGCTGAAGAGCTGATAGGGGGTGGCCCGCCTGAGGAACCCCCAACATCTTGTAGTTCAGATGGTGAGGACACCATTCCCATTCTATGCTGAAATGAGAGAAAAAAATCCCAATTTATAGTGTCTGAAACAAATCATCCTAGACTATACAATAAATTGCTGAAGTGAATTGCAGAACTGACTGTGTATAGTATACCCAAATAACAATCTCAAGAACCTGCATTTAATAGGCTATGCAAGAAAATTCAACTTGATATTGGGCAAAACAAACCAGGGCCAGAGGCCCCAAAACAACTAAGGAAATGGTAGGAATAAATTTTATAATTGTACTACCAACTTTGATTTGCCTTTTTGTTCATTAAAAAAGGTGCGCGCAAACTTGGACAGAGGGATAGGGAAAAACCTTCTTATCTGCAGGCGATTCAGAAACTTGGAGTTTCCCCAGCATCAGCCTCTTCTATATCCAGGCCCTTCCCTTTATCATTTGTCAAACTAGCCTCAAATAAACAAATACATCATTAAATCATCCAGCCATCTTAACAAATCAGATATGTTCGATCTTTTGATTATGCTTCCTTCAACCTGCACGATTATTCCACTATCAACAGATCTGCTACTAACCAAGATCTGGTTTCAGGATCAGATCTCTAGCCAGCCTTACTCCATTCATGAATAATATCGATATCCATTAAACTCTAACAGTTGCAGAATATCAACTATCGATTCCAACCAATGGCAAGAGCTAGGCAGGCAAAAGCACCACCCCCTGCAGGCCTGCACGACCGCAGTGCTTTCCAACAAACAGGTAGATGTCTCTTTCGTCAATTTCGTCATTTAAGCTCTAACAGGTTGCTACCGATAACTAGCCAATCCATGGAGATCGATCGAGCTGGGCAAAGCAAAAGTAGGGCCCTGCTGACCGAGAGGCAAGTGCAAGAACCAAGAAATTGATGGCTCTTTAGGTCTCGTGTCTGCCGAGGAGGCGGAGCCCAGATGTCCCGGTTCTTAAGGCCATGAAGCCTAGCTACTCGCCTCGCCGGTGAATTAAACACTCGCCCGGTGTGTCTCGGCCAGAGGCCAGCGGCAAGCCACAGCCACACCGGCCACCTGCCTCCCCTCGCGGCCGGCATCAATGCCTGCAAGTCCGGCCAGCGGCTAGCGCGTATGAGATGATGAGAGAGCGTGTGCGTCCGTACCTTCAACAGATGCGTAGCTACGGAGAAAGAAGTAGAAGCTGGATAGCTGTCGGAGACGAGCGGCGGGGGTGGCGGCGCGGCGGGAAACGGGCGTCGGGGGTGGCGGCGCTCGGTGGTGCCGAGCCACCGCTGCGGGGCGACGGGGGAATCAGAGGATGTGATGTCGTGCATTGTTTCGCAGGCTATTGCAGGTTATGCGGGCCTCGCAGGCCCACCTGCTGCCGCCCGCCGGGGCTCGCAGGCTTATATGCTAGAACCCACTTCATAAATGAAGGCCTCTGCAGGAGCCCGCTGTGCTAATTTATGCAGGCGGGCCTCACAGGCTGGCAGGCCTCCTGCGCCTGCCTGCATCCTTAACTGCCTCCCTCCAAAGCTTATTTCATCCTGTTCTTCCTCCTTCCCCCTGCAGTTGACTTAAGCAATGGAGGATGCATGAAGAAGCCATGGGTGGGTTTGGGCCACATGGACTTGTCAGGAATAAAGGGCATAGAACCTGCATATGCAATTTTGAATTTCTCAACTGAATAGCACTCATCTACATAATCTTCAAGTTTGGCCCCAGGGATTGATGTGATGTAGGCAATGGCATGCTTGCATGGTATTCCTGACCCTTGCCAAGCTCTGCATGAACATGTCCTCTCAATTGTATTCACTACAAACCTGAAGCTACTAGCAGAACTTCCCTTAGCACAAACTTCGCAATGCCATCAGGTGAGCTTGTGATTACTTCAATGTCCAGGTTATAGCTAGCTCCTCTCAACTTCTGCACTATATGAGGCAAGATCTTTCCTTCAAACTTTTGGGCAACCCTTTTTCTAAGGTTCCATTTAATTAAGATCTTCGTCTAATGTTATCCATCAACTCATCCGGATGCATGCCCTTCATATCCTTCACCTGCCAACATAGAAATTCAATTTTCAAAGCAAACATGAAATAAAATAACATAATCAATGCAAAGGTAAACAAGGTAATCTTACCCATTTATTGAATGTCTCGGCCAAGTTATTGGTAACATAATCCACTTTTGATAATGTGGAAAGCGGCTCCTAGTCCACAATTTCTTGTGATTTTCCGAAGCCATTTCATAGCCTCCGGTTTGGCTGCGGCCATGGCTTGATAATGTTTCTCAAACATGTAAGGGCTCCAAGAATATGCAGATGCCCACAAGTGATCATCAAAAATCTGTCCACTATAGTGTTTCTTGAAATTCTCGTGTTAGATGGTACATACACTCTCTATGTTCGACATCCGGAAAAACTTTACTAACCCCATGCATCACTGGCTGCCCACAATCAGTACTGAATGTAAGACCAACTGGATTACCTATAGCTTCTTTCAACCTCTCCATAAACCACTCCCAATTCGGATTTGTTTCTGAGTCAATAACACCAACCGCTACTGGGTACATCCAGTTGTGACCATCAACTGCACAAGCTACACACAACTGACCCCTAAACCTTCCATTCAAAAATGTGCTATCTACGGCAAGATATGGCCTACAACCTTGTAGGAAACCATCAACACAAGCTTTCAAAGCAAAAAACACCTATTAAACCTTTTTTTGTTGTTGATGGTATGATGATCAATTACAACAAAGGATCCGGGACTACTATTCTCTATTTGAGCCTTAAAGTTGTATAGGTTGTCAAAACTTTCACCCCAAGGTCCATAAATTTTGTCCATAGCAAGTTGCTTACCTAGATATACTTTTTTGTAGGTCACATCAATTTTGTGTCTCTCCTTCAACCTTCTTTTCAGCTCTTTGGCACCCACTGTTCCATTTTCCTTCAACCAATCAAGCACTTGTTCACACACCCAATATTGTGTCACTCCTACACAACTGCCTTTCCTTCTTTTGCTCTCACAATTCTCATGCTTGTATGGGTTTCTTGTGATCTGCATAAAGAGTGTTACAAAATCATTGCATAAAGAGTGTTAAAAAATCAATGCATAAAGAGTGTTAAAAAATCATTGCATAAAAAGTGTTAAAAAATTTACCTTCACTGTAACTCCATCACTCAAAGTAGCAGTGTGAATTCTCCACCTACAACCCACATCCTTGCCACTGCAATACACCCTGTACCGAGATTTATCACACTTTTCAATGTTATATTGGAACTCATACTTGGTAGCATGTGTAGCTAAAGCCAACTTAAAAGCATTCGATCCGAATACATAGTGCCTACCGCCATAGGAGGATCATTCTTGTCATAGTGTGCATCGGGTTTCGTGCGGTGCTCTCTATCTATTACAATGTCATCTTCCTCTATTTCATCATCAGACAAAGATTCATCCTCCTCAACCTCCTCTACTTCATCTTCCTCTACTTCATCACCCTCTACATCATCTAACAATGTGTCTGGTTCAGTTTGACTAGTGGGAATGGGAGGTGCTCGATGTTCAGGACCAGTGTCAATATACAAGCATTCATCATCAATACCCGCGTGCTCATTCGATGGGTTTGGGTTAGCAAGAAAATCACTATCTGCAGATTTAGTAAGACCAGATTCCCCTATGCTTGGTTGCACTGATTGACCAATACCAATTTCCCACTCTGAAATGTCAGGGGGTTCACTACCCAAGCGGGCGTCCATCCTACAGATGAACAACAGGGCATGCTCAGCACATATGCATACATCACATATATGCAAGCAAAGAAGGGATAAACAAGGGAAACTTGAAGATTTTTACCTGCAGGAAGTGTGGCCGCGCGCACCCCCGCCGGCCGCGCCCGCACCCCGCGGCGGCGCCGGCGCGCGGAGGCCGCCCCCCGCGCGCGCGCGGGCGCGCGAGCCGCCGCCCGCCGGCCGCGGGCGCGCGGCCGGCCCCACTCGCCGGCCGCGGGCGCTCGGGCGGGCTCGGCCGGCGGCGGTCGGCGGTCGGCGGTCGGCGGCGGTGGTAGGGTTCGGTCCTGGTGTTTTTTTTTAGCGATGCGCTCGATCTCGATTCGTTTCCTTTCCAGTAGCGTGATTCCTTTCTAATGGACAGGGGTATAATAGTCATTTCCAAACACGGGTCCCACATGTCAGATGGGTGGAACCGTTAAGTCCTAACAGAATCCATCCAAAATGGCATGTGTGTCAATGAATTTCGGGTGCATGGCATGCAGGTGCTGAGAAACTTTTTTATTGCGTGTAGGTAACTGGTAACTTTTTAATGGCATGTGCGTAAATGACTCCCATCACCGTCTCCCTCTACACCGACGGCGAAGATGGCGATGCCCCACGGCGCATGGAGCTGCTCTGAACGGTCGACACGCCCGTCGTTCGTGGCATCTGGTTGCTGTTCGCGGGTGGGAGCTAGCAAAGGCCGGTCTTCGCTTAGTTTCTCATTTCTTTCCAGAGATAGGAATCGTTCTTGGTGATGCTTATGCGTTGTGCTAATTTGTCGTCCTTTGGTGTGTGATGCAGCTCTTCCTCGCAATATGTTTGTGTTTGAATCAGAGCTCAGGGCTGAACTGAGTAGCATCTATGGCAAATTGGCTATGCTGTAAGTTCGAGTTAGTTATTTTTTCTTTTTTGAAATTAGAGTTAGTTTTTTTGCGCATGATAACGATCTTAATTGCTGAAGAACGTTATTAAGATGCAACGGAAAATCCTAAGATTCAGTGAAATGTAAAATCTAAAATCTAAAACACCAGTACTTCATTTCTTCGATCATACTGTTTGTTTGTTGGATATTGCTACACTGTCAGTTATTCAATATCTTGTTACACCATCACTGACGAGTCTTGAAGTATACATGTACAACGGGCCGGCCCGGTGCCGCCCGTGGCCCGCTCGGGCCGGACCGTGCCGGCACGCCGCGGGCCGCATCGGCCACGGGCCGCACGGACCGTGCCTCCACCGTGCCCGGCCGCGTCCTCGGCCCATGGCACGATCCGTGGGCCATTTTGTCGGGCCACGGGCCACTCGGGCCACATTACATCGGGCCACGGCCCGGCCCGTACCATCTCTCAAGAATCTCAAGTTTTCACAAACAACAATTTCAAGTATTCAACACAAATATGACAAATGACAAGTAGGTTATCAAAATGAAGTTTGGTAGTGCAATGCCGCCTCATTAAAAACCTTTCCGGGTAAACCCACCCTTGTGGGAGAAACCCTAGAAAGGAAAAGAGTACGACGAACTTGACTCAAAAATAAATTCAAGTATCAAGTTTCATGTTTCAAACAGCTAGACCTATTACATTAGCCAGCTAAGTGGCAACCAACAGCCAACATGACAACATACAAGTCACAGAGCAAAAGCAAAGTTCCAAAAACCAAAAGTCCAGCAGTATCAGTCTATTGTTCTTAGACTTGCAACCAAAAGTCCATCACCATAGCATCTGCATAGGTCATAACAAAACAAATTTGTTAGTTCAAATTGAAGTTCAATATGTTAGTTCAAATTGTCAACTTGAACTTACCTTCACAGTGGTCTTCTTCTAGCCACCTCTCCCTCTGCTGCTGTCGCTGCCACCGCCACCTCTCCCGCCGCCGCCGCCGCCACCTCTCCCGCCGCCGCCGCCACCTCTCCCACTCCCTTTGTCGGTGCCGTTGCTACCAATGATGCCGACGAAACGCCACCGCATCCTCTCCCGGTGTCGCTGCCGGTTTGGGTGGCTTCATCTTCAGGAGTAGAATCACCTGTCTCCATGTTCTTGAAGAGCTCAACCAGTTCCTTGTCCACAACTGTATGTTGCTCCTTTCTTCTAGCTTGGTCCCAGTCTTTGATGCATGTCAGCATCTCCACATGTTCAGGCAAAAGGCGACGACGCCGCTCTTCAAGAATTCTACCTGTCAAGCTAAAGCAAGATTCGGAGGACACAGTAGAAACAGGGACAACCATGATATCTCTAGCCATAATAGACAGTATTGGATAGGATTGCTTATGATCACGCCACCAAAGAAGTATGTCAAAGTTAGGGTCACCCCATGGCACAGGGTCACTGTCCAGGTAAGCTGTAAGCTCATTTACATTACCAGATGAAGTTATAGTTGGAGTAGAAGTAGATGAGGAATTGTCAAAGATCCTCCCCCATCTGTTACCACCAGGTAGAGGAAGCACAGGCCTATGAGCCGTAGTTGTACCGCATTTGAACAATACTTGTCCCGGTACTTGGAAAACAATCCGGTTAACTCATTTTTGACATCACCATAGCACAAAGCGTAATCGGATCCGGTTGCCTTACCAAGTAGATCTAAGGTTATATAGAACCCTTTCATCTTACCTCTAGGATCAAGAATGGTTGCAAGAGAATAAAGCAGAGGAATGTTATCCCAATATTTTAGGAATTTCATTTTCATAGGCCTTGCAACATGTTTAAAATGTTCATTACTCTCAGCTGCTTGCAAATGTTCAGCAATGTCAATCATTTGATGCAAAGCAAGTGGTGCAGTAGGATAGTACACACCAGAAAGAATAACAGTTGATTCATAAAAGATTTTCAGGAATTTAAACATATGTTCAGCAACATACCAATGATTCAATGTTAATAACTCAGAGCCATAATTAGAGTTAATGAACACAAGAAACACTTCTTTGTATGGTAACAAATGCTCAAGCATCAAGTAAGTAGAATTCCATCTAATATCCATGTCCAGGCCAAATTTCCTAGGTGTCATACCTCTAGCAATGCAGAAACTTTTGAACAATGCAATCCTATTATTAGAAGAATTTAAAAAGTTAATTGCAGTTCTCAAATCATCAAGCCAATCTTTACAGACTGCCAAGCCATCTTTCACAATAAGATTAATTATATGAGTAGCACAGCGCTGATGCACAAGGAAGTACTTTACTTTGTTAGGATCTTCTCTAGTAGGTGCAGCATAAGAACCCAGATAACCAAACAAAACAGGACCCAACAGATCATAAGCCCTAGAATTAGCAGAAGCATTATCCAGAGTCACAGCAAAAACTTTGTCAATCAAACCAAACTCTTCAACCACATTAGCTATAGAATCAGCAATGTTATCACCAGTATGTTTGCAATTAATCAACCTAAAACCAACTACCTTTTTTTCAATCTCCCACTCTTTATTAACATAATGGCAAACAACAGAGATATAGGCCTCCTTAGCATTACCAGACCAGATGTCGGATGTTAAAGAAACGGATGATGATGCAAGGCAAGACATCTTTCATAAGCATTTCACGTTGTTCAAGCATACAATTTAGCTAAATCTCTAGTCGTGGTTTGCCTAGTAACCGATTTAAACGAGAGGGTTGTGAGCATTCTTAATGTAATCAGACCAAGCCTGTGTCTCACCTATCCCTAATGGAAGGTCCAATCTAGCAATCAAACGGCACAATTCAGTGCGAGCAATCATAGGATCATATTTCCAATTAGCTAAACCATTAGCATTCAAAGCTAGCCTAGCTTGAACCATATCGAATGGTTCCTTTTCTTCATACATGATTTCATGTGACGCCTCAAATGGCCGGTGCCATTAGCGAAATAGCGAATATTTAGCACCACAGTGTTTACAGATAGCACCAACGCGAATGGATCCTTCCTTTACCTCGGTGAAGTAGTTCCAGACCTCAGATTTGTTCTTACCAGTTTTAGTTGGTGTGTCATCGGCGTCCGCGTCCTCGACATCAACATCGATGGTTGCACCGAGGTCAATGCCCAAGGCGGCAGCATCCTCACGGAGGTCGTCATCATCCTCGACCTCCAGGTCGTCGTCCGAGCAGCGGTCGGGGTCATCACCGTCGGCGCCGGCCGGCGCCGCGTTGCGAGACCACGACCACGCCGGTCGAGCGACCCCGTGGACGACCGGCCCCCGCATCTCCGGCACCGTCCCTCAACGACCGCTTCGGCTTCGGCGGTGGCCTGGCCATGTCCACTCCGGCAGAGGAGGTGGACTCAGCGTCAGACACGAGCACGAACCTGTCCAGGCAGAGGAAGAAACAGAGGGTCAAATGCAAAAAAAGAGAGGAAGGAGGAGAAGAAAGAAAGAGAGAGGGAGCCAGGGAGGAGCGGTGGACTTTACCTACGGCGGAGCCGGTGCCGGATTTGCGAGAGGTGGCGGAGCCGGCGGGGAGACAGACAACGGTGAGATTCAACGGGGAGGGGGCAAGGACAGGGATGGAGCTTCGAGCATGCACTCACATGGTGACGGAGAGAACAGGGGAGAGGAGAAACGAGAAAGGGTAGAGGAATAAGGAGTAAAAGGAAAAAGGTCACCGGATCGCCGACGAGGACCGGGGCACGGATGACCGGATCCGCCGGAGAGTGAGGACTCAAGTCACCGAACGGCGAGATCCGCCGGCGAGGACGGAGGAATCGACGGCGGAGGCACCGAGCGGCGGCGGCGGAGCGAGGCAAGGCGGGGGATTAGGGATCTAGGGTTGGCACCGGGCGGCGGCGGGGGGAGAGCGAGAGGCCGAGGGGGGCAAGGCGGGGGATTAGGGATCTAGGGTTGGCACCGGGCGGCGGCGGGGGAGAGCGAGAGGCCGAGGGGGGCGAGGGGGGCCGGGGGGATTAGGGTTCGGCGGCGCCGGGTCCGCGGCGCTATATATGGCTCCGTGGCGGGCCGGGCCGCCACCGGCCGTCCCCTTCCACGGGCGGGCCGGCATCGTGCCACGGGCCGCGTCCCCGCCCATGCTCGGTCCGTAGCCGGACCGTGCCGCCCGTGGCCCATTAACGCCGGACCGGGCCGTGCCGGGCACACCGGCTGTTTTGCCGGGCCACGGACCGGATCACGGGCCACGGGCCTTTTGTACAACTATATCTTGAAGTGGTATTATGACGCCCAAGTATGATAAGCACATTTTTTATGTGCAAAGAATAGTTGGTTCCTCAAACTAGCAATAATATTTTGGTGTTAACTGCTTCACCATCTTCCATCAAAGTTAATCTAAGTAAAATATAGAATCCTAAATATATGTGATTTGGCCAAGCGTTAAGGGGTTGCTCAAATTTCCATGTGTGTTATGCCTCAGTAAGCCCTTTTTCATATTTCCTTAGACTAATGATGTCCTCTATACCAAATTACCCACCTATATGCAATCGTTGGTTTGATCACTGTTTACTATTGGGCATGAAAGGTGCCATTTTGTTTGGTGACTAAAAGGCTATTGATATGTCAGATGAATGACATCTGTACTACTCAAATGTGCACCCTCCACATGCTAGGAAAGAAGAAATCATTTATTTCTGGTGGGACAAGGGACAACCATGTTCCCTTGAGTGTTGTTTACTTTATATCACTCTGAAGATCGATAGGAACATAGCTTTTTGAACTGGAATGGTGGCTCACAATTGCTTCATAGATTATTTTATTAAACTGCTTTTTAAACAGAAATCAGAGCGATGATGTATCAAGAGAAAATAAGCTTAATTCCATTACAAGGTGATCAGAATTAAAATACTGGTGCTTATGGTGTTAATAAATGTCCACGTCCATGATACACTGATGATATTTTCCAGCTTGAGTGATCTTTAAATCTGGACAGAGAGAAATTAGGCTATTAGGTTTCTAGGAAGCCTTTTGTTTTGTTTTTTTGTTGTTGTTTTGGCTTGTAAGGACAAAAATCATTGAGCACACGCATTCAGAAGTGGAGGCTATCAATTCAAAAAATTCTTGATCCCTGTGCGTGTTGATGCTTGGTCACGGGACACGTAAGGTCGAAAAGGACCTGGTATTGGTGCTTCTCAGTGTAGTGTGAAGTGTCCATGATGGCGATGATTAGGTGCACTTCCAGCAGGCAAGCTCACCACCTCGATGGCTCCTCCACCATTCCACCTGTTCAAAGGATGAAAAGTGGATTCAGAAATTCCGTTGGAGGGGTCCACTGCCCTGAGCCTCAACCATTGAATCCTACTCTGTGGAAATGCCACTCTTTGGTGGTATTGATTTCTTCTCTTTTATCGTGGAGCAGTTGCCACTAGATATGCATCATATATTCCCTCTTAATTCCGAAGAATTGTTTGTTATCAGACTAATTAACCATATATTACATGGTGTTTTCTCTACTCTTTGCCTTTTATGGCCCTGTAACAGTATCAGGCGAAACTGATTCAGTTAGATGCATGGAAGTGATTTTAACTTGAACTGAAGAATTAGGAAATGAAAGCTTGATAAGCACGAAGTAGTGGCAAAACAGGAAGGCCACACTTCCCATTCCCAAACTCCATGTTCTAAAAAGTGCATCTCAAAAGAGGAGATTGCCTCTTCAACTTTTTGTGAAAGGCGCCTTTTATGTTTGTATCGTGGATCTGTAGATTTTGTCTCCAGGTAAAATTTGAGTACCCTCGGTCTGTTGTTAAAGATTGGTTGTTAGACACTTAATTGCTAAGCAATTAGATGGCAAGTAAGAAGAATGTCTGGGTTCCAAATTCTGGCAGCAAGCATGGCAACTGGTGAAAAGCTGCTACCAAATTATTACTAGTAAAAAGGTAAATGAGATTAGTATAGCGGTTGTCTTAACTTTTACCAGCATGGATGCCTTGGAGGGCAGGATGCTGTACATTTGAACTCAGAAATTTACTCTAGGGCAGCCCCCAAGGCCCCAAACAAGGATAGGAATGGAGAATTGTCAGCAGAGGGAATAGCTGCAGAATTGATGTTTGGTTAGACAGGAATAGCATGGACAGGGATTTCCAGACATTGCCACGCGCCCCACACAGTAAGCTTTCTTTGACTTTTCGTTATCCTTTTCCCCCCACTAAAGCACACCACCGCTAGCCTCTTTATAATGCCACCGTGCCAGTTGTTCTTGGTTCTCACAAGAGCTGCATCAACACCTGCCAACTACATCCAGGTAAAAGGATCCCTATCCTCTCCTGCAATCCTCTGCCCCCCTGCAGATCATGGAAGGCGCATGGCAGGAGCGTCTGCATGGTTCTTGAGATCTGCATAAGCAGAACAGCAGCACAAGGATGGAGGACAATGGCTGCGCTCAGCTGAGCTCCTCCTCCTCATCAAACATCAGTTTGTATCTGTCCATACCTCTCATGGCCTTCTTCCCTGGCTTCCAGTTCCGGAAGGCTTGGTGAGGCATGGGCAGAAACCGGCAAGTCAGAAATCGGCAATGGTGAGCTCCTACAGGAGCCTACCAGTTTTCAAGTTTTCCCTCTACCTGTTGTTCCTCGTTTCCCTTCGTTCCTTCCTCTCTCTTTTTCCTTCTTATTTTACCTGAGAGTTGTATCAAGTGAGAGCAGAAGATTTCAGTAGAAGTCTTGCTTTCTGGAGACAATGTTTTTTCTGATTGTTTTGGTATATATATCCTACTTGAACTGCTCGTGGTCACCTTCGTAAAGATGGCGTGTAATCTATTGTGTTGTTGGTTCTACAACCTTGTTTGATCTCCTTTTGAAGGATACGGCTGTCCATTTTTGGCAATCCTTGCTGTGAACTGAAGCCAACTCTGTTTATGTATGGTGGTGCCCCAGTCTGACATATATGTAGTGACTCACATACTAGTTCAGTAGTCAGGTTGTAAAAAAAATATGGTTTTTTGAAAATCTGAATTCTATTTCAAAAAAAGAAAGTCTGAATTGTTGCAGCTGTAGTGTAACCAGATCCTGCGTACACTACTGCTAAGCGAAAGATTCTGATCTTTCCTGCAACTTGCAAGAGTATATACTGTTTGATGGTCCACATGATATGCAGAAAATTTCCCTGTTTCCTGAGGCGCATATCGGCGATTCAGGGAAAATATCTTGCAAATTTTCCTGGAACATTGATGTTTTCAGAGAAAAAGTTTGGCCGTGCCTCTTTCGGCTCATGGTGGTGAATTATTCTCCTCTGTGGGACCGTGAAACTGCATTATTCTTATTCCGAAGGTGTAGTGCCGACAAGCTCTGGATGAGTGGAAATTTCACTGACACGGATAAGTAAACCTGAAAGGACAGCTCTGGTCTTGCAGATACTCGCAACTTTGGTCACTGGTTCAGAGAGAGGTATAACTAGCTAGCTTTGTTATGGTAAAGTACCTGAAGGTACTTAAAAGTACTTTCCTTTCTTATTATTGTTACTAAAAATATAAATAGACTTTTCAAAAAAAATATAAATAGATTTGCATAGAATAAAAGGGTATCATAGTAAATTCTCATTATTTTAGTACTTGATCCCACCAAATTAGTATTTCTTGATACTTCTCTTTTGGTATTTTCTTTGTTTGCATCATTGGATTTTGCCAGATGGATGGCTCTTATTTTTCAAGCACACTAACATTTTTCCTAACGAAAATCTGCATGAGCTAATTAGTTTATCTAAACATCATATATTTTACCATAAAAACAACATATATTTAAGGATGGTATATTTAAGACTGTAAGAGAGATTTGTTAGGGCAGTCCCAATGGTAGAAATCACTATAATTTCTATAGTGGGTGTAAACTGCTTCTACACAATGCAAAATTTCCATTCAAAGTTCAGACAACAAATTGTCCAATCATCTTCAGTGCTTTTGAAGTACCAAAAGAATTAAATAGATGTAGACATAATTAAAGGGTAACATAGTGATTTCTCATTATTTGTGGTATTTAGTCACACCAATTTGGTACTTCCTTCATTTCCACTGCTCGATTTTACAGGATGGGTGCCTCTTATTTTCTTTAAAACCCTCTAAAAATTCTCTATTTAAGAACGAAAGTAATGATTAAATTGTTGAGTCATTTACAGCTTCTATATAAACTTTTGTTCTTGACGTGTGCGTGCGTGTGCGTGTGTGTGTGTGTGTGTGGGGGGGGGGGGGGGGGGGGGGGTGCAAGTGGACGCGTCAATTTGTTTCCACACGTAAAGAGCGTGGTTTGTCCCCCCGTTATGGATATATGTAGCCTTAATCATTTGAATTTTTTTTAACTCGTGGAGTAATTTTCACCTCGTGTTCTAGGTGTGCAAAAAATAGTGTTCCGCCAGTTAAAAAATGCCATTAGGGATGAAGAGTGAGGGTCAGTATTGCTAACCTCTACCAAGGTGGAGCATAAAAAGACCCCTCCCAACCTTACTAAAGCATTATGTTGTTCTATGACAAAATTGGCTTGCATGTTAAAAAAAAATCCAAGTACTTTTAAAAATGGATTTTTGTCATGAAAATATTCAGACTTCTCTGAACTTCCAATCTTAGTTTTCAATATCATGTCTCGTTTTTTTTTTTGAGATTGACACAGTACAACGCAGACGCTCACAACACGCACGCACACTCACCCCTATGAATACACGTACGCAAACCCTACCCATATGAGCACCTTCGAAGGACTGGAGCACCGGCAGATCTGGATATTCTCGAAGTCATCACTGGCGCCTCGTCGTCGACGGGAACGTCGCTTACCACTTAACGTATAACGTCGGAAAATCCCAGAATAAATACAGGAAAAGGTCCGAGCACCAGTATTTGAACCCTGGTGTGTAGCGTCCCACTGGACCGTCCAACCATTGGACTGCATGCTTGAAGCGCCATGAAATGTACTAAAACACCGGGATGCAACACATACTGGTAGCGGATGACTAAATGTAGTACTTATGTTCTGTCATCACTTTTAGTCTTTTAGGCAGGAGGAATTTCACGTCCTCTTTGACCAGACGTTAATTCTATCTCAAAAATAAGTGTGATAAATTTGGAAAATGTTTAGTTTTAAGTATAGCACATTAGCTTGACACTATTGAGATTAAACTGCAGTGTATGGCTTGACCAGTGGCAAGGGTGTAGGTGCCAAAATACCGTTGAGCCTTGATCCGTGCGGCTAGTTTGTTGGGAGAGAAAAAATAAAACAGACTCCAAATTGGCCCATAGGCCGTAGGTTACAGCTAGCAGAGCCGATATGGATGACGTATTCACAGTAATATACTCCGTATTACTTCTGCACCATTTGTCGTGGGTGTTTTTTTTTGCCACCCCACCCAACTTGTCACCATCCCTGTGTGAAGTCAATTATCTTCAAATGGGCAGAGTTACTAGCATGTGTTGATTTGCTATTCAATTCGTCAATCAAAGTTCAAACTCTCAAAACAGAATCTTTACTCTTACAGGCCTTCTCCCGGTAGCAACCTCCTCTCTCTCCCTAGTTCTCATATCTTAGTTAGTAGTTGCCTCTGTGGCTTTTGCATGTGCTGCCTCGCCCATGTCGTTGTTGTCAGTTGTCCCCAAAGTTCAGGTAGGCCTCAATAAAACTTCCTTCCCCCTCCGCCCGATGGATCTTGTCTCCCTTCTCCTCGCCTCGCTCCGCTCGCCTCCCCCTAAAGATCCTATTGCTTCGTCTTCTTTCTCTTCCTGTAGCCCCTGTTGGTGGTGTACTCTGACTGCCTGTCATCCGGACGTTGTCCTGGAGGCTAAGCTCTGGTGGTTGTTCCGACGCTCGTCATCATTGAACGCATCGACTTGCTCCTGCCTTCGTCTTCGCTGCAACCTCTGGAGTCACATCTCCTCATATCTGAGATCCCCTTTGGATTCAGTGGTTGTTCCGACATTTTCAACAATGTCGTCGAACACATCAACCAGCTCCAATCTCCGCCTCCGCCCTCGCCAATATCCTCTACAACGTAGCAAAGCTTCATTCAGCATCGAGTTTGCTCAACATCCTCCACCATCATCGACTCGGCAACAAGCCTCCCACTGGCTCTGTGGAAGACGACCAACAGCCCGTCGACGACAGTCTCTACTTCATCCATGGTTCGCTGGCGACGCATCTCCTCAACGTCGTCCACATCCTCTTCAAGCACATGCTCGGCGAGGCCCTCCCGCAACTCAGGCTCCACGCGTCTGTGGCGCCTCCGCAGCCGTCCGCCGACGACCTACTCTCCGGTGGTGGTTTTGGATTTGTGTTCTTTAGGGTAGGGTTCCCCGAACCGCCCCCACACCGGTTCCCACGAACCAAAAAAATGGCCGGTAAACCGGTAAAACCGGCCGGTTCGGTGGGGATAAAAAATTATAGGCACGGTTTGGGACTGGGAACCGGACCGGTTCGGCCGGTTCCCGGTGGAACCGGTCCGGTTCCCAACGGTTCGGGGAACCCTGCTTTAGGGACCTCGATGTAATAGGCACCTTTGTAAAGGACCTTGTCGTAAGAATGTTGTTTAATATAATATAAGTGGTTTTTGTCAAGAAAAAACTCTCAAAGCAGAAGGCGCTAGTTTTTCAAAATGCACTCGACTTTTAGTAAAAACACACACTCCTCTTTTCGGCAATCTATAACTCCTATATAGGAGCTCCCCACCAGGGAGTTCTCTTAATACGCAACGTCTTGCCCCCTCAATAGAACACTAAGACCATGATCCAGTGGTGGGCCCCATTATTTGAACTAGCTAAAAAATGTTATAACTCAAAAATCAAAAAACCAAATTAAATTTTGATTACACTGTTGGATTCCTTTTAATAAATCCTTCAAAACAAGATCTCATATGAATATATTTTGATAAAATGACAAATAGGCCCATCGATGATAGTTGGTATATAGTAAAGTGAAACATAAAAAAATGAAAAAAGGAAAAGGAAAAGGAAGAAAGAAAAAAAATAGGAGGGTGATAGTAATACTCGCGGCAACACGTAGGGAATTGAGGAATATAAAGGAATAGCAGCGTAGATAGTCATAGCAAAAACATAACGATCAGATCTTTTTTCATTTGACATCACGAAATATATCCATTTTTATACTAAATAGCTATTCCTTATATATTTCATCGCATAAGTTACACTCTGACAACCAGATTACTAACAGCAATCCTCATCAATAATATAATTTCAATTATTGTATAACTACCCACAGCAATATGCGGGGAACATTTTACTTGTATTGTACATGACTTCTCTCTTATGATCAGATGTACGAGGTTGCCGAAATTCTCTCTTATGATCATTGCATTTTTCTTAATTCCCGCGGCAACGCGCGAGTGAGATTCCCCTATTTCTTTAAAAAAACACAGCCCATGGTGCATCGCACATCGCTAGCAGCCTTTATGTTTTTAGAGCCCCAAAGTTCTCTCTTTAGGCCTTGGAAAAAGTCCAAGTTCATGGTTACTCCCTAATCTCGAAAATCGTGTGAACCACTTCCCTCGAGTCAATTGGTAAAACCATTCACTTTACCTCCCTACACGGGTTATAAGCGGTTTTGAAACGTGGTTTTGTCCTTTTCAATTTAAAAGTTACAAATACTTTTTCATTATGAAAATATCCCTTTTGATTATGAGAAAAATCCTAGAGACAAATATCCCTTTTGATTATGAGAAAAATCCTAGAGACAAATTGGGACACAAGAAATCTAAATAAAATATTTGAACTAGTGAAAGTGTCGATAAAATTTTCTAAAATTTAAATTTATCCATAGCAAAAATGAAAATATATCAAAAAAATTAAACCAACATAAATTTTTTTAATTGCATCTTGAATGCTATTCACAATAAAAACATGAAATGAAGCTGACATGAATAATAAGTCAATCAACCATCATAAATATATATTAATGTTGAATGCAATTATGCATTTTCGATAAAAGTATCCATGTCGGCTTCATTTCATGTTTTATTGTGGAAAATATTCGATATGTAATTATATATACATTAAAATATTTATTTTTTGATATATTTTATATTTACTAGAGCTAAATCTAAATTTTAGAAAACTCTGAAGACTTTTCGCTAGTTTTAAATGTTTTATTTAGATTTCTTTCGTCCCAATTCATCTCTATAATTTTTAGAAGTTTAGAGATATTTTACATGGTTTAATAATATTATTAGGTATCTACGTAATTTTGTTTTAATTGAAAATGACAAAACCACTTAGGAAACCGCTTATAACAGGTAATTTGAACGGTTTCGAAAGTTCAAACAGATAGTTCCCAGTTTTCGAGACTTAATCTCTCTACCTCTAATAAAACCGTAAGGGCAACGCTGCCTTGCGATGGTTCTGCGCCTACGATGGTTCTGCCGGCAGAACCATTGCCCTGCGTGCCGACAGGTGGCCCCACTCCTCCTCTCCCTTTGCGCTCCCTCGTCCTTCACCTGGTGCGCTACCGAGGGAGCCGAGCTCGCGGCGGGGAGGAGGGAGTGAGCGGGGAAGGGACACTAGGCCGGGATCGCGGCGGTAGCCCAGCGCCCCAGCCTGCGTTCCTGCGCCCGCCGCCATAAGAGCCGTCTGACCTTGAGACGGAGCTTCCGAGCAGCCTGTTCACCGTCGGGATGGAGAAAGGGTGCGTCGCGCCCAGCAGAGGAGGAAGGTCGCCGCACCTCAAGGAGGACAGCGCATGCCTCCGCGGCTGGGGCAGCTGCGCTGCGCCGACTCCGTCCTCCTCCCCGCAGTCCACTGCCCCGGACCCCGCATCTCCGTTCCCGACGCCGGGGGCAGGGGCGGACGGTGCTGTATGTTGGGTTTTATGGATCCCGCGCGGGGCGTTGCGCCAAATCCAGCCCCACTGACCTGTTTAGGAGCTCACTGGCGCTCGAGGTATAGAGCAGACCGATGGAAAATTGATGCAGAGGAGGACGAAGGACGGCGAGGAGAATCCCAGGGCCGAGGGAGCCGACGCCGACGCCGAGCGGCCGCGAATAGCAATGCAGAGGAGGTCCGACAGCCGCAGCCTCGGGTCCGCGCAGAGCGCGTCGCATCTGAGGCGCTGGATGGAGGGGCAAGTTCCCCCCGGGCGGCGCAGCCAGGGCCCCAGCCCGGCGGCGAGCTCCCCCAGGCGGATCGGTCTGTGGCCACCAGCTAGGTGCTGCTCTTGCCTCTTGAGATGTTCAAAAAAAGCTACTGCTCTTGCCTGCGACTCCACTTGCTAGCTTCTGCTCTTGGGATCCCCTGCTCTTGCGGATGGCAACGAGGGAGAGGGAGAGAAGAAAGACGAGAGAGAGACGGGCAAAACCGTAAAAGAGATGAGAGCCACAAGCGGTCCTGGCTGTGTTCGGCTGCCCTTGTTGCCGCAGGGAAGGGATAAGATTTTTTTAATGTGGTCGTTTCATTGGTTTCCTTTTTGTTGTATATCCATATAACTCAATCTTTCCTAATGTCATCATGGATCACTTGCAAATGTCGTAATGCCATGGATCACTTGCAAATGTTGCAGATAGTTTTAATATAATTTCAGCCTATTAGTTGTCAACTAGATAATTATCGTGTTGTTTGCAGGCCTACCAGCCAATGGAAAGATTGATTTTTTTAAAAAAATGCAATTATGTGGCAAGACTTATCTTTGATACATTTTCTAATTATACACACCAGGGTACACAAAATGTTATTTATAGTTAATCCTAACTACATATAAAGTATTAAATAGTTTAGAGACGGATGCTCTATCTCCGAGGTTCTCCAAACGTCGGGTTGACTGTGGGTTGTACATACCCTAACAACCGGAAGATAAGTTTATCAAATTACTGATCATCCCTTGAACATTAATTTCTTATTGCAATTACAAGTTTAAACAACAATTACTATAGAAAAATGTATAAAAAGATGACCTTGAATCAATTTTATTGCACTACCGATGACTGCGATCTTCGGCGGGCCGAACAGAGGCACCCCGGCTGCCTCGCAAACTAATTCGCGAGGACCTCCGACGCGGCCAGGGTAGCAGCAGGTGCGCATGGCCTTGGCGGCCCGCCCTTCTTCTCTCGCGCCGGCGGCCCGGAGGGAGCCCCGACTACCTCGCCATCTAATTCCTGATGACCTCTGACGTGGCGTGGGTAGCAGGTGCGCGCGACCTCGGCAGCCCGCCCTTCTTCTCCCGCGCCGGTAGCCCGGAGGGAGGCGCCCCGACTGCCTTGCCATCTTCTCACGCGCGTACTCGTCGTCTGCCCTTCTTCCCTGCGTCGGTGGCTCAGATGGAAATGCTGCGCCGCACCAAGGCCGAGCTTCACCGCCCAGCGTGCAGAAGTCGAGCCCCGCCAGAGGCGACCCAAGGTCCTGAGTTGCCTGCCTCATCGCCATTTCGGGGAAATCACATGTCGTGGCGGCCCCGCGCCCGCTCTCGCCGGCTACACGCCTACACCTCTCCCGACCGCGCTCTCGCCGGCCACACCATGCCGCTCTCGTCGGCCTCTGCCCCGCACTTGTCTGCCGTGTACACAAGGAAGGAGAGGGAGCACGTGCCTACCTAGCTAATTTGTATGGGTAAAGTTGTCATTTCACAACCTAAACTGACACCGTTATGTCCTTCTAACAGAATAAGGGCAAAGTCAATCTTCAGTTTGGAAAAACAAGGATAAAATCACAAAGTGAGAAAAATAAGGGTAAAATCACCATTTACTGCCAAAGTAGGGGTAGAAACATCAAACCCCCCTATTTTTATTGTTACTTATCATATATGAATTTGTTGAAGAATTTGATTCAGTGCTTATTCAATTGCAGATCATAGTAGAAATTAGAAACATCATGCTAGAACTTGGATGTGTGATTTATCTTTATTGGAACACATTGGAAACTTTTACAAGATAATTGTTAAGTAAGATCTTAAATTCATATAGATGTCTGTTTTGCACTTTAGAAGACTACTCTTCTAGAATTAAATTTGTTATCTGAATTAAATTTAATTGAACCGATAAATTTAAAATGCTAAATAAATATATTTTGAATTTTATTAATTTTTAAGCCCGTAGCAACGCACGGGCATAAACCTACTACTAAAAAGATTAACTTAACAAGTTGGTACGTCTTTTTTTCCTCTCGACACCACGCCTCCGCCCACCCCTCCGCGCGTCCGCTCGGTTCGTGAAAGAAAAAAAACCTCATACTGCTGGCGCCACCGGCCGTCGTACTGCTCCTCCCGGCGAGCCCGTGCATGTGCCCGTGCGCCGCCGGCCCCGCACGCTACCGGCGGCCGTCGTCCCACGGCGCCGCGCGCGCGCGGCCGCCGTCCCCTGGTCCTACCCGCCGCCGGCCATCGTCCCCCGGGTCCCTGCCCGCCGGCCGTCCCTCTTGCTCTTCCCGGCGAGCCCGTGCTCGCCGCCGGCCATGCGCGCCGCCGACCGTCGTCCCTCCGGTCGCCGCCGCGGCCGGCCGTCGTCCCCCGGCCCCGCGAGCGCCCAGAGGCCAAGCGGGCGCGACCCCCGGCTCTGGGCCTCTGGCAAGGTGATGAATTACAGGGGATGTCGCTTTCGCGTGCGTGTTTACCTTCGTGATGTGCTCCTGTTTGACTAGCTGAGGAACTAATTGCACGAGTGGGGAACACTTGCCGGAGGACTACGCGACTTTCTGAAAAATTCGGCCAGAATTACTTGATCGAAATCGCCACCAGTGATTTGCTTTGTAGTACAGTAGCTGTAGAAATTGTCCTCGTTTTTTTTACCCTTTGTATCAGTTGGTTGATCTGAACTCCAAAATCAGCTTCAGTGGCTACTTTCAGTGGCTACTCATTGGTGCTAAGAACAGCGTTTGAGGGGGATCGACGCGCAATAATTTAAATTAACCTCTTTAAGAAATGAATGATTGATTTGATGAATCCTGTATCTCTACCATTAAATTAACCTCTTTCTTCTGTTTTCAGAGTCAATACGTGATGATACAAAAGACAAAGCGTATGACACAATAGATCATGAGCAAAGTGATATTGAAGATCTTGATGGTTGTGTGGTATGTGCACACAGCGGTCTTTAAATTATTGAGATTGATTCTGTTAGCAGATATCAACTTATGTAACTAAAATTTGAGCTTAACTAGAACTTATTGATTTGTAAAATTTCAAATTAACCTGGTTGAGTAGTCATATACATTCGGAGTAGATCAGACTAATGCTTATGTAACTAAGTATGAAATTCACATTTTTACCGTGACAATGAATTTATGGTTTTTGTTTTGGTTTCAGCATCAATCAAAGGACTACTCTCCTTCACAAGGGGCTTTCGAATCCGCTTCAGTAAACAACGGGTGTCTGAAGATGTTGAAGGATGAGTGGCTTGGCTTCTTATGTACTGCAGAGGATATGTAGTAGCAGGGTAAAGGAAAAGGTGAAGGGTTTCATAAAAATATTTAGCCCTGAGAGTTCACCAAAGCGCAAACGAGCACCAGAAACACCAGACCAGACATCCGGGGGGGGGGGGAGTGGAAGCAAAAGTGAACTGCAAGATAAGTTTAGCATATCCGGTCGGAGGCCACCGAGGATGTACAAACGGCCCAAATGAACGGAAAGAATGCATTTATCCCGAAACTTATCCGGTATGTCTAATCTCGAATTATCTATTACCTGGATACAAATTTATCCGAATATCAATCCGTATTAAAATCCTTGAGTTCTATCTTAAACAAAACGAGTGTTTTATACATGTTAAATTAATTTCGGATTATTTTCGGGTGAATGATGTGCAGGAGAGAATGGACAAACCAGTCCCGACAGATAATAGTGAAACAGAAACAAAAACAGATACAATTTCAGGAAGGAATAAAGCATCTTCTAATGGTAAGTCCTGGTAGGGAGGGGATGTTTTAGGGACCAAGTGTGCTTGAGAACAAGTTGAAATAGCCACCTCACTTTCAAGAAGAAACTTTCAAGAACAAGCTTGAGAACAGGCTTTTCTTATTGTTATTTTTTTCTGTAAACATTTAGGGACCTAGCTGCATTGGTTATTAGTTACAGTTGAGATTATACGCGCCCTGTTCGCTTGGCTTATCAACCACCAGCCAGCAGTACTTTTCTCTCACAACAAACCAGCCACCAGCAACCAGCCAGCAGTACTCTTCTCTCAGAACAAACCAGCACCAGCCATCAGCCACCAGCCAACCGAACGGGCTGACGGTTTGTTTGTACTTTGTAGATGTGCCATGACTAATCTATATATATTATAGAGCAAATTTGAGATTTATCTGCCATTCTTTAATATTTGACAATGGAACTATGGAGGCTTGCTACCTCCAGGCTTTATCTGCCGTTCTTAAGTAACCTTTTTTTTGTTGAACTTCTGTCTCAAAGCACTCCAGATGTAGATGGTCCTAAAACCATACCAAACTGCTTTGATAGTTGCTATTTGCAAACAGCCCAGTTCTAAGTAGCAGCAACATACTAATCTGAATGATTTCCAGGTGCTAATTATCCTTTCCCACATTGAAGTACTCCAGCAGTCTGATTACATATTCCTAGGCCTATCGTGCATACAGAATCATTTGACATATTTTCTCTTATATCTGCAGGAATCATGGAATGAATTCAATTCAGTTAGTTTTGGATAGTATTAGTGCCTTAGTTTATTACTATTCTTTTGGCCCAATGTTTTCCCTTGTCTGCACTTTGCAGTAGTCGGTTGAGCAATATAAAAAATGGCAACCTAAGCGGGTCGCACTCGCACATTATGAATTTAGAATGTTATTATACTGGAGGCACAGGCAATGCTGCACTGTGACCTTTGTTCTTGTTCAAAATATCCGCCTGTGTATAACATATAACGAGTGCAAACATGTATTAGTTAGGTCTATTGTATCCAAAAGACTGAAATACCATACAAGTCGAATGGTTCGTGTATGTATTCCTTTTTGTTATCCTGTACCGGCCGATGTCCTGGTTTTGTCCGATCTTCCACAGCATGGATAAAAATATTTTCTCCTGATTCGGATTTCTAACACAAATGAATGGCCCGCGACCGGTATAAGAACTTCTACTCAGATATTGTACTACAGAAAGAAGCAATATTTCACAACCTCTCTGGACCGAACAAAAACAGAAAAATAGCATTGACAAACGCAGAGTTCAGACTTCTAGGTTCATGTGGAATCACCAGTTCTAGACTGACAGCCTTGAACTTGACGACAATGTGGAGGATGTAGACTCAAACACAAATCTTAACCTAGAAATTAGTGGGGAGATCATCTATGCTATGTGTGATAACATGGAGTACTGAGGAACTAGGCAATGTGTATCATTGGCCACGCTCAGTTGGTATGTTGTGTCATAAATTACAAAAATTCCAGGTTAATCAGAGGGACTGGAGGGGATGTGAGCTGAGGGTAGGACAATGCATGTTGCAGATGTATGTAGCTCATTAGCTCAAACATGATGTGATAATTCCCGTTTCATCATCATGTTGTTTTGGCTATTGTTTCGTACACCTCCAACATTGCACAACATTTTAGATGTGAATGTTACTGCTGCTGTTTGAATCTCATACGTTTGGGGAGACATTTTTTACTGCAAAATCCAAAGATATAAGTTCTGAAAAAAGAACAGACATATGTTCAGAAAAATGAATACATTGTTTTTAATTAACTATTTTCCTTCTGGTTAGTTTGAAAAAATTCACACATATTAAATTTGGACTATGTACTCATGTTTTTTCATGACCCTTTTATTGACAATCAGTAGTGTTAAAACAATGTTTTTAGAGTTCTCAAAATTATATATAAAAATTAAAAATATAGTGGATTTGGGAGATTTGCATGGGCGGAAGTGGAGTGAGATAGAGCTTATGAAGTTGCAACAATTTATACTCTTATTATGTTGCGTGTCATCCAATCCCATGCATAATTTGGAATAATGTGCTAAGAATATGAATATTTAAAAATACATTATAATATGCATATATTTTATGCCATTGCAAATATTTTGTACATGAAATTGATGCTCATAAATGAAATTAGTTATGCCCGTGGCAACGCACGGGCCCTTCGCTAGTTAGGGAGAAACGTGGACTCGTTGCTGTGTCAAGCTAGGGAGGTCAAACAGACTTTTTCCTTCAGCCTTCGAATTCGAACAGCCCAAAACAACACACACTCTCTAGCTCCAAGTCCAAACCCTACCACCGCCGGCCCGCCGCATTTCTCCGCCTCCGATCCCCCACTTCACCGCTCACCCCGTACGCTCCGGCCACCCTCGCCTCCGGCGACCGCCATTCCCGCAATTTCCTGCAATCCTGCTCATTTTATTTCTACTTCTGCGGGGTGCAGGAACCAACGGGAGGAAAAGGAAGGCACTTGGCTGGTACAGGGCAGCGCTGAAGGATGCCGCTGGGGCTCATACTGAGTTCGCTCGGGCGGTCGATGCGGCGGAAGCGGATTTCTTCGCTAGACATCCTCTCCTCCAAACGTGCGCCCCGGGATTACTACAAGGGAAAGAACTGCAAGCCCACGGGGTTCCACACTCGCAAAGGTAACAGCTTACATCACAATCAATCGGCTGGGGGTCTAGTTTTCCAGTTCATGGTCGCCCTCGCTATGCAATTTATGTTTCTGTAGTTTACAAAATGGTAATGATTGAGGCAGTGGAATGTGAAATTTGTAGGAATTGAAACTAAACTAACCGTAGATGAAACTCGGAACGGTAGCTGATTCCAAACTGTTTACCCTGTTTGGAGGTATTGAGGTATCCATCACTGCATATCAAGCATGAAGAGTTCTATGAGAATAACAAAATGGTCTTAACTTAGGAGACCATGGAGTTTTAGCAGTGAACACTATGCATTTCTTAAAAAAAAACAAGCTTGGGTTTAAGCGGTCAACTCCTTTGGTAGGCTCAGATGAAAAGTTACTGTGAATTTATCAGGTAAATATTTGCATCACCCTATGTTGTATACAATAAGGCTAACAAACACAGAATGTCTTTAGTACTATTGCGCACTGCTTGAGTAACGCGACGTCTAATTCAACAATTTCATATCATGGTAATATCGGGACAGCCTTACCACTCTGAGAAATAGAACAGCAACAATTCATCCATACAAGTATATTCTGAATTATTAATGCAACAGAAGAAACTTTGAGGTTTGAACCATGGACACATATTAGCTGATGTGGCACCACTATTTTTTCGAAAAAAAACAGCAGAAGCACTTCTCATCCATTTAAGAAGGAAAGCACTCATTGTTTTAAACAGTTTGTATTACATTAAAGGGAAGGAAAACTCAAAACACGGCAGAGTACACAGAATTCATTCAAGCGATATGGATCACCGCTGGTCATATTCCACTTGATGTGGCACTCCACTAGATTTTAAGACTTAGAACTACATATTGATGCCAGCTGAAACTTTGTTTTAATCAAGCGAGTTATGTATATACGATCTTATTGCGAGAGGTGGAGTGAACAAGGTTGTGCTCTGGTCTTTTTTTTCATTAATCGTACGGTTTTTTTAGTCTGTTATCCCACCAGAAGTACAGGTTGGCTCTAGTGATAGCTTTTAACGGGCAATGCTTGTCTAAGCCTTGAACGGTGTATAATTCTTATCTACGGCAGTATGGTTTAATTTTTGTGATAAATGTATAGCTCTTGTCAGTGAGCTCTTTTCTGACTGCAATCTTTATTTTACTTGATTTGGTCAACATCTCCATTCGCTTTAATGTTATTGCATGATAATTCATATGTTTGTATAAAACATGTTGCAAAACTCTTAGCTCCTATCCTTCCTATCTCTTTGATGAGATTTAAACTTTTATACTTTTAGTTGTATGTGTTTGGCCCTATATGTTTTTTGGGCATTTGTTAAAAAAGTCACTGTGCTTTTGCAGGTGGATATGTGATTGTTGATGAAAAGTTGCCAAGATTTGTAGTCCCCGATTTGACTGATTTCAAGGTAATGGGCAGCCCCCCACATCCACAGCTCACGGACTTGATTTGCATGCTCTGGCTAGATATGAAGTGTCAAATTGTGCTCTTCAATCCATTCATTATATGATGAAATATTATAGAATGGAGAAACATATGAAAAAAATAAATTACTAGTTGAAAACTAGATAAACAAAAAATATAGACTTGGAAACTCATCACAAACACAAAACATAGATTTCTAAGGTGATGTTGTTGATGCTTTCTGTTAATTAGTTAAGTATTTTGGAGATGCCTTCCATGTCTTAATTCATTGATAATTTGAGATACAGTTACTTGAATGTTCAGAAATATAGTGCCGTTGCAAAATACTTAACCATTATTGCAAAGGTAGAGGACCTGTAGTGTACGTCTAATATCATTTGACATAGAAGTGGTAACCATTTCCTTCATCTACTCATGAGTTATGACTGACAAATTTGCCATGTAAATTACTGCAGTTGAAGCCATATGTGTCACAATGCGCCAGGGACCTCAAGGCGTCCACGACATCCACGACTACAGCTGAATCTTCCGAAAACAAGAGCTGATCTTACGCAGCTGCTTTAGTGAATGCTTACATTTTATAATAACGCTCTCAAGAGTTTATGTTTCCCTGGAGAGTGCCGGTGTTAGGACCTTTCTAGCATCAGGTGATCAGGCATCAGCATCCTAGCTACATCTTGACTGTTCAGATAGCTTTCTTGTAATGACAAACTTCATTTCTGTAAATTTGATTTTCATTTCTCTCAAAGTCAAAGTATAAAGATTGAAGCTATTCGCCTATTCTACCGTCGTCGAGGATAGAAAAGGGGCATCAGAGTCGAATGGTTTCCCCCCCTCTTTTTAGGTCCATCGAACGTGAATGTTAACTGCACGAATACACAAAATTAACGTACACATACTGCGTGCTCTTTTGCTATTAATCGTGCCAGAAAATTTACGGCAGTAGTATACAGTAGTAATTTCTGAAGCTGTTGTTTTTAGTTTTTTATAGAGGAGCTAGCATTTTCGGAGTATCTAAAGAAAAAAAATCTGAACGCAAAGAGTGAACACCAAATTTGATAGGAGGCCCAACGGCCGATTTGAGAGCCCATTATTAGCCCGTTAGGGTTTTGCGCAGCGAACCCACAAACCCGCCGGGGAATCGCCTGCGGTGGCTATAAATTGCGCTCCCTTCCGCCTCAGGGTAACACCGCCGCCGCTTCCTTCTCCTTCGTCTTCAATGGTATCGGCTTCGTCTCGCGGGTAGATTAGAATAGATTTGGTTCTTTGCTCGCTGTTTCGTTTCGATTTGATTTCCCTTTCAAGTTGCGGCTCCCTTGTGCTTCGTCATCTGGTCGCTGGGATGATCGGTCTCGTACCAATCGGTTCCCAGTGGACTCGTTCCCTTGAAGCAACATCACCCTGTTGTATCCTGAGCTCGCCCTTTTCATGTGCCCTCGGACCTTCCCGGCGCCGTAGGGCACACAGCGACTCTTACATACATGAATTTCCGCCGCATCTCACAAATCGATCTGATAGGTCTTCCCTTTTAAAAGTTTATTTATCTGACGTGCCTTTTGTATCAAAACATTTTTGTTTTTGGTTTCTTCTTGCTGGCAACGGTGATGAGTCCTAGCAGACCTGTAATGACTCCTGCGGAGATGATCGCATGGTCTTAGAACATCTAAGGGACTGAGTTGTCTCAGCAGCCATCAAATCCAGCAGTCTAGTTTTGAATTTTGTAGTGTTTGAGCAGATCGATGCGTTTCTGGCTTCTCTTGGTTTCGTTGTGCCTGTGGGTCCCTATGGTTCGTGGGCAGTGCCAAGAATGTGAAGCAACAGGGATTGTTCCTCTCGCTATCCGCCGCGGATGTTTTTGATGCGATTGGACGTCGAGGAACTACATTTTTCATTTTTTGCCTAGTTTTTCGAATTTGCAAACTTGGGTTAATACTCTATTACTTCGACCGTTGGTCAATCGAAATCCAGTGGCAGTGGACGAATTACAACTAACAGATTCATTCTGAACAGCAGTATTCAAACCATTAGGTCAACCCATTGCTATCCTCTGCATCAAGCAGATGAAAGAATGAAACTGGTTTACTAAATGGTAACAATAACAAGACGGTCAGCAAGGCGACCTGGAGAACAGTATTGTGCAAATTCACACGATTGGCTGGCTTTAATCTGTCTCGAAACGAAATTGATAAAATCCACTAAAGAATGGTCCATTCTAGACTTATTTAAATAGATGGGCCAATATCGTGCTTAACCTGGGAACATTCACTTGCTTTCGCACGCAAGTAGCATTAATTTTCTCTACCGAGCAAGCGGCAATCGATCAGCAAGACTTTTCTCTCGCATCAAAACCAAGACTAGCCTATTAGTAGCCTAGCCCGGTTGGGCCAGTCTGAACAGATGCGCGGTTTTGTACGGTCCCCTTGTCTAAACGGTTTATCCTCCAGCCGTTCAAACGCACACCCAAGCCGACTACGACGGGCTTGATTGTGAAAACCGAACGCATGGTGAACGGGGCAATTCCTAACGAACGGAATTCCGTGTCGAAAATCTGGCTTTGCTTTTATGACTTCGCTCGCACAATTGGGGGCGAACCGAATTCGCAGCTGCGAGACTGCGACCGGCAAAAGTATCCGAAGGCGGAAGTAGCCTGGCCACCGGTCCGCCCACATGTTCAATCAGCCGCCCCCACAAATGGTCCGCGCGCAGCTGACCGGCGGAGCAAACGTCACGTCGTGCGTGGCGTGGGTGCTCCAGTGCTCCTGCCTTAACGTGCACGGCGCGTCCGTCGACGCGGGCAGCGGCGGCGCACAAAGAAAACCTCTCGTTCTCGTCCGGTTCCCGCGACAAATCTGCACCGCCCGGTGGTCGTATATAAATCGGACGGGGCGGGGTCGGCTCCGAAATCACGTGGCCATCCGGTTTTCTGAAAATCACACGCACAGAAGGCAGACGTCCTTCTTCCTCTTGCCCGCCATTCCAGCAACGCCCTCCGGGAGGAAGCACCAAGCAAGCCATGGAGCTCGAGAAGGCCAAGGAGATAGTCGCCTCCTCCCCTGTCGTCGTCTTCAGGTCTCTCACGTCTAAAAATATCCTTTCTGCTGCCCTCTTTCATTGGTGACATACCGTGTGTCATCAGTGACATAGGTGACTCGGCTTGATCTAGAACATAAGAACACTCATTCTTTTGTGATAGACATCAGGATTCGTTCTTTCTTTTTACCAGTAGTTTAGCAGTATGCTGCTGCATATTGTGTGTTTGTTCACTGTTCTTGTTCATGCCGACAACTAGTGGACAGCTAAGATCGATCGCTCCTTTTTCTATCCGCTAATTACATTTACTATGATATGGTGAATGTGTGCGCATGCATGTCATACGATTCTCTTGGTATGCATACAGGTTAATGGAATTTATGTTTTCACGTCAAGGGTTCAACTAACCTCCCCGAAAACTTACTTTGATCTTTCCTGATTGCAATTTGGATGGCCGCAGCAAAACCTACTGTCCATTCTGCACTCGAGTGAAACAATTGCTAGCACAGCTGGGGGCGAATTACACGGCTGTTGAATTGGATGTGGAAAGTGAGTTGTTTGGTTATACTCCTAGTGTACTTCTTTTATTCTTTACATTTTGCAATAAGGCAGAAGAATGTTACGCAGATCGGAACCAGTCATCTTCGTTACAATTTACAGGAAACATAGTTTGATAACTAAATGTTAACGGTCAGAAAACCGGACCAATTAAAGAAGGTTAATTCTTACGATCTTGACTAATTAGGATCCTAGAAACCAATCATAGATTTATCAGCTCATACATCAACTGAAATATACTGTTTCTTAATGTTAAGAGCTGCAAATGTATTTTTTGTCTGATTTTTACTTTTTGCATATTATTCACTGAAAGAAAACTAGTTTTGAGCAAACTGCAGCCCGAAGGGGCTGGAAACTGCTGAGTTACTAAATCGTTGGGGCAATAAAATTAGAGCTTGCATCATAGTACTTCCGCAAACCATGTTGGGAGTATTCTGTCTAGCATTGTAGTGCCACTATCAGATTGATTTATCATAATATCACACTGTAAAAATCTGCTATTTGAATGAAGAACAAATATATATTCTGTTAGCGAATCAATTAGATCGTTTAGCAACAACGCTAATCGTGTGTCTGTTTTCGCACAGTGCACATTACATGAGCTATTTTAACATGTTTCAAGTACTCCTTTAGGTAACAAAATTTATGCATATATACTACGAAAATTCTATGCTGAACTAATTCTTTTTATCTCTTTGCAAAGGTGATGGATCTGATTTGCAATCAGCTCTCGCTGAATGGACTGGGCAGAAAACTGTTCCAAATGTCTTCGTTAAAGGGGAGCGCATTGGTGGCTGTGATGGTGAGTCATCGCCTTCTGAAATTCTGTTATTATATCCTGTCGAGTCCCAAGAAAACTATTGTGTCGTGCACTGCGTTTTAGGCTCGAAATTTGTCTTGACGATGGTATTAACACCTGCTGAGCAGCTACCATGGCAATGCACAACGGTGGGAAGCTGGTGCCTCTGCTGACGGAGGCTGGAGCAATTGCCAGTGCCGGTGCCAAGGCCACTGCCACTCCGTCTTTATAGACAAGGTTCTACAGCGTTGTCATTCAGCTGGCTTGGCGGTTATTTGCCATTGCTGTATACTATTGTAGTATTGTGGTTGTCGTTATTATATTATAAAATAAAGACGAATAAGGGGTTTCATCGACCTGAATTGCCTGTTGGCTGTTGACTCTTAAATCTGTAATTGTAGAGTCAGGTGGCTATTAAGCCTCTCTGCAGATCTTCAGGCACTAATAAATCATCTGTCCCTTTACTTCTTGTCGAATGTGCACTTCCTGTACCTACCAGTAAAGCTTTTTCTTTAGTTCGAAGAAAACCTATCAGTAAAGTGGTGTCGATTAGGCGCTGCAAGTCTGCAACATCCCATTCACAGTCACAATTTGAAACAATTAGTTCAGGGGGTCGCTATTACCATGTGATATAGAGAGCGAAAGAGAATCGTGGTTGAAAGTTCAGGCAATGATGTTTTATTCCCTGAGAGAATGTGACTGAGGGCCATGTTTTTGTGCATATCAGAGTGGGAGACTGAAACCCCGAACGGTTTAACGACGACGGTTAGTTTCATGATCATTGGCCATGTTTGGTGGAGGATGGAGGTGTTACTGTTAGTTTGTAGCAAGCTAACACCAAAACTAACACTTCGAAACCAAACACATGTGTTAGTTTAATGTTAGTTGGAACTAACACCTCAAAAAACTAACACCTCCAAGAGGTTCAAATTGGTGTTACTTTAGTGGACCCCACCCCTTTTCCCTCTCCCTCTCGTTTTTCAAATGATTGGAAAAGTTACTTTAAATGCAAATTAGCATCTCCCTCCAAACTTATGGTGTTAATTGTTTATGTGTTAGTTTGGAGGTGTTAAAATACTATCACTAACACTAACGTCGTGTTTGGATAGTACATGTTAGTGTTACTGTTATTGGTAGTTTCTAACACCTCCAAATTAACACATAAAAAACTAACGTCTTGGACGTTTGGATGGAGGTGTTAGTTTGCATTTGAATTAACTTTTCCAATCATTCGAAAAAAGAGAGGGGGAGAGAAAAGGGGTGGGGTCCATCAAACCAACACAAATTACCACCTCTTGGGGTAATTTGTGTTTGACTCCAAAGTGTTAGTTTTAATGTTAGTTCGTTACAAACTAACACTAACACCTCCATCCAAACATGACCTAAGATCTACCATCCAAACAAAACCATTGAGCAACTCCAAGAGACCATCTAAAATGACTTGGCTAGCTAAATTTTGGAAAAAAGTCTAAAAAATATTCTTCCAACAGACTAGCTATCTACCCAACTAGCTATCCTGACTATCTAAATTTGTTGTCTCGCTAGCTATCTTTGGCTAGTGGCTAGTGAATAGCTATCCTGATTTTCATAAGTACTGCAGGCGGGACCCACAGACGGTGAAGCATATAGATAGTTCAATTTAGAGAGGTTAGATGTCAACAACCTTTTGCTAGCTGTTTCATTTTACATACGAGCTTAATCAAGATTTTAGCTAATGATTTTTAAAAAGGCTTTGGAGTTACTCTAAGGTCGTCAGGAATTTGCCACCGTCTCTTTTGATCGGACAACGGCGTCGACCTGACCTGATGGGCCATTGCTGATTTTGCTGCCGGAGTGGGCATCTCCCTCCGCGGCTACCTTTTTGAATCGTCAAACAGAGAACACGATGAGAACCGAGGCGGCGGTAGGCCAGCACTCTGATATGATTGCTCGTCAAGAAAAGAGCGGGACCGGCGGGACCCCCGCCCCTCACCGGACGAGCCGCCACCAGGCCGCCGCCGCCGGTCACTCTCCGATAGTGCGATCGGAAACGAGAAGAAAAGAGATCACAACCGAGCGTCCGCGTCAGCGGCCGCGGCGTGATCCGCAACAAGGGGCGGGGAGGCTGCCACCGTGGACGCCCGCGCCGGCGCTCGTGGGGGACAACGGCCAACGGTGGCGGGCATGGGCGCGCCGCCGGGCGGGACCCTCGGCCGGGGGAAGGAGATGAGCGCGAGGACGTGGCGCGCGTGGCCCCACCACCCCGGCGCGGCCCGCCTCCGCGCCTCTCGTTTCGTCTCACGTTAAACCTCGCCCGGCCCACCCAGCCAGGTCGCCAAAGATATTTCCGCTGCGCCTCGCTCGCCCGACACGTAGCCAAAAAAGCGAAGCGTAACCGAAGAAGAGCCAGGGCTAGATATTTCCGCCCGGTCAGCCCGCCCGCCCGCTGCTCAGCTGGGCTCCATAGCCGCCCGCGCGTGGACGGACGGTCGAGATCGCGCCGCCGGCACGCCGGAGCGCGCCGAGCCGTCGCCTCCTGGACTCGTGCTTTATTTTACTCCGCGGCCGCGGCGCTGTGCGGCTGGCTGGCTGGCTGGCTTGTCCTCCCCTCTTCTGCTGCGAGCCCCACCGCACTCCACCGAGGGAAAAGCGAGGAAAATATCCTGCTTCCAGCGCAGCAGCCCGCAGCAGCAGAGGAGGGGAGAGCGGACGCCGTCGCCACCGCCGCCCGGCCGCCCCTGAAATAGATTAGGCGCGGATAATGGTGGGGGCCCGACCGCGACGGGCCGAGGAGCGCGCCGCCGCCGGTGGTGACCTCAGCCGCTGCTGATTGTTTTGCACGCGCGGTGGCGGTAGTTTAGCTCGCGAGGGGACGGTTTGATTGGTTGGGGGGCGGGTGGGGGACGATGCTGCCGGCCGCGGGGATGGAGGAGGAGGCACCCGCAGATCCAGCGACGGCTTCGTCCCGCGTCAACGTATCGGGCTCCGGCCGCTGCTGAATCGGAGGCTTCGGGTTGGTGTCGCTCGCTTGGTGCTCTGTTGGAGGAGCGCGTGGTTGGTGCGTGGGGTTTGCCGTTTTGGGTATGGTGGGCGGCGGCGAGGGGGGGTGGGGGGAGGGCAGCAGTTCGTGGACCGGAGCAAGGTCAGGATCCTGCTCTGCGACGGCGACGCCACCAGCTCGCGGGAGGTGCTGCGGCTTCTCTGCAACTGCTCGTACCAAGGTTAGTCAAACCTTTTCAATTTGAACCCGTACTTTTTTTTTGAATTTACGGGATTAGGATCGTGTGTTGCTTCTCGCTGTGGGTTTAATCATCAGTTGTAGCACACTATACTATGCACTAATATGTTCTATTCTAATCATGGAATCTGTTGCGTGTCATGTATGCTTACTGTTGTGCTGAACTGCTGGTGCTGGTGTTGATGCTGATGTAATGGTGTTGATGAACTTTTTTTTTGTTTCAGTAACTTGCGCCAAATCTCCGCGGCAAGTGATCAATATTCTCAACAACGAGGGTGGTGAGATTGACATCATCCTAGCTGAAGTCGATCTGCCGGTCACAAAGTGCTTCAAGATGCTCAAGTACATTGCCAGGAACAAGGACCTGCGCCACATCCCCATCATCAGTAAGCTGCCTTCCTGTTCTCTGTCTTCTACCGATCCGCATGACGGGCTTGTAGTGATCATCCTTCTGTTGATGGAGCTACACAGTGATGTCCAACAGAGACGAGGTCCCGGTTGTTGTCAAGTGCTTGCGGCTTGGGGCAGCAGAGTACCTGGTGAAGCCGCTGCGCACAAACGAGCTGCTGAACCTATGGACCCATGTGTGGCGGCGGCGACGGATGGTAAAGGGCACTATGCTGATTCACCTAGTCTATGTGTTAAAAGCATGCTCTCTAAGCTGAGATGCTTGTGGGTGTTGCTGTACCTGCATGAATTGCTCTTTAAACTGGGTACTGGTGTTGGCAGCTTAATTTACCCGAGAAAAACTTCTTCCATGACAACTTCGAGTTGGTGCTCTCAGAACCTAGTGATGCTAATACCAATAGCACCACCCTCCTTTCAGATGAGACAGATGATAGGCCAAAAGAAAACATGAATCAAGAAACGGGCACCTCAAACCAACGTGAATACGAGGTAACTTTAGGAAGTGTATCGCATTCCAGATATTCTGTTTGATGCTTTAGTAGGTTTCCATTTTTCTGCTTTGATATGCTGGCACAAAGATGTGCCCTGTTTCCTTCTATGCTGTATGATGACGGCATGCTAACATATATGTATTCAGATACTTGTTTAAGCTCTGTTCCATTTCTTGGCATGTTTCCAGTCTAATCCTTCTGTTGCTGAACCTGAACAAAGAGGCAAAATGGGGGGTGTGCCAGGTTCTACCGTACATGCCGATCAAGCATGTAAGATATTTTAGTTTGACATGTCTTTTCCTGTAATAAATGGTCTTCCTTTTTCATTTTTAATCACCTCTAATATGTTTCCTGTTTGATTCTTTTAATTGCCAGCATCACCAGGAAGAATGTTTTCACGTCCCATAAAAACTAACCTGAGGGTTGGCGAATCATCTGCGTTTCTAGCATATGTTAAGTCAAGCACCCCAGCCACCAGCTCATTTGATAGTGAATTACAAAGAAGTGGCAGTCGGTTAGATTCTTTGGATAACCAGGGTAACTGCTCTAGCGCGACTGACAGAAGTGACACTGGTACTGATGTAAATATTCGGGATAAGGAAGGCTTTGAGATGCCTGTACAGTACCCTATGGTATGCTTTTCTTCCTCTAACATACATATGGAGCGAAGCAATGAAGGCCAAAATGTTACTTCAGGAACTCCGCCTATATACCATTACCCATTTTATTATCCAGGGATGGTAGAGCACAGCATAGCACTTTCTTCGGCGCAAAATTTTCAAGCAAACATAAACAATACTCAAGCACATACACCACCAACGATGATCCCCCAGTACAATGCTTATCCCCAATGCCATGCTGTACCTATGATGCCGCCATTTCAGTTTAATCCTGCTGGTATGGTTATGCATTCAAGTCATTTACCGACACAAAACATGTGGCCACCGGTGTCAAGCACCCCAGTGCCTGAGGAAACATGCAGTCGCTCTGAAAGGAGGGCTGCAGCACTTGCCAAGTTCAGGCAGAAAAGGAAAGAACGCTGTTTTGACAAGAAAGTGAGGTATGTGAATAGAAAGAAACTTGCTGAGACAAGGCCAAGGGTACGAGGCCAGTTTGTTAGGCAAACAAGCAATACTGATATTATCAGCACTGGAGATGATATTTCTGATGATGAAGAAGATGATCCATCCTCCAGGGAGGTAGATATAGTTTCTTCTCCAGGGTAGTGGAAAGGTCGTGAAAAAAGATAGAGTGCAGAGGATTACTGCTCACATTGTTACAACTCAGTAGGCCTAGGCAATACATTCTTCTACTGGGAAAAGCAATACACCCTTCCGCTCACACAGTATACCCTTTTTGTCCCCCCAAAAACATGTTTGCATGTGGCAATACCACCATTGTTACTCTTGGACATTTCTGAGAATCATCTCTTAGTGAAGTTTAGCTGTAGCTATGCTAGTTAGTGGTCCACAGACCAGTGTAGATCAATATAAACCAATGCAGACTGCTTATATCTGCTTTTTAAGGTAAACAGGGCAAGAGATGATCATATAGTCATATAAACCAAGAGATGATCATATATCTGCCGAAAAACAGGGCAATACCACCATTGTCATACATGCAGACATACTGAATAGCCAATTCCACATTTCGGTAGTATTGTATAGTCTATGTTCAATTTAGGTGAAATAGCAATGGTAGAAATTGCATTATGTACTTGGGTTGAGCTTGAGCCTGTCTTCCCCGCTCCCTCTCGGCTCTCGCACAATCTGGAGCGACCTGTATCTGTGAGACAGGCAAAGATCGTATGACTCAAGAGGGCCCAGAGAAATCGACAGGCAAAGTTTGGCTGGGTCGACTTGTTGTCGAGGGACCACCAGCCGGCGCGGATAAACGAAGTTTCTGTTGCGGAATGCCAATCTGTTGGGCAACCGTACCGTACCGGACGACCGGTCAACCGCTGCCGCCGGCGGCGTCGCTACGTTCTTTATAGATCGAGTCACTGAGTCGCAGAGAAGAGCAGCTCAGCCTGATCATTTGGTTGGTGGTAGTCTTGATTTGTTACGAAAAGAAAATCACCGTGGCCCCGGTTCTTTGGTTCGTTACGAAAAAAGAAAATCTTCTTGTTTGGTGGTTGATAAGCCCAAACGAACGGGGGTGTTAGGACCGAAACTGCGAGAGATATAGAGACAATAGCCACGATGCCGCCGATCGGGCGCGTTCTGGCCACGCGTCTGCTCCTCGCGGCGCGCGCGGGCGTCCTGTGCGCCACCGCCGGCGTCACGAGCCCGTACCGGAGGAGCCTGCAGATGCTCCCCGACATGCCACTCGACTCCGACGTGTTCCGGCCGCCACCGGAGTTCAACGCGCCGGAGCAGGTGCACATCACGCTGGGCGACCAGACGGGGCGCGCGATGATCGTGTCGTGGGTGACGCCCCAGCACGACGGCAGCAGCGTCGTGCGCTACGGCCCCTCCGCCCACCGCCACCTCCGGTTCACCGCCAAGGGCACCGTCCGGCGCTACACCTTCGGGCCGTCGTACGGAGTCCGGGTACATCCACCACGCCACCCTCACGGGCCTCGAGTACGGCTACGGCACCGGGTACTCGTACCGCATCGGCTTCGGCTACGCCGTCGGGACCTTCTCCTTCAAGACGCCTCCCAAGCCCGCCCCCGATGCGCCCTTCAAGTTCGGTGTTGGGGGGGTCGGGAAAACCCGTCACCCTCGAAACGTTAAGTTTGACAAAGTTCTCGAAACATGTTTTTCGGGAGGCGGGGAATTCACGATTTTCGGAAGCCTCGAAGTCGCGAATGTGCGAAGTTCGGGAATCTTGATTCGGTGAAGTAATGGGGTCACGAACATGCGGAAGCCGGAGTCTCGGTGGCGATTCCACATCCCGAATATTCTAAGCCGATTCCACATTTCGGTAGTATCGTATAGTCTATGTTCAATTTAGGTGAAATAGCAATGGTAGAAATTGCATTATGTACTTGGGTTGGCGATTCCACATACTTGAATATTCTAAGCCAATTCCACATTTCGGTAGTATTGTATAGTCTATGTTCAATTTAGGTGAAATAGCAATGGTAGAAATTGCATTATGTACTTGGGTTGAGCTTGAGCCTGTCTTCCCCGCTCCCTCTCGGCTCTCGCACAATCTGGAGCGACCTGTATCTGTGAGACAGGCAAAGATCGTATGACTCAAGAGGGCCCAGAGAAATCGACAGGCAAAGTTTGGCTGGGTTGTTGTCGAGGGACCACCAGCCGGCGCGGATAAACGAAGTTTCTGTTGCGGAATGCCAATCTGTTGGGCAACCATACCGGACTACCGGTCAACCGCTGCCGCCGGCGGCGTCGCTAGTTCTCTAGGGCGCGTTTGGTAGGCTGCGTATAGGCTATCCAGGGGCTTGTGTAATGCATTTTGTTAGCCCGCATAAGAAGATAGCCGGACTTAGGGGTGTGCAAAAGGCAATGTACAAAATTTGCATAGTGGGAAACGCAAATTTGGGTCGTTTCCTATAGTGCGAGCTTGGTGTAGCTTCTTCTTGTGCGGGCGGGCGATAGGGTCACCCGCCCGGCCCGGCGGTGGCCGTGCGGTGCAGCTCGGCACGCCACCGCCGGTGGCCCGCACGGCGGAGCTCGCCCGCCTGGCGGCGGCGGCCGCGCGGCGGAGCTCGCCCGCCAAGACGGCGTCGGCCGTGCGGCGCAACTCGCCCGCCCCGGCCGGCGGCGGCTCGCGCGGCACGGTGGCGTGCGAGCTCGCCCCGCCGGCCGACGGTGCCCCGCGTGGCGGAGCTCGGCGCGCGGCCGACGACCCGCAAGATGGAGCCCGCATAGCCGGCGTTTTCCGTGCGGCGGATCTCGCCCGCCAACACGGCGGCGGCCGCGTGCGGGAGCTCGCCCGCCTAGACGGCGGCGGCCCGCGCGCACAAGCTCTACCGCGGCTAGCGAGCTCGCCCTCCACCGCACGGCGCCCTTCTTCTTCGCCGGCTCCATCACGTCGCGCCCAAATCTCCACGCACCGGCGGCGCGAACTCCATCTTCGGTGGTGAACCGACAAGGAGAGCGAGGAAGGTGGAAGAGGAAGCCGAGGTAGGTGAGCGAGGTCCGCGCACGCGGCGCGGAAGGCGCGGGAGAGGAGGTCGACCTCTTCTGCTCCTAGGTGGGTGAGGAAGGAGGTGGGTGGTAACCTCACCTCTAGTAAATACAGGTTTATCCTACCACAAAGTGCAACCTACCAAACACGAGCATACTAATCCAGGCTATCTCTATTCATTCTACCGAACACGAGCGGTTTGCATTATATTAGACATGCTTAGGCTAGCACGGCTCCGATTCTAGCCAGGCTAGAGTTAGCCACCCCGCCAAACACCCCCTTATAGATTGAGTCACCGAGTCGCGAGAGAAGAGCGACTCGGCCTGTTCGTTTTGGCCGGTGGTTGGTGGGCGGTGCCGATTTGTTACGAAAAAAAAAAAATCTTTATTTGGTTGGTTGCGGCGGTTCTTTGGTTTGTTACGAGAGAAAATCTTCGGGCCTTTGTTGGTTGATAAGCCCAAACGAACACGGTGTTAGGCGAAACAGACGAGAGATATAGAGACAATAGCCACGATGCCGCCGATCGGGCGCGTTCGGCCACGCGTCGCTCCTCGCGGCGCGCGCGGGCGTCCTGTGCGCCACCGCCGGCGTCACGAGCCGTGCGGAGGAGCTGCGGATGCTCCCCGACATGCCACTCGACTCCGACGTGTTCCGGCCGCCACCGGAGTTCAACGCGCCGGAGCAGGTGCACATCACGCTGGGCGACCAGACGGGGCGCGCGATGATCGTGTCGTGGGTGACGCCCCAGCACGACGGCAGCAGCGTCGTGCGCTACGGCCCCTCCGCCCACCGCCACCTCCGGTTCACCGCCGAGGGCACCGTCCAGCGCTACACCTTCGGGCCGTCGTACAGGTCCGGGTACATCCACCACGCCACCCTCACGGGCCTCGAGTACGGCACCAGGTCCTCGTACCGCATCGGCTTCGGCTACGCCGTCAGGAGTCAGGACCTTCTCCTTCAAGACGCCTCCCAAGCCCGGCCCCGATGCGCCCTTCAAGTTCGGCTTGATTGGTTGGTCAACAATGGATTCTATTCCCCCCTGCATTTGCATTGATCGATCGGTCGATCATTCTGATCCCTTGTATTATTGTGCTTCTATTCGCAGGTGATCTCGGGCAGACGTACCACTCGAACGACACGCTGACGCACTACGAGGCGTCCAACGCCGACGCGGTGCTCTTCCTCGGCGACCTGTCGTACGCCGACAGCTACCCGCAGCACGAAAACCGCCGGTGGGACTCGTGGGGACGCTTCGCCGAGAGGGTGGTGGCGTACCAGCCGTGGATCTGGACGACGGGGAACCACGAGCTCGACTTCGTCCCGGAGATCGGCGAGACGGAGCGCACTGGTACTCGGTGAAGATGGCCTCGGCGCACGTCGTCGTGCTCTCGTCCTACTCGGCGTACGGAAAGTACACGTCGTCGTGTGCGTGCACTCGCCGTGGTACAACAGCAACGACTACCACTACATGGAGGGCGAGACGATGCGGGTGCAGTTCGAGCGGTGGCTCGTCGACGCCAGGGCCGACCTGGTGCTGGCCGGCCACGTGCACTCGTACGACTGTACGAGCGCAACCATCGCGTGTCCAACGTCGCCTACGACGACGAAGGCAACGGTGGCAGGGCCACGCCCGTGCGCAACGACGTCAAAGACGAGGCGTTCACCAACAGGCATTTCCTGCCCACCGACACGAACTGATATAATCGCTCTCGATCGATCCTAACCGGTGGTTCATCAGCAAGGTTAGTACAGAAGAGTGTTGCAATGTATTTTTTGGATTATTATTCGGAGGAACTAGCTTGTTGATTAGGCCAGTCTCGATGGGGGTTTCGTAAGTGTTTGTACGACATTAAATATAGCGCGCGTCAATCAAAGAAAATTCACTTTTTGCATGAAACTCTTAGGAGAGAGAAGGAAAGAGTTTCACCATGGTGAAACTTTTGGGCACGATTTCACATGCGTTGGAAAGCGTAGCGAAACCCCATTGAGACACAAATAGAGTTTCACCATGCAACTATGCAATTAAACCATACAATGAGAGAGAGGTTGTGAGACCATTGAGCTATGAAAGCGTCGTGCAATGAAACTATGCATTGAGGGAGACATCTATTTCATACCAAAGTTTCACATCTTGGAAATCGGGATGGTGAAACTCTCCATTGAGACGCCTTAGAGAAACAGAGTTACGAAGAGTTCTTAAATTTCGATAAACATTGCCCAATTTTTGTAGCCATTACCTTAATTATTTAATAATAGAATAGCTACGAATATCCTGCGGTCCCGTTTAGTTGATGAGGTGAAACTTTTAGGTATGCTTTCAAGGTCTCTTATTATGAGTATTGAATGTAGACTAGCTACAAAATAATAACACAAATGGACTTGTAATTGCAAGATGAATTCATTAAGTCTAATTAGTCCGTAATTAGAGATTAGTTAATGTAGCACAACATTATCTAATTATGACATGGTTAGGCTCGTTAGATTCGTCTCGAAATTTAAGGTAGAGGTTGCGGGATGAATTTTTGTCATTAATCCACGTTTAATACTTGTTCGGAGATTGATGTGACAGGTAGTTGGTGAAATTTTGGGAAGAAAACAGGGCTGCCACTGTTCCACACCCCGTCTCTCCCCTGTTCACGTCAACAATTTCCGGCAGCATAATGCTTCATTTGGGTTATTTTTGTGCCACGGCAATTTAATCAACCCATGTGATGGACACCAATACATCATCGACTCCCAGTTCAGTAGCTCGAATTTTCTCTTAAACGATGTCTGAACTCTGAACTACTGGGTAATACATCATCGACTCCCAGTTCAGTAGCTCGAATTTTCTCTTAAACGATGTCTGAACTCTGAATCTACTGGGAGATTACTAGAAGCTGAGTCTTAAATTATCAGAAACAGGATCCAGTTACTATGCTCCAACGAGAGGGCTAAGAGAAGCTGCCCGTAATTTAGATTATCAGAAACAGGATCCAGTTCCTATGCTCCAACGAGAGGGCTAAGAGAACCTGCCCGGAATTCCCAGTGGACCAGGAAATACAAAGTATAGACTCCGATGTACTTTTAGAGTATTAAGCATGTCAACATCAAGACCGAATGAGAAGCATGTCAACAGTCAAAGACCGAATGAGAAGCATGTCAACAGTCAAGACCGAGTGAGGTCTGCATGATCTGAGGGACACATGCATAATATTAGGAAGCACGGTCCATTGAAAGCATTAGACATAGTGTCTGAATCTGCTGGGAAACACCATGGTAGTGCCTAGCAGTGTTTAATTTCTTTTCTCAGGTAGCTAATCTAGCATTCCAACCAACACGCAGCAAAACAGAATCTCCACTACATCCATGGTGGGACAGTAGAAATTTCAGTACTTCGGTGCTGGCTTCTGGGTTGGCAGCAGTCCAAATCTCTTCTTCAACAGGTACCGCTGGCGAGAGTACTTGTCATCTGGTGAGAAGCGAGCTGCACCGCAAAGTACAAGATTTCAGTAATTCATGATGCGAGAAAGGGGCGTGAGAAAAACTCAATATAAAACCACAAATGCAACCATGAAGAACGAACTTTCTCCATATGTACCAGTTCAGCCATTACACCTTTTTCTACACATGCACAATAGTGTTCACCTCAGAAAAACTAAAATCATTCCTTATCTCTACTATATGTAGTCCAATAGTTATACAAGAGAAGGAAGTTATAATCTGTCAAACAGTTAAGTCACATTGGCATATTGCAAAGGATTTTGTAGCTGAAAAAGAACAGTTGGGCAAGCAATCTGCATAAATATCCACGATCCTTATCTAAAAAGAAATTGAAAGTACAATGTACTATTGGGTAAATATCACTGAAATATCGTGATGTAAAAGGATTGATTCAGATACATACAGACTACAAAAATGTCACTCAATATATGTTTGGCATCCTCTGAGCATAATAGTATTACCACCAGTGCCAAATGATAAATTAGAACCAACTGGTGCTAGCAAGCAACGCTCCATGAGCATGATGTTCCAATACTGAGAAACTACAATTGACACAAATAAACCATGCCCTTGTTTCACAAAGGTTGAGTCTAGCAACGGATTAACAGAAGCATAATCTATACAAGCTCCCCAAAAGGATCTACAGCACATATCTAATCACAAAAAACTATTAACAAATCGGGCGGAGCTCCAGCAAGTCTTAAAAAACATGCCTACTCACGCTAATAATTAAACAACCGTGAGTCCATGACTACATCTTTCTCAGCAACACAAGGAAACCATATTATTACATCTCGAGTAACAGCAGACACAAAAGAAGCTGCATAGAACGAAGGGGGGCGTACCCGGGTGAGCAGACTGCGTCGGCACCCCGAGAGGCGACTCCTTCTGTGAAGGAGGAAACAGGATACGCACATCAGCACGGGCTGACACCTCAAAACCATGAGCTAATCAGCGAAGATTAAGCGCAACAGCGCACAAACCTTGGTGGTGTACACCTTGTCGCCCTTCTCGTTGATGTAGTACTGGAGATACATTTTGAATCCACGCACGGGGGCAAGCTCTGATAATCCGACGATAATAGAGTTATGGAGAGTGATTACTACCGGTATCGCCAAGAATCGAAGCAAACGAAAGCAGGAGAGATTGGGGAGGGGGGTCGCGAAGTTGCCAGAGGATGGCGGAGGAGAGGAGCAGCGAGAAAGAATCTGCACGGTCCCTGGCGGCTAGGGTATACGGGGGAGACCGGAGGAGAGAGGCTCGGGAAGTGGGCTTTCTGAAATTTTGGAGCCGTTCCGTCGTGTCCTGCCCAGTAGCCCACCCACCACACGATGGGCCTCAGGCCATGCAGGTCAACAGTTAGTTACGGCCCCATCATCGGAGGAAATGTCACACAATTCCTTGCACACAATTTTATAAGTTCGTGTTCGTTACATGAACTAACCATTTCGATTAAAAATTAAATTTTCTCCAAAAATAAAAAATAAAGTTTTATATTAGAAAATAAAAGGCGTGAACAGTTCACTTATATCTCAACAAAATAGGAAGATACATACATTTATCAAGTAAAGGATGGTACTTCATAAATGTGTTTGTTGATGAAACAAAAAAAAAGCGTAGAAGTAAATAATTCCAGGACAGTGAAACTAAATGGTGCATATGAATGCATGCTGAACTTGAGTAGATGTAAGACGACTAGACGAGAGTACAGACCTAAGGTGCACTTTCAAGACCTTCATCTTTCTTGCCCTCTCATACCTCCTTTTTCTTCAAAAAGGAGAGAAAAAACTACCTCATTCCCCTATATTTAAAAAGGTGTTCTTCAAAAACGAGCTAAACATGTCATGGAGACAGGCTCCTCCATCGAAGTGGGCTTTAGTTGGTGTTGCATCCTTATCCACCAACACCACATGTACACAAATCACGGTGACCTCTCGCTCTCACTCTCTAGCCACTACGTGTACCCCTCCACGCATAGGCCGGGCGGCGGCAGGGCAGCAGCGGGCACTCCAGCACGGAAAAGAACATCTAGTTATAGCATGGCTAGAAAATTGTAGGCTAGCTCTAGCTGCTAGCCCGCTAGTAGAAAGCGAGCCCTTGATCCTGCAGCAAAGGGTAGCTGCTGGTGTCCCAGTCCCAGCCGCCGTCGACGACGACGTCATCCACCACGTCGTCGAGGTTCCACAGGCTGCCGCCCCAACCCCACGTGGCGGCGCCGCCGTCGAGCTGGTAATCCCCGCTGGACCCCTCGTCGCTCGCCGACGCGCTGGCGGTGGCGGTGGTGGCGACGGGGAGGAGGCCGCAGGAGGAGGAGGTGCAGGAGGCCATCATGGGGCAGAACTGGAACAGCAGGTCGTCCATGTCCTGCTCCAGCAGCATCCGCAGGTCCTCCTCGTGCTGCTGCGTCGCCAGCGAGACGGCCGGCGACGACGCCGTCTCCCCGACGACGGCTTCGTCGTCGTGGTCGTGGTCGTGGCCGACCTGCCTCTGCTGCTGGTCGTCGTACTGCCCCTGCTGCTGCTGCAGCAGCAGCTGGCTCTGCATCTCGCGGCGCTGCTTGAGGAACCGCGCCCGCGCGCGCTCGATGTTCTTGGACGGCTTGCCCTTCTTGAAGTGCGTCCGCCAGTAGTTCTTGATCTCGTTGTCCGTCCGCCCCGGCAGGCTGCGCGCGATCGTCGACCATCTGTGCGTATACCAGAGCAGAAGGTGATCAGCTATCGGAAAAAAGGAAGTTATAAGATGATCAGCTGATACCCTGCAGAGTTTCAGAAGAGAGGTTGTTAATCACCTGTTTCCCCAGAGGGCGTGGAGCTCGAGTATGACGCTCTCCTCCTGAGGCGTGATCTTGCCTCTCTTGAGGTCAGGCCTCAGGTAGTTCACCCACCGGAGCCTGCAGCTCTTGCCACTTCGCTTCAGACCTGCAGCAAGGTCAACCAGCGTAAGACGCAAGAACACTTGACGTGTGTGCGATAGAGCTGAATCATGCATGAATCTCAATTGACTTAATTAGCAAGTTGGCAACCATGTAAGTGAGCCTAAATTTGCATATACTTCTGCACCAACTTGCCGATTAACCTAATGCAACTTGCAGCTTCAGGTTGGTGACAAAGCTTTCTCCGACAAAAATTAAAGGATAAATAAGCTACTTAACGAGACAATTGACAAAACATAAGAAGCAAATGTTCAGTACCGGTCAGTTTGGCGACGGAATTCCACCTCCCTTCGCCATGGTACCTGACGTACTCGACCAGCAGCTTGTCCTCCTGCGCCGTCCATGGCCCCTTCCTCCACCCTCCCTCCTCCCTCCCCCATCCAAACTGCCCTTCCATTAATCTTCCTGCCGTCTCCTCTCTCGCTACCTCAAGTCAAGAGGCCGGGAAGCACCTGTTGCGTCTTTCACTTCAGCGATCTCACTAGTGATCGAGCTCTAATCAATCCTTAATCCTCCCCGAGCTTGTCACCCCAACGAGGTGTTAAGTCAGTGAGCGTGTCTAGCTCAGTGAGGTGATGCGCGGCAACCGAGTGAGCTACTGCCGCATATATACCCAGCACGGGTTCGCCCAGCAGAGCATCAGGGGGAGGCCGCGCGCCGCGTCGCTGTCGGGGGCATCCCACTGCCACTCACTACGCGATGGGCGATGGTGCCGGGCGGGCGTTGCCGGAAATACCCCTCCGGCGATCGGTGTTGCGGGTAATTTTGGGAAGCTTTTTTGCGCGCTTTCTTCTCCACGGATATGATGACGGATTACCGACTTACCGTAGGATTTCCTGCCGAAAGCGAGCTACTAGCTTATTAGCTTAGCACCTCACCTGTCTGTGTGTTTTTTTCGGTGCTGCGTGGAGGAGCCAACGACAAGGACAAACCATGTTTCCTTGTTAGCCCGTAGCCGGCCAGCGGCCAACACCGGCAAATCTTTGCTTAGATTTCGACTGAGTTTTTCGCTCGCAATCGATGGGGTCATTGATCGCGTGTGAGGTGATGATCTCTGTGAATAGTCGTCGGTCCGAGTCGTCCTCGTCGGAGAACACAACAATCGATTTGGTGGTGTGTCTCGTCTCGTTACTGGTGATCTCTCTAGATGTTTTGGGCAATTGAGCAGGACAGACAGAAATACAGTAGTACGTTCTCAACACACCGGCCTACTACTGTACTAGCTAGTAGTCTGTTTGTGACTTGTGACGCGATCTATCTCACGTAAACTTCACATGAAATCCTTTGTGAGAATGCTGTCGCACGTCCGGGCGATCCTGTTACTAGTGCTTGGGCGAGCACCCAGGTTTTGTGCAAGCTTCATGGACGGATCGACCCGTCCCCCTCTTAGCATAGCGCCAAAGGCCGAGCAGGCAAGCACTTCTTGGTTGCTAGCTACCTCGGTCCCAAGCCGCATCAGGTGTGTGTGTCGTGTGCGCGCTCTCAGATCATCGTGCTAGATCTGGATGGACTCCGGACCCAGCACAGTTGACCTGCCACGTTTCCGCTTGTACAGTGTCGCTCTCGTGCTTCTTTGACAGTTGACTTGGGCTCCCACAATAACTTGCGTTATGGCCTACCATACCCATATCGTCGTCGCTCGTGTTGGTCAAGGTTTCTGGTTCGTTATTGCTCGATCATGTCGCTCGAGTGTAGTAGTAGACATCAGCCAGCCAGCTTGCATGTCTCTTTTCACGTGATACGCCCCCTTCACAATCTGATAGTGTCCACACGTATATCTGAAATCGAAATGAAGCCTTATTACTTCCTGTCTGACCTCTACGTCTGACGGCTCCATGCCTACCCTACGTGTCCATTTTTAAGCACTCGCGTCCAATTACACCACGACTGCGTTTGGGAGTAGCAGCGCTGTTCGTTTGGTGATGGTGATGGTAGTCTTGATTTGTTCCGAGAGAAAAATCTTCTTTGTCCGGTTCTTTGGTGGCTGGTTTGTTTACGAGAGAAAATCTACTTGTTTGGTGGTGATAAGCCAAACGAACGAGGAGTAGACATTGGAGGCAGACTAGTACTGATATTAGGTTCCAATACCCAAACTATTGTTTGGATATAAATGAAATTGATAGATTGAAGAAGGTGGTCAATACTGATTCATGTTTGGATGTCATACCGTGGCATCTGATTTTGACCATCTTCTTGCCCCTCTCCACCTCGACCACCCTAGCGGCGGTGCTCACCCGACCCCTGTCACTTCGCCGGAGAAGGCCGCATCCAGGACCGACAGAGTTCCCCGCGCCACCCACACCTCGCCGAAGATGCCACCCTCTCCATCTAGGGCGGAACTCCATCCGAACAGGGCCGCCCTCTCCCGCCGACCGTGAGGAAGAAGGGGTCGTCGTCCATTTGGAAGGAAGAGCCACCAACCATGAGGAAGAAAGGGCAGCCGGCCATGAGGAAGGAGTCATCGGCTGCTCCTCCCAGCAGACCACCGCGCGCATCTGCTCTGCTTCGCTGCGCACGGGCCGCCGCCTTCGGCTGCCGCTTCGCCCAGCCATGCACGAGCTGCCATCGCCGGCGGAGTGAGGGAGGGGAGCATAAAGCACGGCGGAGTGAGGGAGGGGAGCATGATGCGGTCTGCCGGCGAAGTGAGGGGGGAAGATGGCGCGACTGCGGGATGGAGGGGCGGAGAGGTGGAGGGTGGCGCCGGCGAGGCATCACGACTCGCAAGAGACGAAGAGACGCAGAAGATAGAAGAATGACGATTCGAGCCAATTCGGAGGGGAGCAGCTCAGCATCTAGGATAAATTTTTTTTGAACGGACAGGCACAAGATGTGCCTATTTCATTGATGAAGAAGGAGAGTATAAGCCGGGATCCGGCACAAAGTAATTACAAGGTATTTACGTTTTTGCTAGCGGGACCATGAGGTCCTTCGCTCCCGCTGCTACCCAAGCATTTTCCTCGCTTTTAATCTTGGCCACTGTGGATAGTGTCGACGCTTCAGTGTGGTCGAAAACTCTAGCATTTCTCTCCTTCCAAATCACCCAAATCGTCAGGAGCGTGATGGATCGTGCGGCCTTCCTTGGGATATCCGGTAGGAATGCGATGTTCTTCCACCAGTGTAGCGCCGACTCGCTGTGTGACCACGCTCAGTTGGCTTAAAGTCGCTTAGACTGACCCAATCTACAATTAAGCTCCACACCCTTGGTGTGTAGCGACAAGCCAAGACGAGGTGGTATTGGATTGGATTTCCAATTCCCAATTCCAAGACACTACACAGCAGGTACTGGAGACCATCAATACCAATTCCGATTCTGAGGCTGCAATGTCTACTTCCAAACGCAGGTTATATTGCACAGTAGTGCACTGTAGTTTATACGTGTTACTAATAAAGTGAAGTTATCATGAATGAATTTATAAGAGCTTAAATTCAAACTTTTACCATTGAGCTTAAATTCTTTTTCTCCAGGACCGGATCGTACTTCCACTGCTCGACCGTAGACCCGCCCGAAAGTTTGAAGCTCGCCGAGCTGGTCGATCAAGATGAGGTAAAATAATCCTAGACCCCGACGGCGACCGCGAGGTTAAGCCCCCCCAAAACCCCCCAGGCGCCTAACTCGTTTAACACCTGTCCGCCGCTGCGCGCGTCCCGGTCGCTTCAAGCCAGAGCGATATCAATACTACCACTCTTCCGCGACGCGGTTACCATGGAGAAAAGGCGATCGATCGAGCCGGCCGGGACCGGGAGCGGCGGCGGCGGCCTCTATCGCGCTCATCCGAGCGACGATGTGGATGGCGCGCGCCGTCGCCGTCAGCGGAAAGGCCAAGCGCCGGCTCCGCCTCCGGGCGGTGCAGCACGACCGCCCTTTTGACCGCGCCACATCGCCTCCGTTCCCCCATCGGCGCGCGCCACGTCGGGCAGTCGGCACGCGCCCTCTCCATCGCGCGTCACCTGGTGCTGGTGGGCCCTCTCCTCCCGTGTCCCTTGCCTGTACGGCGCGCGAGTCGGGTCGGGTCGCCTCGCGTCCTCGCCGTCAACACGGCCGGCCGGGGGCCGGAGTGCGGCCTAACCCCACCTCGCCGTCCCCGCCGGCCGCCGCAGCAGCGTAAAACGAGCTCTTCTGACCCGGGGTCAGCAGCCGGTCAGCTGGCCGCGCCGCTGCGGCCACGCGCACGCGGTGGTAGACCGCTGGACTCGACCCCGGCCGATCGGTGATCACTCGGTTTGGGCCGTTCGTGCGCACAAACAGACGAGACGGACGGGGGGGTCACGACTCACGAGAGGGAGAAAGCCAGAGCGCGTGTGCGTGCGTGTGTGCGTGGAGGAGACCGCGCGAGTGCATGCGACCTGATGTCACCATCGTCTGCGTGAATGGAAAAGGAGGGGGTGCTGAGGATTAGCACGGGAGGAAAAAAGAGCACAACGGAGTACGACGAATCAGAGAGGTTCCCTCGACCCTCGCTGTATCGGATGGAGTCGTCTGTCAGTCTGTCTGTGGTTTCTGGGGGGTCATGAGAGACATGATGCGAGGGGGAGAAATTAGCTGGTCACGGCACGCGCGCGAGAGCGTTGAGAGCGATCTCTGTGCCGTTGTGCGCAGGTTGGACGTGATGGGTTGGTGACCGCGCGCCGTCGTCTTCCATCCTTCCGTGTTGCACGTGGTGCTAGCTCGACCTGTGTATTGCTTCCTGTAGTACGACGATGAGGAGACGCTACAAATATGTGTCGAGATGCATAACACACATCGGTAACGAAATAGTGTAAGAACGTGCAACGTATCGTGTGCAAGATCGAGAGCGGGATCTCGGATGAGGATGGCGCTGTGCCGGTGTAGGTAGGTACTCCGCCCTCCATCATTTCCCCCATACCAATTTCCTTCCAAGCCTAAACTATGAAGTGGTTGCCTTCCAAACCTAAACTATGAAGTTGCTGCCCACCACACGGGAGCTCGAGCTCCCCTTAACGTGGAAGAAAATAATACTAGCCGTTGTAGATTCTTCTCTACGTTGCTTTGACATGGTAGAAAATTCTAACCCGAACAAAATAATACTTAGTTACATGTCGGATGGGGATGAAAATAACATGATAGACTACAAAGCGTGTAGTCATTAAATCAGAGTCGCGCATCGCCAGTATGAAACCAAGTCTCAAGGGGTGCTCTTGTTCGTCTTTTCCGCCCTCTCATTTCCACCGGCCCCGTCTCTCTCTAGGGTTTCTCTCTCTACCCCTTTCTCTGCCGCATCTTTGAATCACCTTGGATTCATCTATTAGTGGTGGTAGAACTCCATATCAAAGATATGGAAGTGATGTTGTGGGCTGGTTGGTGTGTTGTCCATTGAATTCCGCAAAACCAATTAGGCACGCGCACGTTGGCGTTGTTGCCAGCGATCGATTCGACCGGCGCAGCTCCGCTCCCTGCGCGCGGGCCCACGTGCTTTCCTCTCTCTTTTTTCTACTCATTCATCCAACGAGCTATGTGCTATTCTGATTATGTTTTCTTTTTCTTTTTTATACCATTCAAATATTATACATATATGCATAAGTTGATTGTATAATTTGTTTTCTAGAAAAAGTTATGCTCATAAATCATTTGATACGGAAAAAGGTTTGTTCATAACTTGTCATTAGGAAAACCGTTTTGTGTATACATCGTTCGTTAGGGAAAAATATGCACATAACTCGTCGCTAGAAAAAACTATGTGCATAATTCGTCGTTAGGGAAAAGTTATACATGTGTCGTTAGGGGAACATTATGCGCATAACTCGTCATCAGGAAAAAAGTTATATGCATAATTCGTCATTACGGAAAAATTACGCATATAACTCGTCGTTAAGAAAACAATTATGTGATCGTTCGTTAGGGAAAAATTATGCACATAACTCATCACTAGAAAAAAATATGTACATAATTCGTCGTTAAAGAAAAAGTTATGCATATAACTCGTCATTAGGAAAAAGGTTATAATAAATTGTCATTAGGAAAAAAGTTATACATATAACTCGTCGTTAGGAAAAAGCTACGAGCATGACTCGTCATTTACGGAAAAGTTGTATGGATAACTTGTTTGGAATATCATTTAACTTTTAGCAACTTATGTATATAATTTATACTCATAACAATATTTAATTATTAGTATAAATTGCATTGATACAATAAAAGGAAAGAAAAAAGAAAAAAGAACTAGGGTTTGCACAAATGTGGTCGGTGGGACCCGGTCCTCCCGTCTCGACATGTGAGAATCCATGCAACTGTAGCCGGTGGGTCCCGCTCTCCCTCCGGGTGCGTGACTGCGTGATCACGTGGGGGCGCTCAGGAATTGCTCGCTCCCAACGCGCGATCCCTAATTATCACTGGCCATTGAATTCTCATTTAGTTTCATTCACTGTTTCAAAAGAAAACTAATTCAAGTATACATTGTTATTATTCTTGCCTAAAAAAGATAGATAAGTTAGCCGCCTTCAAATAGTATAGGTGAGTATTTAATTAGGGATAGTTAAACATTTAATAAGAAAAAAAATCTATGGGGCATGTGCCCCCTTCCCTACCACTGACAATATATACTGTTACTTCATTGAAAAATAATGCAATGAACTAAACCCTAACAAGAAGTAGGTAAATGTTCATTATATTATTTGTTTGGATAACAATGTCGATTTCAAGAATATTTTTTGTGCTCAGCTGTCGTGACGGCAAAGCATCCGCCAGACGAACGGTGGCCAAGCATCCACCCGAGGACCAAGCCTCCAACCCCAGACGACTTCACCTGGTCAGATTGGGACAACAACTGGATCTCCACAACACCGTGACGACAAAAGCATCTGCCAGGAACCGGTGGCCAAGCATCCACCCGAGGAACAGGCCTCCACAACTTCAGACTAGTTCCCCAATCAGATTGGGACATTAACCAGGTCTCCACAACACCACGACGATAATGCATTCGTCAGATGAATGGTGGCAAAGCATCCACCCGAGGACCAGGCCTCCAACAACCGACAAAAGGCCTTCGCCAACACATGTCAACATCTTACTTCTAACTCTACATTGGACTATCATCCATCCAAGCTGCAACACAAGAAGTAGTCGGGTACCTCCAGGCAAGCTACCATGGCGCCACTGTCACCCTTGCTTGATACCTCCAATCAAACCACCATGGCATCATCGGCAAGCACCAAAGCAAATTGCTTATGACCACACCACCACGGCACCGCCGCCGCTCCCCTGCAGCATGCTAGAGTGGGGAGACACTACAACAACACCTCCAAGAAGGTACACGACGCTCGAGGGCATTGTTGTCGTCGAGATGGTAATCCCCGCTAGACCCCTTGTCGCTCGCCCAAGCACTGGCATGGGAAGCGATGGGGAGGAGGCCACGGGAGGTGGAGGAGGTGCAAAAGGCCACAATGGGGCAGAAATGGAACAACAAGTCGTCCATGTCTTTCTCCAGCAGCATTCACAGGTCCTCGTGTTGCTGCGCCTGAGGGCAAAGCATCCACCAGAGGAATAGGCCTCCACAACTTCATAATACTTCCCCGGTCGGATTGGGACATCGATCGGGTCTCCACAACACCACAACAACAATGCATCTGTCAGACGAACGGTGGCCAATAATCCACTCGAGGACCAGATCTCCAACCAACAAAAGGCCTTCGCGCACATAGTTCAATATCTTACTTCTCGCTTTGCATTGGACTATCATCCGTCCAAGCTGCAACATAAGAAGCAGTCGGGTGCCTCCAACCAAGCCACCATGGCACCACTGTCAACCTTGCTTGGATACCCCCAGCCAAACCACTATGGCATCGCCGACAAGCACCAAAGCAAACTGTTGATGACCGCACCACCACGACATCACCGTCGCTTCCCTGTAGTATGCCAGAGTGGGGAGACACCACGACAACACCTCCAAGAAGGTACACGACACCTGAGGGCATTGCTATCGTCAAGCTGGTAATCCCAACTGGACACCTTGTCACTCGGCGACGCGCTGGCGGTGGCAGCGGTGGGGAGGAGACCACGGGAGGAGGATGAGGTGGTGTAGGAGGCCATAATGGGATAGAACTGGAACAACAGGTTGTCTATGTCCTGCTCCAGCAGCATCCGCAGGTCCTCATGCTGTTGCGCCCGAGGGCAAAGCATCCGCCAAGAACTGATGGCCAAGCATCCACCCGATAAATATTCCTCCACAACTTCAGACTACTTCCCCGGTCGGATTGGGACATCGACTAGGTCTCCACAACACCATGACACATCTATCACACAAATGGTGGCCAATCATCCACTTGAGGACCAAGCCTCCAACAGTCGACAAAAGGCCTTCGTCCACACAGTTTAACATCTTACTTCTTCTCGCTTTGCATTAAACTATCATTCATCCCAGTTGCAACACAAGAAGCAGTCGGGTGCCTTCAGCCACGCCACCATGGTGCCACTGTTACCCTTGCTTGGATACCCCCCAGCCAAACCACCATGGCATCATTAGAAGCACCAAAGTAAATTGCTGATGACCACACCACCATGGTCATCACTCCCCTGCAGCATGCCGAAGTGGGGAGACACCACGACAACACCTCCAAGTAGGTACACGACGCCCAAGGGCATCGTCGTCGTCTTGCCGGAAGACCCGACATGGCTTTCGCTTGTGTTTGCCCACTTCCAAAAATGTGAAACAAAGGGCCTTGGAAAGTTCCGACCTTGCGACCAAACACCGGTGCGGTGGGGGCACACTGTCATGACGGACCATCACCGGACATTGCGGAGGCACCTAGCATCGTGTTCCTCGTTGGAGGCGTTTTGAAAGTGCATCTAGGCCCCAAAGTTGATTTTGGTGAATTGAATGACAAAATGATTAAAGGTCTAACTTATTTGCCTACGAATGTGAGTAGATTTTTGCTTAATTATTCGTGAGTTAATATTGTCATGTGTTTAAGTATGAATATTATTTGGCTTACATTGAAGAAGGCAAGCAAGTGTGTGATCCTAATGCAACGTGATAAATGTCAAGCAACAAATGAAGATAAATATTGGGGATATTTTGCAAAGATTAATTTCATGTCTCCAAAGATTGTGGTAGATTCATTAAAAATAAAAGGGATCATAAAAGAGAAATTAGTAATTCTCTCTAAACTAAGTGCAAGGCTTCATGTGGTAATAGCAAAAGATACAAGGATGAGTGTATATTTAATGATCCTCAAATGGAAACTTGCATATTCCTTGTCAATCAAGAACAAGCATTTGAAACAGTTTTTCAAATGAAAATCAATTATGGATGAAGCAAAGCCAAACTCAACGTGACTTGGGTAAGTGGTGAGAAGATCAATCGAGACGACTAGGGTGAGGTACTAAGCATATGAGGTGTTTGCTAAGGTGAAGTAACTAGTATTCGTGGGGTCTCGAAGAATCATACGCAGCCTTAACCAAGGGAAGCAATGCAACTCATCTACATGTTATGATTGACAATATGGAGTGACTTAAGTATTCAAGTGTGCATTCTTATGTTAGATGGAAAAATCCTAAGTCACTAGATCAAGTATGAATGTGCTCAAGACAATGACTATGTTGGAAGCCCTCAAGTTGCAATTGCTAAAGTATGGCAAGATTGAAAATCTACAAGCTCAAGAGGCTGACACGGGTTTTATATTTATTCTTGAATTTGGGGATGTCGTACTATCAAGAGGGATGCAGTATTAGCTTTATGATAATTATCAAAAGTGCCCATTAGTTAACCTATGTGAGACATAGCCTTGAGAGAGTCCCAGAGTGATCTAACAAATCTTTAACCCAACCTTAGCCACTTCACCACGCCGTGAAGTGTTTGTGAGAAAGAGAAAAGGGTTTTTGGGGTCTCTCTGCTAGGGCATTCTAACCACCCTGGGGGCGACCGGCCAACGGCTAGTTTTTCAAACTGGCCGAGGGCAGGCGATCTAACTGCCTTGGTCGGTTCTCTAACGTTAGTTTTCCTTGAGAGGGGTATAAGTACCCCTACGAGCTCCACTTGTGGGGGCTGCTGGTTCTAGGGTTGTTGGTGTGCTTCCCCTGCTGTTTCTCATAAGCCAAAACCAAAGAAACTCTCCCCAACCCTCTCTTTCTGAGATTGTGATTCAAGTCATATCCTTGTGTTGGGTTGAGAGATTGAGCCTTTGTGAGTTGAGCAAGAGCATCCCATAGCTTGAGCACTCATGATTCGCTTAAGAAAGCCTTTGAAGTATTTGTTACTCTTGGAGGTTCGCCTCCTAGACGGCCAGGCATCGCCGGCTAGCTCCCAAGGTTGTGGTGAGCAGCATCAAGTTTGTGAGGGTTATGATCTTGCCTCTTCGTGGAAAATATCACGTTAGTGGAAAGAAGGAAAGCAGTTGATAGAGACCCTGCTTGTTGCGGGAAGTTACCTTACAAGCTCCTCAACGGAGACGTAGCCTTTACTTGGTGGGAGGTGAATTTCGGGAAAACAAATCCTAGTCTCTCCTTTGTGGTTTGCCTTACTTGTTGAATTCTAGCATATTTGCTTTGCTTCCGCTCGATCTACTTGGGTGTGCTTGTGTTTGAGTGCAAGGATCATTACTCTGTTTGTGATCATCTACTGAAGCCACTCGAGAACTTTGGTTCGTGCTAGAAGTCAAGAAAAGCTTGAGTTGTGTTTTGTAGGTTCACTATGTGGAGGCGGTCAAACCGCCCTAGGACGAAGTCTAACCACCCTTCTGTGCTCGGTGCGCCAGGTGCGGTCTAACCGCCTGGTCAAGGCGGTCTGACCGCTTCAGCCTGAGAAGCTCAAGTTTCAGGGCAAAAGTTTTATTTGGTCGACTCGCCTAATAACCCCCCTTTAGACGACATCAAGGTCCTTTCGGTTGTTCCGACCTCCTTCCATTTGGTCTCGCTCCCTTCCGTTTGTTCCAGGCTGGGAGGCTTCGGTGATGTGCTTGTGGTTTTGGTGTTTCTGTATCCTGCAGTTTTAGGCGTGTTATGTTGTGTCATGTAACGCCCGCGTTTTTAGCTCTAAATAAATCACCTACTAAATCTGCGTAATTTCAAAAAAACCGATCCGCCGAGCTCAATTGTCATTCAAATCCTAGCCACGCTTCTCTCTCTCTCTCTCTCTCTCCCCGACGCGCGTGCCGCGATTCCCGCCGGCACCGCACCTCGGTCGCGCCCGCGCACCTTCCCAACGCCGCGGTCGGCCACCGGCCGGAATCCCGCGCACGCCGCGGACCCGCCGGCCGGTCCGCCTCGCCGTCACCGCTGTCCCGAAAATCACGCCGATGCCCGAAAAGTCGGAAAAACCCCACAAAACCCTCCCTTAATTTCCCTAACAATTTTCCAAATCCTCTAGATTTTTCCCCAATTTCTTCTCCTCTTTTCCCTATTTTTTTCCATTTCTTCCCTTTCTTTTCCTTTTTCCTTTTCTTTCTTTTCTCCTTCCTTTTCTTTTCCTCTTTTCTCTTCCCTCTCTTCTTCCTTTCTTCTCCTCCTTTTTCCCCCTGCCTCCCGCGCGAGCGGACCGGACCGACCGGCGCCCCGACCGCCGCCGGCCGGGCCCCGCGCGCGCCGGCTCTCCCCCGCCTCCGCACGCCACCGGCCGGCGGGGAAGCCGCCCCGCGCACGCCACCGAGGCCCCGCCCGCCCCGCGCCCGCCGGGAGACCGGCCGGCCGCCGGGCCGCCATTAATGCCCCCCCCGCACGAGCCGTCAACTCCCCACCGGCCGCCGAAGCTTGCCCCCGCGCCCGCACGACGGGTCTAATCCCCGGCCAACCCCCGCACAAGTTGACCCGGCCGAGCCCTCGCGAAGCCGCCCGAGCTCGCCGGAGTTGTCCTCGCCGGAGAAATATCTCCGCTCCCGAACCGCCTCTCGCCGCCTATAAAAGGGGCCGACGGCCTCCCCGGCTCGCCGCACCACACCAGCACAGCCTCACCGCACCTCCTCCCCTCCTCCTCAAACTCCACGGCCGCCGCCGCCCCCTAACACCGCCGCCGCGCCACTGCCTCCCCGTGGAGCCGCCTCCACCGTGCGCAATAGCTCAAGGTGAGCACGGGAATAGGTTCCCCTCGCCCTCCTCTCTCTTTTCCCCTCGTCCCCGCCCGACGCCGTGGCCCCGGAGCCGCGGCCGCGGCCACCCCCCCCCCCCCGGCCGGCCTCCGCACGGTCCGCTCCCCCTCTCTCGTTCGTTCGCAAGGGGGAAGAAGATGGCAATCTTGCCAAAAACCCCCCGCCCCTTTTCTTTTTCCCCCAGGACCCCCTGCCACTATTCCCTCTCTCTCCTTTCCTTTCATTTAGCCCCTACCCTTTAAAACAAATCCACCAAAACTCCCTGCCCTTTTACAAATAAATCCCTAGGGCTATTTTAGTTAACCCTCACCTTACTTAAGTATTATATTTAGGCCCTTTTATTTAAAACTACATTACTACCCGGCCCTAATTAACCCCAAATATCTCTTTAACCCGACATTTCATGCGCGGGTTTAAACCCAATCACGCCTAACCCCCCTCATTAATGGAAAATTTCCGATAGGTCCTTAATATCTATAACCCCCCTTAACCTAGCCCCTTTTCATACACGCCCTTCCTTCTCGGTTAAGACCAAACCCTACCACGCCTATATATACCCCTCCTCCGCTCACCTTTCCCCTCCCCCGAGCTTGGCCGGAAACGTGTGTGCTAATATTGCTTGCCTGCTTGTGTGTATGCCATAGCCGAGCGGAGTAGACGGAGTAAGGTACCCCGAGCCGGAGATCGAAGCCGACTACGCGAGCGGGAGCCCGAGGTCCCGAACGCCGAGCCGGCCCTCCCCGAAGACTTCGAAGACGGCAAGTTCAACCTCCCCCTTTGATGCATGCTTTGTCCTAGTTTTAAAAATATATATCCTATACCCGTTTTATAAATTGCATATTGTTTTACTGCAAAACATGGTAGGATAGCCACCCCCGATTGCTATGATTGAACCTTGTTTTGGCCTAAATGAGTGCTTTAAAAATGTGTGAGTGTTTTCAAAAGGTGTGAGTGCTTTAAAATGGAAATGGGGTATTTACGGGAAAATGAGTACCGAAGCGGGTAGACGGGATGGACGTGTGTGTCGGGAGTATGGGTGAGCTCGTACTGTGTGGTTGAGCGTGTTGGGAGTTGTCCATCTTGTCGGTTAAGGACCGGGTTGCGTGACATCTCACCGACCCAAAACATCGTACAACCACTCGACCGTTGTATGTGGCAACGGCTTAGCATAAACCCCACTAGTTAATCTACTTGCCATGCGGGTGTGCGGGTGAGCAGCGGGAGACCAAGGAGTAGGGGTACGCTCGTGTGAGGTACACCCTGGTTATGTGGGATAACCCCTTGGGTGCTTCCGTGGTGGCTCGTAGTGTTAGCTAAGGTGGGTAATGGCTTTGATAGGATCCGTACCTGAGACCGAGGTGTCCGTGTGACGGTACCCTACTTGTGGGTAAAGATGTACAACCTCGCGGAGTGTCAAACCTATTCGAATAGCCGTGTCCACGGTATTGGACGAGTCACGGTGTGGTCACAAAAATTAGTGTTTGGGGTGGGATGTTTTACGGTGTGAGTTGTTTTCGGTGACGTGTGTGTGTGGTTGTGTGCTTGGGCTACGACGGACGGGAAGTCCCGGTAGATCCACGGTGGTTTTCCTAAAACAAGTGAGTTATTTGGGTTGTGAAAATGATTTGCGAAAACCTTTTTGAAATGAACCCCCGCATGTGTAAGTTTGCTAAATGAACCTTGACCCGATCCTTGTTACACCTTATGCATGATTCTCGTTTATAAGCCCCTCCGTGGGTGGGGTTGGATTTGCTGAGTACGTATGTGCTCACCCTTGTTTTACTAACTATTTTACAGAGGAGGATCCCGATTACATTCCCGAAGACGTTGAGTAGGTTGTGCCCTACACCCAACCGTGCCTGTGTACCAGGGCCCTACCAAAAGCTTCCATGGTGTGGTACTCTGAGGAGGCTATGGAAGCCTTTGCTATCGTAGTGTGGTCGCTAGCGTTTGTGTTGTTCATTGTAGCGTTGGCACTACCGTGCCCTTTCGTAACCGTAATGTAAAAGGCGATTCTACCCGTTGTAATAAATGTGCTACCGGACCTCCCGGGACCGGTATTTGTGTCACATTTAGTCACCTCCGATGAGGGGACGCTTCATGTCATTTGTGTTGGTGCCTTAGTGGTAGCTAGCTTGTTGTTTCCTCTCTTGTTGAATTTTTTTATATTTAATTTGTCATGATTTTCGAAAAATAAATGGTCAATTCAAAATTTTCAACAAATGTACATCTGGCGTCGTGGCCCACGTCGCTTGGAGTTCCTGCCGCTGTGGGCCACGGCGTTAGGGGAGCCGCCAACGGTCGGCGATGCGGCCGGTGGGGTCGGGCTCTGCGCCGTGGTGGCCCCGGCGGCATGATCCCTAGCGTCGTAGCCCACGACGTCGGGGCCCCGGCGTCGTGGCCCACGGCGGCGGGGAGCCCGCCTATATAAGGGGCCGAGCCCCTGCCGCCATCCCCTCATTCCTCCCTCACTTCTCCCTCCAAACCTTCGGCTTTCAACCTCTTCGCAGCGCTTTTTAGGTATGTTTTCTAAATTTAGTCCGGTTTAATTAGTTAGTTTAGTTAATTAGCTTAGTTACTTATATTAGTTAGTTAGTTTAGTTAACTTAGATTAGTTAGTTAGTTTAGTTAAATTAATTAGTTTAGAAATTTAATTTAGTTAACCTAGTTTAGTTAATTTTAGTTTAGAAATTTAGTTTAGTTAACTTAGGTATGTTTAAATTTACGTAGTTTGTTTCAATTCATTTTAAATTTGTGGAAAATGGTTTTTTTACATAATTTGATTAAATTTCTATGAAATCGTAGAAACTTATTTAAATTCACATAATTCGTTTAAATTCATTTTAAGCTTCTAGGAAATGGTTATAGTTGACATAATTTGATTAAATTACTATAAATTTGTAGAAAATTATTTAAATTCACATAATTTGTATAAATTCGTTTTAAACTTCTAGGAAATGGTTATAATTGACATAATGTGATTAAATTGCTATAAAATTTATAGAAAAATATTTAAATTCACACAATTCATTTTAAACTTCTAGGAAATGGTTATAATTGCCATAATTTGATTAAATTGCTATAAAATTCATAGGAAAATATTTAAATTCACATAATTCGTTTAAATTCGTTTTAAACTTATAGGAAAAGGTTATAGTTGACATAATTTGATTAAATTGCTATAAAATTCGTAGAAAATGATTTAAATTCATATAATTCGTTTAAATTCGTTTTAAACTTTTAGGAAATGGTTATAGTTGACATAATTTGATTAAATTGCTAGAAAATTCGTAGAAACTTATTTAAATTCACATAATTTGTTTAAATTGTTTTAAACTTCTAGGAAATGGGTAATTGGAAAATTGATTAAATTTTGTTTTTTTGCAGTTATGGCTGCACCGCTGGACTACGTACGGCCGGAGTTGTTCGATGAGGCGATGGACTGGCACCACTGCTCATACGTGTCGGCTGTTCTCGGTCGTCCGCTCGGCGCGATACGTTGTCGGACGACCCGCACGTTGCTGCCGGTACACCCGCGGTGGATTCCGAAGTACGTAATTCATATTTATTATTTATTCCTCTTTCTTTACAATAGTAATTGCGTTAAGTAAATTAATATTTTTTCGGGCTACGCGCTGCAGGACTTCTCCCTGTTGCACGATTGGTCGAGTGGGAAAGGCTACGAGCTGAGGTTCCCCGGGCGGAGCGGTTGACGCGGTTCAACTTCGACGCCTCGCTGATCACCGCGTTCATGGACCAGTGGCGACTAGAGATGCACACGTTCCACTTCTCCGTCGGCGAGATGACTCTTAGTCTGGAGGACGCCGCGATGTTGGGAGGACTGCCGTGTGCTGGCAAGGCGATGGGGCCGATCGACATCCCCGCGGCGTGGCAGTCTAACTTCCTTGCTCGGTTCGCGAACGTTCCTCGGAACGATCGCGCGCCGGCCCCGTACCTGCCCTTCATCGACACCCACGGGCCCACCTGGACTTGGATCCAACAGTTCAGCGTACATGATTCTAACTCTTATTTTCAACGTTTGTATGCATTTAAACGAATGTGACGACGGACCTTTGTGTGTTTGCAGGCTGACTACATGGCGGATGATGCCGACAACCAGACGTCAGACAGGTTTCTGGAGGTCTACCTGCTGTGGCTGTTCGGGTGGGTGATGTTCTACGAGTCAGCGGGAGACTCCGTGTCGCAGTGCATGATCCCCTAGGCTCAGAGGATCGCCGACGCACCCCTCGAGCAGATGCCCCAGATCAGCTGGGGCAGCGTTGTTTTGGCAGCTACGTATAGGGGGCTGTGTTCGACAGTGACGAGGCCGACGAGTAGGGAGACGATCCTCCTGGGGTGCCCTCTCCTGCTCTAGATGTGGATCCGCGAGCGGTTCGACATCAGTTGGCCCAGGACGGACCTCTCGGAGTACGAGGCGGCGGCCAACGGCACCGACCCAGCGAACCTCCCCACCATAGGTTCTCTGAGGTGTCTCCGCAAGGTAATGACCTCCCTTTACGTGATTCTTCGCGTTATGACTTCTGTAGTTCAATTCAATTAACTTTTCTCGTTCTTTGTAGCACGTTTGGGCTGGGGAGTAGTCGAAGAAGGCCTACAGGGACTTCGTTGATCAGATCGACCGGATGGTCGATGCCCAGGTCCGGTGGACACCGGACGCTCCTGCCATGGGAGCTGCCCGTGCACCACAGGGGCTCTCATCCCTGTGCTCCCGAGACCAGGCCTACTGGATGACGCGGCGATGACTGGTCTTCGACGTCTACGTCGAGGAGTACGCCGTCCACCGGGTGATGAGGCAGTTCGGCCTCTTCCAGGCTGCGCCAGTACCCGTGCGCCACGTCTGCCGCCTACCACGCACATGTGAGCTACCATTTGACAGTTCTAAGTATTTTCCGTTACGAATATTCAATTGCCAATAATTTTATGTTTCATGTTCTATGCTAGGTGGACGCGTAAGGGCGTGCCTGCGGCGACGTCGTTCTTCGATAGGCTGCAGCCGTACGTGGTAGAGTGGGTGTCCGCGGCGCACGAGCAAAACATCGTCACCGAGCACCGCCTTCACGCCGCCGCCACCTGGGTAGCATACCTTTAGTGGTACCTACCGAGGACGCGGACGCGGGTGACGTACGTGCCTGCTACCGCACCACCGCCACCTGTCCTGGACCACGACAGGGTCCTGCTGGACGCGACCTATCCGGTGCGCCGAGACCAGAGCGCCGACACAGCGGTAAGCTACGATACTGCAAACATACTACATTCATATGACTTTTCATTAAAAACATGTGTTCTAATTTTTGCGCAGCACGACGCGCTGGCTGAGGTCGTGCGGCTCGCATCGGGCGCGATCGGGCAATGCTTCTCCTGGGGGCCTCAGGAGCACGTACGAGAGGATCCTCGCTGCGGCCATGAGGTACGCCGCTGTCGTGAACTATGCCGGGGCCGTAGAGATTCCTCTCCTTCCGCGCCACCCAGCGTCATCCTCGAGCTCCGCCTCGACAGCGTCTTTGCAGCAGATGCCTGCTACCTTTGCCGACGAGTTCTCAGCTCCGAGGGTACAGCAGCACCCACAGGCGCAGGGCCCGGCGGCCTACGTGCAGCGGCCGTTTGCTCCACCCGACGCAGGTACGTTCAGTAGACCTTATTTTCAACTAATGGACGCAATTATTTTGGGTTTGTGATTATACTATATTCTAATCATACAGGGCGACCGCTGCCTATTCCGACAGTCGGGCCTTGACAGCAGCCGCCGCCGCCTCCGCCACCGCGCGCCGCCGCCGCCGCGCCGCCGCCGATGTATACGCTAGGAGGTTCCAGATAGCCGGCGTTCCAGCTTCTGGCGACAGATATTCCTTCGTCGTCCACTACGCCTATGTTCCAGTTCCAGGCCCAGCCTAGTACTTTCGACACAGGCACCGAGGACCAGCTGGCCTGGGATGAGATTCGGTACGACGACATTCTCGCGACCATGGAGGGCGCCCCGCAGCAGGCCGACGAGCTTGCCGCGTCACAGTTGACACAACCACCACCGGTTTGACTCAGCCGTCATAGTTGGCGGCTGGCGGAGCGACCACGGCCGGCGGAGCGACACCGGCGGGCGGCGGAGCGTCCACCGGCGGGCGGCGGAGCGTCCACCGGCGGGCGGCGGAGCGACACGGCCGGTAGAGCGACACCCGTGCTTGCGAGCTCGTCGCAGGCGGCCATGGCGACACCGTCTCCCGACCAGCTAGGACCACGGGTCGTCAGGGCACCTGACCCGTGGACGTACGACCGGGACCACACCTGGGTTGGCGCTAGAGCTGTTAGGGGGAAGAGGGGCCGACGCATTTAGATGTGGTACTATGATTTTGTATAACCTTTTTCCTTTGTGATTATGTATATTCCCTTATGACTATTCCTTCGTCGTTGATTAGGATATTCCCTTGTGATTATGCTTGCACTTATTAATTTGTCGTTTTCAAAAAGTTAAAGTGTTTTAAAAAACAAAAAAAGACCCTGCCGCTGTGTGGCACGGTGGTTGGGACCTGCCGCCGTGCCGCTCGGCGGCGGGGGTCCGGCGCGCGTTGCCCGCCCGGCGCAGGATCCACTCCTGCCGCCGAGCCCCACGGCGGCAGGGACTTAACGCCGTGGGATACGGCGGCAGGAGCCTGCTGCTTTGCGGTACGACGCCAGATGTACATTTATCCAAAATTTTGATTCCACCATTTATTTTTCGAAAATCATGACAAATTAAATATAAAAAAAAGTTTTCTCTCTTGGTAGTTGTTGTTGGGCGCTGTAACGTTGTTGGTGTTGTTTCTTGTACTCAGGGCCGTCTCCATCAATTTGAAGCCTACGAGCGAAAAGCAAATGGGGCCCTACAATTAAAGAAAACTCATATGTCTAATATATCTAAGATATACTACTATCCTCAGTCCTTTTTAAATGACATTGGCATAAAAAGGTTTAGCCTATTTCCAGTACAAAACTTCTGTCTGAAACAATAAACATTCACGTTCTGAAAAAGATAAACATTCACCAAACAGAGATAATACTACATAATTAACCTTCACTACAGTGCGATTTGCATCATTTGAAATTCCACAAATGGTTTACAGGACAAGGAACAATTATGGTAATCAAACCCTAAAACAATTTCTGAATTCCATCATTGGTTGATATCGATCGACGCAATTATGCACCATACCATGCACACTGTATAGCGCGGAAATGGCATCCATGAGCCCTCATTCTTTGGAATATTGTATAATAGTTATGGTCAGAAACGCAAGAAGTCTACCCTTCTTCCCTTTCTAGTTAAGTCCATACTTTATTACATACTCACTCCCTTCTCGTTTGCAAGGCATATGACATTTTTTCACTTTTGCCAAATTTAGGCGCCTCCACATTTCAATGACCACATTAACTCGTGGGGGAGGAAAACAAAGATTTGCATGCATGTGTGATTGGTTAGCTTCCCTTTTCCCCTCTTATGTTGCATGCAGCTATGCAAATCTGCTACAATCAATGCAAATTTTACTTTTGTGCATCTTTTTATCTCCCACCTTGGTCTTTGAAGTAGCACTCCACACGCCTAATAAACGAGAAGGGAGGGAGTATTAGCAATCTAGTGGCCTCAAATTTTTGGCGGTCCCTGTTCCGTCGCTCACCTCGCTCCCCCTCGTCAACGGCCCTGCTTGTACCTTTACATCTCGAGGGTTCTCCTAAGGTTGCTTATCTGTAGTTCTCTCATTCTTAATGAAAAACGTGCTATGCACGTCAAAAAAAAAGTAATGCAGCTTCTTTCTTTTTGTTGATACATGAGCCGTACCCTTTTTATGTAGCTACTTAAGTTCGGAAAAAAAAATCATGCAATTAGTTTACATGAATATCAGCAATTAAAGATATATGGATTTACTCTATTGCTGAAACATTCATCATCATATAGTGGAACCTAGATTATAAGCAGACATGGTTAGTCTTGTGCTCCATGTTTTAGTTGTGAACTTAATTACTGCACGTACTCTATGATAGACAAGTAGCTAAAAGGCCCTTTCTGGCGTAACTGCAACGACCCAAATGACTTATCCCTTTGAAACGTGCCAATTGAAATGATGCGAAGAAGATAGTAAAGAAGCAAGTGGCTAGCTCGCACCAACAAATTAAAGGTCCCAGTTCAAGAAAGGACCAAACGTTCACCAAGGAGGTGCGCTGCCTTTTTGTAATTAATGACACGGAAAAAGATCACTAATCAAATAAGTTTCCTCAAGGAAAAAGAAAGCAGCAACGAACAAAAGCTGACTGCTAGCGCAATAATTAACTTGTGTCTTGTGTCACACATGTGACACTGTTTGCTCGAATAGTTGAACCCAAACAAAAAAAGATCTTGCGGATTTGCGATAGACGTGGACTAAGCTAGCAAGTCACGCATTATATTGCCCTTAGCATAGAGTGCAAAGCATGCATGAACAGCTAGAACGAAAAGGGGGCAATGGCGATCCACCAGTTGACGTCTCAAAACCGACCAGCAGACTTCTCGCCAGAGTGAAAGAGAAAGACCCAAAAGCTCCATTAACGCAATATCTTCCGTGTGGAAGACTGTTGTGTAGCTAGTTATTGGATGACCATCCACGATTCCGAAAGAACAAGCGTAGCTGCTGTCAATGAATGCACGTAGTCGCGCGCGGCTCAACACGTTGCCGCGCCTTTATTTTTGGATCATCGGCTAGCGTCCTCCGCATATAAAATTACGCTGGGCGGCAGCAAATCGTACCACGCGGTTATGGGTAAGTCGATCTTTAATTTATTTGTAGGCTGCCGAACTAGGGTTTACCCTATAATTTCTCTGATGCACGCGCGCCGGCGGCACACGCATGGAGAGTTGGCTGCTTAATTTGTGCGATTGTGCCGCCGGTACGTACGTCTCGTCTACGGGGGCATGGTCAAATGATGATCGATCCTGATCTTCTCACACGGTTTAAATAGTGGTTAGCTAGGGACCATATGGTTTGTTTCGTTAAGGGCCAACTCGCCCCGTCGTTACACATTGCTTTATTTTGTGGAAACTGGCAGTACAGTACGTCATGTGGCGCTGATCGATGAGAGGGTTTAGGAATTGAAGCGAGCGACCACCGCCGTGGACTTGGAGTGGAAGACCAACTGAAATAATTATATTAGTAAGCACACGTGTAGTAGTGTTGATGCGCGCATCATCGATCGGTTGGGGACGACCGGGGCAGGGTCAGCAAGATCTTTTGCAGACACATATCATGCACGGATCGAGTCATGGACGAAACAGTGGTTGAGTTGACAGACATGACTGCACGTGTTTTCTGAAATCTGATAGACAGATTGCCACAGTAAGTTCGCAGGTCGTCGCTCTAGCGTTGTTAGGCTTTTTGCCTGTGCCTTTTTTTTCCGGTCACGCGCCCAAATTTCATTACTAAGAAGGAATGAAGTTACAAAGTTTAGAGATCAGCACCATATTCCAACTACTTATTACAAGTTCACACAGAGCAGATACCAAGGATCTGAACTCTGGGAAATGAGAAAAGTATCACCGTACCACCATCAATACAAAAGAAACTCCTTAACTGGATTACTCATATCTAAAACAAAGGCTGGTGTAGAGGGAATCCAGGCCAAAACACTGCACTCCAAGGTTGCATCACTGTAACAGTACTGTACCGTCATCTACAGCCCCCGAGTCTTGATACGGATGGAAGTGTAGAGCAGTATCTCTCATTGCTTCCTTTTTAGAGACCTCTCGCGCGCTAGATTAAGGGCGTGTTTGGGACTACTCTGCTCCTGTTTTTCCAGCTCCGCTCCACGAACTCCACCATGGAGCAGCTCCACCGTGGAGTTCGTGGAGCGAGTCTTCTACTCCATAAAAAACGTGGAGTTGGTGGAGTACCCCTTGAGGTACTCCAAGAAAAACGTGGAGTTGGCCTCCGGCTCCACGTTTTTCTTGGAGCGAAGTTCGTGGAGCTAGATGTGTTTGGCACCGTGGAGGCGGAGCGGAGGCGGAAAAACGGGAGCGAAAGCGATCACAAACACCCCCTAACCAAGGGAGACTTCCGCGCAAAGGGGTAGAGTTTTGTTTGTCACGGGGGGATAATTTTTTAATTTTAACCTTTTTTCAAAATTATTTTTAAAAATAACACCCCGAAAACATTATTTGCGGATCTAACCCTTTTGGCGCGCGGCGCGCGCGCGCGCGCGGGGATAACGTTGCCGCGCCCCCATGCAACGGCGCGGCGGGCCCACTTTGCCGCGCCACATGCGGCGGCGCGGCGGCCCGCCACGGCGGCGGCGGCGCGGCGGGCCCGCCGCGCCGACCATCTTACACATCGCCCCCACCGTGCCGGCGTGGCGGGCGCCGCGCCGCTGCATGTGGCGCGCGGCAAAGTGGGCGCCGCCACGCCACGTGGGCGGCGCGGGCAAACGGGTTAGATGCGCAAATAATGTTTTTGAAGGTTAAAATTAAAAAATTATCCGTCACAGGGAGACGAGAGTCCAAAGTCCGACCGCACGAGAGCTCCGGTCCGGTCCACGTACAACAGCCAGCCGTGTTGATGCCAATACTCCATAGCTTCCCTAGTTTAATCCTAGCCCTAGCTAGACTCTAGCTTAAAGCGCGCGGCAGGCGAAAGCACACTGTCACGTACATCCCGATCAAGCAACGGCGAATTATTTTTGTCACACCCCATCCCCGGCGTAGGCGTAGCTGTCACGGCGACGCCCGTGCTCCCTCCCGCGCGCACACCTGGCCGGCCGGTGGCCGGTGGCCGTGGTCCTTCTCCGCCACACGGCTGTACGACGGGACCGGAGCATCCGCATCCCTCCGACCATCCCACGCCGCCATGCCGTCGCTTATACTCCTCGCCGGCAGTCCACGTACCTATCCCTCTCGGCCGCTCCGTGGCGCCGCCACCACCAGCAAAGAGGGGGATCGGACGCGATCGGCCCATCGGAGTAAACAACTAGCGGCTAGCGCGGCGTTCGTGGCTGCTGGCTGCCGTCTGCCGTTTCGGGCAAGGGGGGACAGGCTTGGCGCGCGGGCGGTGCCGGCCGGCGACAGGTGTCCCGGCGCCGGGGATTGTTAAATGGCGAGGCGCACAATCCGATCCGGGGCCGGAAAGGGAAGGCCCGCCGGCCGCGCGCTGCCTATATGCGTAGGGTTGAAAATGGACAGTTTCTATCCCGTTCCGTTCCGACCGTTTTTTTCTACATTATCTTTTGTTCCGTTTTTACCGAATTATAAAAAATTGTCGGATTCAATTAATTTTAATTTCATTCTTCATTATTTTGTAGTAGCTTACTTTCATAAATGTAGAAAAATCCCGTTCCGTTCCGACCGTTTTTCTACATTTGTGATTCCGTGTTCGACCTTTTTCGACCGTGAGAATATGCGGCACATAATTGTGGTACTACTCCAGCAAGCATCCGTGCAGTATTTAAGCTTTTGGGTATCTGTGGGCTAGCCAACAAGCAGCATCTAATCTCACTTCTCACACAAAAAGATCGATACTGCATTACTGCAAGCGAGCGAGCTCATGCAGGAAAGGCGAAAGGGGAGAAAGGCTACCATATGACCATATCTGGGCAAATTCCAAATCCATCACAGGATACACCGATACTAATTAAACGAGCTGCAACCGCCGTGCCTTTTCATCAGAGAATTAGACATGGCTTAAATTTATATGCCCTGGAGGCCCCATGGAAAGAACTCAAGAAGAATCTGGAGGGAACAGCGAGTTCTTGCCTAGGACCTCGGATGGCAGCGAAAGATACGTTTATTTCCGTCGCGAGAACATAATCGGCGGACAAGACGTTTTCAAGGAACCCGGAGCCGATCGATCGAGGAGTGTAGAGAGCTCATCGATCGGAGGGTTGACATTCTGGTCTCCGAAGGGACGGAAAATTCCTGTCCCTAACTCGCCTTCGATCTCGAGCAAATTAGAGGTTAGCTAAACAACAGCGCCATACCAATTATCGTTGCTAATAATCATGGCCAAATGCTCTGCACATCTCCGGAGCCTTCTGGATGAACGAATCTTGATCAAACTATATTGGCAGCATATATAGACAGCAGCCAAGTATTCCGATCAACTCACGTTTGGGACGATGCAGTGGGGAAACAGCACAAAAATAGCTAGGGTTCCAGCTAGGGGATATGAACGTGTAAAAAATAATTTTTGGGGATCATGTGTGCCCCGTCAGGGGTGCAAAAGAGATTTTGTTAACGAAGAATAACAATGATGTGCCGGGTTAACGATAGCGACTTAAGGCAGCAGTAGGTAAAATCTAGGTCACGCAGAACTTCGTTCGTAATCAAAGACTACGCATCGCTCGAAATAAAATTGTGTAGGGCCCAAGTTAAACTACAAAGCGAGCACTTATTTTTTCCCCCTATTTTTTCCATGCTCTTCTGAAAGAAAACTGACACTGACTGAATCTCATCAAATAGGCCTAGCCCAGTCCATTAAGCCCATGAGGGCATGAGCCTGTGAGTGAGAAACAGTAGGCCCATGAAACGACCAAAAGTTGTGGGCCGTGGAGCTCGCCCGTGGACTAAACAAACTGCCGCCGCGGCGCCGCCTCGTTCCCCACGTCTGGCTCGCCGTCTCCCACAGCCCGCACGCACGCACGTTCCGCAGACCACGGAGCGCGCGCTCGCGCAGTCAAACTACAACCGGCGACGCGACGCGGCCAGCACACTCCAGCAGGAGTCATACTATATACTAGCAAGCCAACCGTCGGAGCCCGCCGAGCCCCTACAACTACAAGACGCCCACGAGGGCGCACCTCCGAGTTCCCCACTCCAACACAACCCGCGCGCGGGAGCATCAACCAAGCCAGAAGCCGCTCCATCCTTCTTCCCCTCCTCTCTCATCTCTCTCGCCGTGAGCCCGCGAGCGCACCGCCTCCTGCAAAAAGCAAGCTAGGTCCATGGCGGCGTCCGCCGGCACCATCAGCTCCCGCGTGCTCCCCGCGCTGGCCCTCGCCGGCGCCGTCTTCTTCATCTCCGTCCTCCTCGCCCCGGGCGTCGTCGACGCCGCCGCACCCCCGGCGGGGTTGGAGTTCCACGTCGGCGGGCCGCGCGGTTGGCGCGTCCCGGACGGCAACACCAGCTACGGATGGTGGGCCATGAACAACCGCTTCCACGTCGGCGACCGCCTCTGTGAGTGTCATCAGCCAAAGAATCACCTTCTTCTACCATTCATCATCCGATCGATGCAAAGTATATGTAACCACGCTGGGCATGTATGATCTCGCATGCAGATTTCAAGTACGCCCACGACTCGGTGCTCCTGGTGGACCGCCCGTCCTTCGACGCCTGCAACGCCACCGAGCCGCTCGCCGCCTTCACCGACGGCGCCACCACGGTCCGCCTCGACCGCCCGGGCTTCTTCTGCTTCATCAGCGGCGAGCCGGGACACTGCGAGCAGGGCCAGCGGCTCGTCGTGCGCGTCATGGTGCATCCGGCGCTGGCCGCGGCTCCCGGCCCTGATGGCGCATCCGCGCCCGGAACCTCGGCGCAGCCGGGACACGGCGGTGGCCGCCCCGGCGCGTCGTCCTCCGGCGCTGTTGCGCAGGTTGCTGGCGCCGCCGGTGCGGCGGTGGTGGCTGTGATCGTTGGCATCGCCTTGATGCTCCCGTGATCAGTTTGTTTAGTGTCCAAATTCGCGTAGTACTAGTTGTTAGGTACTTAGGTTGATATGCATCACTATTGCAGTTTTAGTTTCCATGTTCAGATGTTCTTTTAGGTCTATAACTCGTGAGCTATTGGTTCTAGTATTTGTGTCAAACAGTTTCTTTAACTGCGTGATTAGATTGCTATATGTAATTTGCGTTCTGGTTCATTTCATCCTGGAGTTCATTGCATCCAGTTCACGATGCAGTATACTATGCTGAAATGGAACATTTGCAAGATATGAAACTGGTCAGGCAGTGCTACAATATGCAGAGTTTTAAAAAGGCAATGTTTCACCACGTGGCAGAGAGAAGGCCCGCGCTCTCACGGCCCTCCCTAAAACGCGCCATGCTCATCGACGAGCCGCTTGTCCGTCGTCGTCTCCATTGCCGTTCCTCGAACGAACGCCATGCACGTGTCACAATGGCTCCCGATCCCGAACGGGCAAGCTAAGACGCAAGACGCGGAACGATCCATCTACGGCGTCGCATGACAATACGCACGTACTCTCGCGGGCGAACTCCATGGGCACCTCCGGCGCCGTCGCGGTGGCCGTCGCTGCCGCCTTCCTCCTCCTCGCGTCGGTTGGCCATGCCGAGATCAGGATCACGCCCATTGTTTCCGACCCGAGGTCGATCATCCTCTTCGAGCAGTTCGGCTTCGCGAGCGGCGGCAAAGCCACGATCTCCGTAAACCGCGCGACGTGGCAGCTCCGGCCGCGGTCGCGCCTCGCCGGCGTGGACCCCAACCTCATGGGGTTCGTGCTCATCTCCGGCGCGCAGTTCCCGAAGGTAAACAACCAGACCGAGTACGCCGCCGCCGACACGCCGGGCGGCGGCGGGTTCTGCGTGCTGACGAGCGAGTACGCGCTCCCGATGCTCCGGCTCAACGACGTCCCACCGGGCGGGGTCGCCACCACCGTGACCATCGACGACCCCGACGAGTACGCCGTCGTGTTCAGCAACTGCCAGGACGGCGCGGAGGTGACCATGGACGTGCGCACCGAGATGTACAACGTGCTCCGCGACGCCTCCGGCGGGATCAGGGACTACCTCCCCGTGGGACTCCGGCCGCTGCCGGGCATCTACGCGGCCGTGTCGGCGGTGTACCTGGCGTTCCTGGCCGGGTGGGCGTGGACGTGCTCCCGGCAGCGCGCCACGGCGGAGCGCATCCACGCCGTGATGGGCGCGCTTCTGCTTTTCAAGGCGCTCAAGATGGCGTGCGCCGCCGAGGACGCGTGGTTCGTCCAGCGCACCGGCACGCCCCACGGCTGGGACGTCGCCTTCTACATCTTCGGATTCTTCAAGGGCATCCTACTCTTCACCGTCATCGTCCTCATCGGCACCGGCTGGTCCTTCCTCAAGCCCTATCTCCAGGTCGACCAATTTGTCGATCCGTCGTTCACAAACATTAGCAATATATGGATCCCAAAGTTGAATTGAAATTCTCTCTGGGATGTGATTCAGGAGCGCGAGAAGAGCGTGCTCATGGTGGTGATCCCGCTGCAAGTGATCGAGAACCTGGTGCTGGTGGTGATCGGCGAGACGGGGCCGACGGGGCGGGACTGGATCGTGTGGAATCAGGTGTTCCTGCTCGTGGACGTCATCTGCTGCTGCGCCGTCTTCTTCCCCATCATCTGGTCCATCCGCGGCCTGCGGGAGGCCTCCAAGACCGACGGCAAGGCGGCGCGCAACCTCCAGAAGCTCACGCTCTTCAAGCGCTTCTACCTCGTCGTCGTCGGCTACCTCTACTTCACACGGATTATCGTGTCGGCGTTCCTCGCCGTGCTCAATTACAAGTACCAGTGGGGCGTCAACGTCGCCGTCGAGGGCGCCAGCTTCGCATTCTACCTGTTCGTTTTCTACAACTTCAAGCCGGTGGAGAAGAACCCGTATCTGTACATTGGCGACGAGGAGGAGGAGGCCGCCGGCGGAGAGCTCGAGATGGACGATGGAGCTTTCTGACTCTCTGATCGATTCATGGGATGCAGACCCATTCCATCGTGCCGCCATAAAGTTGTGTACTATCATGTACGTAAGTGTTGTACTTACAGCAAGTACTACTAGCCAGGTGCTGCTGGGGGGTTTGGGGGTGTACAAATGTTTCTCTCTTTTCATCATGAAGTAATGAGCATACACTTTAGGATTTCTTGAAGAATAACCGTGAAATTTCAATAAATCTCATGTTAGTTTATGTCCAAGTAGTTATTAGATACCGATTTATACCTCGCCATCATTCTTGTCGTGCCTGCGCCGCACTGACCTCATCCGCCATCGTCCGTGCCTTTCGTGCATCACTATCATCTGCCACGGACTCACCTTCGTCCGCCCGACCTCAATGCCATCGAGCATGTATCACCGTGACCTCGTTAACTATCACCCGCCATCCCCAACCGCACAGTTGCACTTGTGGCTTGCGCGGCTGCGCCACCGGAATCATAAGTTTTGAGATATGCATACTAAATCAGATAAAACAATGAAAACAATTATTATTCTCAATCTCACAATAATAAATGTTTTAGGTTGTCGAAAATGAACATTTATTTCATATAAAGACCTTCACGGCGACGGTAGGACTGTTGCGTCACGTCACCCAACATATCTTTTTCATGATTTTGTTTTCCTTGTTTTTTCTCAGATATCATGTTTGTATAAAGTAAATTTTTAATCGTTTTCGAGATATCCTCGATCGTATCGGTAATGAGACACACGGAGCACCAAAGGTTCCACCAAAAATATCAAAATGTATTGATTCACTGCACACACCAAACAGAGCCGCATCCAACGTGGGGGTTGGAGCCCCCCTGAACTCCACATCATGAGAGACAAGGGTTCGAATTCTCATTAGAGCGAAATTACATGATTGGTTTTTTTAAAAAAAACTTATATCGGTGAGATTAAGCTAGGATTGGGTTTCCATATTTTGATGAAAATTGCGGGCGGTCTTAACCTTACCAACTTATGCACAATACTGACTGTAGTTATTGGACAAGACTGTTGCTGTGTGAGTGTGTGTATCCTTTTAACACAGGTGCACGATCACAAGGCAAGACGTGCATGAGGTACATACGCACACAAATAAGTAACATTATACAAACTTCACTAGTTCACCGACAACTTAACTAAACAACAAGAATTACAATATAGTGCAAGACAAAGAAAAAAATGCGTGCAATTTTTTAGTAACTTTCCCAACTAGTTTAGAAAACTCTCAAAAGACCCAACATGTATCAGCTGTAGTGCTGGCACGCGCGGCTATGCAACAACGACATCCGGTGCCGAACCTGGCAGAGCAATCTGTGGCGTGCTGGGAGACGCCTGCTGGAATAAAGTGCGCACCACGGTAAGTCGGTAACGTTGCAGGGGCCGACCCGCAGCGCGGCGGCGTCCCCGACCATCGCCTTGCACAAGGCCACCTTCCACCTCCCCTGGTATGGGACGGTGAGCGAGACGTCGAACTCCGCGCCGCCGAAGCCCCACACCGACATGTCCCTCGCGAGCGCGTCCCGGACGTCCCAGGGCACCTGCACCCCGCTCCCTCTGGCGACGATGGGGACGGGCGACTGCCCCGCCACCTCCCCGCCGGCGCCACTAGGGGAGGTTGATGAGCCACCGCCGCAGCGCCTCTACGTCAGGGCCGCGGCGGCGAGCGGGACGCGGCGGTAGGACACCGCCACGGTCGAGCCGAGCTCGAGGCACGCGTCGTCGTGGTGGCCCCAGAGGCCCTGGGCGATGTGCACCCGGAGGTCGAACTCGGGGTCGACCGTCGGCTGGGCAAGGTCCGTCCGCGTGTTGAGTCCGGCGACGGCGTTGATCCCGACGTGGTAGACTGGGTTTCCGGGGGACCCGGCGTCGAGATGACGAACAAAACCACGACAACGGCCGGTACGATGAATTTCGCGCATGCGTTCTCTCCTTCTTGGCTCATCGTTTGGCTCGCTCCGTGGAGCTCCTCCACCTCTCGGCACGTCGGCGCCCGGCCGGGGTTTTAATTATGTAGATGGCAATGGATTTGGATTCGCGTGTGATGGCAGAGTTTGGATTCAACACGACGGTGATCGTGTCTTAACGGAGCAGAGACAGATTTGTGTTGAACTACCTGAGTCAGCATTGGACTTGTTCCTTGGTGTTTGGACCTGCAACTTTTGTGTCGCAGAAAGTAATCTAGGAGGGCTCTCCATTTAGGCCTAAATGGAGAGCTCTCTCCATTAGTTGCCTCCTTACGAGAATCCCGAAACAGGTTGAACAAAAACTACAAATCTACTGTTGTGGGTTCTCTTCTCGTAAAAAATTGCGGCTACTGACACAAATAGAAATGCTTAATCGAGTGAGGTGTAAATCTGTTAAAATATATCTCAAATAGAAATATTTTTGCAACACATGACAGCTAGCTTATTGATGAAGTTTCAAGCAATTAAACTTTACAAGCACAACTACTTTTTTTTTAGAAACAAGCACATCTACTCAAGCAGCACCGATCACAACATTACTACTGAGGTAACAGTAGAGGGTGAGCAGCACCGATCAACATGACCACTACTGAGGTAATAGTAGAGCCTAGAGGGTGATGTGCTCGCAACACAACCGGAATCATATAGGACTCTACGTGAGATGGTGAAGGATTTTCTTGGATCCTAAGAATGAGGAACGGTATTGCAACAATCCGGAGAGGCGTGTGCGACGGATTCAGTTATGGTTGAATCTTTCTTCAACTTCGAGAAAGGGCCAGTCGATCGTAACAACTTCAAGAGAAGTACATTTTCGTGATAAGCATTAATTAATTACATGATAGAAAACGTTATCTAATTTCATGTGTTTAGTTGATATGTCATCTAATTCATGTATAAAATGGTTTGAAATAATAATAATAATTTTATTTGGATGAGTGAATTGTACCATTTAGGATGAAAAACTGTCGCGTAGATCTTGTGTTGATTTGTACGATTAGTTGTTTGTGATTTGTACGACTGTTTTGTTTTGAGAGAAAAATATCGCGTAAGAAGTAAAAAAAAGAAGTTGATAATACATTATTCTACCAATATGGACGAACCATATTAAATACCACCATCTAGAATTATCCACGCATACATAAAAAAATGCATACAACCAAACACACGTTGAGATTACCTAATCACTTTATGATAGAAAGATTTGTTCGTCAGCTGCATGTTATTCATGGTGGCAGTGGCTCGGCAGCTGAGACTGGGTGCTGAACGTAGCCGGAATCCCCCGGCTGCGGTTCCGGCATCTCGTCAATCATTGTGAAGGACTGGACGCACGGCTTCGACGCGCCGGCGCCGGCGCTCCCCGCCCTCGCCCAGCACGTCACCACCTTCCAGCTCTTCCCGTCTTCTTCCAGGCTCGTGAGCTTGACCTCGAACGCGGCCTCTCCGCGCCTCATCTCCTCGGCTAGGCTGTCCACCAGGAACCCCGGCATGGCCACCTCCCGCCCGCGCGCGACGACCTGGCGTTCCGCCGCCTCACGCGGCGCCACGCACATGTCCGGCGCGCGCCCGCTGGCCATCGGGAGACGGAGGTACGAGTAGGAGACCCTGACGGCGGTGCCGGGCTCGATGCAGCCCCCGGCCAGCACGCTGTGCGAGGCGAGGCCGACGGTGAGGTTGAACACCGGGTACAGCACCCCTCCTCGGCTGTTTATCTGCGGCTGCGGGTCCGCCGTCGCCGCCGGTTGGAGGCCAGAAACGGCGGTGATGGCGACGGAGTACTCCGGCGGCATATTGGACTGGTCTGCGTGCCAGACCGCCGCCGAGATGACGAGGATTCCCGCCGCGATGAGGCCTGTGACGCAAAGGCAACAACTGCATTCTTCGTTGGCTAATGATGCTTCCGGAGGACGGGAAGCGCGGCCACGGTCGCGAGGCAGAACAGGCTGCTCCTCCTCGTGTGAGGCGCCCATTGTTGATACCTTGGATCGCCTTTGTGGTTTTTGACCACGCGGGGCATGAACTTATATACTCCGATCCGTTAATATAACGACTACGCCTATTACTACGGACTTTGGATTTGGATTTGACATGTCCTAATTCGTAACACGCGTGAATCGAGCACACAGCAACTAACTAACGAAGGCTCTGGCTTGTAGTACTAAGTTGTAGTATCATTGATTGATTGCCCTCTCGATATCATCCAACACACAGCCTCGGTGATTAAAAAAAGAAAGAAAGTGAGTGCATTTTTCTCGCGAAAAAAAGGGGGTGAACTTTTTTGCACTCAAACTTTGTACACAAACCAAAAGTTCATCTGAGTGATTTGGGTATTTATGTTTGTGCTTCCGATAAAAAATTTCAAACAATGAAAAACATTTGCACAACATTTGTTCACGTTGAACAAATTCTTTTACACAAACTTACTTAAATGAACGAGAATTGCAAAGAAAAAAGTCATCATCTCAATATCGAAAATGAAAAATATATGGTTAAGACAATGGCAAATATACGAAGTCGTCATTATTGACATAGTGCCACGAACAAAATTGCACCCAAGATTAATGGGCCCTCGCAGTTCATACTGCTCGCGGCGGACGTGGCCTGAATCCTCTCCCCGTTTGCGGTCCATGGGCTGCATGTGTACAAGATCGTGTCATCCACGATTGGCTCCCGTGCCATTACCGAACTCCTGGAGAGGAACCAATGCAAACTCTAATCCAACCTCGCCTCGCAAAGGCGTCCTGTTATAAATGATGGCGAATAAACAACGACAAGTAAAGGAATCAAACCGCGGGAGACACGAGATTTAACGTGGAAAACCCTTGCGGGAAAAACCACGGCGCGCCGTGCCAGTAAAGAACTTCACTATATCGGGAGTCAGGGTTACAACGCCAACGGCGGCGGCTTACAAGAGAATAAATCGATCTCTAATGGAAAACCCTAACGGTATTTATGACCCGTACCGTGCACCGCTTCGTGAGTGTTCGCTCCGCCCAAGCCTACCGGCGACGGCCTCCGCTTCGCATTTCCGTCGGAAGTCGGCGCTTTCTCTTGGGGAGGCAATTTGGATCATAACTCAACACGTCCATCATATAAACACCGACCGAATCACAAGTGCTCCAACGCCTTCCAAGTTCCACCCCGATCGCATCGACTCGTCTCGCCATGGGAGCGTACACGCGAGTAACCGAGCCACTCCGCGACGTCGAGGACGGCGGCGCCGGCGCCGGCGCCGGCTGCTGCTGCTGCAGCTGGGACGACGTGATGGGGTTCTTCTGGTGGATCCTCCCGGCGGTCCTCGGCGCGCTGCTCGCGTTCGTGATCGTTGTGCCCGCGCTCTACTTCCCCTACCAGTGGTCCTTCGACAACGGCAAGTACCCGGAGTTCACCGTCGCCGTCAAGGGCTTCTCGGGGCTCGACCCGGCGCTCCCCACCATGGACCCGACCTTCGACCTCACCGTCCGCATCGCGGAGCCGCGGAAGTGGAGCGCCGCGTGCGTCGAGCGCGGCACCACGGCGGTCGTTTCCTACCGCGGCGCGCGGCTGGCGAGCGGCCCCGTCCCGGGGTTCTGCGGCCGGAGCGAGAACACCACCGAGGTCTCGTCCGTCATGGCGTGGGGCACCTCCGTGCCCGTGCCGCGGTTCGCGAGGGACCGGCTCGCCGAGGAGCTCCGCCGCGGGGAGGCGGACGTGGACGTCGTCCTCATGGGGCCCGCCACCTACTGCGTCAACTGCGTCCAGACGGTGATCGAGTGCAAGCCCCGCCTGGGCCACGGCGAGGCGTCGCCGCCGTGCTCGGTCAGGTACGAGCGCCCGACGCTGCCCAACGACCCGGCCAGGAGGCTGCTGAGGACGCCGCAGTAGCTGACGCGCGGCGTGAAGCCTTTTTGTTTCGGAAATCTCAACTAGGTGTTCCGTAACTTCGTGATTACAGTAGAGGTTTAGCGCTATCAAACTCTGTTCTTTGTTTTTTTTTTTGAGACAAAACTCTGTCCTTTGTTGATCAGCCCTGGAATACTAGCAATTTACCGTTACGAAATTCTGTTTTAGGATCAAGGGAAACATGTGCCGTCTGGATCTGTCATGCTTGCAGTTTATTGTGCTCGAGATTCTGTGTTAACCTTATCAGCAACTTACCACGTATATACTAATCTGAAACTAATTGGTGAATTTTAAGTAGTGTCCAATCAATTGGTGGGAATAAGACCAATGAAAGATATCAGATATCACGAAAACTGCATTATCATACAGGTACCCAGACATCGATGTTGTGTGCTGCAAACACACGACTTTTTTGTTTATCTCGCCTATGCAGCTAGGCAGCAAATGTGTAGAATTCATAGGCACGTGAATGGAGTCCAACTCCAACCAATCGAGCATGTGACAATAGGCACGAACAAGTTGGACGCAGCAAAAGGCTTCGAGGCAATGTGCTACATCATGAGCTGATAAATTGAACAAGATTGCTGGTAAACACCAGCTAAATTGAACAGGAGTTATGGATCCATGGAATTGCATTACACCCCCAAATCAAAATTTCCAGAGATCCCATGATATACCAACCCAAGACCGGGGAACCTCTTATCTACACCAAACACCAAAGGGAAAAGATACAATGACAATGAACTGACCTGACCCTAAACTACACCTTACCCAGTTGAAGCTATAACACAGTTTCTCCAGCCCCTCCTCTACCAGCCTAACTTATTCCTTCACACCACAGGAGTATACCCCCCACAATGTATTTACCACCAAAGCCCCTCCTCACCTTCCGCAGTATACCCCCAGAATATATTTACCTCCAAGCCCACCTCACCACTACCAGACTCAAATAGGAGAAACAAAAGACAGGTGCTAAAGCAGCCATACAAATGAATTTTTCCACCATCATCCATGCACTAAGCTTGACAAGATAATGGCAATACCTTCTACCTAGGCTGGGGTTTCGCGAAGAGAATCCTAGGTTGTTGGGCCTGTGATGGGCCATGAGGTGAAGGGCTATGGTTCTGTGAGTGCTGCAGCATCTGAACCATGGATGGTGTCTGATAGGAGTAGACAAGTGTAGCACTGTCGGTGGAATCGCCTCGAGCAGTGGCTCTCTGCCAAGAATGTGAGCTCAGTCCAGACAGCAGATAAGCCCGTCCCGAAGCCTCGTAGCGTTGCCGGTTAGCCATCCTCTCTTGCATTTCCCTCAGCTCTGCATCAAGGGCTGTGCACAGCCGATCTCCACTCCTGCTTGCAAAGGATTCTGATAGTATCCTCCGGCAATCATCAAGAATAGTCACAGCATCAGAAAGTGCGCCTCTCTCAGCAGCAGCCCTTGCAGTCTCAATAGCATCAGCAGCACGGACACGATTTCTCTCCCGATCAACCTCCATGCAAACCAGCTCAGATGTGGGTGATTTAGGCCTCGAGATCTTCACCTCATCACCTTGAATCTTGAAGTCTTCACTTGTTAACGAATCTCTGTAGGCACAAGCAACTCTCAGGAGTGTGGTCTGTTCACGACATTGTGGTAAACTCACTGACAGCAAAAAGTCCCTCTCCTCGTCAGCGTAGAGATGACCAACATCGATTGAGCCATTTCGCCCATTTGCAGCCACCTTGCTAAGGTAACTGCCAGATTTGATGGAGCGAAGCTGAACACCAGGATGCACACACTCCACATTTAGTTGCATATTCTGAACAACGACGCTGAGAAGCCCACCTATACACTGAGCAAATGCATCTTGAATCACACCTTCATCCTCAATAAAAGAGAAGGTACCACCAGAGGCCTCGGCAATTGAGTGCAAAGCATCTGAATCATGGTCTACTCCAAAACCAAAAGCATGCACAGGCACTAAGCGAAATGTGTGATTTAAAATGGATGATGGAACTAGTGACTTATAATCTGGCCGGGCACCCCTAATATTTGAGGGAATATTGTATGTATCTTGGCCATCTGACAGGAGAATGATGCTGCATACTGGATTCTGATAGCTCCTGTCTTCAATAACCTTAGCGGCTTTCTTTAGTGCATCAGCAATGTTTGTGCCACCACTAGCACCAAGTGAGTTGACAGCCTGCAAGGCCTGCTGCCGACCAGAGTGTGACATCCGTCGGAGATGGAACAACCTTCTGGCGGTAGATGAGAAAGCAATGACTGAAAGACGATCAGATGGCCCAAGGTGCTGTATTACAAACCCCATGGCTCGCTTCAAGAGTGCCAGTTTAGTGCCTGCCATACTTCCACTAACATCAAGCACGGTAACAAGATCCACAGGGGCACGGGATGTAGGATATCCATTTGAGGTTGCACTGACCGATCTGCCTGTGACCTGCTCGGGGTTAGCATACGGGGCCTTTAGATGGATCAGAACTGCAAAATCATCTTGAGATGATTGTGCAATAGCTGAAAATTCTGGATATGTCTTAATTTCCACAGTTCTACTAGATCCAATGTTATTAGATTCCATCTTCTGCAACGGTTCATCATCATTGAAGTCCACCGGCTCAGAACCAAGTAAGACAGGAGCTTCTCGCTGACGGTTTGGAACAGGGCGGAGGAGAGCCATGTAGGCACCTTGCTGGGGTAATCGAGCTTGGTTTACAACATTCAACCCACCTCCTCTTCCACGGGGAACTATAGAAGATGATGAGCGATTGAAGGGAATCTCTTTCCACTTTGCCCGGCAAACTGGGCATACATGGTTTCCATGCTTCACACTGGAGGAGATGCAGTGGAAGTGAAACATATGAGAACATTCAGCAGTGAATAGGGCTTGCCCGTGACCTGGCTTCATGGAATCAAAACATATAGCGCACATTCTCTGTTGACAAAACAATAAATGGTGTGTCAATGTCACTGTTTTTACAAAGAAAGCAGCATGCAATGGACAATGGATATCATAAGTAACAGTACATATACTTAATTTTATAGAAATGACATCTCACAACAAAATGTGATTATAAAATAAATATTTATAACTACAGTATAAGAAACCCTATCAAACTGGTGTTTATTAAGAAGTCTGAGTAAACAAAAAATCAAATTAACTACCGGCACACAACTAAACTCAAAAAGCACTTTCTATTGACATCTTAAACGTAACAAGTGGTACGAATTTCCAACCCATAGATGTAGAAAAAAACATGTCTGCATCAAATATTGTTTATCAGTCATGATTTGGGACACTTTACAGAAACATTGAAAATTGTGGCTGGACAAAGACAGCAATGCTGTCAGCGCCCTTGCTACTAAAATTTGACACAACCACGTTATCCCATGCTGGTTTGCAACACAACGTCGACTTTCAAAACAAGACCAAACTAATCTTTCAAAAATTATTCAGGCCTCACAATAAACAAATAATCTAGTTTGCATTTTCCTTACGATGTAGCCTTAACATTTGACCAGAACAAGCAAATTTAGAACCGTCACATGCATAAATGTCAATGCTGTGCGAGAAATACTCGTGAGGTTGCTGGTCAAACAGGGGCACATCCAAACATAATTATAACCAAGTCCGGCATATCCCCATTAAACAAAAATGAGTGAAATCATCAATAAAGGCATCTATGCCACCCAACCACACATAGATCATATCACAAATAAAATTAGATCATAGACTATCAAAGAACTCACGCGCCTTCCATGCCAGTTGTATAAAGGTACATCCTTTAAGAAACCAGTTGAATGCAAAAAAGAAAAATACTTTGGCATTCCTGTTAATGGAAAGCAACCCGAGTTGAAAAGTTTGGTTGACATTTAATGATATTGCAAATATAATAAGCGGGTGGTAGAGGGGTGAAGATGATACACGTGAACAAAATAAGAAGTTGACAAGTTGGTCAGCAAAACAAGCCAACTTTCCCTTTCAGGGAGGAGCAAGTTGAGATAGTAGGAAAGAAGCTTACATTAAACTATGCAAACTGACTGCGCAACAAAGCAAATGGCATCCCAGAGCACCTCTAAAGGATATCTAGACAAAACTAGGAAACTGACTGCACCCCAAAAATCCCCAAGGATCTCTAAAACTGAGATCAGTGAAGAATTTTTTTTTTTTGAAGATTCTGTACATATGAAAGCAGCACAAAGTTATATGAGAAAATAGCATGGGACCAAATATTCACGACAGAGAGTGACATCATCTTGCAAAAGTGCGTCAATTTTGGACGTGTTCATGTGTTCTCTCGAGTAATTTGGGGAGAAAAGGTTAAAACACCAGTAACTAAGGGGGGGAATGGTTTTTGTCAGGAACATATGTTTCCACAGGAACCATACAAGATGAGTTCGATTTTTAACTGGGAGAGAAAGTGACAAATGACAAATCCCGAGTGGTAGGGGCACAGTTTAAGACAAAAACCACGGGATTAAAAAATCAGATGCATACAAATAATGCTGGACGCAAGCAAGAGCATCCAAACCAAAACGCCCATCAAATCATCCAAAAATTGCCTACCAGGGGAAAACCGCATCTGGGGACAGATCGTTCACAAGGGAAGCCACATTGCTCCAATCCGTACCCAGCTCCAGCCAAAAAACCCAAGCGGGCGGCAAGCCGGCCTCCTTCCCTGCGACATTCCACATCTAAGCCCGCAATGCTTGCCCGGCACCTCGCGCGCCAGGTTGCCGGCGAACCTAACGCAAATCTTAACTGGGAATGACGGGAGGTACGTGCTCGGAGAAGGGAGAGGAAGAAAAGATCTCACCTTGGAGGACTTGCCTCCAGAAATGGACCTCCGCAGCGAGCGGGCCTCCGCCGTGCCCGTGGCCGTCGCCGCCGGCGTGTTCGGCGCCGATGCGTACGCCGCCGCTGTAGAGTCCAGGGAGACCGCATCCGAGGCGCGGGGCTCGCTGGCGCCGCCGTCCTCCCGGTCGCCGGCGACGGCTGGGAGGTGCACGCACAGGCCGGCGCCCAGCGCCTTCTTGGTCTTCCTCCACACCCCATCCATTGCTCAACCCCGCTACCGCCGCAGATTCGCCCGGCGAGCTTCCTGCCTTCACTTTGTATGAAGATTGAGGTCAGCACTGCTAGAGGAAGATTGCGAGCGAGACGGGGCGAGGGGAAAGGCGGTTTTGAAGGGGGAGGGGAGCCGCCATTGGAGAGCTGTGGCGGCGGTGGGTTGGGCTGGGGTTGCGGCGGGGTGCCGGGTGCGGCTTTTGGTTTGACCTCTGTGCTGCGAGAGAGACAGGCAGGGAGGAGGAGGAGAGCAATAAGTGGCGAGGACAGAGGATGAGACGAGCGGGGTTTTGACTGCGAGACGATGGAAAAAAAATAGAGAGAAAATGAATTGGGAGAGGGAGCTTTTGGGTGCCCGGGCTCGTTTGGTTTTACGCGGGCAATGGGTTGGTTTGGTCACCGCCGGGCGCCGGACGGGTTGGTGGCAGCCTACTTCTTCTGGTCATAACTCATCAATGCAACGAATTGGCAAGTGCCAATTGGTCCGTCCACAGATTCTCACCCACCCAATGGTTGCCAAGGCCAAGCCGACCAAGCCTAAACCAGGCTAATTTTAATTTTCCATGTGTTTGAGTGAGTTGCAGTGCGATTTTGACTAAGGATATTGTATGTTTTCTAGGTTATGCAAGGTTGATTTCTTTACATCCTCTATACCATTCTGTGCGTTGTGGCCTTATTAGAGCATGTCCAAGAGCTCTTAGACCAGTCTCAGTGGAAATTTCATGAACACGATTACCTAGAGTGACACATCGTCTACAGACATTTAAAACTATAATGAAACACCTCTCTCTCGATGCATAGTTTCATCAATTGTTGTTTTCTATGTTACATGCAAGACACAAGTTATCTAGGTAACTGTGTAGGGAGGGTTTCATCCTCGTGAAACTCATTTTACCTCTCTCTTCATTAATACAATACCACATCATCAAAAAGTGCTTACATGGCAGCCTATTTAATGTTCATGAAACCCCCACTGAGACTATCCTTATTTATATGAGTAGCTAAAATCTTAATTTAATTATTATGTAAAATGAAATAGCTAGCAAAAATATGATGAAATCCAACAGCTCCTCTAAATAGAAAACATGATAGCTAATGGGAGAGGACTTCTTTTTTTTTTTTACTAGCGGCGGGAGGAAATAGAAAACAAGATAACCAGTTGAGTAAAATACAGAGTCTGTTGGATCCGAGTTGTGATAAAGTTTTTTATAGCTAACTCGTCACATATACAAGAGCTCTTGGAGATGCTCTAAGAGCATCTTCAAAAGACTTTTTATATTCTTTCTAAATGGTAGAAATAGAGATTTTTGTGAAAAAATGTATTCCAACACTTATCTAAATGATCATCCAAATATAGCCATATTCTATTCCGGATTTTTTTTAGTCAGATATAGAAGGCGAGAATGACTCTCTACAACGCACATAAAAAATAAAAAAGTTATTGTAAAGTGAAAAGATATAGAAAATGTTTTCATACAAATGACTTTAAATGATAATAATTTAGAGAGTAGAATTTAGAAAAACTCTTAGAGATGCTCCGTAGGTTGTAGTTCTCTTCTCTTCTTCTTTACCAATACCTTTTATACTTTCTTCTACCAATAGCTCTTTAGATTCATTGACAAATTAGATGCAACTGACTTATCTGTTCTGTAAGTTTCTTATTGTGAAGTAATGGCGCAGTTGAGATCTCTGATCTGGATCCCTTACCACCCAACAACATATGAGGCGTGAGGAAGATGTAGAGATCACTCGTATCCCTTCTCAGTAGTAAACCGAGATTACCACACAAAAAAACAATGTAGATGGAACTTATTCTCTCTTATTCATAATAGACGGGACTTGTCCTCTCTAAATCTAAAGTATGTTAAAAAAAATTAATCTCTTAGCTCTTCGTACCTATAAATAAAATATATATTTTTATCTATCTCTAAACCATGAAAGTATGAAACAAAATTTAATCACAACAAATCAAACCTTACACTTGGAAGGAGTAAAATATCCACGAATTGATGAAGAAAATTTTTGGCAGCACCTCCTATGCTTGAGGTGTCATGGAGAGGAGGAGCTTGAGCTCTCGGTGTTGAATGGATCGGGCAAAGAGGAAGAAGAAGGAGTGTTATATGTGTTTCCTCTTTTTGCCCTTGCTTTAGTTGTGGTCAAAAAAGAACTTTAACACACCCATCATCTACATTTCTCTTTTCTTGAAAAATTACCATAACTATTAACTAAAGCAAGGGCAAAAAAAGGAAACGCATATAGCCAAAAGTCCTTGTTTTAGTATCCACGAAAGTTTGGATGCTGTTAGCGGGAAAAAAAATTAGCACCGGTCTACCATCTATTCCCAGATCCATAAACTGTCATTGTACATTAACGCAAGTTTCACAATTCTTAGAGCAACTCCAAGGGACTAACTATCTTTGTTTAAATAGTTAAAAAATAGAAAACTTGTCCAGAACTCAATCCAACACTAGCTAAACTTGCTCTGTTATCCTCCGCTAGCTAAACAGGAGGCTTCGCTAGTCATATGTGGCTAGCCAGTCCCGCTAGTTATCCCCTCGTACATGAGTATGGCAGGCGAGACCCACTAGCGGTAGAGCATATGGAGAGTTGATTTTAGTGAGTATGTTGGATTTCATCAACTTTTTGCTAACTATTTCATTTTACATACTAGCCAAATCAGGATTTTAGCTAGTGATTTTTAGAGAGGCTCTTGGAGTTGCTCTAACATTGCAAGTTTTTTATGGGCAAATCAAAAGCTCTTTTGCCGATGAAACATAACGATTTTACAGGTCGCTGCATTTCGAATTATGACATGATATGTCTTTTTTTTGGGGGAGGAAATCTAATTTCGCACAATGCACAAAGGAAGGCGAAACTTTAGCACTATCAGGTACTACACACTCCGTCCAAAAAAAGAAGATATCATGGCATTCGAAATTTGTCAAACAAAGAATGATGTTTCAAGATTTAAATCTTATGCATGTCATGCATGCATGATTAAATGAAAGAATGTATTTTATTTATTTATTTTACACAAACTAAACTAGCTAAGGGTATATGTGTCTTTTACATTCACTCAAAACATCATTCTTTGTGAGACGGATGGAGTATGCATCAAACGTGTGGGGTTAGATAGGCGCAATGGTATAGCTGCACACACACATTTCGAGTGCTTTTCATTTGTGCATGTGATGCTCGTGTATATGTTGTGCGTGTAATTATAAAAAAAGAATGTTAAGAATAACATTGGTCCATGCAAAAAAAAAAACGTCCCACCAGGAAAAACCACATTAAAATGTGGCCTGTTTTACTCAACGTGTAGTGAGTAATCGAGCTGGTCACCGTTTCGTGCTTACAACCGACCCATGGTCTCTAATGAATCAACTAATGCAAAGTCAAAAGTACCAAATTATTGCTAACAGGAGGTGGTGTACGTTTCAGCGTGATAATCAATTCCTTGGGTACAGAAGTACTACTAGTTCTGAAGAAATGCTCTGTCGTCGATGCTATCACGGTTGTTCTTGCGATTTTGTCAGCGCTGACCACCAGATCGGCTTCAAAGCAGATGTGTGTGTCTATATATATATATATATATATATATATATATATATATATATATATATATATATATATATATATATATATATATATATAGGGTGATACTAAAATGCACCCAGGTGCATTCTGTATAACAAATGCATGGAGACCTGCGGTTGCAACTTATCTAGCTTAACCAATTGCAATTTGACGGACCAATTGCAACTCGACATGAACCAATTGCAACTTGACGGACCAATTGCAACTCGACGTAAACCAATTGCAACTTGACGGACCAATTGCAACTCAACGAGAACCAATTGCAACTAGACCTAGCTGAATGCAACCGGTAGCGCGAACCAATTGCAACAAAGAGAGTAACCGATCGCAATCGTGACACTACACTAATTGCAACTCGACGGAATTAATTATAACAAATCGACTCCGTTGCAATTGGACACGAACCAATTGCAACTAGACTCCTAATTGCAACCCGACGTGAACAAATTGCAACGAGAATGAGCTCGATTTGCCCCTGACAAGCGCTAGTTGCAACAAGGGTGGGTGCATTTCTCTATACGAGAATGCACCCATGTGCATTATAAAGCAAAATATATATATATATATATATATATATATATATATATATATATATATATATATGCCTCGTGACCCAAGTGCCCAACTTTTCAGCTTAAATTTGCATTATTCACGTCACCACATTTGCCTACCTAGACAAGGCATACTGCATTGCTTGCATACGTATATATAGCTCTGCTAGCAGTTGTACCAAAAACTCGGTTCAGAGTTTCTTTTTTGGTTGAGAAACAACTTGGTTCAGTCGTTGCGTAGTAGCATCATGCGTGAAGACCGGAATACGTGTGCATGAAAATTGCTCGCAGAGACGTGGCATCTGCACTGTAGTGCACCGTACACGGAAGAAACGAAGATCTGGCCATTGAAACACTCTACCGTACTGTACCTTATTGTCGTTCAGCAACTCTAATTAAAAGCACACGAAATCAGATCGCGAGCTGCCCGATCATGCTCCGATCGAGCGAGAGAAAAAAATCATTGGCGTATATCCTTTTTTTAAAAAGGAGGGAAATACTCCATGCCTTGATAGGATCGTAGGAGAGTAGGAGGGTTGATAATTTATATCCCCGGCATGGACGTCTTAACTAAACAATCTTCAGCTCGGTTGGCATTAGCTTTGCGCCGCAGCGCGAGGTGATCAAACATTGCCAATAAATCTTCTGCTCGTTTGGCATTAGCTTTGCGCCGGCCGCAGCGCCGGGTGATCACCGATCAGCGAGCGCGATACGAATCCGCCGCCCATGCGGCGCCGCGCACGAGCACGTGAAGACAATCCTCGCTCGAGATTCCCCATGCGTGGACATGGACCCCCGCCCGCGCGCGCACGAGGGAATCCTCGGCGGACCACCAGCAAGGCAAGAACCCGCCGCGGCAACTGCCCCATTTCGCTCTAATCTAACCTTTCGGCCATCACCCCAGATGAGGCACGCATCCATGGCCAAAAGGAGCAGCAGAGCGCTACTGTAGTAGCTTTTTATACTACGTCCGGTCCGGGGCTCCGCGCCAACGGCCAGATCGCCGGGACGGCGACACGGACACGACGGCGGGAAAAGGGCGCCTGACCGGCTGACATGCAGTGCAGTTTGCAGGGCGAGCTCCTCCCTGATCGCGTCGCGTGTGTACATGTAATTTGCCATTTGCACCATGATAATGCTGCAGGGATCATGGCTTTTATTAAGGGTGTGTTTGGCAGGGCTCCGGCTCCATTGTGGGTTTGTCTTTGGTGGAGCAGATTGCGTGGTGGAGGTCGAATCCGTTTTAGAAAAACGTTTGGTAAAACAGATTCTCTGTTTGTGTGTGGTGGATAAAATCTTTGAAAAGTCCATAATGCCCTTTTCTTTTCTTTTTTGTTTTTGATTTTTCATTTTAATTTCATTTTTTTCTTTTCCTTTTTTCATCCTATTTTTTTCTTTTCATTTTTCTTCTAATTTTCCTTCTCAATTTTTTCCTGCTCTTGTTTCTCCTCCACACGTTCCACCGAGCATTCTCATCCACATGTTTGTGCTCCGGGCACCGCATCTCCCCCTCCTCCGGCTCCACCGCATCACCGTCTCCTCGGCTTCCCGCGTCCGCGCCGCCGGCCGGCTCGAATAGGAGTAGCAACAAGGAGGCGGGCGAGAGCGGCGGCCTCGGCATCCGGCTCCACCGCCGGCATCCGGAGCCGTCGCCGTCCGGCTCTGCGTCGTGCTTGCCGCCGTCGGGGGACCGCCCCGCACAAGGTAGGTGACGCGGTGGGCCGCGGTGGCATTTTAGCCGTAGTTTATCTCGAAGTCCGGGGGTAGTTTCGTAAGGAGCACCGAGAGGTAGACGGAGCGGGGAGAAGCTAGTATTTTCGGCTCTCCCTCCTTGAAAACGCTCCGGTCGAGCGGGTTTTCGGGGAGGATTCTTGCGGGGAGCTGTTTTCGACAAGCGTTTGGCGGGGCTCCCCGCTCCGTGCGCGGAGCGGAGCCGGGAGAAGCCCTGCAAACGCACCCTAATTAGCGTGAGCAGGAGCAGGAGCTGCTACCTGCTGGCCTCGTGTTGACTGTTGAGGCTCGACTACTACTAGTGCTGTTACTTTCCGGTGTCTGCCCATAAAGTGGCGTGAGCTTTTTATGTCAGGGGCTCGGGGGCGGTAATTTGAGGTAAGTTTACGAAAGACTGTTACAAAGTTGGCTCCGCCGCTCCTGCCTGGATGGGGTGGGTCTCTGTCTATCCTATCATTTCCTTCCTCCGCCGATCAGGCAGCTTTATTAGTATGGTTGATCGAAAGGTTGGACGCTAATATAATACTAATGCATCCGGATGATCAGCAATGGTTTGACTAGCTAAGGTATTCTCTAGTCATGAAACCAGCATGCATGCACATATTCCTGACACGCTCTTGATCGGTATTGTTTTTTCAAGACTGAAAAAAGTTCTTCATGTTAGAGTGTGATCGACTAAAATGAAAGATCGCGCAAAACTGTTTTTTTTTGAAGCATTAGCAAACTGTTTCCGCTGTCTGGATCCCAACCCAAATGGGAGGATGCGGCACACATCATGCCAACGAGCCCGAGAGTTGCCATGCATGGCCACTCGAGGCCAAGGCAACACGCACGGCAGAGACTCGATACTGAGCTCGTGATCGATCGAGTGCTCGTGTCTGCGTGCGTGTGTCCCCGCCCGCGGCGCGTCTGGCAAGTGACAGCATCCTGGCGGGCAATATCAAAGCAGGCCGGCCGGTCCGCTTGAGATCACCGGCTGCCTGCACTGCGAGTGCGCCAGCATTTCGTCGGCACGCGCAGGCCGCCAGCCCGGGAAGGCGAGCATGATGAGGACCGTGGGACGGCGCGGCGAGCGAGCAGCGTCGCCCACCGCGGAAAGCCATGCATGCGGCCGACGCTAGGCGAAAAGGCCGGCCGACCCCCGCTTCCCGGGGTTCAGACCTTTTGCCCTCGAAAAAGCACGGGATCCTCCCCCTCAGAAAGACAGAAACGGCGTCCGACGAGGGAGGACGGCCGGCCCGTGCCGCGCGCTTGCTTTCACGGCCCTGGAAAAGATGTCACTTCTTTCTTGTTATAAAAAAAATTTCGGTTCATTATTTGACACTGAGTTGAACTCATTTAACTTAGATGAATAGTAATAATACACTTAATTAACAGAATGACATCTACATCACGTATTAAATTTATGAAACTTTTGTAGTGATACAAAAGATAGATGTCAACTCATGTTACACAAGCCCTCATATTTGAAAATATTTAAACTAAAATTCACAAAACTACACTACTTCTAAAGACCATGTGGATTTTTAAGTATAAAAATTCTTTCCAAAAATTACGTAAAAATGTCAAATATTCCTAAATCATGACAAAGTAATTTAAAAAATTATTATCCATACAAAGTTACATAGATAAATATTCGTTTATTATGTAAAATTATTGTTTTAAAAACTTAAATGTTTATCTATGTAACATGCCATAGATAATAATTTGTAAAATACTTGAAAAGATTATTGGATACTTTTACATAAATTTTGGAAAGAATGTTTATGCTCTAAAAGTAGCATATTTCTGTGAATTTTAGTTTGTGTGTAAAATGAGTTCATCTCTACGACTTATTGTCCGTAGGTTAAGGGCATATTTGGTTCTCATAAGTAGGGTGACTTAAAGTGTAAAAAATGCAAAATAAGTCACCTGTGAAACCAAACAGTTATGACTTAAAGTGGTGTGACTTATAAGTCCCATAAGTAGCTCCATCCCTACTTAAATTGACATATTTACATTTTGCCCCTCTACTACTGTGTGGAGCCCACTGACTTACAAGTCACTGCAACCAAACATCTTAAATCCAGCTGACTTATAAGTCGGATGATTTATGGGAACCAAACGGGACCTAATGTTGATCTGAGTTAACAGACGAAGCGAACGAGAGTGTCGAAAGTTACTCATTTTTTAAACGGTGAAATAAGGAACGAAAAATTTCCAGAATCAAGAAAAGAACAAGTTTTTTCCCAGGAGATAATCTTCGTGGAGTCGTCGCACGGCGGCGAACGCCCATCCCATCCCGTGCGCGGTCGTTTTGGTTGCGCTGCCAAAGTGCCATTCCATGTGCCGCCGAATGGGATCTTCACGTGGTCATGCGCACGCTACAGGACGCACGTACGCGCGCTGCCCGCCCACTTCGACGGCGGTACGACGCATGTGTGGTCCACGGCCGGCTTTGTCGTCAGCGAGCACACGCTGGGACCCCGATCGATCGACCCATCTCGGTTTGTTTTTTCAACTCCAAAAATGAAAAAAAAGGATTGGTTGCCAGATGCGGAGGTCAACGTTTCACGGTTGGAACCGTAAACGCATCCATACTTCAAGAAAAAGTCAACCGTTGGAAACATGGAACGGAACACTTCTTCCTTGCAAATGTGACGAGGGAGGCGTTGGGCGCCGGCGGCTGGTCGCGCACCTTGTCCGTGCCGTGCGAGTGTGCGACCCGAGCCCGACCGTGCACGCTCCCGGAGAAAAGGGGCTCGCTGCCTGCCTTTTCCGATAAAGGCAGGGAGGGAAGGGAGCTGACTTTATGGGATTGGAGTAGAAAGGTCCACCCACTCACTAATCTCATGGAGGCCGCCCACTTTTGCACGTCGCCTTCGTCGACGCCTGTCGTTTTCACTTTTCACTTTCAGCGATACTTGTAGTGATACTGATAAGTAAACTCGGGGTAATTGCACGCAGTTTGGAAGAGGGGCGCACAAGTAAAACTGCAAACCCGTGTGCTCGGTGCTGCGCGCGTGATGCGCGTGGGAAAAGTCGTCGATTTTGTGCCGAAATTTGAATGATGCAGAACGAGAGTTTTTTAGGAGCTGATATAGAAACAGCATTTAGCTTCATGGCTTCATGGCATCATCACTTTTATTTTTGAGAGCACCAAACACTTTTTTTTTTTGAGAGCATTGATTCATCACAAACCACTTTGCTAAATTGTTTTACGGCCCAAATTGGTGACGACGGCCCATTTTACAAAATCCTGGATCAATTGGTGACGAGTACGGGCCCGACGGGCTAGGCCGAGGCAAAGAAGACGTCGTGACGGTAGTAGCCGCCGCAGGGATGGACTCTGTAATACTAAAGCCAATATAAAAATAGCCCTATGGGGGGCAGCTTCGGCCAGACCGCACAAATCTCCAGATCCCCGCGGCGAAATATCAGCCACCCAAAGCCGGCGGGCATGGAGTCGCGTCGTCATCACCAGAGGTCCCGCAACGCCCGCGGCCCACCCCTCCCGCCCCACCACCACCAGCTGCTGTCCCGCCACCACGCGCCCCCGCACCACCCCCGCCAGAACCCTAGCCTCTCCCCCGCCGCCGCCGCCTCCCACGTCTTCCACCCGCGCTTCCAGTTCCAGATGGAGGAGGTCGACGCCGCCTCGACGCTCATGGACATCGACGACTCGCCGCTCGGCGCCGGGTTGCTCGACGACGAGGACGGCGAGGGGGAGTTGTTCTTCGCCCCGCACCGCGGGGGCCGCGGCGGCGCTGCCGAGGTCCGCGGGCCCCTCGCCTTCTCGACGTTCTACAACAACTTCGACGGCGCCGACTTCGACGACGCCGACCTCGCCTGAGGGCTGGAGCCGCCGCGCGGGTTCGGTAACGTGGGGCCGTTCGCGGGCCGCGATCTGAGGGAAGTTGGGGATTTGTCTGTCATGCTCTGTCGATATCGTGATGGGATCTTTTAATTAGGGTATCTGTTGAGACTCGTTTCGAGACATCCGGAGATGATTGGGAATGAATCTAGGTACCTTTCTGCTGCGTTGTTCGCGGATCATTGTGCATTTGTGCTTGCTCGTCAATGTTGGTATTTTCGCTTGATCGCTCTGATCTAATCGAGTAGACTACTCTATGCGGTTTACCCTAGAAAACTTGGCTTTCGTGTTGAAATTCATATTTGGTGAGGAATTGAATCGGCTAGGCTTGTTTGTCCATATCTTCGATTAATATGTATCCACTCCTCCATGCAAATTTGGCACAGCAGACCTACAGGCTCTGGTAGAAGATACAGGGAATGAATTAAGTGCAAGAGGTTACAAACCTTACTGCATTATGGTTGTCCATTTGTATGACAACCAATGGTAGAAACTCGTAGGGCATGCAGTGAGCTTTCATGCCAACAAATCCTACCATGCTCTTCTCATGATGGGTTGATATATAAGGCATAGCAAGCTGTTTTAATTTTTTTTGTGGTAGAATCTGTCCCATATCTCATATCTGTTAAGATATTTTAACTTCAGCTGATATTCAGTTTTATTTTGCTAGACATGATCGTGACATGTTGCTAACTCTGTCTTGTATTTTGTCCCAAGTCAGTGGAATGAGTCACCATAGTGTTAATTGTGTCCTACAATGTGAGGCTTTATGTTTCAAGGTTTCCACGTGTGGGTAGTTTTCACCCATGTCATATTTGTTTAGGCTGGAAGTGTTGGATATTAAAATGCTGTAACATGCTTCCTTTTTATCTTCAAAAGGTTAATTTAGTATTCAGTTGCATTGGCAGGCATTGTTGTAATATATTGTAAAATTCCAAGCAAAATCTTAAACTTTGTTCTAAACAATCCTGCGACCACTGAATGCTGGTTACGTAATAGAAGTTTGTTAATCAGAATGACCTTTCAAAAAAAAAAGTTTGTTAATGAGAATTAGGAGTGGTATGTCATTGCCCAATTGCACTTGCCTATCAATATAAATTAGTTGCAAAGTCTAGCACGCTGTTGCAAGTTTTTTTATAGCGAGTCTAGCTAGCCTATATCTATTAAGCTGTGTAGCAATGGTATCTTATTATCTTAAGCTGAGGTGCAGTTCCATTTTGCTAGAGGTGATTGAAGCATACTGCACAGAATTTTTGCCCCTTGTCCATTTATCTGGTAGGGAGGATAGCATGCCGTCTACATCCTTGAAACATGGACCTGATCCATTTTGTGGCCATTGTTACTTCTAAAGTGATGAATAAGAAAGTTGTGATTACTTCTCAAGTGATGAATCTAGTGTCAAACAAATATTTCGCATGTGAGATTGTGTGCATTTCTTGTTTTCTTTCCACATTTATGTATGCTCTCGGATTAAGTGCGGCGAATGTGAGAGTTCTCAAGTGATGAATCTAGTGTCAAACAAATATTTCGCATGTGAGATTGTGTGCATTTCTTGTTTTCTTTCCACATTTATGTATGCTCTCGGATTAAGTGCGGCGAATGTGAGACCTTGTATTGTTTCCTTTAGTATTTCTGAACCTTACTCCTTAGCTCCTCACTTATCTGGAAGACTACATAACTTAGAATCTGAAAAGCTGGATAATGAAACTTTTAGTCAGGGCTTGTTTGCTTCGTGCTTGTGGTTCGCTGCCTGGGCCAGGCAGCATCCTCAGGCCGTCTATTTCATCAGCCTGGGGCTGTGATCGTTGCCCGAGAGCAGCTGCCTGGTTCAGGAAACAAGCCCCAAGTGCTCAGGCTGTGGATTCGAGCACTTTGGGGGTTGGTTTGAGCTCCTGGTGTCAGGGCCTGGCCCAAGGTTTTTAACCGAACATCATCTTGTGCTAGTTTGGTTTGTATAAATATAAACTGCCGAATGGTTTTCCAAAAAAAAACGAAGGGTTGATCTCGTACCAGAAGAAAAAAAAGATCCGGTGAGTTGAAGAGCCTCCAAGGTTTTTTCATTAATAAGAATTAACCTTTTTCGTGTCTAGAAAAATCCTCGAATCCAACGTAGGGAGCTTTTTAAAAACTAGTCTCACGAATCCGCTCTCACAAGAAATTAAACTCTGATCTACTCAACTAAGCTAGAGTCCCTTTTTAGGGCAACTCAGACTCAGCTAGAGGTCCTTTTGCAATTGATTTGTACCACATGAACTCAATCCCTTAGCCAAACACATTGTTAGTTTTCAAGATGGCATACTTCCAACTTTCACCCCTAAATTTTAGCTTTTTACCTCAAATAAAACCCAACTTTCAACTTTTGAAGTTCAGCTTGGATGGCTTTGAAACCAGTCGCGAGTACACACAGCGCAACACATGGATGGTCAGGTTCTCATGTGTGCAATACTGCAATGGCAAGTGTCTAAATTAACAAATAAGACATGAAATAGTAAATATTCGCTCGTGAGATCCTTATTGGATCATAATACTTTACCAAGATTCAATAAGAATACAAATAAGGAGATTCTAAAATATTATGGAATTAGAGAAATTTGCACACTTATTCTCATTTAATTCGCAAGGAGCTAGATGAGAAGGAACTCTAATGTCTAGTTTTGCAGTAGAGATGGAACTAACAAAGAACCGCCAACTATAATCTCAAAATAACTAGATTTAGTATAAACAACATAGAAAAAGAATGAAGGGAAAGTTCTGCCGAGGCAATCATATTTGTTTTGGTAGATATGCTCTTCAAGTACTTGAACCAATTACAATAAGATCCACAGAAAGACGAATGGGCTATTTGGCAGGTAGATATGCTATTTGGTAGATACGCAAGACAAATAGGAGCAGGACGAAGAGCAATGACACAATATGCACGTCGTGGTGGGAAAATATGGGTGTGTATATTTCCCGTAAAACCAATTACAATAAGATCCATAGAAAGACGAATGGGCTCGGGAAGGGATCCCCCGAATATTGGGTAGTCGTTGTTAAACCATGTAGAATACTTTATGAAATGAGCGAAGTATTCGAAACTGTAGCTAGAGCGGTTATCTCTATAGCTGCTAGTAAAATGCCCATACGAAGTCAATTTCTTTGATTGGAGATATTGAACCCCAAAACGGGAGTATTTAAGATAAAAAAAACCTAGTTGTTTCTTTCTGGAAAGACGATATTTCTTTCATCCTTCTACAGTGAAATCAAAATAATATGATTCAACCTCAAACCCTTTTAAATGTAGCAGATAGGAGTGGAGCTAGAAAATTTATATGTATTCGAGTCATAGGAGCCACTAGTAATCAACGATTTGCTCGTATTAGTGATGTCATTGTTGTTGTAATCAAAGACGCAATGCCCCAAATGCCTCCAGAAAGATCAGAAGTAACTCGAGTTGTAATTGTACGTACATGTAAAGAATTCAAATGCGATGTATAATAATACGCTATGATGACAATGCAACAGTTATCATTGATAAAAAAGGAAATCGAAAAGGAACTCAAGTTTTTAGCGCAATTACTGAAGAATTGAGAGAATTGAATTTTACTAAAATAGTTTCATTAGCTCTCGGAGTATTATAAACACCAATAGACGAGATGTAGATCGAAGAAAAAAGATCGTGTCTCACGTACATGCTTTAAAATATAAAATTCAAACATGTTGATTATAGAAAAATTATGAGGAACCTAGAATTAGAGTCTTATGGGCAAGGACACTATTGCTGATTTAGTATAAGAAATGCAGACATGAGTAAAAAAGGAGTTGTTCAAATATTACCAAAAATATTATTAAAATACTTCTATAAGAGGGTTTTATTGAAAGTGCTCTAGATGTATCCACAATTCATCTAGAGTTACTTAATAGCCTATTTCTTATACTAGTATATCTCTATCCCGTGAAATTCTCGAGCCGAAAGATGAAGGCATATGTTGTATTCTGAATTACATCGATTAAATGCATATGAGTTCTATAAAGTAGATATAGCAATAAATAAATCACCAAAATTATTTTACTTTAGATAGAAGAAATGTTTCTTCTCTTCTATCTAAAATAAAAGGATGCACCCTTGTATGCAAATTGGATTTGCATTGATAAAATAAATCCAAATTTCAGATTCCAGCAGTAGATGGATAGTTGCAAATTTTTGTGTACAAGATTTAAATAACTTCAAAATAACAGTGATTTTTTTATTTTGTTTTTTTACGAACTGAGCGAGGTGATGTTGGGATTGTAGGTTTTCAATGGCAAGAAAAATTACCCGCTGGACTGGAGCAGTTTCGGCCTCTTCTGTCAGGTCAAGAACACGATGCTACTCCATGACAGACGTGTGAACAGAATTGACTGGTGACCACCAGCTACAGGAGAGATCAAGAGATCACCGAGGGCCGAGGCCACGTGCAGTGTCCATGACCGCTACATGGCGAGGGGTGTGTGATAGATAGCTGATTCGATCGCATCGCCATCAGACCGGCAACGAGATCGTCCTGGGATTTCACGGAGGAGCGCTCATCATTCATCAAAAGCATCAGGCCCTCCGCTCGTGAAGCAGCAGAAAGCTCCGCCTCCCCCGCGCTGGTGCACCGGACACGCGTCGGCCAGCCACTGGCATCCCCACATGTTTGGGAGGTGGCCCGGCGCCGTACGACCAGGGGATGCCGGGGTCGCGCTTGCTTGGCCGCTTGCGCCCGCCGTCCGGCCGTCCGCCGGCGACCGGCGTCACGTCGTCGCCATGCGACCAGTGGTTCGTGCGGCCTGGCCCCTCCCTCCCAGGGCCCCACGCGTGCCGTCCGATCACGCCTCGCCGCACGTGCTCCCCGGGGCGACAGGAGGGGTGCCACACCGGGTCGTAGCCACATGGGATCCCCTGTCGCGAAAGGCAGTCAAACCCCTGGTCAGCCGCTGGTCTGGTCCCACCGCCGCCACGTCGGCCGACGGGTCGGGGGTGGACGAACGGATAGGGACGGCCCGGGCGGACGGGGGGATCGGGCCCTCGTCGTGGCTCACGAGTTGTGTGTGTGTGTTGACCGCGTCGTGTGGTGGTCGGTGGGTTTCGCTCCCCCTTTGATCGTCATGTTCGAGTGGTTGCTTTCCAACTTCATATTCACCTCACCTTTTCTTTTCTTGACTCCGAGGACTCCAGCTTTGTGCTCATAAAATATCTTGCTTCTAAGGAAGCATGCCCTCCACGCTGCCCTACACAAGCGACTTTAGGATGTGTTTAAATCGGCAAATTTGCACGAATAAATAATGTATTGAGGTAGAGATTTTGAAAAAAAAAATACACGTTGAAACACGTGATGTGAGAGAAGCTGTGACAGAGATGTGACAGGTGAATTAGAGTCCACTTGAGGAACAGACATTCCCAAATAGCATAAAAAAACATCACCACTCCAACTGCCCCCCGTGAGCCGCCTCCTTCCCACTACCACTACCACCACCACACCCTCCACCCTCAACCCCTACCAAACTAGCGCAGCCTCTCCATAACTGCCGCTGCTCCGCCGATCCTCCTCCCCCCGGAGCTGCTGCCATTCTGCGTCGATCTCCTCCAGCCTCAGGCGCCGCCGCCTCTCTCGCCCATGGCCTCGGGCTCGAACCCGGACAGCATGGACACCGACCCTCCCGGCGGCGGCCTCTCCATCGCCGTCGAGCGCAACCCGCCGGAGTCCCGCCTGCTCCAGCTCGGCGTCAAGTCCTGGCCCAAGTGAGTACCGCAGCGCACCGCCGCCGCCGGTCGATCATCACAGTGCCCCGTTGCGCCCTGGCCTCGTCGTTTCCGTGATCACCGTAGTACTGTTCGTGCGCGCAGGTGGGGTTGCCCGACGGGGAAGTTCCCGGTGAAGTTCGACGCGCGGCAGACGTGCTACCTGCTCAAGGGCAAGGTGCGGGCGCACATCAAGGGGTCGTCGGAGTGCGTGGAGTTCGGCGCCGGGGACCTCGTCGTCTTCCCCAAGGGGCTCAGCTGCACCTGGGACGTCCTCGCCGCCGTCGACAAGTACTACAAGTTCGACTCGTCCTGACTCATATCAGATTTCTCTCGTCGCGCGCTGCAGGAGCTGATTGGTGATCCGCCCTATTGATTTACTGGGGGCCGCAGTGTGTGTGTGTGTGTGTCCCCTAGCTTAATTGTGTTGATGCATGATGATTAGCCTAATTCTGCCTCTGCTACTCCTAATTTGCTAAACCTAGCTTTGTGTTGTGTCCATTCCGTGTAAAAAAAATTTGGAGGTGCAGGGCATCTAGCCCCCTGCTGTGCCGCGTAGGAGTACTCCGTAGGCCACTGGTTACCGATCCGGGAAACTGCAACAAATCCGGTCAATGCAGGAGCTGTTCAAAGTATTCTTGTTTATTCCTCCGAGCGCAATCCATTTTGAATGCTTCTTTGACCAGCGTCCTTGGACTACGCTGTCTCCTTAATTCTTTAACATCTTTGCTTGCGCTAGGACCACTTGGAACACATTTTTTTTCTTTAGCGTTAGGGCCATTGCGTTAGAACATGCATTGCAGGGAATGTGGAAAACATGAATACATGTTGTATGCTGAAATCTTTTGATCTTTTTGAGATTGGCTTCGTTCTTTTGTTTTTTATGCAAACTCGAGTCATGTTTCATCCACTATTAAAAAAAATTGAAGAAAAAATGATGTTGATGTCGGCGCTCAACGGAGTACTCCGTACTTTAGTCACCCAAGAAATACCTTCCACTACTACTATCTGTTTTCTCCAGGGGGGGTAAACCTTTACCGAAGAGAAACAGGTTCCATTTGAAGTCTTATTTTATGTTACTTTCATGGAACATGAAAGCGAGCCATCATTCAATGAAGCACAAGGTCTCAAAAAGAGCTGTAAACAAATTTTTATATACACTTAACATACGAGTAGCTTAAAGTAGCTTATCTCATATACTATACTATTTTCATTGGCTTCTTTCGGTTGGATGGCTTCGGGTTACAAGCCAACAAAGCTAGGACAAATAACCTAGTTGTTGAGCTTGCTTAGCTAACTTATGACTTATGAGTTAGTAAAGCTAAAAACTGAATGAGAGGTGCTTTTCTGAATGAGAGAAAAGAAGAGAAATTTGTAATTTGCCAAACAACCTTCGGAGAAGTAATTCATTTCTTGCTGAAAACATGTTTGTTGGGGAAAAAAAACTCAAGCTGCCAATGCCATGCATCATATTAATTTGTTTTTCCCTCGCACATGGAGTCGAGGATTGCTTTTTTATGCACGATAATGGAATGTGTCGTCAAATGCTTGCAAGTAGTCACTATAACATATATGGATCTCGCTGATATCGGCTTCTGATTTGTTCGTGCAAATATTAGAATGCCTAGTATTTTTAATCTATTTTTTTCATGTTATCTTTTTTTTAATCTTCTAGCTTTGCGGCCGGATTGGTTTCGTTGTGAATGTTTGAGACCGAAAATTTTCCTTAATAAAAAAATAGAATTCGCAGTACTGTCCGTGGATGGAGGGGCGGAAATGCAGAAAAAGGATATAGTGTGAGTACGAGAGAGAGCATATGCGTATGCCGGAACCTTGGCCGGTTGTGCGGCTCGGAATTGATGGCCAGGGTGCGTCCGTCCGTCGCTCCGTGCACTGTCCATGGCTCAATGGCTGGGCGAGCAAAGTGACCTGCTGACTCCTGAGCCTGCACTTGGGTTCCTGGAACAAACACTACTGCCCGCCGGCCGGCCGGCCGGGCAGTGGCGGACCGGTGGTGCCTGGAGCAGCTAGGCTTCCCCCCATTCGATTCGTGTGGTTCTGAGCGGTCATGGTCGGCCTCAAGTCCGGGCTGGGAAGGTGGGGTGGTCCTGTACTGTACGTGCACTCGCAGCTGCTGTGCTCGATGACTCACTCGACCCGGACACCGAAAGCGTTCCTGTTGTGCTGTAGCATGTGAGCCAAGGCGCTTTGACTCCTACCCCGGCTGCATATGCCTTTCTTGTCGCCGTGCGTCTTTTGACTGGATATGGTGGTGGATCATGGATGAGCTGCAGCACATCGACAGCACACAGCAGCCATCGATCGGCGACAGGGCTGTAAAGCAAAGCACGCAGGGGGGTTGTGAAGATTCAAAAGCTTCCATTGGAAGGATTTCGATTCTTGTGAATTGTGATACAGCACACATATGAACAACGTTTCGTGGCGTGCTTTTTATCGCGTTTTAGGATTTGAGCTTTGCGGTAGCTTTTCAACGTTAAAAATCCGAAAATCTCAAACAAGCAGCAAACTTTCTATACAGCTTCCGGAACGTCTGAAACTCAGAGAATAATTCAAACGTAGAACGAACTTTTAGTGCAGCTTCAGGTACTGCTCAAACATCGGATGTGATCTGAACTAAAAATCCAAACACACACATATATATAGAACGAAATCTTAGTGCACGCAGCTAGCTTCAAGTGTTGATCCAAAACAAATTGGAAGCTCAAAAGAAAAAAGTGTGCCCCTCTGTAGGCTGGTACATGACGAGAGGATGAGGCAAAACTTGAGCATGCCGAAGGCCCGTACCTACCGTTCCAACAGACAGGCTCCGTGGCCGACCAAAATTCGCCTGCATTTACAGTCCAATAACGCCGCTCCTTGACATTCAGGCAAGCAGCGCTGCTGCAGACTACCTGACGGTAGCGAGTTGCGGCCGCCGGGCGGGGGAGACAACCAGCAACCGTCCTCTGGCGGAGTGATAACTGCTTGTCGAGTCGCCGGGCTAATCTCATCGAACTAGCGACTCTCCGTCCTCCACAGACTGTCCATTTAGTTTTCAAATTGTATCTCAAAAAATGTTATTTTAGCTTATAATAAATGTTTTTCTTATTGAATCTAACACCAAATATCAAGAAAATATTACATTAGAAGCTCATGGAGCCAATCAAATGCTTATTTAACGTCTCTTTTTTAGGTTCCAATGCATGGTTAATTAGAGGCAACAAGTTTATTTGTCACAACTACTGACATGTTTTATTTTTTTTTCTAAACGAATGGTCTTTTGTGGGAGTATGAATTAATCACAAAGTTCATTTCATAACTCTAGATCAAATTGCGAGACGAATTTAATTCAGTTTTATTTTTTTAGTGACTTATAAGTTAGTGGGGTGTAAGAGAGAGGAAAATATGACTTATGCAACAATCGAATTCGGCAGTCGTCGTCGCCGCGGCGGATTCTCGTAGCTCGAGAACAATCTCTTCAATCTCCTATCTCCCGGACCCCTCACTGCCCTCCTCCGCCCGAGGGGACCTGCCCACTGGAGGCCCCACCACTGGCCCTCCGCCGGCGGCTGCGGCCTACCGGCAACCAGCCTGCTCCACGGCGGCGCCCGCGACCTCCTCCTCGCACCGGCGGCTGTGACCTCCTCCCGACAGCGCCCGCAGCCTCATCTTCCCGAGCAGGGAGAGAGCTTTGCCGGCGGTCGCGGCCGGTGCGTCCGCCTCCACCTTTGCGGCGGCTCCCGTGGACGCTTCGCAGGCGTGGGTAGCAAAGGAGGGGCACCCATGAGACAGATAGCATATACAGAGACAAAATGTACAGAAAATTGACTGGCCCGCCGGCGTTGAACACGCTTGACATGCAATGCGCCCATGCAATGCCCTTCTGAATTTCCAGTGCTCTACTTTGTAAATGCGGCCAATTGTAGTTCTAACTGTTGTAGATTGAATGCTGACTTTGATGCTCGTTTAAAATCAATCCAATTGTAGTTTGCAGGCAGAGGAAGCACATATGATCGATTGATCTATGGTCAGGCAAAGGTTGGTGTGCAATATTTTTTTTTGGTGATTGTTTCAAATGTGTGTAGACTCCAAAGATAATGCCTTTTTTCTTCTCTGCTTGTCTTCCTAATTTGCTCGTTGATTTTCCTTTTCAACATGAGCATAATGTTTTATTGTTCATGGGTTACTTGATTCATGCACAACACATGTCATGGATCATCTGCTCTGAAAAACCACCATCACTAAGGACGTCAGGAATCTACAAAAGGCATTGACCACCACTCAATCTACATTTGGTCCAAATGGTAGGTGCATTATTATCATCAGTATATTGTCAAATTGGTATTCTGATTTTTTAAAAATTTATAGCATATAATGTCTGTTATTTTCCTTTCTTTCACAGTTCAACATAACATTTAGTTCCAATTCTAACATCGCTCATTTTGGATAACTAATTTACTTGAAAATATTGCCTGCAATTAAATATTTTTCAGTTTTTTCACGCACTTTTTATACAAAGCTGAAGTTTTCTGACACTAGGCAGCCTTTTCTTTGTTTTTTTTCTCATAAGCTTGCTAAATTGAGTAATTGAATTAGCAAGGACGGCTACTAGGTAGCAGACTGTTTGCTGACAAAAATGCTTCATTATAGTGTCTGTTTTATAGCAGAGTCGTTGCTTCTTGACATGATTTGGTCTTCTCCTTAGTGTAGGATAATGGTAGTAAACTAAGTGACGGTCATTTTTTCAAATTTTGAAGTAGGGCATGAAAAATCATGTATCGCAATGGCATAATGGCATTACGGGAGATCCACTGCTCCAGTAGGTAGATGTTTTGCTCATGTCAAATCTGAATCCTATAGACAACTATTGCCATGATTTGCCTCTCTTAGTAGTAGTATATGATATAAGTTTAGCATGCTTTCCCCCCTTCGGGTAAAAACAAGCTGACAAGTGTCGGCAGCATCCTTCATATGTAGGAGAACCTGACAAAAGAAAGTACAAATGAAATTTCCTTATACAGTTATACTTGTGTAGGAGAATGCGTTAACAGGTTGCAATGTTCGTGAACACACTCTGCCTTGTAGTACATTTGATGAAATTTTTATGAGTGAGTAATTCTGTAAGTTTTCTGACTAACATTGTATTTGGAGCATTTCAGTGACAAACAATAAGTATATATGATTTTTTTTAGACAAGCATATATGAAATTGAGTTGTTTTCCATGGTAAGTAGATAATGCTGCTTCAGAATATCATATATCCACTTCAATTTTCTATAACAATGGGCAGGTTCTTTTTCCTGTTTGGTTATGTGATTAAATACTTCTGTAATGGCAGCTGCTTTAGCACTATAGTTGTGATTTTTGATATGTGCTTTCGTCATATTGTTGTGATACCACTTTTCATATGTTGGTTGGGCATGTTATTGTTTCTCTCTATTGCATTGAATGTACTCCTTTAACCTGAAAAAAAGTTTTGCTTGCAACATGAAATGCAGTGTTTAGATTGCTAGGAATCCTCTTTTTCACTCTCTCTTCACCACACTAAATACGTGAAAAGACATGTTCGGAATAGTAAATGTACATGAAATCGAAAACTAATTACACGATTGTGATGGCCTTTGCGACACGAATCTTTTGAGTCTAGTTAGGTCATGATAGGACAATATTTACCCAAAAAAGCCGAAATTTACCATTTGCTACAGTGCGTTAAAAAGACAAATTTTTCTGACATCTAAACAAGGCCGGTATTGACAGCCTGATGGAAGACACAGGACGGCAGGAGCCTTTTTCTGGCCTCGAAGCTAGGATGCTTTTGCTGTGAAGTATTAGAACTGCTATTTTTTATAAGAAAATAGAAAAACATCCCACCTCTGTGACCGCACTAGGCCAATTTCTTACTTCTGCTGCTGCGAAGATGGTGTTCTTTGATGGCACAAAAAAGGGCCATTGTGCTGGGCTTGAAGCATTTAATTGTTTTCCTGGGGCCGACAAATATGTTCCCCACCATGCTCGTTCCCTCGTGGAGTTATGGGACGAAATGATGACATACCATGTCTTATGTCATTTGACGTTTACCTTGAAATAAAAATGTTGGAATTCAATATTTGGATCTGGTTCTGGATTGGCCACGACAATTATAAGCACGGAGAGCTATGTCTTCGAATTCAGCATGATAATATAATAATGTTACTAGCTCATGTTATTTTCGGTTGATATGCAGTTTAGTACTTGCTGCGAGGAATTTAATGTTACAAAACTAACATATTTGTTTCGCCTATTTTTTTAAAAAAATAATAAAGAATTTATGTTGCATGTTTCATCTAGCATTTTCGATGTTTAATACATCAATCTTAGACTGAGTCCAACAGTAGGAGGAAAATGCAATTTTGCCTCCCCCACTAGCACTGCTCACGCCATACATCCCTTCCAACAGTGGTCGGCGGGCCTGGCGAGCCGTCAGCGGGGAGCGACGACGGTGGGCAGCTGGAGATTGGAGGGGAGGGGAGGGGAGGGGTGGCGTCGAGAGGAGAGTCTAGTGCTGTCGGAGGTCGATTCGGCGGCGACAGAGCTCGATTCGGGGGTGGAGAAGCTCGAATCGACGACAGTGAGGTCTATTCGGCACCTGCAGAGGTCTATTTGGCGGCGGAGGAGCTCGAATCGCGGGATTGGCCGCGGTAGGTCCACTTGGCGGCGGCCCGGGGCGGCACACGATGGGGAAGAGGAACCCGCCGCGGCACCTGCGATGTCGTGGACTTCCCCAGCCCGATGGGCGCCACGGACTTCGACTCCAAATCTCCAATGGGCGGCGCGAGGTCAGAGCAGCTCATCCTCCTCCCCGACCACCGTCATCGATCTCCTCGTCCCCTCCGCCTTCTTCGTCCCCCGGTCTCTTCCTCCTCCCACGGCACCGCGCCGCCAGTCTCTTCCTCCTCTCCCAGCTGTCGCACCTCCGGTCTCCTCCTCACCGGCTTGCGGCCCTGTTCGGAGCTCGCCGGCCGATCCGTGCTCTCCTACCAGGACTCCCTCCGCGCCACACTGTGCCTGCTATTGTTGGAGATGGCGTCAAATGCCCTCTTCTATTGCTACTGTGTACGCTATATGCAAAGGGGCTTTTGCCTCTCCAAAATGCAATCTATTGTTGGAGTCAGCCTTATACTGTGTAATGTACTCACACCGATTAGGCTATTTGCGTCGTTTAAATCAGTTTACATAAAATATGTACTTTCCTGCTTAAGGAAGAAAACTTGAATCCAAACTTGAGAATGTATTAAATGGACCGCAACTGTCTACAACATGGCTTGTTTCTTTTTTAGCAATACAGTGGACCATATTTTTCTTGAATTCATATATTGATGTGAAAGACATGAAAACTTAAGAAAAGACTACACTCGGGAAAAAAATTCAAACAGGTAAAAACTAAACGTTGTTCATGGAACAAGTCATCATTAACTAAAATGGTGATCATGTCACTATATATGACTTTGCAAACTTGGTCTCGTGAGCTTTTTTTTTCTTGAAGTATTTCAAAAGCATGTTAATAGAGATATAGGCTACATAAATTGGACTAGATATTTGCTAAGGAATTTGCTTAAATACATACTACATAGGATTAATTGTTTGGTTGCACTGTTCTTACCTGTTCTTCATCGGACATTTAAAGTTCGGAATGCCATAATGATATGAGGATTTCTACACGCCAATGCCATTGTCCTACTTCCATCGCATTGGGGCGAAAGTGAAAAAAAAAACATACAGCACAGCGAAAGTCAGTCCACGACAACAAAGAAATATAAGAAAGGTAAATTGGAGCACGGATCACTTGGATCCTTCTTCGGCCACTGAAGCAAAGAAAAAGAAAACATTCGTTTAACATACTACAGGAACTTATAAAAAAAACATACTACAGAAGATTAGGAAAATGCAAACACGAGATAACCATTTTGTTGGGCGATGTGGGCCAAATTGTAAACGACACGCACATTAGCCCATGGCTAAAATGTTGCTCAAAAAAGAAGAATTAGAACCGTGATGCCTGAAAATGTCCCCGAACTCGTAACTTCTCAATTGAGTGACTGGCTGACCTTGATCGCCCGTGAGGAGATCTTCGATGGCCTGCACTGCTAGTGCTTGCCACCATCGACTGAATGATTCAGGGCTCGTCAGAAACCGTGCTAGGGTCTTAGTTTTCCTTCAATCGTGTTTATTGCTGCTCGTACGTCTGGACTTTCTTCTTTTTCTCTCTCTCAAAAAAATTAGTCGTCTCACGGATCAACTGTTCTGGCAACGACTAATCTCAAACTTTTATAGCAGGTTCAGCAAATGGGAGCAGAGGCCAATTGCGCTGGAAACTCAATAGTCTAACGATCTGAAGCTGTCGGATGGTGATGTACTGATGAGAGCAGAACGTGTCTCCTTTTTTTTTTAAAAAAAACGATTTTCTTAAGCCAGAGTCAAACGCCGATGGAACCAAGCCAAGAACATCCATGTCTCCGGAGTCTGGACACATCAAAAGAAAAAAATTTACTCAGGCAGACTTCTCGAATATATAATCGCACTTGCAAAAGGGAACTTGGCTACCGGAGATCGATGATGGTGCCGCAAGTGGAGATTACTAGTATTTGCCATATTTGCTGCGCGGTTAGCCGGTAGGCCGTCAAATCGATCGATCGGACGTCGCTTCCCGGGTGGCCGGATGCCGTCGACGTCCGAGTTTTTTTTTTTCATTTTGACAGAGAGGGGCCGTGGACTCTTGCGCGGCTCGCGGCTGCGTCGGGATCCCGGCGACGAGTCCACGTCGCCTGTATGTCGTCTGGGGATCGTTTGTTTTCTGATCGTCCCGTGGCTCCGCCGTTCCGCCCGGGTCTGAAAGGCACGATGGGAATCTGCCCATCACTGGCTAACTGGCTGAGCTGCTGATGAGCTGATAAAATCATAAAAAGATCAGCGGTGGCCAAGGAGGCAAGGACATAGCCAAATAACCGACGGAAGAACTTCCAAAGTCCAAACCCGCACTTGTAGTCCTGTGCTCCTGTCCAAAAAGATATACTACAGGAGTAATTAATTTCAGGTATGGGGTTAACTGAACTTTTAAGTGCAGTTGAAACCGATGTGTAAGCACAGGTTCAGCAAAATGGCAGAGGAGGCAAATTGCACTGAAAGCTCAATAACAAAGCTGCTGGGTGATCTACTGGTGTCAGATCATGTTTCCTTGGGAAGACAAAAGTGCCTTTTGTTAATCAAAAGTCAAGCATGGACCCAAGGACTAGGATTTTTTAGTACCGTGCAGCCCGGATGGGTTTTATCCGGACCGTTGGAAGGTGTTTAGAGGCTGTACCGAGATGTGTGCGTGGCGCAGGTGTGGCAGAGGCTTTGGCGGCGCAAATACAGGAGGGCGGGCCCCGAATACGTATGCGCGTGGAGGTGAGTGGCCATGTACCGGGACAGGAACGGCCAGGATCGAGGTATGTACAGGTGTGGTTCTGTCTCGTGTGCTAGATATAACCCATCTCGACTCCACCCCTCAATTCAAAATCATTTGTATCCATCTCTCTCCTCTCTCACTCCCATGTCAGATCCAAACCGGCAGAGGGCTAGCCATGGCGGAGGGGAGCGGCTCCGGCCGGCGTCGCGACGCCGGAGTCTCACGCGCGAGCGCTGCCTCGCCTCAGCCGGACGCCGGCCGTCATGTCGGGGGCGCTAGACATGGCGGCGGGGACCGCGGCTCGGTCGGCGGCACGGCGAGGCCAACCCCGCGGCGGGGGAGCGTGAGCGGCGCGGCGAGGCGGGGGCGGAGGAGCCGAGGCGGGGGGGCGGGCGGCGCTCCGGCGGCGACGCCTACCTCTCTAGCCCGTCCCTGCTCCCTCCCCTTTTCTCACTCGCCTCCAGATAAGGTGTGGGCTCGCTGTGGGACCTGCTCCACCCCCCGTTAGCCAGCGCGCACCAGGATACGTCCGGCGTCCGGTCCACCGACGTCGAGGTCGACGTGGCGCGCGGCTTGCGGGGCGCGAGTGTTCTCGCCGCCGTCGGAGTGGCGAGGAGCGGCCGCTCCCGGTGGTCGTCTACTTCCACGGCGGCGCCTTCGCGCCGCTCTCCGCGGCCTCGGCCGACGTACGACGCCATGTGCGGCCGGCTTTACCGCGACCTCCACGCGCCCGAGCACCGTGCCCCGCGACATTCGACGACGGCGGTGGTTGGCCCTCGACCGAGATGGGCGGGCGCGGGGGGTCGCACTCGAGCCGGCGCGCCGCGCGGTCGCCGTCCGGTGGTTCCTCGAGCTCGGCGCCCTCTCCGCCCATCTCAAGCTCCATACGCGAGCTTGTACCGAATCCGGCCATGGCCATGTCGGCGTCTCCAGCTCCGACGTTCATCTCTTCGCCGACTTCGACGCCTCGCCGACAGACGCCGACGTTCATGGCGTATCCGGTGGACGCACAGCGCCGACCTCGAGTCCACCATCCGCAACATAGAGCGTCGCCTGCTCGTGTTCGTCCTCTGTGTTGGCGTGGGCCGCGGCTGCCGTTGACCTCCTCCACGCGCTCCATCCTGCGTACCTTTTTCTGTTTTTTTCTTGCTTCATGATATAATTATTGTACAAATCATGCTCAATACAAAAATAAGATATATTTTTTTCCTTTTGGCTCGATTTTTATTTTGAATTCGGTGGACCATGTACACATCGATAATCTGTCAAAGGGGAACGTTCTTTATAAAATCACGGTGTACATACAGTGAGCAAAGGCTGTACCACCCGGGTACCGTGCGTGCTCTGATGTGGCTTTGAAAATTTTGAACGGGCGGAATCCAAATTAAAAAATGGCATCCACTTGCGAGGTCAGGTGGAGGTCAGGTACACGTACAAGTGTCATCATGGGGGCATAGTTGTGTGAGGGGAGGGCCAGGTTGGGTGGTGTGGCCCGCGCAAGTGACCGGACCAAGACGAGGTGCGCCACTGCGCCAGACGCCATGTGTGTGGGCCCGGAGTAAAAAGTTGTCTCAGCGTAGCAGCTTTTCCCACCTTTCCAACTGCATCCCTGACACATACGATGGATAAAAAACACCTTATACACTCGCATACGGTGGGAAACGCCAAAACAGCACGGGTCACGAAGGCTGATGAACGCACCGGATTGAACGAGCCCGGGCTGCAAGGTGCTAAACAACATTTTCGTGGACCCAATCATCCAAGACCATCTCTGTCTCCGGCGTCTGGACACGGCGCAACAAGCAACTCGTAGGCTACCCCTCCGGACAGCGAAAAGCGACAAGCCAGTAGTGGAATCATCAAATTTTCATTGCAATTGGAAATTTTCTGCACTTCTGCCGCGCTTAGCCTGTCAAATCGGGCGCTTTCATTGCGCCGGCTAGTCTCCCCGGATGGCGTCGGCGCCCGACACCTCTTTGGAGCCGAGGAGGCCATGGACTTTGCGCGGCGAGGCCGGTGGCCTGCCCGGCGACGAAGACGACCTCCCCGGCTGCCTCCGATCTCCACAGGTCCACGTCGCTTGGTCATCTGGGGATAGTTCATTAGTTCGGTTGTTTTCTGTTCTGTCTTCATTGATCCCAGTGGGCACTATGGGCCTGACGGCTAACGATCTGTAGCGGTTGCATCACGGTTCTGATGAGCTGCTGCATAGGAGTAAGTGGATCCGGTGGCAAAATTCGATGCAAACGCCCGATAGCTTCGACGACTTATTTGATTGGGGGTAAACTATAGCTGTGTTTTTTGTCCCAATGACAGACCAGTTTCTTTGCCTCGTTTTTGGGATACATATACATCAGTGCACAATAACTTTACATTATGCTCAGGGAGGTACGTTTGGAAACTTGGATCAAATACAAATGAAATATCGGTGTTCCACCTCCACATCTTTTCTGAGTGGAAAAGAATATCTGCACTTTAATTGCCTCCGATTCAAATATGACGTGAACAGAGATTGGAAGCAACACAACCTTGCGTTGACTTTTGGATTCACGCATAGGCAACATCTGGACACTGCAAGACACAGTGACGGAGTGTCCCTGTACCGCTGTACGCCACAGCGGGTACAGTGTGGTGGCTATTATCCCACCACAATACTTGACAGTACAAGTTCAGATCCCACCAAGATTCAACAAAAACGCCTAATGAAAGAAACACATCATAGTCCTTCAAAAGAAAGATACCCCACCAGCATAAAAAAGCTGGCCCACTACTGGCAGATGGGCCCATGCGAACTTTTCAAACAACGACCCACTTGCCGCCACCCTCTGCCCGATTCGAGCAATGTTTTAAATAGCGGGCCAAGTCTTCGATGGTCTCTAAAAAGGCTAACATAAGCTATAGCTTAGCTGTACCCGCAACTAAATCATTTGGCGGAATTGTAAACAAAAATCAAAACTTTCTTACATGACACAACAAGATTCACTAGTTACCATCAAAACACATTACCATGTCATCAACTCAACAATCATCACACCTAAGCCTCACCATCACAAGAACGAAACACTACAAAATACCATATCAGCAAACCATTGCTTTATTATTAAGAATCAGAGACACATAGAGACTTATCAGAATCGGAGGATATAACCGGCTAGAAATAAGCCCATTTAGCGGATATATCCGACTAAATGCAACTATTAGCCCTCAAGCTAACATTATGGCTAAAAGTGTGATCTCATAGCGCCCAACAGGTTATATCCTGCAGCTATGGCCAGCTATTTGAGTTATTGGATTAGAGAGCGCCGCAGACCTCCCGTCGCCGCCGAGGGTCCCTATAAAATCCGACGCCACCGCTCCTCGCTCTCCTCGCGCGCCGCAACATCGTCTCCTGCGCTGCTTCACATTGCTCCTAGACGAGAGGAGGAGGGAGCGGCGAGCCGGCAGGTCGATCGGTGGCGATGGCGGCGGCGTGCGCTGCCAACCTCGCGCCGCTGCTGGGCCCGGCGGCGGCGAACGCGACGGGCTACCTGTGCGACCGGTTCGCGGACACGACGTCGGCGGTGGACTCGACGTACCTGCTCTTCTCGGCGTACCTAGTGTTTGCCATGCAGCTCGGGTTCGCCATGCTCTGCGCGGGCTCCGTCCGCGCCAAGAACACCATGAACATCATGCTCACCAACGTGCTCGACGCCGCCGCCGGCGCGCTCTTCTACTACCTCTTCGGCTTCGCCTTCGCGTACGGGACCCCCTCCAACGGCTTCATCGGCAGGCAGTTCTTCGGCCTCAAGCAGCTGCCCCAGGTCGGCTTCGACTACGACTTCTTCCTCTTCCAGTGGGCCTTCGCCATCGCCGCCGCCGGGATCACGTCGGGCTCCATCGCCGAGCGGACGCAGTTCGTGGCGTACCTCATCTACTCCGCCTTCCTCACCGGCTTCGTGTACCCGGTGGTCTCGCACTGGGTGTGGTCCGCCGACGGCTGGGCCTCGCCGTCCCGGACGTCGGGGGAGCTGCTCTTCGGCTCCGGCATCATCGACTTCGCCGGGTCCAGCGTCGTCCACATGGTCGGCGGCATCGCGGGCCTCTGGGGCGCGCTCATCGAGGGCCCCCGCATCGGGCGGTTCGACCACGCCGGCCGCTCCGTGGCGCTGCGCGGGCACAGCGCGTCGCTCGTCGTGCTGGGCACCTTCCTGCTGTGGTTCGGGTGGTTCGGCTTCAACCCGGGGTCCTTCCTCACCATCCTCAAGAGCTACGGCCCCGCCGGGAGCATCCACGGGCAGTGGTCCGCCGTGGGCCGCACCGCCGTGACCACCACCCTCGCCGGCAGCACGGCGGCGCTCACCACGCTCTTCGGGAAGCGCCTCCAGACGGGGCACTGGAACGTGCTCGACGTCTGCAACGGCCTGCTCGGCGGGTTCGCCGCCATCACCGCGGGCTGCGCGGTGGTGGACCCCTGGGCGGCCATCATCTGCGGGTTCGTGTCGGCGTGGGTGCTCATCGGGCTCAACGCGCTGGCGGCGAGGCTCCGGTTCGACGACCCGCTGGAGGCCGCGCAGCTGCACGGCGGGTGCGGCGCGTGGGGGGTCGTCTTCACGGGGCTCTTCGCGCGCCGGGAGTACGTGGACCAGATCTACGGCGGCGGCGTGCCGGGGCGGCCGTACGGGCTCTTCATGGGCGGCGGCGGGCGGCTGCTGGCGGCGAACGTGGTGATGGTGCTGGTGATCGCGGCGTGGGTGAGCGTCACCATGGCGCCGCTGTTCCTTGCGCTCAGCAAGATGGGCCTGCTCCGCGTCTCCGCCGAGGACGAGATGGCCGGCATGGACCAGACGCGGCACGGCGGGTTCGCGTACGCGTACCACGACGACGAGGACCCCAGCCTCAGGCCCAAGGGGGTGATGAGCACGCAGATCGCCAACGCGTCCAGCGGCGAGTTCTAGCGCGCGCGAGACGCTGTGCCACTATACTAGCTAGTACTAGACATACTTGTGCACACCGTGTGCAGAATGCACGCAGGCCACCCTTTCTGTGGTGTTGGATACCACCGTGTCATGCTATTGCTACATAAGACTGTATAACAACAACGTGATACGTTATGCTCTCCTTCTCTAAGATGATTGCACCCTTTACCACAAAAAAAGGAGATGATTGCACCTTTCCTTTGACCTCAGTTGTTTGATTTAGGACATGCCGTCAATATTCATCGACGAAACGCTGGCATTATAGACGTGATCTTTGCATTCGGGAATTGCTCCAGGAAAAGCATATCCCGCCATCTTCGAAGTTTACGATCAACCATTCGATGGAAGCCAAGCGCCCCAGACCATCTGTGCAGAATCTTCACGGCATGATCCCTGCTCCGCACAGGTCTCAGCAGTCATGCTACTGTGAACCGGAAACACGGGATTCATCCCATCACCCCTTTGAACGGATACCACCGAAGACAACTCGTACTGCCTCTGCTATCTATGATCGATCTATTTCATTTTTTTTAACACAATGATCAAGGAGAAAGGCCCTCCTTATCATCGTCCTAAAAGAAAGCCCTCCTTATCATTTAATTAATCATATTATTATGTACTTCTTGTTAATGGAAATGATTTCGCAAAGGACCTTCTTCGAATAAAATACAACTATCAAAAGAGAATATTTCAGTTTTGAATTACAGCCTATTTGTTTGACTGGTGGCTAGTGCTGATATGTTCTGTTTTGAGAGAAAAATACTGCTGGCTGATTGCTGATTTGTTTTGAGAAAAAAAATACTGCTGGCTGGTGGCTGATAAGCCAAGCGAACAAGGTGGAAAAGAATGAATGGAGTAAATAAGAAGCCCTGAAAAAGTTGTTTGTGATAAGGGTATAACTGTATAAGACATGACTGCCTATCACTCCAGTCACTTATATCCCGCCTTTATTTGGAAGAGCTCAGATGTTGAGTGACCAAAATTTTTGACTGGGTTTGGGTGGTCAGGGTGGCGTATACCGTTGGCCATTTACATGGCGAAGTATTGGAACGCATTGGAATTATTCCAGACCAAGACGATAGAGTACTTTTATTCTCACCTTTCCAGATCGTCGGTCCCTGTCACTGTACTCTGCATGCTTGTTGCACAACCTCCACCATCCTTTTCTACCTCCATCTTTGCTGGCAGGGTTGCAGTGGCAACGTACGGCGGCCATTTGCTGATACTCTTTCTACCATGATCCAGCCATGTGACAATATATACGAGCTGGATGGTATAGAACTCATGAGCATCTCGTAACTCCCTCCGTAGCCTTGAATCTTGATCTCTTCGGTCAAAAGAATCAACTTTTTACCAAGTGGTGGAGACATGATCCATGGATGGGAACACACCAACGATGAATCAATACCCTTCAAGAAACAAAACAGTGAATTGATAAATTAGTTAACACCAGGAGAAGTTCTGAACTGAAGGGTAAGTATGGGGACGAGTAAGATAAATCCAAAGAGAGCCCAGCTATACTAAACAGAGAGAAAGCAGCTATGGCAGATTGGCAGCAGGTATGGGCGTACTACAACATGGACACAAAATATTCTTAGGACAATGGCACCACAGTTCATCCAAGTTCCAAGAAAATGAGTCTGACACTTCCAATGTTACTAAAAAACCAAGCTGTACATCCGATTCCAACTTCCATCTTATATTCAATTGAATAAGGGGTACTGGTCGACACAAACAGCTATCACAGCTGAGTTCAAATCTTCTTGTTGGATACATCATGGTTGCTACTAATGCATCAGCAATGAAATTCCACAAATTGAGTAGGCTACAGATCTGGTTACCTTCTGGCTTCTGTGCTAGTAAATGGAAATACATGGCAGTTTTCCGGTTCAGCTTCAGCTTCTCCCATATCATTTCCTTGTTTTACTCCACTTTACTGTACAAGAAAACAAGGCATAGGTAAAATAGGGACCTTGCCAGTCGCTCTAAATAATAGTGACTGTTAATTAGCACTGACAAATAGGTTTTGTTAAAGCCAGGCTACGAAACAGTAACGTAATTAAGGACAAAAAAGAGATAATGTCTTGTATTTGGACCTCTCTCTCGCTCGCTCTCTTAATACAAAGATACGTAGCTCTCCTGCGTGTTCGAGAAAAAAAAAGATAATACGTTCAGAAAGTAACAAAAAGAGATGAGGGTAAACTTGTGTTTGCAACTGCAGGTTGCACAGTTTGCTAGTTTTGGGCATTCCGGATATGCATTCCTATATTACAAAGCTGCCGGACTTGACGCTTTCCTAGCCGGTCCACGTCGGATAAATTTTCACCATGCGTCCGATCATCATCTACCGGTTTCTATTTTTTTCCTCTACGGTCCTTCGTTCTCACTCTTTCAACCGAAGCTTCTCGGCTACCCTCGAACCCTCCTCGTCAACGGATAAAGTGTCGGTGGTTCACCTCGTCTCCTCCCCTCCCGGTTTCACCGCCTTCCTTGGTAAGTTCGCCTCTCCTCTTCCCTTCGCTCATCACTTTCTTGATGGTCCTGCAATTCCTGCTTTTTTTACCTTGCTGTCTCTTTCGTTGTCTTTTGGTTTCCCAATTTTCCAACCTCTCCGCGGCGCCACGGCCGCAAAACCGGGTCAAGCTCCAGATCGGCCACACTCCCAGATCCGTATCGCTTCTTTCCTTTATAACCTGCCTCGCTACTCTCTACGAACTCCAGTGCCTCGACATCGTTGCCGGAGGTACAACCCCTGCTCCATCTGCGGCCGTTGGCGTCAAAGGTGGCCTCCCCCGCCGTACCAACCGCTGGGTCTCCTTTTCACTGCGAAGGGCGAAATCGACCGGGGAACTGCGTCTGGCAGCCGGCTGCCGCCATCCCTTGACCTGGGCAATTGTTGCCTCACCGCGCGGCGAAGAAGAAGATGGGAAGTCCACGCAGGACCAGGCGGCGTGGAGTTGGCCTCGCGAGCCGCGCCGGCCCGTGCGGCGATTGGTTCCCGGCCGGCGTTCGTTGACGCCGACGCACCACCCACTGCTACCGTCTGCAATTGTTGGCCTCTGCAGTTTGTTTTCCATAATTTTTAGATTAGGGTTTGACCTACCACTGACAACGATTATCAATTTTGATTTCTCTCTGTTTAGTATTACCCATTGGTCCTTCGGTTTTGTCCTCTACTTGATTCGTGCCGTCTACGATGTGGTAGCTTCGTATTATGATATTTGCATACTAATACCGATACATATGTGACTATTTGCATGACAGAACATTATTTCATTGGAAACCGTTGATTTCCCAACATCTCTTCATTTGGCCAAGCTCCCATCCGCATTCGGTTTGTGCATCTCTTACAACAACTTAGTAGAATCGGTAGTCATGTCCGTCACCCTCCTCCCCCAAATATTTCATTTTACGCAACTCGATTTTACACTTTCCTTACTTGCATTTCCTTAAATTGTGTCGGCTTACATTATTGATACTAAATTAACAACTCGGACCTCTACTTCTTACTCCAGGTCCATCAGAATATCTACTTCGCAGACCATGGATTTCTAGCTTGACTGGGTTATTTACTCTGAGCTATGAATATTTAATTTGCTGACCTCAACTTGGCATAAAGGAAGGGGGAAAAAAGGTACCAACCTACCAGAAATTTCTGTTATGTTACTTTACACACCTGTTTTTGTATGCCCTGTCCTACAGCGATCAAACCTACTCAATATCTGTTAACTATTTGCATGACAGATACATTGTTCCAGTGGAAACTTGCCTTGCTTGCATTTTCTTAAATTATGCCAGATTGCATTGTTGATACCAAATTAACAACACATACCTCTTCTTTTTTTTGCAGTTCACCGAATATCTACTTCACACAAGCCATGGATTTCTAGCTTGATCGGTTATTTGCTCGAGCTATGAATATTTAATTTTCTTACCTCAACTTGCCGGAAAGGAAGGGAAATTAAAAAAAAAAGTACCAAACTACCACAAATTTCTGTTATGTTACTTTACACACCTATTTTTGTGTGCCCTGTGCTACAACAATCAAATCTACTCAATATCTGTTACGACTATTCTCCTTCACATTAGTACTACTAAAAGGCTGATAAGTCCCATGACCAACTCCACTAAAAACCTACAAGCAAGGAACATTCCGGATCGTTATATAGTTACAGTGTTGAATAGCTTTATTACCATGTACTACGATTTTCATTACCTACCATCCTTTGTGAAGGAATTATACAAGCAACTCTTATTACTACTTCGCTGAGACATAACCAGCTTCTGTTATTACTTTAAAAACTGCTGGTTTTCCCTAAATATTCAATTCTATTATACAAAGTGTGCATTCTTCTTTCCTGAATTCTACTTTAATGGTCCAGTTTCCAAAAAAAAATATACTTTACACATACTGTTATTGCTTTCTACATTTAAGCACCTACTGCTTATATCCATGTAACATGGCATATCTTACCATGTGTTTTTTCCCCTCCAACCATAGTCCTACTCTCTTCTTCTTAATCTATCTCCTGTCCTTTCCCCAACTTCCCCTCTTTTTCTTTATCCTTTTCTAAACAATTTTATCCTATCAACATCACACATGTAACAGGATATGGATAATAAAAGTCCGGAAGACAGTTCCATTGACCTATGCCAGGATAATAACGCACAGAGTGACAATATTAATGCATGTATGATCATAAATTCACTATCCGCAACCATATAATATTCTATCAGTATTTCTTTTCTCTCCTTTCTTCATTGCCGCAATTGACTAATTATATTTGGTTCTTGCTAACTATCGCAGCAATCTGCACCTATAACTTGCATAAAAAAAGGAAATATGAACGATCGACTAATCGTATGTACTCCCACCATCAACTTACATAATTTTTAGAGTCCAAAATATATATTTTCGCTTATTGCTATTCATTGTTACATATTATAGGCAAAATCGGTACTGCCTTGTACAACCCTACTATTAGTAATCCTGCAGAATGCAGGCGCAAGCGACGGAAACGTTTAGACGAAAAACGCCTTTTAGCAACAGGTGCTTCCACCAAAGATATTATAGAATCTTTTAATTCTAACTCTGTTATAACATTGCACATCTTTATTTTTTCCTCCTTATTTTATCCAACTTTTGTTTTTTATCTTCAATAGGGAACAAAACACAAAGCACACAAACTTTAGAGTGCGGTCACTTTGACCCACAATTTATAAATAGTTTGAAAGGTACGTTACACAAACACTGATGCACGGTTTTTTCCTCTTCTTTTTTTCCCAATATATGCATATTTTCTCCATGAAAATAATATATAACAACCAACAAAACAAATACACATACACTTGCAGCTTCTTATCCAAAACGATCTTACTATGGACCACCGGAATATGAATGTTTCTATTGCCATGCTGTTTTTTGGTACGAAGAAAGAGTTAAATCTGATTCTACCAAACGGAACAACAAAATCATATACAACAATTGCTGCAAAGGAGGGAAGATAAATATCCCTCCGTTTCCCCCAAGACCAGAACCTTTGGCTAGTCTTGCAAGATTCGATGGTGGCCCAGTATGCAATAAGTTCATAAAAAACATACGGCAATATAGCGCTTATTTGCCTTCACTTCAATGGGAGCAAACATAGATCGTGCCATAAATGATGGCAGGGGTCCTCCTGTTTTCAAAATCAATGGTCAGGTTCATCATCGTATTGGCTCCTTGCTTCCACAAGATGGCAGCCCTCCTAAGTTCATCCAGTTATATATCTACAACACTGCAAATGAAATAAAAAATAGGATAAAAGCTCTACATCCAGATGAGAGACCATCTGATCCGCTAGATCCAACTATTATACAAGATTTAATACAAATGCTAGATACACATAATCCTTTTGTGCGTAAATTCGAGACTTGCAAGAGATAGATTGGCGATCATGGCAACGAGCAATTTGCTATCGTAATTGTTGGTGCAAGAGAGGGCGATCTGTTCAAGTACAATCTTCCAACAATCGATGAACTCGCTATGCTTGTTGTTGGAGATTTCTCTTTGGACACATTCCAACGTGATATAATAATTGAAACTCACAGTCGAGAGCTTAAACAAATATCACCTTTGCATCCTGCTTTTATGGCATTACAATATCCACTTCTATTCCCATATGGCGAACATGGCTTCCAGGTTGGGGTTCTCTATAGTGGAACGAACACAACAAAGAAAAATGCTCGAAATAAGATGACAATGCATGATTATTTCAAATTCAATTTTCACTACAGAAATAGACATCCAAACCCATATTTATGCTACGGCACTCTATCCAGCCAAGCTAAAGTTGATGCACGCGCTTCCACCGATGAAAATCGACTATGGTACATTATTAAAAATCAATCTAGACTTCGTGTTGAAAATCTCCAAGGTATAGCTGATGCTGTAAGTCGTGGATGCGTTGATGGCAGTGAAATGGGTAAACTAAGCGTTTTACCAAGCATCGCATGCGGAGGAAGACGCTACATGATACAAAACTACCATGATGCGATGGCTATATGTAGAGTTTATGGCCCTCCAGATTTCTTTACGACATTTACATGCAATTCAAAGTGGCCAGAAATTGAGGAAGGTATTTTCGAGCGTGGCCAAAAATCCACTGATAGAGCTGACATAGTTGTCCGAGTATATAACATGAAGCTAGAAGAAATGCTACGTGATATAAAAAAAGAGACAGTTTTGGCCCTGTTAGTGCAGGTACAATTACTCCCGTTTAAAATGTCCTTTTACCTTCTATTTAAAATTTAAAAAACCTATTAACGGAAATCATATTTTTAACAACAGCGTTGCATACAGTTGAATTTCAAAAACGTGGCCTTCCTCATGCTCATATTATCTTTTGGATTTCAATGGATACTACAAATCCTACACCTCAACTTATTGATTCATATATAAGTGCTGAAATTCCAGATCCAAATGATGACCCTGCGGGTTATGCATTGATTGCCGAGCATATGATACATGGACCATGTGGTCGAGACAATCCTAATTCTCCCTGCATGAAAAATGGTCGATGTTCTAAAGGATTTCCCAAACCTTTCCAGAATGAAACAGTGATTGATGAAAATGGCTTCGCAATATACAAAAGACCTGACAATAATAGATTTGTTCAAAAAGGCAATGTGCGACTGAATAATCAATGGGTAGTACCATATAACATGTACCTACTCAAAAAATTTCGGGCCCACATAAATATTGAATGGTGTAATAAGAGTGTCTTCATTAAATATTTATTCAAGTACGTCACAAAGGGGCCCGATTGCGGTAAAATCTATTTAGAACGAATCAGAAATGGTCAGGATGCTCCACACGATGATGAAACTCAGACTAAAAATGAAGTCAAAGAATATTTAGATTGTCGGTATATCTGTGAACAAGATGCATGTTGGCGCATGTTTGGTTTTGATATTCATAGGCATTATCCACCAGTTCGGCGCCTCTCTCGTTCATCTAGAGAATGAAAACAACATTCTCTACGATGAAACTCGCTAATATGGCCGATGTACTTTCGGTAGAATTTCTCCGTAGAACTACATTGACTCAATGGTTTGTGGCTAATCAAATATACCCGAGAGGCTAGAACTTTAACATACCGTGAGTTCCCAACTAAGTGGCGTTATGATGAATCATCGAGGATTTGGGTGCCTAGAAATTCTGGTTTTAAAATTGGCCGTCTTTATTATGTACACCCATCAGTTGGTGAACGATATTACCTCAGAATGTTACTAATGATTGTCAAAGGCGCTCAAAGTTATGAAGATCTTAGAACATACAATGGTACCACTTATAATTCATTTAGAGAAGCTTGCAATGCACGAGGTCTCCTTGGTAGCGACCAAGAATGGTACAATGCATTTGATGAGGCCGCTACATGGGCTACATCTCAACAACTCAGACAATTATTTGTTACAATGCTCATTTTTTGTGAAGTTAATGATGAGCGTGCATTTTTTGAAAAATTCTGGAGGCTCCTAGCGAGATGATATTCAATACCATTTTAAAGAAACTTTGGGAAATCCTCACTATGAAATACCTGACAATGATCTAAGAAATTATCTCCTTGATGACCTATCTACATTGTTTGCAAAACATGGAAGCACAATTAAAGATCATGATTTACCTCCTACAACAAATACGTCTGAATTATTGTATGGTAATCGACTTATCGACGAAGAATTAGCGTACAGCCTTACTGAGTTAAATGATGAATCTTCAGACTTAGTTTCTAAACTCAATGATGAGCAAATGCAAGCTTTTAAACGTATAACAGACTCAGTGTTTAATAAAAAACCTGGTTTGTTCTTTGTATCCGGCTATGGCGGCACGGAAAAACTTATCTATGGAATGCAATAGTAGCCACTATTCGATCTCATCAAAAAATAGTTCTCACTCGTTGCCTCATCCGGAGTTGCCTCGTTGCTTCGCCCGGAGGTCGCCTTGCTCACTCACGCTTTAAAATACCTTGTGATCTTGATGATGACATTGTGTGTGATATTAAACGAGGATCTATGTTAGCAAAATTAATTGAAGCAATCGAATTAATCATTTGGGATGAAGCTTTAATGACACATAGAAAAGCATTCGAAGCTCTAGATAGAACTTTTCGAGATATCTTGGCTTCACATTCTGAATCTGCAGCAGCAACACCATTTGGAGGCAAAGTTGTTGTACTAGGTGGAGATTTAAGGCAAATACTGCCGGTCATTGAAGGTGGAACTAGAGCACAAATAGTAAATGCAGCAATTATCAATTCACCTCTTTGGCAACATGTTACTGTTCTACATCTGACTAAAAATATGAGATTGCATGTTCCTAATTTAACCCCTGAAGCTCAAGCGGAAATTGCTGCATTTAGTAAATGGGTACTGGATCTTGGGGAGGGGAAATTAGAAGCAATTGCCCGTGAAGATGAAACAGATCCTACATGGATCAAAATTCCAGAAGAATTACTACTTATGCCTAGTGATGACAAAATTTCATGCCTAGTAAACGCTATATATCCTGATTTACCATCTAATTTCTCTGACATCTCATACCTTGGAGCACGAGCTATACTGACACCCACCAATGAAATCAGTGATATTATAAATTCGTACATAGTATCACTGATCCCTGGCAAAGAAAAACAATATCTGAGCTATGACAGAATTTCTAAAACCCCTGGCACACATGAATCATACGATATACTGTACCCAACTGAATTTCTAAATTCATTAAATGGGAACAATTTCCCACAGCATGAACTTACTCTGAAGAAAGGTGTGCCAATTATGTTGCTCAGAAATTTGAATCAATCTAGTGGTTTATGCAATGGCACTAGACTGATAGTTACAGCCCTCGGGGATAAAATCATTGAAGCAAAGATTATGACAGGAAGCCACAAAGGCAACACTGTTTACATACCTCGGATCTGCCTAACACTAAAAAACACAAAATTGCCTTTTATTCTTGAACGTCGTCAATTTCCTGTCAAAGTATGCTATGCAATGACTATCAATAAAAGCCAGGGACAAACACTATCCACTGTTGGTGTATATTTAAAAAAACCCGTTTTTACACATGGTCAATTATATGTTGCTGCATCTCGTGTCACCTCAAAGGCCGGCCTCAAATTTTTAATAGAAGATGAAGATGGTAAGCTGTACGGATACAACAAGAAATATAGTGTATTATGAAGCTCGTCCGCCCTACAATCTACAAGCGAGTTCTACATGATATGTCCCCGCATTTATTCACAATGCTATACCAATATACCTATTAAATGCAGCTATATATGTACATATCAATTTATGGTACATACTTTAAAACAACTTTCATGTGATGTATACTACACATTAACCGTAGTTCCTTATTTTACTCCCCCTAACACCTACATATGCGGGTAGAAAAATGGGAAAATATGCTTTGCTTCCGAACTTCGACTACGTGACAGACAAAGTGAGATCCGCGTTCGTGTAGCAAGAAAATGGGAGTACCGCGAAGATGACAATGGCCCAGCTCAGCATATTGATTTGGTACTGACAGATGAAAAGGTAAACTAATTCCTCTTGCATACATGTAGTTCTAATTTTTTTGAAGAAAGAAATCCCTAGGGGAAAAAATAGAAACTATACATGTCTTTGAATTCCCTTCTTATGCTAAAGATAAAAAAACTATACATTTCTTCCAACTTCCCTTGTTATATTTATAATAACTTTTACTTCACATACTATTTACTTCGTTCTAAACTTTTCCTATATCTATACGGGGCAACGCCATACATGCTAGAATTCCACAACCGAGATAAAAAGACACGGTCCTAACATACAAGAAGATGGCATCTACACCATCAAGCGTTTCACGTTACAAATTTGAAGGACAACTACGGACCGATCGATGCAGCTTACATGCTTGAGTTCACCTGCTACACACAAATTGAAATTGCAAAAAATCCTCCGGACACATTTCCTAGATATGTCTACAACCTTACAGAGTTTAATGAGCTCTCTGCATATGTCGGTCGGCGCACATATTTTTTAGGTAACTAATTTTCTTAACGTCACTTGAATTAAACACCAAAAAAATATTTTACCATGGCTTACTTAATTACTTTTTGTTACAGATGTTCTTGCAATTGTTACTGAAGTGGCTGCACCTGAGTGGAAACACTTTGCTGGCAAAAAAGAACCTACTCTTAGAAAAAATGTCATGCTTGAAGATATAAAGTAAGATCTGTATACTATTTGTGTACATTTGACTTGCACATTGGTTTCCAACATTTTATCAACTTTGTTTTTCCACATGGTGTTATACGGAACTCGAACTCGCGCTTAACTCTTTGGGGACAACGAGCTGCAGAATTCAATATAGATAATATATATGATGCTAACAATCCAAAACCAATTGTTGCACTCTTTGTTGGATGTCTAATGAAAACTTTCATGGGTAAAATGCGGTTCCGTATACATAGCCTCCCTTGTCTCCCAATGAGCTAAACTTACATTAATTACAATTTTCCATTGCACCAGGTGAGCAATACCTTAGTGGTAATTGTGCATGCAAATGGTATTTCAATCCGAAATTCCGAGAAGCCGAGATATACTACAAATGGTACATGACCAATTTCAACTAGAATTTAAACTTTTTCATTTTCTACTTGACATGTGTACTAACCGTAACATCTAACCGCTACTAAATGTAGGCTTCAAGACAGACATATACAAATCAAACAAACTACCACTCCTGGAGAACCTCTACCCACACCTCCACCTCCACCTATGGTAGAAACAAAGTCTTTGAAAGAGTTACTAGCCATACATCCATATGATTACCCGGTTAGTGAACTGAAACTTACCTCATATCAACTTCAATTATTCTGAAATTGTAACCTACTTAGATTTTATATATACGCCACATGTTTTATGTGTTTCTTAATTGTAGGAGAATGGATACCATTGCACAGTTACTATTGCACGTTTAGTTCCAGATACAATTTGGTGGTACCCTGGGTGCAGATTATGCCACAAATCAATGGCTCCAGACGGTTCTGGCTACAGATGTCGTAATTGCGGCCATACTGGTTTTGACTACAGGTTAATAAATCCTTTTCTTGTCTACATTCGATATTTACACTCTCCAATTTGTTTCCAAATAATATTACAACAAACAAATATCCTTATCTCTTTCCCTACAGATTTAAACTCGCTTTCATAGCAACTGATGGCACAGCTGAAGCAGAAATGGTTTGTTTGATTTTGCTACTCGCCCGCATTATCGGCAAATCCTGTGACTATGTTATGCGGTCAATTACCCATGGACACAATATACCACCTCCACTCGCGGCCATTGTTTCCGCCAACTTCACTTTCGCAATCAAAGCGACGGAAGACGGCCTACCGCTCGTGAGAAAAGAACATTCGTAGTTAACTCTGTCATCACCTCACATGGCAAACAACAAGCAATTCCACATCTCCAACCAAGTGCAGCACCTTCCAAACATGTTGTAAGAATACCATTTATTACAAACATTTTAATTCAGCTTTTGTATCCATGTCTTCTATTATCATATATAATTACTTCACTTTTTAACTCCGCAGGCATCTTCTGAAACTCCACATGCTATCCACCTCGCTGGAAAAGATGCACCGTTTTCGTAAGTTCTCTAGCAACTAATATAACCAGAAAATAAATTCCTCCTTCAACATAATTAATTATCTGTGTGATTTTCCCCCTTCCTAACCAGTGAACCAGATACACCAGAGGACCCCTCAGCACGAAAAAGATTATTCATTCCTCTTACTGATGATAACCAGGTTATCCTTTTTTCATTCAAGAATTCATCAATGCACTACTTCATCCAGTTTTTTTTTAAAAAACTAATCAACCCCTTACCTTATCTTATTATTAAAAAAACAAGCAGAAAGACAATGAGAACACCGTCAAGAGAGCAAAACAAGGTGCATCTACTACTAACACCGAAGAAGACTCACTCCAAAGATACTTCGCTAAGGTACCAATTTCTCCACTTTACTAACCTCACTCTCCCCATTTAATAATCTCAATTCATATCAACACCTGCATAGTTATTATGAAAGAATAATAATTACATTTTCTCCCTTCCTATATTGACAGCGACATGCCTCCAGGAAAACACACTGGCTCCAAGGGATCCTACTCCCAGAAAAAAAAAATTAACTAGGTGAGATCTTCACTGCATAATAAAACAAAAAAAAAATCTGCATAACATTCATACTTCTAAACATTACTACATTTTCTTCATACTTGCAGCTATCAAGTACTGTTCTTTTAGCCTGCACGAACCCATCAGCAATACTTCGGTCGTCTTATGAGCAAATAGCATGTATAAGGCCCTTTTGGAAGTACCGCCGCCGGCCATTGAAGTATTTGTACTGACTACTGAGTCCTGCATCTACAATTTAACGATGAAAAGGCTTCACTCTTTACATGGATATGATGTCCCAGCCGGAGAACATGAGGCTATCAGAGATTACAGAAGGAAAACAATGCGAACCGACTACCCTAATTAGTTTATTATACATGTATTACCTACCTACTATGTACCTATGTAAACACTATGTACCTAGCAATGTGTATGCCTCCATAAAGCTGCGCATACACTTACTCTATGTACTTATATAGTTACGTACGTGTGTATATGTATATAACTACTCTATGTGCTTGTATACCAATGTCCTTTTTTTTCTTCCCCTCACAAGCATAAATAGTTTCCGCCAATTTTTTTTCACCCTTTACAACAGAAAAAAAAAATACAGGACACACCCATATTTCAAAGAAACCTGTTGAGCTGGCCCATACATATACTTAAAAAAACAGTATCCGGAACACCTCGTTGGCTCGCGCAGGAACGCACAAAAAAATCTTATCCCTATATCTTCATTCTTCTCTTCCGCTTCTACAGCCATCTTGTCTCGCCTGTCGCTGTCCAATAATTAAGCCAACTCCCTTCCATCAACGTCAACCGCGGCGCCGCCGCTGCCACCCCGCCCACCTACGACGCCCCAACAGTGAGTACAATAACTTATATAGCGGATCTTTACGAGGATCCAGATGTCTTAAAAGAAGTTTTTTGAGGAAGAATTAAATCAGCAATGCCTTATCTCTACTGTACGCTCTCCGCAATAATCCGCGCGCCAAGGGCGCGCGCACACCACTAGTGCATGCATTATACCATCCAAACTGCAAAAATAGTAATTAACCTATTAAGGTGTTTTGTACTTTGTTTGAGGGGTCAATGCATGAATTTTGGTGCAATAACACAATTCCTCAAACCATGTTAACAATATGCTTGAGATAAATGAGGTGGTGAATTAGTAGTAGGTCAACCCATTCTAAAAGCTAAGATCAATGATCCATCACCTTCCCACTACTAAAACCAAACACCGCTAAATGAAACAGGTTTCAAGGCCAGAAGCATCCATCTAAACACTGTCATTGAGCATCAGCACTTTTGTGAAATGACAGGCTCAAATAAGTACTCACCAACTGGTGTAATCAGAAAAATATGAAAAATATACTACTAGTTCAAGTAATCTGACAACATCTTTCAAGTTTGCTTCAGTCATTTCCACTATGTATACTGGTTGCCAAATGTCAGGTTCAAAATAATAATCACTAGTGTGACAAATGGTAAAAAATATGCATTTTAACTAACAGCAATTGCAAGGTTCTGCTCCAGACTCCAGATTCTAATTATTACACTTTTCTTGATCTGCATAACTGTGGAGATACATTAACTATCAGCGAAAAGACAGTTCCAAGCATGGTATTTTGTTATGCTGAAAGTACAAAGAATAAGACAAACATACTACTGGTATTTTCACAGTACCTTTTACTTTGTTTGACACAAAATGTATAAACATTGCACTAAATTAGGTAGTTCGTAGTTATATCCCACACCACTTTGACATAGAACTGAGAACAAACCGGTACATTTGGAACAGATAAGGAAGAACAAAAATAAGTTCTCTTTATTCAAAGGTGATTAGTGAAACATATTATAAAGTTGGCATCAACCAATCCTGACCTCTTGTCCTCATTACCAGCCATTTGTCTCGTGCATATGAAAGAGGACATGTATCCATTTCTAGTTGGCATGTAAAATGTGACAATTCATAAGTAGAATATAACAAGCTAGCTACCACCTCCAATTTTTTTTATTGGCAAGGTGGGTGATTTAACAATAAAAACAGTCATAAGGGGAATGAAAATGCATGTCGGGCAAGAGAGACCACAGTGGCAGAATGATTGGCGGCATCAAGCATTAGGTCAATGGCCATTCCAATGAAGAAAGTGAAGATGGGATATAGAAAGTTCATCAAGATGCATGTTTTTTTTAGTAGAATCAAGATGCAGGTTGAATATAGGGCTGATAGGAACACTCCTATTCTAGAATAAAATAAACATGATAAATGAAGTATATTTGCAAATAGATAATTTGAATAAGCAATATGAATCACATGAAAAATTGAAAATATATGCAAACCTTAATGTATTGATGATGGGATTTTGAAACAGAAAAGTGCAAATCCTGAACGTAAGTTCAGTCCAGTTCAGGCAGTATACATCTTGCTTCTTGCCATGAAGTAGCCTGATGAAAGGCTTTGATGGAACACATTCTTGTGTATCTCTGATAAATGTGGTAGATATAGGTCAAATGCTTAACTTAGGGGGGCTCATGTATTTCCAATAATGAAAGCCAATGTACAAAAGTTATGCAGCTATGTAAGCTTCTGGAAACATTGTTAACTGGCAGTATATTCTGTCACAGTTCCATTGAGGCTGCTAAATCATCAAGAGTACCATATATGTCCTCTGACTGAGGATGGGCATCATCACCAGAGTAAAACCGGTGTGTCTCGCGGTCCACCTCGATCCAGCTACAACCAGGCAGCTTCTTGCCTATATTCTCCTCCTTCACAAACTTCCTAACTTTCCTCACCTCTTCCCACAAGCCGCCTTCACTGTAAACATTTGCCAGCATCACCACATAGTTAGCATTATTTGGATCCAACTCTAGTAACTTCCGGATTGCAAGCTCAGCCAGTTCTAGTTTTCTGTGTACTCTACATGCATTTAACAATGATCCCCATATGACTTCATCTGATTTGATCCTCATATTGCTGATAACAGTCAGTGCATCCTGAAACCGGCCTGCCCGACCAAGAAGGTCAACAATGCACCCATAATGCTCAATCTCTGGTTCAATTCCATGCTCGAGTTGCATTAATTCAAAGTATCTAAGTCCTTCATCTACAAACCCTCCATGAGTGCACGCATTCAACAGTCCAACAAAAGTAACCACATCAGGTTCAACCCCTTCATCCCTCATCGCATTAAACACAGTGATTGCACACTCGCTGCGCCCATGTAATGCAAGACAATTGATCAGAGAATTCCATGTGGTCAAGGTTCTATCTGAAAGCTCATTAAAGATCCATCTTGCCCCCTTTAGGTTCCCACATTTACCGTACATATCAATCAACCCATTCAGAACGGACGATCCAAAACCAACACAGGTCCGCCACGCATAACAGTGGATCAGCTTCCCAATCTTCAGCATTCCAAGATGCCCACACGCAGATAGCACACAAGAAACTGTTGTTGCATTAGGCCAGAACCCCTCGCCTACCATCCTCCCCAAAATCCCAACAGCCTCCACAAACAGCCCGTTCTGAGTACAGCCTACAATGATTGCGTTCCATGCAGCCACATCCCTCTCGGGCATCTGCTCGAAGAGCACGATCGCATCCCCAACCTTCCCGGCCCTTGCGTACCCGGACACCAGCGCGGTCCAGGAGACCACGTTCCTCTCGGTCAAACCGTCGAACAGCTTGCGCGCGTCGGCCATCATCCCGTACCTCGAGTAGCCATCGAGGAGTGAGGTCCTCATGACATCGTATTGGCAGAAACCGCTCTTGCAAGCGTGGGAATGGATCGACCTGATGAGGCGGACGCCGACGGCGCAGGCGGCGCGGAGCGCGAGCGGATACACGAACTGGTTGGGCGCCGGGCGGCCGCGGCGGAGCATGCGGAGGAAGAGCTCGAGCGCGTCGCGGGCGTGCGCGTGGGAGGCAGGGGACGGGGCGGAGGAGGAGACGTAGGCGGAGAGCATGGCGGAGTGGAGGAAGACGTTGGGGTGGGGCGTGGCGTCGAAGAGGCGGCGCGCGTAGGGAAGGCAGGAGAGGCGGAGGGCGGCGAAGCGGAGGAGGTGGAAGGTGGTGGACTGCGCGGCGGCGCGCCCCGCGACGAAGGCGTGGGCGTGGAGCTGCTCGAGTTGCGCGCGGGTGGAGCAGCGGGAGAGCACGGCGACGAAGTCGCGGTGGGAGAGCTGAGGGGAGCAGCGCATCGTGCCGTGCTGCCGTGGGTGGTGGCGCTGGCGCCGGCGACGTCGCGAGCGCGGGTACGGGCCGTGGCGTTTGGAGGGGTTTTAGCTGGGCTGGGCCACTTGAGTGCCCGACGGGCTTCGACGCAACAAAAACGTTTGGAAGAGATATTTGAAATTTATGACAGCTCATCGCTGAATTGCGAATTAGCTTGTACTCCAACAATAGAACAGTGTACATCCTAAGAAAAAAAAGTTAAGTGGTGAGTGACGTTCGACACAATGGTGACTTCGGGAATCTCCAGATCGGGCGGGTGCTCAATCCATCAGAGGAGCTCATAGAGCCATAGAGGTAGGGTTTGCGTACGTGTGTTCACAGAGGTGAGTGTGCGTGCGTATTGTGAGTGTTTGCGTTGTACAGTGTATTTAAAAGGAATTGTAATATTAATCGGTTATAGTGTGGAAAAAAATTAGTGTACTCCTATGTGCCGAGTGCTGGGAGAGGGGGTGTGATGGGTTAATAGATGGTGAATAACGGAAAGTTGGTATTTAATTTAGAAAAAAAGTGGTACTCGTAGATGTGATGGAATGAATAGCGAACTGAAAGGGAAATTTAGTGACGTAAACAACCTTGCATGCTTTTGCAGTAAGGGGGAAATTATTCGCTAGAAGAATGTTGTAAGATGCTTTTGTTATCTAGAATTTTAACTATGAGAAAAGGGAAGGCCCGCGAGACCTCCACCTATAGGGTCTAGGATCTAAGATACCGACTAGAGGGAGTGAATAGGCGGTTTAAAATCTAAAAGCACGACACTAGAGAAATTTAAGTAGAGCCAAAAGAAGGATTAAATTTCTACCTACTCTATTTCTATGTGGGGGGGGGGGGGGGTTGCAACCAAAGGTGACAAGATATAATTCAATCTCTATAAAGTAAATGCTCAAGTTAAATTACTTGAAAGGAAATTGAGCAAAAAAAATAACTAAGCACAAGAGACGAATTTTATCCTGTGGTATTGATAACTTGCCGCTCACCCTAGTCCACTTTGAGGTGGATTCAATGTGCAACCACTCCTCTATCAAGGCACCGCTTGATCTTGAGCCGGTTAGAACCAAAGAACCACTCCACACCTCGATTCCACTAGAGTTGCTCTTCACCGCTCCGGCGAGGTGAGCACAAGACCTCTCACACCAATCTTCCAAGGCAACTTCACAGCTTCTTGAAGTGCTCAATGGAATCAAGAGCTCCAAGCCGTCTAGGAGGCGGCAACCTCCAAGAGTAACAAATCAACCCGCTCGCTTGATGTTTCCCTAGTGCCACAAAGATCGACACCTTGATGCTATGCACTAGATGCTCTCAATCTCACAAAGAATGCAACCTCATAGCAAAGTGAGTGAGAGAGGAGAGGGAGAGCTCAAGAATGTCAAATGAATCTTTCAAAACTCAATAAGTACCACATAAATATTACAAGCCAAGTCCATGCAAAGTACCACGTAAATAAACATGCCAATGCAAGAGTTCAAATTTCATGCATGCAATGAAATGAACCCCCCCCCCCAAAAGATCACATCACTCCTCCAAATCATTCTCCCCCTTTGGCATCAAATACCAAAAGGCCTAGTCATACTGAGGCGATGACAGAGGAGGATAAAATGGCGGATGGGGAGAGAACTCTGGCAGTGGAGCTAGTGTTGGTAGTAGTGGTAGAAATGATCTCTGAAATCCCCAAAAGCTGTGTTTAAGGTGTTGAATTTGCTCTCAAGCTGGGATTGTCGGTCAGAGATCTGCTGGTACTGCTCAGAAGTGGATAACTCTGAAAATCTGTCATTCAAAGCACTAAGGTTCTCTGAAGGCTTGTTTGCATGGTGTCCAATCTAGTCATTATGGGCTCATGCATGGTGTTATAGATGTGATGACCAAAAGTGTTAAGGCTAGAGTCAATCTGCTGCTAAAAATCATGCTGCATAGTCTGAAATGTGTCATTCATCTGCTGCCCATATGTCTCAAAACAGTGGCGGAGCTGGCGGGTTTTGACGCCTAAGGCCACTTAGTAAACTATTATACCACTCAATCTCAGTGTAGACCGCAAAATAGCGGTAATCAAAATAGCGATAGTTCAGGATTTAGACTAGTACAACACGGTTTAAGATCTATTTGCATAACAAACTTGACAAAATAAATACCTAATTAGTGCCGGTCTGGTTCGTCATCACCTTCTCGCATATCACACTAGGAAGGACACCTGAGCCTACACATGAGAAGTTGTAAATTTTAAATGAATTAGACAAGCAATATGCAAAACATAATTGAATAGCGGAAAATGGCAACCAGATATTTGGATATGAAACTTACCACTTGCATTAGAGGATTTAGAGCGATGAGGTGGTAACTTTTGCAACCTATTCTTCAAATCTTGCCAATGGTACAGAATATCATCATCTTCAATGCTTGCAAAAATCTCTCGCTCAATATAGCATATCATCCTATGATTCAACCAATCATTCCCCATCTTATTCCTCAACTCTGTCTTGATAATTTTCATAGCTGAGAAAATTCTTTCAACTGTGGCAGTTGCAACCGGTAAAATTAAGGCTAACTCAACAAGGCGGTAAACAAATTTATAGTCTTTGTTCATCTCAGTCTGGACCATCTTGATAGCAAGATCACCAATGTCATGACAATTTGCAAACTTGGGATCAAGTCTCACCTCATTAATCCATACACCAAGTTGTTCTCTAAGCCTCATAAGATCACAATGGCAGCATCATAAAGTTGAGCTAATTCCATTAATTTTTCTTTATCATAGTTGGCAAAGGAATTCCTTGGATCAAGACAGGCAATGCATCTCAATAAATGAGTAGACCTCTCAGCAAAGCGATTGTTAAATTCCACAATAATTTGGTCATACACAACATTAAAGATTTCATTCTTGAAATGATGATAGTAAGTCACTAACTGACCTCCACGCCCCCTTGAACACCCCCTAATAGTTATTGTTTCCTCCATATTTGGCATGGCTATGTTATGCTTAAGACAAAAGACCTTTACCTCCTCAAACAGTTCCTCCCAACCATTGTCACGTATGTCTTGAATTGTTCGAACTGTGGCCTCAATCAATCCCACATCACGAACAATGTTCTGATCTTTCCTTTGTAAGCATAGTGACAAGTCATTAGTTTTGCCCAATAATCTGATCATAAGATGCAAAATAAGCACATACTCAAAGGTCTCCATTTGTTTTATCAAACCTGATGCAACATATTTCTTGTCCCCATTAGATCTATCTTCAGCTACATTCTCAAGTACTTCTAAGACAAGATCCCACATGAGAAGAATACGACATAAGGTTTTGTGATGTGAACCCCACCGAGTATCCCCAGGCCGTACAAGATTGGTTTGTTGATTTTTTTCCTCTCCCTGAATAATTCTCACCACTCTCCAATCGACGCACAAGGTCATCATGGTGTTTTTGTGACAAATTATCCCTTCTCTTGCAAGAAGCATTTACAATGCTCACAATTAAAGTGGAGGTTTGAAAGAAGTCGAATATGGAAGAGCAACACTTGGCAACTGAAACAACCACTAATTGCAATTGGTGTGCAAAGCAATGTATGTAAAAGGCATATGGATTCTCATCTAATATCTGTCTTTGCAAACCACTAAATTCCCCCCTCATATTTGATGCCCCATCATACCCTTGCCCTCGAATTCTAGATATTGACAACCCATGAGAAGCAAGCATACCATCCAAAGCCAATTTTAGTGATGATGATGATGTGTCAGCAACCTCTCTCAGACCAAGAAATCTCTCAATCACTTCACCCCTTGCATTCACATACCTACATCGAGAAAGAAATGTGATTAATACTCATAACTATACTTTAAATTTAAAAAAACAGCAAGCAAATTATTACAAAACAAGAAGAAAAATGTTAGAAAACCACCTCAAAACAAAGGCCATTTGCTCCTTTATTGATGCATCCCGTGCCTCATCAACAAGAATGGCAAACCGTCTGTCACCAAGATCTGAAATGATAGCTTTGGTGGTCTGTTCAGCACAAGCTTAGAAAATTTCTTTTTGAATTTCAGGTGAAGTCATTTGACTACCACGAAGAAAATATGCTACATTTTTATCCTTGTTTTTGTACCACTGTAAGAATTCCAAAAAAACACCTTTGTTGGTAGAGCTAGCAGATTCATCATGTCCACGAAATGCAAGACCTTGCAATAAAAGAAATCTTATAATTGCCAACACAACAACCAAACGCCCTTTATGTTCCAACTCATTTTTCTTGCCTCCAGAGTGCACCGAATGTGACACACTTTGCCTCTGATTTTTGAAGTCCTGATAGCACTTTCTAGACTTATTGTGATCAATGCCATCACCATGAACTCCAATTAATTTGTGCCCATCCTTCCAGTTATGAAACCCAACAACTGTGAAGGCATCAATACCATAATTTTCAGCTCTTGGCTGCTTAAAGAGATAACAATAAAAACAATAGGCAACATCCTTATCCACACTATATTCCAACCATGGATTATCTGTAAACCAATCATCTTGAAAAGATCTATTGCAGCCATTTATTATTCTTCTTGGATAATTATGACCTTTTGGTTGGCATGGACCCTTTAAAATATATGCTCTTCTAGCAGCATCCCTAATGTTTGGATGTAGGTTCTCAATTGCAATCCGCAACCCAGGATCAGCAACAATGTCACCATCACTAAGTGCAACATTGGGATCATTGCTAGCTCTTTCATCTGTTTCTACATTGTCTACATTCACATGGCTAACTCCAATTTCTACTTCTTCCGGCTGTACTGGTTCTGGTTCTGGTTCAACTTCAATAGATGGTTGCCTTTGTGGAATTACAGGTGTAGGAGCAGGAGAAAAAAAGGATGTCAATGTCCCCTGTGTCCTACTTCTCTTATTCATTGCCACACCAATTGAGTAATGCTACTCTGTGTCTCTACAATCTACAAATCAGTAGATAAATATGATTAGTTCTTGATTCAATCTACATCCTAGATTTCTTATGCAGATTGGGGAATGGGGGTTGAACTGTTGAAGGAATGGGGGTTGAACTGTTGAACAGACTCACTGACCGAGTGAAGACTGAAGAAGGAAGAAGAAGCCGGTTCATTGGCGCCTGGCGGCCTGGCGGCCTGGCGGTGTCCACGCGATGCGCTCAGCGTCAGCGCCCCTGTTTCCGCCCTCCGCCGTCCTCCCCCGGCCGGGTCCGGGACTCCAAGTCGCCGACGTGGCGCCTTGGGCTTGGCCGCTTGGGGCGTGCGGCCGGCGGCGGCGGCGGCTCGTGTAGGGAGACGACCGCGGAGAGTCTTAGCCTGGCCGGTGAAGGACGCCGTCGCCCGGCCGTCGCGGCACCTCCCGCCCTGCCGCACGCCGGCGGTCGGCCGACAACTAGGGTTGCGCGCGCCGTTGTGGAGTCGCAGTCTCAACGCGACGCGAGGGAGGGGAGGAGTCAGGGCGCTGGCCGACCGAGGAAAGAAGGCCGCCGGCCGCTATTGTTTTGCTGGGCCAAAAACCATAATTGGGCCGACCAGGACTAAGGCCAGTGCTTAAAATTTTTTGTTGGGCCTTGAAAAAATACAAGGGGTACAAGTGGTTATTTGGGCCACGCCTAAGGCCATGGCCTGGGTGGCCTTAGGCCCAAATCCGCCCCTGGCTCAAAATGAGAGTTGAACCCGGATTGCATTTGGTGAAACTGAGTATTCATGGACTGCTGAATATTAGAGAAATATGCATCAAAATAGACGGTTGAAGGGTCCCACTGTGGCTGGATGGGATGAACTGGAGGAGGAGGAGGTGGTGGCATATCATAAGCATCATCATCAACATTGACATGGCCCGTGTCATCAACATTAGCATGCTCATCTTCACTAGCATTTTCTTCAACATTTTAAGCCTCTACAGCTTGCCCATAAGGTGTCAATGGCCTGTTGAGGAAAGCTTTGAAGTTGTAGAAAGGTCGATAAAGCTCATGCTTCTCATCACATGGATAATTGAACCCAGTTTTAGTCTTAATCAAAGACATAATGTAAGGAGCAAATATATACTATCTCTGACAAGACACTTTTTGACAATCATTTGCTTAAGAATAAGAAGCACAACATCAAACCTAGCCTCATTCATTATATGATTTATCACATTTCAATAGTGCTCTCGGACCTTGTCCTTCTTTCCACTATTAGGCATAACTGTGTGTCTTATGATGTTGTTTATGACAGCTGGATGATGTCTAAGCCCCATTGAGAACCAATTTGTTATAGTTGAGCAGGAGTACCAAGCTCATAAAAGACAACAGTGTTTTCAAGAATATCTTCATTATAGACATTGACACCAACACTAAAATATGCATAGTCAAGATGATTTGTGGCTGCAAACTCCGCAGAAGTGGCTTCATATTTACTTTTTCCTGACATCCACTTAATAGTCTTTTCATCAAAATCCATCTCATAGGTGGCATAAAACTGTCTGATAATGGCGTCGTTCCAATCACACCTATGTTCAAGTTATGATTTCATGCCTAAGTTCCGAAGTTTAGTGGCCACACTAGCTAATACTGTTTTAGACTCAAGATATGGAATGTCGGGGTTCTCAACCGCCGGTAGTAAATTTATATCGATTGTGCGTCAGGCTCGGATGGTTAGCGCAGGAGACAACAGGATTTATACTGGTTTGGGCCTCCGAGGAGTAATACCCTATGTCCAGTGCGGTGCTGCCGTGTTCTTGCGCTAGGTGTGCTCGTAGTAGGGGTTACAAGCTGGTCGAGAGAGGGTGTCGAGCCCAAGTCCCAGGAGGTGGTGTTCGATCCTATGAAGGTCTAACCCTTGTAACCGTTGCCCTCCTCTCCCTTTTATAGTCTCAAGGACAAGTGAAAGTAAAAAAGAGTTACAGTGCTTGGCAGCTGGCACGTCCCGTCGTACGTCGCTGTCCGTCGGGGTGCATTGAAGCCAAGTCGTGATGCCTTTTCGGGGGAGCCGCCGCGTGGCCGGGTTGGACTGTTCACACCGGGACGCTTGGCCTCCCCCCGAGTAGTTTGGGCTTGTCTCGGTCTGCCCGAGTACTTGCCTAGCTTGCCACGCCCAAGCCCAAGTCTAGGCTTGTGCGCGTCGTAGAGGGTGCTTGAGTGCCTCGAGCTGAGCTTGTGTGTGGCAGAGTGGGAGTTGATGGCGATGTGATGGCCGCACAGCTAGTCAGACCAGCATTAAAGCTCTTGGCGAGGCGGGTCGCCTGCATGGCTGCCAGCTGTTGCACCTATATGACGTGGAGATTCGTTCCTCCGCACGCGTCAGTGGCAATGCTCGTGTCGTGCGTCTGGGCCAACACGCCAGTCGGGACTGGACTTCTCGTGTGAGGCAGAGACTTGTCGTGCGAGGTAGAGACTTGTCGTGGGGGTTCCTCTAGTTGGAAACCGGTCGGAGATGTAGCCAACTAGCCAAAGACTGGACGTCTTGCCGGTGTGGGTCTTGACCAGGGTGTCGGTGTTTAAACCTTTCGACCTCCATGGGAGGTACCCGCAGCAAGGTAGAAGGTGGGGATCGCCATGATCTGGAACCCGAAGGTCTGCGCGAGGACACAAGACACAAGATTTATACAGGTTCGGGTAGCCGGAGTAGCTACCCTACGTCCTGTTTGGGGTAGTATTGCGCCCTGCGCTTGGTGTTGTTCCCGGAGGGATTGTGGATGTCCTCCTAGGTACCCGACCCTCCTTTATATAGTCCAGGGGGCGGGCTCCTAGTCGGTTACAAGGCAGGAGTCCTAGTAGGATTACACAGAGCGAGTCCTAGTAGGAGTATAGGGGAATTCTAGTAGGAGTCCGTCTTCTACTCTTCCTCCTTCCTTGCATGAGTACCCGGGGTGTACGCCCGACAAGCCCCCGAGCACGTTGTAGTCGAGAGTAGTAGTTCGAGTAGTCTTGAAGCCTCTGCGAGTAGTTCTTGAGCGTCCTCGAGTACTGCTTGGAGAAGCCTTCAATAGTACTTGAAGCGGCCGCGAGGCTGGAAGGTGGTCCAGCTCATCAGTCTTGAAGTCGAGATTATATGGAAGTGCGGTTGCAAAATCGCACTCCATATGGAGTAGCCCTCGAGCCTTAGGTTGAGTTGCAGAGTCTAGCTGAGGGTCAATCTTGATTCCAAATCTTCCGTCTTGAAAAAATTGAACGATGGGTGTAGCATAGTAGCCCCCGAGCCTTGAAATGATTAGGTAATCAATCCAAGGGTCTTCAGTGATCGCGAAAGCCATCATCCGAGTACTCTTGCAGCGTGTATCCCTCGAGATAAGAGAGCTATATGAGCCACGTCGAGTAGTGATTGGTGAGGAGCCCCCGAGCTTGAGAGCGAGCGAAGCATGCTGAAGTTATCTTCAAGTAGCCCCCGAGCTGGAGAGATTCCAAGTAGTAGTTTGGCGTCGAGCCGTGGAGCTTGAGAAGTAGTCGTGCCGTCAGAGCGAACTTTAGATGCGACCGAAGTCGACTTTAAATGCCGACAGAGCGGGCTTTAGAATGCGACTTGAAAACCGAAGTCGACTTTGTGCCGTGCGGAGCGGACTTTGAGATGCGACTTGAAAACCGAAGTCGACTTTAGTTGCAGCGTGAAGCGGACTTTGATATGCGGCTTTGGAAGTCGACTTTAGATTGCCGCGCGGAGCGGACTTTGAGATGCGACTACAATAGTCGACTTTGCGCCGCGTAGAGCGGACTTTTGAAATGCGACTTTGGAAGTCGACTTTAGTTTGCCGCGTAGAGCGGACTTTGAGATGCGACTACGATAGCCGGCTTTGTGCCACGCAGGGTGGACTTAAGATGCAAAAAACAAAAAGCACTTTCCGGAAAGCCAAAGCGAATAAAAAATCAGAAAAAACGAGTAGTTTTGCCACCGGAGCGGACTTAAGATTGCGACCGGAGTCGGCTTGTGCCACCGGAGTGGGCTTAAGTACCTGAGCCATGGATTTCAGACCCAAGGTACAGTTGCCGCCGGAGCGGGCTTGAGTACCTGAGTCATGGATTTCAGACCCAAGGTACAGTTGCCGCCAGAGCGGGCTTGAGGGTGCGACCGGAGTCGGCTTGAGGGTGCGACCGGAGTCGGCTTGTGTACCTAGGCCATGGATTTCAGACCCAAGGTATGGTTGCCACCGTAGTGGACTTGAAGGTGCGACCGGAGTCGACTTGCGTACCTGGGCCATGGATTTCAGACCCAAGGTACGGAGCGCGAGTACTTAGGGTACTTGGACCCATGGTACGGAGCATGAAGACCACATGCAGCTAGGTTCCATCGTCACCAGGACCCGAGGGCCGCTTACAGCTAGGTTCCATCGAAGCTTACACACGTAGTATGCCACCGAAGCAGGCGGAGATGCGACCGGAGTCGACTTTAAGTTGCTGCACGAAGCGGACTTTAGAATGCGACTTTAGAAGTCGACTTTAGGTTGCCGCGCGTAGCGGACTTTAGAATGCGACTTTAGAAGTCGACTTTAGATTGCCGCGCGTAGCGGACTTTAGAAGCTGCCTCCTAGGGATAGCCCCCGAGTTGATGAAGTAGACTCGTGGCGACTTGATTGATATGCCCCAAGAGTAGTCGCGAGTGTAGCTCCCGTGAAAACCCGCCGTGAAGCATACACAAATGAGTAGTCGGTAAGTAGTCCTACATGATGAGGAGAACAAGCCAAGAGAAAAAGAATCATTTAGATAAATGACTTAGCCGTTGCTTGCTGGGCGGCACTGATGATGAAGCCGTGGCGATTGGCGATGGAGCCGCGACGGTTGTTGTTGAAGTCGACTAGTCAGAGTTGATTCCGACTAGTTGTTGGGGGCGTGACTGCCGTTCTCGACTAGTTTGGAAAACTAGTCGAGATGAATGGTCGACGCGATGCGACCGGAAGACGACGTCGTAGCGGCGTGCGGCGTACTCGAAGTAGAGCCAGTGTTACCGCGAGACAAGTAGTCACGGCGCACGACGTGGATGAAGTAGAGCCAGCGTGGCCGCAAGACGAAGTTGCGGCGCACGGAGTAGTCGACGACGAGCCTGGGCGAGGCGGAGTAGTCAACGACGAGCCTGCGCGAGGCGGAGTAGTCGACGACGAGCGGCGTGACGAGCCGCATGACGAGCCGCGCGACGTGCCGAGGTACCCCGGACGCGCGGCGGAGGTGAAGTAGTCGACGACGAGTAGTCGACGATGAGCCGCGCGAGGCGGAGTAGTCGACGTCGAGCGGCGCGACGAGCCGCGTGATGAGCCGCGCGACGTGCCGAGGCACTCGGACGCGTGGCGGAGGCGAAGTAGTCAACGACGAGCTCGCGCGAGGCGGAGTAGTCGACGACGAGCGGCGCGACGAGCCGCGTGACGAGCCGCGCGACGTGCCGAGGCACCCTCGGACGTGCGGCGGAGGCGGTAGTCGACGACGAGCCCCGCGCGAGGCGGAGTAGTCGACGACGAGCGGCGCGACGAGCCGCGTGACGAGCCGTGCGACATGCCGAGGCACCCGCACGCGCGGCGGAGGCGAAGTAGTCGACGACGAGCCCGTGCGAGGTGGAGTAGTCGACGACGAGCGCCGCGACGCGCGGCGCGACGAACCGCGCGACGTGCCGAGGCACCCGGACGCGCGGCGTGGTTGATGTAGAGCCCGTGCGACCGGGAGATGAGTAGTCGCGGCGCATGGCGTAGTTATGGTAGAGCCGGTGCAGCCGGTGACGAGTAGTCGCGACGCACGGCGAGGTCGATGTAGAGCGCGTGCAGCCGGAGACGAAGGTGATGCAGCCGCGGCATCGTTGGAGTAGTCAACAGCAGGTTGATGTAGGCGTAGCAGTACTTGTGCACATATGTTGATCTTGGTGCTCTGCTTGGACCAAAAATAGCCTTCGGTGTCATGTGTACATGTAGCACAAATATGAATATATTGCTTTCCACGTGGAGTCAAGTAATCCGTATGGAATTTTGAGACTTGATTTTTCCTCCCGCGTGAGCTAGCAGCTTGACTTCGGATCGGAGTGGACAGAGGACTTTGGAGTCCTGGACGGATACGACCAACCCAGAAGCTGGAAGCGGTGGCCTTCTCGTGTACGGGATCGACGACTTTAGGATCCGAAACAAGATCAAATTTGATGTTGATTCCGCCGCGGTTGGAACTTGACGACGAGTGCTGATGTGAAGTTGTTGTGGTAGCTTGATTTTAAAGAGTGGTCCTTCGAATTCGCGAGATGATCGTGTCGATGGCCCCACGGTGGGCGCCAGCTGTCGGTGTTTAAACCTTTCGACCTGCATGGGAGGTACCCGCAACAAGGTAGAAGGTGGGGATCGCCATGATCTGGAACCCGAAGGTCTGCGCGAGGACACAAGACACAAGATTTATACAGGTTCGGGTGGCCGGAGTAGCTACCCTATGTCCTGTTTGGGGTAGTATTGCGCCCTGCGCTTGGTGTTGTTCTCGAAGGGATTGTGGATGTCCTCCTAGGTACCCGGCCCTCCTTTATATAGTCCAGGGGGTGGGCTCCTAGTCGGTTACAAGGTAGGAGTCCTAGTAGGATTACACAGAGCAAGTCCTAGTAGGAGTACAGGGGAATTCTAGTAGGAGTCCGTCTTCTACTCTTCCTCCTTCCTTGCATGAGTACCCGGGGTGTACGCCCGACACAGGGTCTTCTCTCCTCCTTGTCCTGGATCTTTGCTTTGACATTGTCGATCTTGGCCTTCACATTGTCAATGGTGTTGGAATGTCTTGTAGTCTTAAGGGACGTATCTTGCCATCAAAGGGGGCCCTAATCCGGGCCCTCGTCAGTAGCCCTCGAGCCTGAGAGGGAGTCAAGGAGTCACGCTCAGGCTCAGTCGGATGATTTTTGTGTTGTTGGTGTTCTTCACGTTCTCGGTGGGTGCGTGCGAGCGCATCCGCTGGATGTAGCCCCCGAGCTCGTGAGTGAGTTGGAGACTCACTCGCGAGCTTTTATTCGTAATTGTAGCCGTTGTAGCTTGAGGATGTTTTGTCAGGGCAGTTATGGCCGTCGTGGTGAATGCGGGCGCAGTTATGGGCACGGGCATCTCGGTCGACGTGACGGACGTGACCGCTCCATCATGACTGCACACAGACTCTGCAAGTCCGTATTCTGCAGGAATCGAGGCGTCGCACGAGTGGGCGGTTGTTTTGTCGGGACACGCGCGTAAGCGGGCGAAAGTCTCGCTGACACGGTGGGTCCGGCGTTGAAGGTGAGGGGTCACGCCGGCCCCCTTTAAAAACGCTTGTCGGGTGCTAGTTTGGGACTTTTCCTTCCCATCTTCTTCTTCCTCTCGCACTCGCCCTCTGCGCTCCGAGCTCTTCTGCATCTGCAACAGCGCCGCTGCTTGTGCTTCCAGCCCACCAAGACCTTGCTGCCGCGATGTCGAATTGGATGCGCTCCAATGTTTCCCGTGGGCAGATCCTCCGTCTTGTCGAGGCGGGCCAGCTTCCTCCACTCACCGACGCTGTCGAGTGGAGGGTTCCCGGCGACGAGTCCGTGCCACGCCCCCCAAGGGGTAAGTGGTGTCGTTCGTGGCCTTCCACGAGCGCAGCTTCTCCGTCCCTGCCGCCTGGTTCATCCGTGGGGTGTTGTTCGTGTATGGGCTACAACTCCAGCACCTCAACCCGAATAGCATCCAGCAGATGGCTGCGTTCGAAGCGATGTGCAAGGGTTACCTCGGCATCAGTGCCCACTGGCACCTCTTCCAATACTCTTCAGGTTCACCTGCTTGAGGGATGGCTCCCGCGCGGTGACGATCGGCTGCGCCAATCTTCAGGATTATAATCGCTGTCATTAAGATTGTCATACTCTTCTTCTTCATCAGATGTAGCATCTCTACTATGCCTCTTAGATGTGCCCACATCCTTGTGTTTCTTCTTTGAAGTAACCTTCTTAGTAACACTGCAATAGCCTTGCGAGCACTGGCATAAATCAAGTATTTGAATGAGTATCAACAATATAGAGCAATGATTAGTGGAATACAAGACCAATCCATGATACTACATGCCACACACGCGGCCGCCAGGGCCGCACGGACAATCCGCGCAAAGGTGACGGACAGTCCGCCCAGTCCGGGCTAGCGCACACGGGTGAACAGTAGCGTCCAATGATTCCATCCCCACTACTCCATAAATACTAAGTGTTGATCCACCAAAAATTAGCCATAGCATCATAGGAGTATCCCAAACACAATCACCAAGCCAAAATTTCAATTCCATGGACAAATTTTAGATCACAACTTCAAACCCTAACCACCTTCTTCTTCAAAATCCGTGAGATAGAATGAGATAATCGAAGAAATGCTCGGATGACATGGTGGAGAATCTCGTGGAGAGTCCATGGATGTGCTCGGACGGTCCAGGAAGTGCCCCAAACAAAATCCCCAAGGGAGGTTCTTTCTTGACCAAGAGGAAGAGATAGAGGTGGAGAAACAAGCCTTTGCGGGTTAGGGACGAGGGGGCATGTGTCTGTTGACTTATCTGCTCGTGACCAGCCCCACCTACGCATGGCTCGCGTGGACAGACCGCGACGCACCGGTGGACAGTCCACGAGGCACACGGACGGTCCAGGACCTCGGCGCAGACAGTCCGAAATTTACTCCAGAACATCCAGTAGCTCATGCGCCCCCTGCGACCGCGCGAACAATCCGTGGAGCACCCGCGGACGGTCCGCCTGGTACCGCCGGACGGTCCGTCTCTCTTCTGTAGACAGTCTGTGCCCCTTTTGCTTTGCAGCCCGAAATTCTTCAAGATTGAGATTGGATTGATGAACTTTTGGGGATCATTGCTCATAAAACATGAAGTGAACTTGCCATATTATGCAATGCAGTTAGAATGCTTGGCAATTATGCGAAAAACAAACTTTACAAGGATGGAGAGCATAAGACAAGAAACATGCATGAAATGATTAAGAGATATAAACCAAAGATAAAATATAAACCAAAGATAAAATATGTAAAGAAGCATGAAGAAACATATGTGCTAGCTCTCAAGCCACATCTGAGAAGTCAATTACATTTAGCTCATTTCTCAATTTCCAAAACGAGATTCATCCAAAGGCTTGGTATATATATCAGCTAATTGATCATCCGTGCTCACTCCATCATTCTTGATATCCCCTTTGCTCACATGATCTCTAAGAAAATGATGCTGAATATCAATATGCTTGGTTCTAGAATGTTGAACCAGATTGTTGGCAATCTTGATGGCACTTTCATTATCACATAGGAGAGGAATTTCCTTGAATTTCACACCATAGTGTAGAAGTGTTTTCTTCATCCATAATAATTGAGCACAACAACTTCCCGCCGAGATATATTCCACCTGGGCGGTAGAAAGAACCACAAAATTTTGCTTCTTTGATGACCAAGATACAAGAGAACATCCAAGAAGTTGACAACCACTGGAATTACTTCTTCTATCAACCTTTCAACCGGCATAATCGGAGTCCGAATAACCAAACAATTCAAATTGAGCACCCTTTGGATACCAAAGACCAATGTCAGGAGAATGCTTCAAATATCTCATTATGCGCTTTACGACGGTCAAATGACATTCTTTTGATGCAGCTTGAAATCAGCACACATGCACACACTAAACATGATATCGGGCCTAGATGCGGTAAGGTAAAGTAAACTACCAATCATCGACCTATAAAGCTTAAGATCAACCGGTTTACCTCCCTCATCAAGATCAAGATGTCCATTGGTAGTCGTAGGAGTCTTGATGGGTTTTGCATCTTCAATGCCAAATTTCTTCAAGACGTCCTTCACATATTTAGATTGGCAAACAAATGTTCCCTCCTTCAATTGTTTGATTTGAAGACCAAGGAAGAAGCTCAATTCACCAATCATAGACATTTCAAATTCCCTAGACATCATTTCTCTAAATTCTTTACAAAAATATTCATTTGTTGAACCAATGATAATATCATCAACATAAATTTGAAAAATAAGGATGTCATTTCTAATCTTCTTGGTGAACAATGTAGTATCAACCTTTCCAATTTTGAAGCCCTTGGAAAGAAGAAAATCCCTAAGCCTTTCATACCAAGCACGAGGGGCTTGCTTCAACCCATATAGAGCCTCAGAAATCTTGTACACATGATTAGGCTTTGTGGGTCCTCAAAATCAGGAGGTTGCTCAACATATACTAGTTTACTAATTTTCCCATTCAAGAAAGCACTTTCGACATCCATTTGATATAACTTGATATTGCGAGAACAAGCATAAGCAAGAAAAATTCTTATAGCTTCAAGTCTAGCTACGAGAGCAAAAGTTTCATCAAAATCTGAGCCCTCCACTTCAGTGTAGCCTTGAGCTACCAATCTAGACTTGTTCTTCACCACAACACCATCTTCATTTTCTTTGTTCCGGTAGACCCATTTTGTACCAATGACATTATGATCCTTGGGTCTTTCAACCAATTCCCAAACTCGATTCCTAGTAAAATTATTTAATTCTTCTTGCAGGAGATCACCCAATCCGGATCTTCAAGTGCTTCATCTACATGCTTAGGCTCATGAAAAGATACAAAAGAGTAATGTTGACAAAATGAAGCAACACGAGATCAAGTTTGGACACCCTTACTAATATCACCCATGATTTGATCAATAGGGTGATCTTTGGCAACTTGATGGTGAACTCTTGTGCTGGATCTCAAAGGTTGCATTCTTATGGTCAATCAAAGTCTGAAGTTTGTCGGGAACTTATTTCACCTGAGGTATCTTAGCCTAACTGATACTGGCTATGGTGGTGAGCTCCCAGTAGACATAAGGAAGCTACAGTTTTTGCAGACATTGGAGCTATGTAATACTCAAATAAATGAACCGCCATCAAGTATTATAGGGTTAAGACAATTGATTTACCTGTGTGACAACGAGAGTACAAGGCTACCCAAAGGGTTGAGGTGTCTAACATTGCTAGAAGCACTCAGTAGCTCGGTCAAGTGAATGTGGATTTTGCATGCATGGCGGAAGAGCTAGGTCATCTAACGCAATTGAGGAAGCTCTATGTCTGACTCAAGAAGGACATGTCCCCAATAGCCATGGTCTTCATTGCTTTACTCAATTCTTCACCTCTCACATCATCTAAGTTTTTCTTTTCATCTTGAGATCCCATAGTTGCATCAAATTGCACATCATAAGCCTCTCCAACAAATCCCTTAGACTTGTTGTACACTCTATAAGCCTTGGAGTTTGATGAATATCCAAGAAGAAATCCCTCATCACACTTGCTTTGGAACTTAGATAACCGAGAGCCTTTCCTAAAAATATAGCATTTGCAACAAAAAACTCGAAAATAAGAAATATTTCACTTTCTTCCAATAAGAAGTGCATAAGGTGTATTGTTGAAGAATCTATGACAATATAGCATATTTCAAGCATGGCAAGTGGTGTTGATTGCTTCGGCCCAAAAGGAATCTGAAACTTTGTACTCATCTAGCATTGATCTTGCCATCTCAATTAAGGTCATGTTTTTCCTCTCAACTACACCATTTTGCTCTGGTGTATATGTTGTTGAGAACTCATGCTTGATCCCTTTCTCATCACAAAACTCTTCAACATTTGTGTTCTTAAATTCACTACCATTGTCACTTCTCACTTTCTTCAATTTTTGTTCAAATTCATTTTCGGCCCTTCTCACAAAGGTCTTGAAAATGTCACAAGTATGAGATTTGTCATGAAGAAAGAATACCCATGTGTATCTTGAATAATCATCCATAATCACAAGACTAAGTATTTCCACCAATACTTCTATAGGTAGTGGGACCAAATAAATCCATATGTAATAATTCCAATAGTCTTGTGGTTGACATAATGCTCTTGTTGGGATGTGAGTTGGCAACTTGCTTTCCAGCTTGACAAGCACTACACAATTTATCTTTCTCAAATTTGCATCTTTCAAGCTAAGAACTAAGTCATACTTCACTAATCGGTTAAGTTGTTTCATGCCAACATGACCAAGTCTTCTATGCCATAACCAACTCATAGAGGCCTTTGAGAATAAGCAAGTAGTCAAACTAGCCTTCTTAGATGAGAAATCCACTAGATATAAGCTCTCATGACGAAAACCCTTAAAAATAGAATCTTTCCCATCAAGTGAGGTGACCTCAAAATCATTGCTAGTGAAAGTGAATTTATAACCATTGCCATAAAGTTGAGCAATAGATAGCAAATTGAAATTGAGAGAATCAACTAGCAAGATATTAGAGAGATTTTAAACCTTAGAGATAGGTACTTCACCAATGCCTTTTACACCTCCCTTGCTATAATCTCCAAAAGTGATGTTGCCAAAGTCAGAAATATCTTCATCAAGATGAGAGAATATTTTTCTTTCGTCGGTCATGTGATTTGTACAACCACTATTAATAACCCATTGTCTTCCTCCGGCTTTATAGTTCACCTACCAGAGAAATTACTTCTTTTTAGGTACCCAATTTTTCTTGGGTCCCTCAATGTTGGTGACCAAAATTTTTGGCACCCAAATGGACTTCTTTTTATTACTACCAAGAGAGCGACCAACAAATTTAGCACAAACAACACCCTTAAAATCTTTCTTAAGAACATAGGAAGGATATAAGGATACGGTCTTCTTGCTCTTGCATTGGTGATTCACGTCAACTTTTGCCTTACACTTATGACACATCTTGACTTCCTCTTCTTCCTCATATGTCACATTTGAAGTCACAAAAATTTTCTCCTTAGGAATGAAATCTTCTTTTCCTTTCTTGGGCAAATAACCAAGCCCATTTTTCTCCAAGGTGAATTTTTTATTTGTCCAAATATGATTAAACCGGACATGACTTCCAAAATACCATGCAAGATCTTTGGACAAACACTCAATCTCCTTCTTCAAAGATTCATTTTCCAATAATAGAGATGAATCACAAGACATATCCTCACTAATGCAAGAGCTAGTACATGTGGTACAAGATGGGTTAGTTGCACATGAAGAAATATTCAATATATTTCATTCAACACCCATGCTCAGTTTTCCTTTAACCTCTTGTGCAAAGAGAGAGTTGTGAGCTTCCTTAAGCTCCTCATGCTTCTCTTTAAGAGTCCCCCATGAAGTGTTAAGTGTTAATGGGAAATCTTAAGACTTTCATGAGTAGTATTTAGCTCCTTAAAAGAATTTTGAAGTGAAACATTTTTCACTTCCAAATTCCTCAACTTTGATCTCTCCATGCGCGATTTGTCATCGGACTTAATGGCCATGGCAACAAGATCATCATAATATAAAGCATCATCATCATCACTTTCACAATCATCATCCTCAACTATTACCTTTGATTCACCTTTTGCCATGAGACAATATGGCTTGGAGAAGTGAAGGAGCTTACTTGATGGCAACCCCGGCAAGACCCTTTGAAGGCTTGTCATCATCATCTTCGTGGGAGCTTGCATCGGAATCCCATTCAACAAAGTAGGATTGGCCATTCTTCTCCTTCTTGTAATACTTCTTCTTCTTGTGCACATTTTTCTTGTCTTTCTTCTTGCCATATTTGTCTTCTTTCTTGTTTGAACAATTAATTGATATATGTCCAACTTCACCACAATTGAAGCAATCTTTACCCTTAAAAGGATTATTTTTTATGATTGTGCCTTCTTGCAAAACTTCTTCTTGTTCATAATTTTTTGAGCCCTCTTATAATAAGAGCCATTTCCTCAACAGAGTCAACCTCTTGGTTCTCATCATTATTCTCTTCTTGAGTAACCTTAGCCTTGAGAGCAATGTTTTTCTTCTCTTCACTAGTTGATTGACCTTGGACCTCTTTTTGTGATTGCTTGAATAAGTCGTGAGTTTGTACTTCACCAAGCACTTTCGTAGGAGTCATGTTCTTCAAATCGGACCTCACAAGCAAAGTCACAATTATTTCATACTTCTCGGGGAGGCATCTAAGAAACTTATGAGAAAAGTCTTTGTTTGGAACATCAAAATCAAGACACTTGAGCCCATTCACAATATCATTCAACCGGTTGAACATAGTTGAAACATCTTCATCTTTCTTCATGGTGAACAAATTAAACTTGCCCTTTACACATAGAGCTTTTCTTCTTTCACGGTGGATGTTCCTTCATAAATTTCCATAAGCTTCTCTCATATCTCATTGCCTTTTCAAGTCCCTTCACTCTATTGAATTCACTAAGAGCAAGAGCATTATAGAGTACACTTATAGCTTGATCATTGAGTGCTTCATTTTTCTCATCATCGTCTGTCTTTTGCTTATGATCCATTATGACATATCCTTCTCCTACAATTCTCTAGAATTTTCTTCCCAAGGCCTTAAAGTGAACCTCCATTCTTTTCTTCCAATAATCATAATTGTTCCCATCAAAGACTGATGGTTTCCCAACATGAAACTTCTCCTTTGTAGCCATTTACCCAACTCCGAGATGGTTAAATCTCTTAAATATGGAGTCCTCCGCTCAAATACCACTTGTAGGATCTAGGATACCGATTAGAGGGGGGTGAATAGGCGGTTTAAAATCTAAAAGCACAACACTAGAGAAATTTAATTAGAGCCAAAAGGAGGATTAAATTTCTACCTACTCTATTCCTATGTTGGGGGGTTTGCAACCAAAGGTGACAAGATATAATTCAATCTCTAGAAAGTAATTGTCAAAGTAAAATACTTGAAGGGAAATTGAGCAAAGAAATAACCTAGCACAAGAGATGAATTTTATCCCGTGGTATCGATGACTTGCCGGTCACCCCTAATCCACATTGAGGTGGATTCAATATTCAAACACTCCTCTTTCAAGGCACCGCTTGATCCTGAGCCGGTTAGAACCAAAGAACCACTCCATACCTTAATTCCACTAGAATTTCTCTTCACCGCTTCGGCGAGGAGAGCACAAGACCTCTCACGCCATTCTTCCAAGGCAACTTCACAAGCTTCTTGAAGTGCTCAATGGAATCACGAGCTCCAAGTATAGTTATTTGAACCGGACCAGTCATCGAACCAGTGAGACCTTCGGTTCAATGGTTCATTGGTTCAACCGTTGAGAACCAATTGAACCTCCGCTTCAATAACTTCGGACCGGAGAAGCGGACCGGTCAAAAAATCCTTTGAACCGGTCTAATATGCCAACCATAGTTAAACATATACACCATTATATAAATAGTAGCAAATATTCCAAGTTCAAATATTAATAACCTAATTAAAGTACATATACACCATTCACAGAATCACAAGTTTACTACAGCATGGAACTGAGATTCACGTAGGATTTGATAAAAAAAGGCGTTTAATTTAGTTCAATTGCAAAATCACAAGCATTTAATTTATAGTGCATCTCATGCACTTCAGATAGAGAAAAGAAAAGGCATTTGCATTTGCAGTTCCACTTCCACCATTCCACGTACAACATCTAGCAATAGCAAATTAACTAGCAACAATACCAAATTATCAAGGAGGCAAGAGAGCTGGGCGCCTGGACAAGAACTGAAGGACAGTGGGAGAACTATCGGACAAGAAAGAAACCGAAGGCACTGAAGCTCACCGAGGCCTGCTGGCTGCTGCCCCGCCTACGGCCTGCCGCGCCATTCCTTGAATTTGATAGAGCTCCCAGGTTCCCAGCGACGGGATATCGAGGAAACAGAGCTACCTCCCACCAACAAAAGCTGGCTCTGCATCACCGCACACTGCTTGGCTCTGGCACAAGCATCAGCCTGCCGTCCTGGTCGCAAATCGAGATGCACTACCGCCGCTATGCGAGTGCGTTGCGAGCAGAACAACCCTTTTCCTCGTGGGATGTTTGAGCTGGGCCTTTTTTATTGGGCCGATGTGGGAAACAGACAGCGAATCCAAGGCATGTTGCAAAAGTCGTCCGGTCCGCAGAGAACCGCCTGGTTCGCTGATTTCTTAAAAAACAGTCGGTTCTATTGGTTTTTCCCAGTTCAATTGCATAGTCGATCTTTTAAGTGAATCGGACCGGTGGAGGCTCTGGTTCGGTCTTTTTCCGGTCCAACCGCCAGTCTGGTCCGGTCCCAATAACTATGCCTCCAGGCCGTCTAGGAGGCGGCAACCTCCAAGAGTAACAAATCAACCTGCTCGCTTGATGTTTCCCTAGTGCCACAAAGATCAACACCTTGATGCTATGCACTAGATGCTCTCAATCTCACAAAGAATGCAGCCTCAAAGCAAAGTGAGTGAGGAGAGGGAGAGCTCAAGAATGTCAAATGAACCTTTAAAAGTGCCAAGAGAGACTCCCCAATCCTGTGGGTGGAGTATAAATACCCCCACTACTCGGAACAAGCCGTTATGTCAAAAACGCGTACCTCATGGACTGTCCGCGATGACCTCATGGACTGTCCGCGATGACCTCATGGACTGTCCGTGTTTGAATTCCAGCGTTAAAAACGCGAAATCAACTGCTGTCAGAGTTGCCTGTTGGGCCAGGCGGACTGTCCGCCAGGACCCCGCAGACTATCCGCTAGGGCCCCGCGGACTGTCCGCCGGTAGCCCGCAGATCGTCCGCCCGGTCCACCCGAGTTGCGAGTCGTTCAGTATGATTCGAGGTTAATTTCGAATCGTTCTCCGAAGACCCGCGAACTGTCCGCCCGAAAAGGATTTTTCTCGAAAAACTTTGTCAAAAACCTCAGATATTCAATAAACCTCAAGAGCCCACGGACCGTCCGCCCTAAGGGCCCGGATTGTCCGCCTCATAACAGAAAACTGACTTTTCTCAAGATTTTCACAAAGCCTCTTTCACTTTTGAAAACGCCACTGTTGACGATGTATATTCGTATTGAACTTCAATTGGACTTGCAAGCAGACAAGTCCTCTGTCGTAGTCAAGGGACCCTTCTTCCCTCAAGTGTGAACACAAGGTATCGAATCCGTGGAACATATGTGTGATGAAAGAATCAAACTAATAAAGCTGAGAACTTTGATCTTCAAAGGGGAATCTTATGCATCTAATCTAGAGAACATCATGAAAATGAATCTAATCTATGAAAACCGGAGGTGGCAAGAGGTAGATGGGGGACAGATAAACCAATCTAGAGAGATTGGATCAAGCCTTCGTTGAAGTTCTGAGCAAAGAAGAAGTAAACAAGTTCAATCTCATAAAAAGCATCTTTAAATCATGGTTTTCCGTCTGACTCCGAAAACGCCCGCCTTTTGGAGCCACCGTTCTGTCACAACGCACCCCTATTCGTGCGGGTTAGACTAGGGTGAGTCCAAGGACAAGTTGAAATCTCACAGAAGGTCAGGCATGCACCTCTAGCCACCACGGCTACAAGAACATCCTCAATGATCTATCTCGAGAATAGATCTTAAGATACGAAAAGCTGATTGAAATCAAAGTCGTAGGATAAACACTCGATCGCTAGAAATCGGATTGTAACTTGATAATTCAACATAATACATGATACATGAATCAAGATCACCACTGGGATCCTACCTTGATCTTGCTTCTAGCTCCGGGAACTCTGACGTGGTCTTTCTTGCAAGGTTCCCACGCCGGCTAGGGAGATCCTAGTCAACGAGCTCGACCCTTTCCTCTCCGATATGGTGTCCCTCTCTTCTCTGCTCCTCGGCGATGGATGGCGAATGAGTTGATGTGTGATGCCTGGCCTCGGGGCTATAAATAGCCTGAATGGCGGCTAGGTCGAAGGGGGGCGACTGGGCCTCGATGTGGGCTGGGCCGGCCGGCCTGGGCCAACTGGCCTGGGCCCACTTCGGCCCAACCCGCGGACTCCTTTGCCCAGTGTTGCTTTCCGAGTCTTCTAGAGTATTCCCCCAACTGCATGTGGGCCCTTGACGTCAGTTTCTCTTCGGTTTAGATGAAGCTCCTTGTCCCGCAAGATTCAACATTTTTCTGACTTGGTCCTCAGAGTTTTCCATCTTCTCGGGTTTGGTCCTTGGGCTTCTTGGAGTCATGTTCACTTCATTGCTTGACTTGTACCGGGCTTCAAGGTCTTGTCACGAGGTGCTTAGTGAACTTATCCTGGAAGTCTTGCTTTCAACACTAAAATCTTGCATAAACACCAAACTCCAAAACCGACATACACAGACGAACTTGTTATACCAAGGGGGTTAGTACCAATGGATAAGATATAAAATTCATGCCAATATTGAAGGTAAACTCATGGCTAGGTTGACGGAATTTCACTGTCAACGTCTCCCCCATGCTTGAACCTTGCTCGTCCTCGAGTAAGCCTTCGATGGATATCATGTTGCCCTTCATTGATTAAACCTTGCATTTCATTATACACAAGAAAACATAATGCCCTCAAAAGTTTAGTTCGTTAAAGTTTCATAATGTACTAGCCTTCATCCCTACGGAGGGTAGATTATTAATTAAGCTTATCCTACAAGTATTAACATGCTCCCAAAATTCAAATAGATCTCAGAAATTTTGAAATAAAGAACGAGATGAAAAAGAGCTAAACCAAGTTCACAAATTTAAACCATCTTGTATCTTGCTCATGAACTCTCATCTCATCTTGTCTCTCAAGCCTATTTATTCTAATCCTTTCCCTCTCATAACATATGTGTGGTAGGCTTTATATGGAGCTTTTCGGGAAAGTTTAGTCCTACCAAGATATTATAAATGAGATGTTGTCAAAACAAGACAAGCTTCTCATGGTCTTACCGAGACTCGTCAAAAAGGTCATTAGAAAATAATGTTATATCAAGGAGGGGGGGAGAAAAATACACACACTTGAGATAGGTGGACATGTGCAAATGGCAAAGAGTCATCCCGAGACACAAAGGAAGTTCTCGTTATCAGATTGTACATGGTTGGAAAAATGAGTTTGGATCTTTTAATCTTGAAACCTTGAAATTCCTAATGCACTTTAGAGAACCGGGGAGTTCACTTTATTTTTACACATACTCATATTTTTTCTCTTTTCTTACACACATATATATATTCTATTTCTTCATTTTTTTCTTTTTATTTCTTTCTTTCTTTTTTTATTTGCTCCCCTTGAACTCTAAAATTGCATTGTACCTACCTCCTCCCCCATGCTTAAATGTTTGCTCATCCTCGGGCAAAGAAGTGATATAGATAAGGTAGGTACTAGAAATATTTTCCCTTGGAGAGATACTTGAAATCTTCAATCTTGGCACCATCTTGCGATCTTCCTTGAATTGATGATCCATACTCAATGGTAGGTTGTGGTCAAGGAGGTAAACACAAAAGATGTTTTTGGTTTTAAGGGTGGGTATCCGGCGAGGTTTGTGAGATCTCCGGTGTGGGGAATGGGGATACACAATGCACAGATAAAAGGCTAGCAATAAGATAGATACACAAAAACGGAATGGCCAGCTTCTTAGTCTCGGGCCAGAGAAATCATAGCTTGAAACAACTCACCCAAAAATAAATCTTGAATACTAAGGTGTATGCACTCAAATATTTATATAACTCTGGATAGGTAGAACAACACACAAGTGGTATTTATGACAAGGTTAGCATTACATTTAAAAACAAAAACAAATCATCTTTAATCCATCTAAAATTTGAGAGCACATAAAACACTATGGGTCTTTATTTTATCATCACCTCCGCTAAAGATTAAGCTAGCATTTAGATAATTTCAGATTTGCATTTTAAGAGAGCATAAGCTTAATCATGCATAAAACAAATACAAAGATAAACAAAGCGGCAATTATAATCATATATCATCATGGCATAAACTTTGTAACTTTGGCAAAGGTGAAAACTAGGTGGTGACTTTATTCATGATGAAAATAAAAAACTAACACACATGCTGAAAATCAAAGTAAAAACTGAAAATACTACGCATACATAGGCGTACACAAGCTGAAAATTAAAGAAAAGGGAAAAGGAAAGATAACTAAAGCTCCTCTTCTCTCTAATCTTTCGCCGGTGGTTGGTATTGATAATCTTGATAGTTATACCCTTACTCATAATGGGTTTGAACCTCTCCTCCTACGAATTGTTCCGGCAGTGGTAGGTGAAGGCGTCCAAGCTCATAAGTGATGTTTGCATTACCTTCACCCAATTGAGCCGCATTAGTTTGGATGGCTGCAATATTTTGCTTGTTCCTTGCAGTGTATCCTCCAATAATGGCCACACTTTGTTGTGGTTGAAGAAAATGTGCATAAGGCTCCACAAAGGCTATGTTGGGCACCGCAAAATTTGGTGAGGGCATAGCTGCACCACTCCCCCATGCTTGCATTGGTGGTGCACCGTAGTAACTTGGTAGCGTCGAAATTCCTCCATATGGTGGCACATAATTTTGTTGTGCACCTCCTTCTTGTGTCGCGGAAGATCCTTCTTCTACAATTCTTCCTCTTTTATTTTTCCTTGCCGGCACAAGAAATCCTTCCTCTAACCAATCTTTCTTCCCTTGAATAAAAAGTCTTAGTCTTGCATCCGGAAGGGGCAAATTCACTTTGGCCACTTTGAAGCCTCCTCTCTCATCTCCACTTATACACTTGCCTTGCTTCATATATTCAAATCCAAGAGAAGTCCCGGGTAGAAGATGCTTCGGGTTCCTTGTAATACCCAGTCTTAAAGAGATAGCCAACATGGAGAGGTAACACCCGAATCAATATCTCCCGATCTCGATGTTGCTTCACAACACCACCGGTTGATCATGAGGTGAGAGGGGTATATCGGCTGCCTGGCAATCAAAGTCGATTAAAGCCAATTCAACTTAGTGACTGTCACCTTTGTTTCTCTCATTCTCCCTAAAATCCCTTTGCACATCATGAGTGAAACACTTGGATGATGGGGTTCCGGACAGAATTTCTTTGTTGGTGGGATTCTCCCGAGATCATATTCCAAAAACCGTCCAACATGCCTTCTGGCACATCCACTAGTTCCGGAGCTCCCTTTTGAAAACCAAGTAGCTCCCTAATATATTCATAGGGAACCACTTGTTGAATCCCCTCCAACTAGAATGAGAGTCTCGGCACCACCTCATCAAGGATCGGCGCCATGGTCATGAGAATTTCCAAGGTGAATTCCTTGTGGGTGTTTGCCGACACTCTGTTGGAGAATTGCACCCATCCTAGGTGTCCCAAGATGTAGTAAATATCCGTGCCAAAACCCAATAGGTTGAGCGCTTGGCGTCGAAGTCGACATTCGCTACAAGCCTCTTCTCAAGGGGAGCGAGCTTCTCCTCCTCCTCCTCCTCCTCCGATATGATGATAAATCCATATTCGGAGTACCGCGGAGCGTATGGAGGTGGAGCGGATGATCGTGTCGAACGATGAGGTGGGACGGGAGGATCCTCCGTACATCCTTCAGGTTCGGCGAACCTCATAGACGAGCTTCTTGTGGCCCTCATACCACCGAGGAGAAGAGTGTCGTTCCTCCTCGGCGGTGCCGTGTCCTCCTCCATACTCCGAGGAGACTCAGAAACCGAGTGCCTCCTCAAAGACATTGTCGATGATGGCTTGGATGACGACGATCCCTTCTTCTTGGTAAAAAGGCTTATAGTTTTCTTCCACATATTTGCTGCACTCTCCTCTCTAATATAATCCCGAGGTTTTCAACCGGTAATAAGGCACACAAAATTTATTTTGGAGTATGGGCTTTGAGTGGAATTAGGATGTGTTTTGATGGACGAACAAACTGTCGTATGGACCTCCCTGGGCCCACTACCTCGGTGGGTACCAGGACCGACTACTCGGTGGGCCCCTGGGACTACCCCGCTTGCGCTACACGGCATCTGAAGGCGTGGAGCACAAGGACTACACAGGAGTAGTACTCGGTTAGGAAGCTGTACATGTTCCGCACTGTACAGAGGACTCCTAGACGTACTCGACTAGTACTCTCTCCCTACTCCGACTTGTAACCCTGCCTCCCGGACTATATAAGGCGAGGCAGGGACCGATCCCTTCATCCAATCTCCTCTCATATACAACCCACGGCGCACTATTGCACCATCGTGTAATCGTGCCCTATCAATCCAGAGCTACGCAGCATACAGGACGTAGGGTATTACGCACCTCGCGGCCCGAACCTCGTCTAAATTGTGTGCCACGTGTCTCTTCCTTCGAGTTACCGATCTCGGCGAGTCACATTCATCTACTTCGGGTACTCCCCGTAGTAGGTTGCCGGTCTAAAACACCGACAGCGGCGCGCCCGGGTAGGGGCTCTCGCTCGAGATCACATGGCGAACTCGACGGCTTCCGTTCACATCAAGCCAACCGTCGCCTTCAACCGCGGCGACACCTTCGTCTTCGGCGCCTGGGTCTGCACTGCTGATGGCGCGGGCTCCTTCCAGCGCCGCCTGACCATGCAGCCCAACCCGAGGACAGGCCTCGTGACGCTTCCCGAGGTCGTCACAGGCGAACTCGCCGGCAAGTTCGGCGAAATTTCGCTCTTCAACCATCACGCTGACTTCGAGCTCGAGTCCGTCTCCAACTCGAACCCGACGTCGCCATGGGCCATCGCATGCGAGCCGGCTGCTCAGCCATCGCAGGCGGCCCCTTCACCACGCCAGCACTCCGCGCGTGGCCCCCGCGTCCTCAGCCGGGCCCGCACGGGGGCTCCTACACCACGCCGGCCGCAAGGAGCCCGTAACCGAGTACAACTCGGACTCCGACGCCGTCCCCGACCACATCTCAGACTCCAGCCCTCTCTCCGGGTTCTACTCGAACCCGGATTACGAGTTCGACTTCGGGTCGGACCCTGAGGAGCCCGAGTCCGAAGATGACTCTACTGAGTTTCCCTTGTCAGGGCCAGCCTCTGGGCTGGTTATAAGATCGACGCCGACCGGGAGATACGTCTACTGGCCAGACCGCAAACCTGCTGACCTGGCAAAGGAGGACTCACGCTACGTCGCCTACATCGACTCACTACCGTTCCAGGAGGGAACACCACTGGCCCAGGCTGATTCAAACACACCAACTGAGGTGGCACCCTCTGAGTCCAGCTTGGGCACCCCCGATCGCCAAGTCTTCATGGCTGCCGGCGAAACTCCAGGACCCTCAGGCACGGCCGAAGACAGTACCGGAGGACATCTCCGCGGACGAGCTGTCTGCCAACGCACCGCGACGAGACCGCCGCGCACCGGGGACGCTCGACGCGAACGCAACAGGAAGCGCAGTGAACGACGCCGGCGGCTCAGAGACAACCTCCCCATCCGCAACCTTGCGAAAGCTCTCGAGGCGGTCGAGAGCAGAGTACACACCACCCTTGAGCAATGCCTCATGTCGATCACAACGATCGCACGTCAGGCTCAGGGCATACGCGCTGGAGAGGTCATCACTAAGCTCACTGAAGAAGCCTACTTCATGCGGGTCGACAACAGAGTCAACCAACCTCTCCCAGCTAAACCCCGCGACAATGAAGCTACTAGTCGCAGCGCCGACCCTGGCCCCAACCGTACTCGAGCTGACCTCCCGGCTGATCCAAACCGCCGCCGCTCCAACGCCGGCGGACCTTCACGGCAAGACCAAGGCAACCGAGAAGTCGTCCCCCACCGCGCTCCGGCCGGTGGCGGTGGCACCGACCCCGACGGCGGCGGCGGCCGACGGCGGCGCCTCCAACCACGGGGCCAACAGAAGGGCCGGGGGCGGCGGCAGCCGCGGCGGCCAAGGCCACGCGAACAGCCACGCCTCCGGTGCCTCCCACGGCGGGTACGACGCTCGCCAGAAGATCGAGGAGGCCGCGGCGGAAGAAGTCGACCACCGCCTGGCCGAAGGCGACGGCTTCCCCGCCTTCTCACCCCGGCTTCGCAACCTGCTCCTCCCCGACAAGTTCAAGCCTTTGGGGATCACCAAGTACGACGCGAAGCAGGATCCCATCCAGTGGCTCCGATGCTACGCCCTCTCCATCGAGAACGGCGGCGGCAACGGCGACACCAAATGCCTCTACTTCCCCTTCGTCCGGACCAAGCTCCACTCACATGGCTCGAGTCGCCGGACAAGCACTCGATTGACAATTGGGACCACCGAAGGAGCGTTCACGAGCAACTTCGCGGGGCGCCATGGGCCGTTCGGGTACTCGCATGGACCTTGCCATGGTCAAGCGAGAACAAGGCGAGACCCTCCGCAAGTACATGCACCGCTTCTTCGACAAGCGCGCTACCGTTGTCGACGTCACCGACAAGGAGGTCATCGACCTCTTCCAGGACGGCCTCTACCATCGCCGCACCTTCGAGGACTTCGGTCGTCGCCGCCCCAGGTCCATTCCCCACCTCAAGGACATGATCACGTCCTGGGCGGATGAAGAGGACAAGGCCAACGCCAAGTACGACGCCATCCGCGGCAAGTCCAAGCGAGAACCGGGCGGCGACGGCGGCAAAAGCAATGCAAACCAAGGCGGCCGCAACAACAACAACAACAACAACAACAACAACAACAACAACAACAACTACTACTCGGGTTCCAACCGCAAGCGCAAGCGGACAACACCGTCGCGGCTATCCAGCCGCCCTCCGAAAGGGAACTCGAAGAAGAATTCTGGCGGGTTCAAGGACTTGCTGAAGGAGAAGTGCCCCTGGCATCCAAACGGCAACCACACTACCGAGCAGTGCTACCAGCTCAGGCACGCACTCAAGGATACGCCGGAGCCACCGCACCCTCACGACCAAAAGGGCAAGAAGAAGGACGGCGACGACGACTTCCAAGAACCCGAGAAGACCGTCAACGTCCTCTTCGGCGGATTGCCCAGCAGGCGGGAGCAGAAGGCTACCCGTCGTGAAGTGATGTCCATTGAACCAGCGGTCCCGACACCTCTCAGGTGGTCGGAGGTACCCATCACCTTCTCCCGCGTGGACCAATGGACCAATTTCTCCGAACCAGGACGGTCCCCCCTCGTCCTGAAGCCAACCGTGGCGGGTTCCAAGCTCAACAAGGTGCTCATCGACGGTGGAAGCGGGCTCAACGTCCTCTTCACCAAAACCTTGAAGAAGATGAACCTCGACGTCACCCCCATGCTCACCAAGAGCAGCACGCCCTTCTACGGCATCGTCCCGTGCAACGCGGCTATCCCACCGGGCTCGGTGGTACCGCCGGTTACCTTCGGGCGTCTCGGGATAACTACCGCACCGAGTACATCAAGTTCGAGGTCGCGGATTTCGAGACTTCTTACCACGCCATCCTCGGCAGACCGGCCATCGCCAAGTTCATGGCGGTCCCCCACTACACCTACTTGGTACTCAAGATGCCAAGTCCAGTCGGCGTACTCTCCCTCCAAGGGGACTTGAAGATCTCCCACGACTGCGATACAGAGGCCGTGGTGATCGCCTCCACGAACCAAGTACCCAACGCAATGATGGAGGTCTACGCCGCGTCGAAGAAGCTCGCCACGAGCGAACTCGACATCCCGAGAGAAGTCCGACGGCACCAACAAGCCTCGGCCACCCGAGGAGGTACTCGTCGGGACCGGTCGACCTTGGAACGGGCGACCCCAAGGCAAGACCACCACCATCGGGGCCGGCCTCGACCCCAAATAGGAAGACGCGCTCATCGGCTTTCTTCGGGCTAACCGCGACATCTTCGCGTGGAAGCCGACGGACATGCCAGGAGTGCCCAGGGAGCTGATTGAGCACTGCCTCAACGTCGATCCAAAGGCCACCTCCAAGCGACAACACCTCCGACGTTTTGCCGACGACAGACGGGACGCCATCAAGAAGGAGCTCGCCAAGCTACTCGCAACTGGCTTCATCAGAGAAGTCTTCCATCCTGAGTGGCTCGCCAACCCCGTCCTCGTCCGCAAGAAGAACTCGAACGAGTGGAGGATGTGCGTCGACTACACCGACCTCAACAAGCACTGCCCCAAGGACCCCTTCGGGTTGCCGCGGATTGATCAAGTCATCGACTCCACGGCGAGTCGCGACCTCGCTCGCTTCCTCGATCGCTACTCCGGTACCACCAAATCGCAATCAAGGAGGAAGACCGAGGAAAAGACCGCGTTCATCACCCCCGTTTGGCGCGTCTTTGCTACACTACCATGTCATTCGGGTTGAAGAACGCCGGCGCTACCTATCAACGGGCCATCCGAGCTGCTTCAAGCGGCAACTCAACAAGAACGTCGAGGCCTACGTGGATGACGTGGTTGTCAAAACCAGGGACTCCAGTACCCTCATCGACGACCTTGAAGAGACCTTCGCATCGCTACGCGAGTACCGCTGGAAGCTCAACCCGAACAAGTGCGTCTTCGGCGTCCCTTCGGGCAAACTACTCGGCTTCATCATCAGCCAGCGCGGCATCGAAGCCAACCCCGAGAAGATCTCCGCCATCACCAGCATGAAAGCTCCCACGAGCATCAAGGACGTCCAGAAGTTGACGGGGTGCATGGCGGCGTTGAACAGATTCATCTCGAGGCTAGGAGAACGGGGCCTCCCCTTCTTCAAACTACTCAAGTATCACGAGAAGTTCGTGTGGACTCCGAGAGGTGGATCAAGCCCTTGCCCGGCTCAAGGACTTCTGTCAAAGCCGCCAATCCTCACGGCTCCTCACAAGGGCGAGCGACTCTTGCTCTACCTAGCCGCGACTACCCACGTGGTCGATCGCCATCGTCGTCGAGCGGCGGGAAGACGGCCACGCCTATCCGGGTCCCGGCGCCGGTCTACTTCGTCGGCGAGGTCCTATCGAGTCCAAGGCTCGCTACCGGCCGTGCGAGAAGCTCCCGTACGCTCTACTCATCACCTCGCGGAAGCTACGACACTACTTCCGGGAGTACTCGGTCTCCGTCGTCACCGACTACCCGCTCGGCGACATTCGAGGAACCAAGACGCCACCGAAGAATCTCCAAGTGGGCCGTCGAGCTCGGCGCCCTCACCATCGACTTCAAGCCACGCACGCCCATCAAGTCGCAAGCGCTAGTCGACTTCATGGCGAGTGGCGGGAGAACCCGGCTACCTACTCCCACCGTGCGACCGCAGCATTGGGTGATGTACTTTGATGGCTCACTCAACCTCGAGGGCGCGGGCGCGAGGGGTACTCCCGATCTCTCCAACGGGCGAACAACTCAAGTACGTCCCGCGGATCTTCTCGGAAGGTCTCAAACAACGAAGCCGAGTACGAAGCTCTCCTACACGGGCTCCGCCTCGCGGCTTCACCGGGCATCAAGCGGCTACTAGTCTACGGCGACTCCGCAGGTGGTCATCAACCAAGTCAACAAGTCCCGGGACCGCAACAAGGAGAACATGGACGCCTATCGCCTAGAAGTCCGCAAGCTCGAGAACAAATTCTATGGTCTCGAGTTCCATCACATCGTCCGCGACAACAACGTTGCGGCGGACGTCCTCTCGAAGCTTGGATCCACCCGCGCCCAAGTACCCGCGGGCGTCTTCGTCCATGAGCTTCACGCGCCATCCATCCGGAGCCGGCGCCACCGACCACCGTACCGGCTCATCCACCACCGGGCGGGGAGGTCATGATGATCGACGTGGACCGGAGGCAACCCTTCATCGACTACCTCGGCCGAGCGAAGGTCCCCTCCGACAAGAACGCAGCCGAACAACTCGTCCGCCGCGCCAAATCTTACGTCCTCGTCGGAGACAAGCTTTACAAGTGGGGCGCATCTTCTGGAGTACTCATGAAGTGCGTCCCTCGTGAAGAAGGCAAGGACATCTTGGAGGAGATCCACAAGGGCGTCTGCGGCAACCACGCGTCCTCACGCACGCTGGTCAGCAAGGCCTTCCGACGAGCTTTCTACTGGCCCACAGCCCTGGGCGATGCCGAAGAACTCGTCAGAAGGTGCCAAGGATGCCAGTTCTTCGCCAAGCAGCAACACGTCCCGGCCTACAAGCTAGTCACCATACCGCCAACCCGGCCCTTCGCCTCGCCGGGGGCTCGATATGATCGAGCCACCGCCAACCGCGCCGGGAGGATTCAACAGGGTACTGGTGGCTATCGACAAGTTCACCAAGTGGATCGAGGTCAAGCTCGGTCACATGCCCCAAGGCTGACAGAGTACTCGACTTCCTGGATGAACTCGTACACCGCTACGGGCTACCCCACCGCATCATCACAGACCTGGGGTCCAACTTCAATAACCACCAGTTCTGGGAATATTGCGAGAACAGCGGGATCGACGTCAGATACGTCTCAGTCGCCCATCCACGGGCCAACAGACAAGTCGAGCGCGCCAATGGGATGGTGCTCGACGCCCTCAAGAAGCGGCTGCACGACGCTGCTAACTCCAAAGGGGCAAGTGGATCAAGGAACTACCCAACGCACTCTGGGGGCTGCGGACTCAACCATCCAAGCCTACGGGGCAATCCCCCTACTTCCTGGTCTACGGCTCTGAAGCCATCCTCCCCACCGACACAAACTCAGGATGGATTGCTAAGTCTAAGGTGGTTCTGGACTACAAACTTGAGCACACGAACAGAGAGCTGGATGGGAGACTTACCTGCTGAAGGGGAGCACCGAGGGTGCTTAAATAGGGGGGAGGTCGGCCGGCCTGGGCCGACCGACCTAGCTGGCTTCGTGCCCCTCCTGGCTCGGTTTTCTTCCATCATACTCATCTTTGCTTTATGACTTTTGTGACCGTGTGCTCCACAGGTTGCACCGCCCAAACTCTCTTATCCACTCCTTTGCTTGCATTATTGGTCCTTCCACTTTATGCCCTTGCTTTGAGTCACGTCCATGCTCCTTTGCCTCACATGCCTCCATGATTTTTTCTTGCAAAACAAGCCCTTTCTGCCCTCCTTGCTTGTCCCTTGCATGTGGCTTTGATGAAAGATGTTGGAAGAGCATCCCGTGATGCATCATGGTGCATGCAAGGTTAATTTAACTAGATTGCCTCCCTCTAATCATGTCTTAAGGCTAAGCACTCCTCTAATTTTGAAAATTAAAAATAAACTCGGAGTTATAAATGAGCTCAAACATAAATTTGGAGAAGTTTTTAAAGCATTAAAAACAAATATAAGTTGAAAATATTTTCTGACTACTTCTATGTTGGTCTCAACGGTGTTGTTTGCCTTCATTAGTTGAGGGCAAACTTTTCCCGGCTCGATCATGGGGGCATAGGTTTAGGTTCTAATTTTGGCTAAATGAGAATATTTTGAATAAAATAAAATTAAATTAGGCTTAGAAAAATTATAATCTTAAAGAAACCAAGGACATAGATTTTTAAACCAACCAAAAGTCAAGTTTCTAGGTTCACACGAGTCCTACCACGTGCTGAAATTTAAATAACATCTAGGTACAAGTCGTGGCTCTACTCGTGTGTTTTTAGCAGGTAAAACAAGTAAACCATAACGTCATGAAGAGGATAAAAGGTTGAGATAGATTCTGAATTTTTTTGGTTTTGGTTTCTCTAAAAGAAGCAAATAACACATAGGATGGCTCATGTAAAGGGTTTATGATCCAAACAAAATATCCAACCAAGAATTATGTCTCTAATATTGTTCAGCCACTCTAAGTCTAATGTCTTGTGTAGCAAATTTCAAAACTAACTTACTTGAAAAGACTCGAAAAATCTTGAATCAGGTTGCCCTCCCGGTAGCTTATTCTTGACTCGACGAAATGGGTTGCCTCCCGCCTAGCGCTTCGTTTATAGTCCATGGCTAGACTTCTTCACTTGATTACTCCGGATCAACGCTCTTTGCGGGCGTTGCAATCTTGGGTACCCACTTCCACACCCTCTTGGGCACGGGCTTATTCTCCGGCTTAGTCATCTTTTTGGTCTTCACAGGCAGCTTTCGTTCCTTTATCTTGACGGATGCAACAACTTCTTTGATTTTCTTCACTTTCTTCTTCTCCGGCTCCTCCTTCTTCCTTGGCTCTTCTTAACAACACGACAATGAGGCGGAATATATTTAACTTCGACCATGTTGCATACCTCGAGGCGTGGTCGAAACTTGAAGGAAATCCTCTCGCCGTTAATGTCGAAATTGATCTCCCCCTTGCCAACGTCAATGGTAGCTCCCACGGTCTTGAGGAAAGGCCTCCCAAGGATGAGTGGTGGCTTCTCCCTCTCCCATCTCGAGTACCACAAATTCGACGAGGATGAAGTGGTGTCCGACCTTCACGGGCACATCTTCAGCGATGCCCAAGGGATAGCGAACGGAGTTGTCACCCAACTCCAAGCACATGCTCGTAGGCTCCAATGGTAGGCGTAGCTTCTCTAACACATTTCTTGGCATGACGCTCACACTTTCTCCAAGGTTGCATAATGCCTTCTCAAACTTGAATGAACCAACGGAACATGGAATTGTCGAGCATCCGGGGTCTTTTTGCTTCTCTAGTCCATTTGCAATAGCGGCACTACATTGCTCGGACATCTTGACATGATCTACCCCGAGTGTTGCTATCTCATATTTGTTTGCAAGAATATCTTTGAAGTAACAAGAATATTTAGGAACTTGAAGGGCATCCAATAATGGCATGTTGATGCTTAACCTACGCACAACCTCCACAAACTTCTCAAAATGATTATCAAGTTTACCTCAGAAGTAGCGTGGCTTGAGTTGCGGTATCTTCATGTCTTCTCCCGGCATCTCAAACTCGGGCTCTTCGGTGACGATCTCGGTAACCTCCTCCTTGGCAAATTCCTCCGTCTCAGCGGATGGTTCAGGCTTCCTTGCTCCCGTGGAACGTTCCGGATCTTCAGTCTCCTTCCCCGAACGAGTTTGAATGGCCTTCGCCGTCTCGGGACCTTGAGGCTGTCCCGGAAGCTTCCCTTCATTAGCGAATAGGCGCCTGGCAAGTGGTCCCACTTGCATCTCGAGCATCTTGATCATGTTGAGCACTTGATGGTTGGAGCTTCTGACCTCCGTCACCTTGCTATCGATGTTCTCCAACACCTTGTCTATGGCTTTGAACTTGGTGATGGTGTCCTTGTTGATCTTAGCTTGCTCGTCCATGAAGTCCTTCAATTGTATACGAAGAGGAACCGAATTCGTAATGGATGAGCTTGCATTAAATTGAGGTCTACCTTGCCCGTAGCGGAAGTTCGACAAATCTCCCTTCCTCATGTAGTCGAGCACCTTGGCTTCCTCCGGGCAATCCTTGTGGACATGGCCATATTCTCCATACTCTTCACATGTGGATCTTGCTTCAGCAGCTTTTAAGTCTTGAGCTTCTTTCTTCTCTATCTCCATCTTCTTCAACCTCCGCATAAGAGAATCAATCTTGCCTTTGAGTATGTCTTCCTTCTCCACTTGCAAGGCTCCTTTGACGTTCCCCGTGGGTTGAACTGAAAGTAAGCGTCCGGATGATTCCCATGTGTCATTGTTCGCGACCTTCTTGAATAGAGTAAAAGCTTGGGTAGGCGTAAGCTCGATGACAAATCCTCTTGCCGATGCATCAATGATCGTCCTTGACGCCATGGTGAGTCCTTGGTAGAACTTTTGAACGAGATCCTCCTTCAGGAACTTGTGATGTGGAACCACCCGAATGTACTCATTGAAGCGCTCGAATGCCTCCGATATAGTCTCCGTAGGATATTGAGCAAAAGTAGCAATCTTCTTACGCAAGCTTTGAGTTTTACCCGGTGAGTAGTATTCCTTCATGAAGGCCCTCATCAATGTGTCCCAATTTTGCATCGTCCGCCAGTTGAGAGTAGAACTATTGCAAAGCCTTCCCAAGCAACGAGAACAGAAAGAGCCTCACCCTCATTTGATCTTGAGTCACCCTAAATGAACGCTTGGAGGTGAAGGTTCGGATCTTCTTTACCGGTGAAGGGTGAATGTTGTTCCATGCGGATTGTTGAGGTCTTGATCTCGAACGGCCTTCCAATCTCCGCGAGGTTCAAGATTGGTAGGTCGACGATGTCCGAGGTGCATAGCTCCCCTGTCGACTGTGGTTGTTCTCCCATCGGTGGAAGTCGATTCTCCCAAGGGCTTTGAGGTGGTGATTCCTTCAGAGATTCCGACGATCCTTCGTCCTCCACTTTCAAATCTAGAAAATCCAACTTTTAGCTTGTGCTTCGCGTCTCCTTAGCCTGTAAAGTTTTTCTGGATCATCCACAAAATTATCGGGTTTGTTGGAGAGGTAGTCGTCCATCTCCTGTTAGGGTTAGCAATAAACAAAATATACACAAAACGTTAAATAAAAACAAATCTAAGAAAACTAGGGTTAGACAAACTAGATTAGATTGATTTTGAGGATGATCAAAAGTTAGTAGATGCAAAAAGAAAAACCAAAAGAAAACTGAAAATTATACAAAGAGCAATAGAAGATTGAATCTTGATCACATGTTCCCTGGCAACGGCGCCAGAAAAAGGGGCTTGTTGACGGTGTATATTTGTATTAAACTTCAATTGGACTTGCAAGCGAACAAGTCCACCGTCGTAGTCAAGGGACCCTTCTTCACTCAAGTGTGAACCCAAGGTATCAAATCCGTGGAACAAATGTGTGATGCAAGAATCAATCTAATAAAGTCGAGAACTTTGATCTTCAAAGGGGAATCTTATGCATCTAATCTAGAGAACATCATGAAAATGAATCTAATCTATGAAAAACGGAGGTAGCAAGAGGTGGAGGGGGATAGATAAATCAAGGGATAATTTGAACCATGCCATTATGATTCTGCTAAATTGGAGATATGCCATCCTGACCCACATGTCAGTGACTGGTGGCACCCACCTGTCAGTGAGATACCAATGGCATATTCCCAAATTGTGAAAACTATAATGGCATATTTCCATCTAACCCATAAATCAATCTAGAGAGATTGGATCAAGCCTTCATTGAAGTTCTGAGCAAAGAAGAAGTAAACAAGTTCAATCTCATAAAAAGCATCTTTAAATCACGATTTCCCGTCCGACTCCGAAAACGCCCGCCTTTTGGAGCCACCGTTCTGTCACAATGCACCCCTATTCGTGCGGGTTAGTCTAGGGCGAGTCCAAGGACAAGTTGAAATCTCACGGAAGGTCAGGCATGCACCTCTAGCCACCACGGCTACAAGAACACCCTCAATGATCTATCTCGAGAATAGATCTTAAGATATGAAAAGCCGATTGAAATCAAAGTCGTAGGAGAAACACTCAATCGCTAGAAATCGGGTTGCAACTTGATAATTCAACATAATACATGATACACGAATCAAGATCACCACCGGGATCCTACCTTGATCTTGTTTTTAGCTCCGGGAACTCTGACGTGGTCTTCCTTGCAAGGTTCCCACGCCGGCTAGGGAGATCCTAGTCAACTAGCTCGACCCTCTCCTCTTCGAGATGGTGTCCCTCTCTTCTCTGCTCCTCGGTGGCGAATGGCGAATGAGTTGATTCGTGACGCCTGGCCTCGGGGCTATAAATAGCCTGAATGGCGGCTAGGTCAAAGGGGGCAACTGGGCCTCAAAGTGGGTTGGGTCGACCGGCCTGGGCCCACTTCGGCCCAGCCCGCGGCCTCCTTGGCCCGGTATTGCTCCCCGAGTCTTCTAGAGTATTCCCCCAACTGCATGTGGGCCCTTGACGTAAGTTTCTCTTCGGTTTAGATGAAGCTCCTTATCCCGCAAGATTCGGCATTTTTCTGACTAGGTCCTCGGAGTTTTCCATCTTCTCAGGTTTGGTCCTTGGGCTTCTTGGAGTCATGTTCACTTCATTGCTTGACTTGTAACGGGCTTGGTCTTGTCACGAGGTGCTTAATGAACTTATCCCGGAAGTTTTGCTTTCAACACTAAAATCCTGCATAAACACTAAACTCCAAAACCGATATGCACAAATGAACTTGTTATACCAAGGGGATTAGTACCAATGGATAAGATATAAAAATCATGCCAACACCAAAGGTAAACTCATGACTAGGTTGAGGGAATTTCACCAACAACAGCCACACCTCTAAATGCAATGCATGCAAAATATGATCCAAGTGGCACTATAGAGATGTCAAGCCAAACAAGTTGATCCCTCTTGATAGTACGGCTATCTATCCTATTAATCCGGTCATTTTGCATCCTCTAATCACCTCATGATCGGTCAAAGGAAAATCCCTATATTTTACCTTTGCCTTGAGCTTCCCATGGTCGAAGATATCCGTGCTACTAACAACTTTGCCATGAAGCTCACTTCAACTCCGGGACTAACCTACTCATATTCTCATGAAATTGTTAGTCCACTAAGATTGTCATTAATTACAAAAACACGAATTAGGGGCCTAGATGCCTTCACCAGCGCCCTCTGTTCCTGGCCCCTCCCTCTTTCCCTCGGCGTTTGCACCAGTGGTGAGGGGGAGGCGGGCCGGCCCCGCTCTGCTCCCTGTAGATAGTAATAGTAGATCAAGTCTCTCTGTGGTTTTCTCATTTCGGTGCTTCTCGCTCTCCTGACCGCTGCTCCCTTGCCACCACCGCCGCAATTGCTACTGCTCTTGTGGTGGCCTTCGTCGGTTGATGCACTTCCAAGGTGTAGAATAAAATAAATTTTCTATCCTTGAGTCTAAATCCGTTCACTCCTGAAATGGAGTTGGGCTCTCCCCACTCTCCGATTCTGCTCCACTTCGCCATCGATCCGGTGAGTTCCCATGCCTTGCATCTTCTCTCACTCCAGTCAAATGGAGTTTGTCAAAAGGTGCTCCAGCGCACCGCTTCGCCTTTGCCCCTGCTGCAGTTCATCAGTGGTTTTTCCGACAATTTTGCCTCCTCATGTTGAGGTGAACCCATCGTTGTTGAACGCATCAATGCCTTGCAGTTGTCGGCTCCGCCCCCGCCTCTGTCTTTGTGTTTTGGTGATTGTTCTGATGTCCTTGCCCCCATCTGGGTTGCGGCGAGCTCGACATCGTCGAACGCATTGATGCTCCCTGGCCTTCGCTTCCGTCGTCGCCCTCAACTAGAAGCAGCATGCTGCTCTTCGGCCGATCCACGCTGCTCTTGAAGCAATTTTGCGATGGTTGTTCCGGCGCTCTCGTCATCACCTGGAAAGCAACCTGGTGGCCAACTTTATACCTCCGGCGACGATGCATCTACAAACTTATGATTGCTCGGTGCGGATTCCTTCGGCCTCGTCGCCCCTCCTTCAACCGTCACTGTGCGCGGTCCTCCACCTGGGTGCAAGCTCCTATGACGCCTCTGCTGCCCCCGCCGACGAGCTCGCTACCGTTGAACGCTTCGACAACCTTGTGGAGCTTATCCGGTTTGAGGACCTTGTTGTAATTTCTGTTTACTTTGAGGACCTTTTTGTAATGACTGCTTAACATTTAATATATACTCGTTGTCGGAAAAATCCATGAGAAAATATTATAATCCCATCTAAGAATGTACTCCTCCGATCCTACATAAAGGATTGTTCTTCAAGTTAAAATTTGTAAAAAAAACTCAATACCACTTCAGTAATTTTCAGTCTCGGTAACTGCACAACAACATTCTGTATTGAAACTAGCTTTAAACAACATTGTGTATTGAAACTTTTTTTTCGAATTACACAATATATCGGTGACACTCACAACGCACGCACACTCATCCCTATGAATACACGCACACAAACCCTACCCCTAGGAGCATCTTCGAAGACTGTGCCGGCAAATCCTCAAGATTGACGAAGTCACCACAGGCGCCTCGCTGTCGACGGGAATGTCGCCTACCACTGAAAGCACAAACGCCGTTAAATCCTGAGAAATTCGCTCCCACGGGGAGTCGAACCCAGGACCTGAGGTACTACCGGGGCTCTTGTAACCACTAGGCTACAAGCTCTTTCGCCACTGTGTATTGAAACTAGCTTTAAAGATTGTGCAGATAGGTAATCCATTCATTTCGTTGCGGTATTCTAAGTGACATGCAATAAATTCATTGGCTGCTTTTCACTTTCCAAGGTTATTTTTTTAACCGAATTTTTCCAAAGCGATTTATACTTATTAATTGTTTATGGGAATGCAAATGTTCAAGTACCAAACACATTTAATTTGGGGTATAGTATACTTTTTTTCAGCTCTGCTGATCTGTTTTAGAAATGCTAAAAAGGTAAAAGTACAACTTATCTTAAGATGAAATCATGATTTTCTCTCTTCGTGCATAACGGTGGAAAAAGTTCAACTAAAAGCATGTAACTCGTCTGTTTAGAATTAATGGAAGAACCGATGGAACAATACTCTACGAACCGATTAGTGAGTAGACTGTTCATTTGGCTGGTGGCCGGTTGTAACAAACCAGAAATTTAGGTGTCAAATTTTGCAAAAATTTAAAACTTTTTTTGTTTGGAATTGAGTGCTATCAATTTTCAACCAAATTGCTAGCCCTTTCCTAATTCTTCCACTAAATCAACTCATTTATAAAAATATAAATTCACATTATGGTAAAGAAATTGAGTTGGGTTTTTCTGGATTTATTTGGATTTTATCTGAGTGAAGTTTGAATTTGAAAGGGATTCAAATTCAAACTCTATTTCAAAACTAATTCCTAAACTTAGCGAGCAACCTCAAGCAGCGATGGGCCGCTTTCCCTAAAGGCCTAGCAACCGGCCCAACGTTTCCAACCCAGCCGGCCCATAACCGCAACCTGTCAAGCCCACCGGCGCGGGTTTCCCTTTTCTTCCTATGACCGGTGGGACCGCCTTGTCAGCCTCCCTTACCTTATCCCTTCACACCTTTTCCTCCACACTGCCGGCGCGTGCTCACCCGGCCGCGCCCGCGCGCGCCCGATGAGACGGCCGCCCGCCCGACTGGCCCGGACGACAAGTCGCTACGCGTGTGCGCGCCAGGGGAATCTTCTAGGGGGAGAAAGACCCCTTTGCCCTTCAAGCCACGCCGACGGGGGCATCGCCGGCCAAAGACGCGCGGCCACCTCGCCTCTCCGCCCACGCACCGAATCTCCTTGCGCCGAGATCTTTTTGCCCTTGCGCCGCCTTGACTGGCGGGCCTATACCCCTAGGCCGAGCCTCTGCTGGCCACCCACCTACCCGCATTGGGGTTTTCCCCTTCCTGGGTTCACCGCCGCGAAAGGAGAAGGGAAGGGGGAGTGGTGAGAGGGAAGGAGGAGCGGGGAGGGGAGGCCGCACCCGTGACGCTGTCGGTGCGCCAAGACCGGAGACCGCACCAGTCGCCGCAAGGAAGGAAGGGGAGGTCGTCCGCGTTGGGGCAGGAGCCGGACCGGAGCAGGGAACAGGGCGCCGCCGTGAACGCCTACGTCGCGCCACCGTCTACCCCGAGCCGGCCACAACTACACTGCCGACCCATCGTGAGCACCCCGTGGCCATCTTCTTCTTCCCTTCTTCCTTGGATGCTTCCTGAGTTGTACCGGCGACGTAGAAGCGCACCGCCGGGACCCTTATATTGCCTGTGTGCTGGCCGCCGAGCCGCAGACCTGCCGCCCCGCCACGGATTGGAGCTCCTGGGCTCGTCATGCCCCCGAGCTCACCGTCGCCGTGCAATGAACCTTTGTGATCGCCGGCCGTCGAGCCGTGAGTGAATTGTTGCAGGGGACATGGTGCGCCGCCTCGAGTCGTGCCCCTGGCTTCCAGGTGGCTGTGCCGGGCGAATGTGGCGAGGCCGCGCGTGCCTTAGGCACGGCTGTGGCCCACACACGCCACCGCGCGCTCAAGGCATGGACGTCGGCCAGCCGAGCCGCACGGGAGGCCGCCGTGACGCGCTAGAGTCTTTGGGCGTCTATCGTTCCGGGCTCGCCGTTGCCGTGCAAAACGTCTGTGTGTGCAAGCTGGGCTTCGTCCCGAGCCGGTTTTTGCAGGTGGATGCGCAGGACGCCGCGCCTCGTCGCGCGGCGGCGTCGGTCTCGTCCCCGGCTACGGGTGGACGCGCCATGCGCCGTGCGCGAGGCCGCGAGCGCACTTGCGAGGCCGGTCGGCGCACCCCGCCGCCGTGCCGCGGCCAAACTTGTGGTCGGCCAAGCCGCCGAGTCGCGATGTGTGAGCCGCCCGCCTGGGTGTTGAGCCGCGACGCGCTCTGGCCGGGCGCTGGCATGCGCGACGTCACCGCGGGGAGCGTCGGGCTTTTCCCCGAACACCTGCGGGGCGACGCAGAAAAGGGAGGGGCTTAGACCCTAAACGGGCCGCCGGCGAGGTTTGGGCCTATACCAGCCCAACCGACCTTAAACGACCCACAGGGCCTCACGCGAAAGATCAGGGTCCAGTTCCGGACTTCTGGTCCCTAGGCCAACCGGGTCGAGCCCACTGGGCCACCTTCGGCCCAGTGACACTTTCGGCCCAATATCGCCCACTAATCGAGGGTCGTTGACGTCATGCTGACGTCAGCGGCATTTTTATTAAAAATCCTTATCATTTTCTAAATGATTTTTAGAAATGATTTTAAAATGGTTTTAATCTTTGAAAAATCATAACTAATTATAGGGAGCTCAGAAAAATACAAAACTAATTTCTATAATTTTGTAATTTCGAAACCTTGCTGATTGTAGGTAGTTTGAGCTCTTTTGGATCTTCTAAAAAGTGGTTTTTATTTGGAGTTATTGCTTAGATGTGCACCGTTTTCTTACGTTCGCGTCGAATCTCGTGCCACAGACCCTAGCTTCGACCAGGAGGACACGAAGGACCCCGAGTTCACTGCTCCGGACAACGACCGCTTCAACGGCAACGAAGGTGTCATGTCACTCCCAACCATGTAGATGCCATGTTGATATTTAGATGCTAGTGCTTTACTTTATATGCATTGTTCTGTTGAATTGCATAGCCAGTTGATTAGCCTTGCCTTGATAATTTGATGTATCCTGTTTCCTTGATTTACCTACCTCGGGACTAGCTACAGACCCCTAGCTAGTCTCATACCACAACTATCCATACATTTGTTGCTTGTTTATGGATGGTATTCTGGGCTTGGTCTGACATGCGGGAGATCTTGGTGTGTTTCTAGCGTGCGGTCTGGGTGCGTTCCTCCTTGATGTGTTTAGGCGAGAGCGAGCCACTTGGATACCGGTGAACGTCTATCTCGGGAAGATGCGATCTGGCCTCTAACCCGAGAGGTGTGTCGTGTGGGATGGAGATGGGGAGTGCTCGCTCTCGGCCCTTAAGGACCGATCGTCAGACTAACCATGCTTCTTTGGACTCTTACCGTACAAACCGACCGCCTTGTTATGGGTGGGGTGCGGGGTGAGACTCGTAGTGGATAGCACCCCTCCTGTAGGCGGATCGGTGTGATCGTGTCGGGAGACGGCTCTTTCCTCCTTAGAAGACTTTGCCCCGGCGAGGCCGGGGAAGGGTTCCACAGCTTCGAGGGACCTCTCGCGGGCAGTATGAGCTCTACCGCGGAGGCTGAGCCACGCTCGGAGATGTATGAGGGTACTATCCACTTACTTGGCCTTCAGACATATGGTACGGCCTGGAACCGGTGACGGCCGGTTTCGGTCCTATTCGAGCGGGTACAGTTGTACAACCTCTGCAGAGTGTTTAAACCTATAGCTATAGTCCGTGTCCACTGGTTATGGACAGTCCTGAGATCTGTTATTCTGGCTAGATATTCTTCGCTTGTGCTTCTTCTCTCCCCCGGGTGAGTGAGCCCGGCTTTGGCCGTTGAGATGTGGGGATAGGAGCAGGTGGGCCCCACATCACAGATGAGAATTGGGAACTGGATCGTGGTTGTGATCTGGTGGTTTGGAGTGGTATCCTTGAGCGGGGTGTTGTCCCCAGAGGTGTGGACCTCGGAAGCGTAAGCTTCCCCGAGGTGTTGACCTCACTGCATTTCTCTGCTTACCTTGTTCGTTGCTTCGCTGCTTTGCTTAAACCTTCTACAGCCAGAGTAGGAATATATCCTGCATAGTAGAACATACACCGCTTTTGCCTCTTTGTTGGGAATCTGACATGACCTACCCGCTTATCGGGTAGACCCTAGTGTCTCTGACACAGAGCCGGACTACGACTTCGACAACGACGGATGGGAGGACTAGTGCTCTTTCTACGCTCAAGCTGCCTGCGGATTTGGAGTTCCCCGCGCTATCATGGAGACGCTGCTAGATGTTTTATCTCTGTTTGATTCAGTCCCGATGGACTTGTACCCGGTATGTGTCGAAGAGATGTACTCTGATTAATGTAATAAATAAATGTTGTACTCTATCTGTTTTTGTTTTATCTTTCTGTATGGATTTTTTTGGCATCGCTGAGACAGGGATTGCACGTGGTAGCCCTCCTGGGACTACCACCGAGGTGCAGAGAGTCGGGTTTCCGTCCGCAGAAATCCGGTTTGTTTCAGTTGGTACCAGAGTCATGCTTGACCGTAGGACGAGCCCCAGGAATGGTCTATAGCTTAGGAAGCCATTTCTAAACCTTGAAACTTTATACAAACCCCTTGACTTCCGTATGTATATATCTATACTTATATATATGCATTATCTTGTTTAACTTTAACTAACTACCTTACTAACTACCCTCTAACAACGTTGTGCAGATGGCGGAGGAACCGTGGATTCCCCTTGAGTCAGACGGCAAGTGGGTCGGAGGTTTCTGTCATCTTCTGAGGGAGTGTCTGGAGTCGGTAGGAGTGGAGACCGATCGGGTGAGCTACGAGGGGAGGACGATGGGACGGACCAGTCTGCCACGTTCCTGACAGTCACGGTACCGGTGGACCCACGAGTGCCAGAGTTCAAGGGAATCAAGGTGCACTACTTCGAGAGAGTTACACCATGGAGGCGCACTAGGTCTGCGCGCGCCGAGCACTCAAGGAGGTATGTATCCAGATTGGAGAGAAGCTTAAGGACACCCCATTCAGTGTTCTTCCGACGAGGGTCTACGACCCGAGTCGCTGGGACACCTACGACCACGCTCAGTACTTCGAGGTGACTACAGAGGTGGAGGACAAGAAGATGCACATGGCCAACCGGTGCATCCTGGCACAGGACCAGGCACTCTACTGGGCTGACAATGAGATCACCTACCTGAGATGGAAGTGGGACAGGTGCTTGCAGCTTACTCAGGAGCTGGAGTTGGAGAAGTTGGACTTGGCAGATCGACTTGAGCAGTCCCACCAGAGGAACAGTGAGTTGGTGCAACTCGGACTAGCAGCCGCCAGAGCTAGTGCGGAGCGGGACGTTGTGAGGATCGCGACTTTGGAGGCACGGTTGAAGACTGCTGAGGAGAAGCACCGAGCCACGGTGGAGACCACCCGAGTGGACAGGGAGCGGCTGGCAGAGGCCAAGTACCTGATGGAGTCAGTTGGAGCTGCAGCAACTGACTACCAGGTGAGAGTGTGGGACCTACAGGAGGGTAGTCATCACAACTACAACCACTTGTGCTACCTCGGAGGACTGGTGTACGAGGAGAGGGACCGAGCTGCCAAGACCCGCACGGCCTGGGAGCGTTCCGACCAGCAGGGACTGAAGGAGTTGGAGGAGCTCTCAGCACAGCTACTGCCGAAGAAGAGGCCACGACTGCGAGCAGAGACCTTTGAGCAAACCCTGACGCTTCTTCCACGACTACGCCCGTACCCGAGGCACCCCAGTGCACCCCGTGACTAGAGTAGGGTTCTAGCGGTAGACCCAGATATGTCTTAATGATCTAGTTGTAGTTGCTACCACCCATGTTGTTATGTCAGTAGTAGCTACCCCATGATGTACCGTGCGTTAGCGTGATGTGTTGCCATGTACTCTCGAAGGTCGTTGGAGTAAACCTCGAGATACACCTCTTTTGTATGGTGGCATTGATTGAGTGACATGGATCTTCATGGTTTTCCTCGGATTTCACGCTTCTTACTTGTATGATTGAAATTGTCTATTTGTTAGCAGGATTACTCCTTTATAGTTAATAACCTTATGAATATCCTCCCTACCACTACTGACTCTTGCATATGGAACAGATGTCGGGAGCAAGGAGGTCCGGACGACTCCTGTCCCGCTTCGAGGAGGTTGCTGGGGACTACGGGGGGGAGGATGCCCCTAACCCAGCCGGAGCGAGAGCCCGCGGGCGCCGTGGAGGGCACGCCGCACGAGGAGGACTCCGTGGAGGCTGAGGGGTCTGAGGTAGACGAGGAGGCCAAGGTGAGCAAGGAGGGCGTGGACCCGCACACGTCGCCGAAGGAGGACAGGAGCGTGAGCCTGAGCAGGAACCCGAGCCCGAGGGAGGAGCTGGCCTAGAGCAGGAGCAGGAGGTGCCACCACCGCCACCTCAACCGAACTTGGCCGATGTGGTGGCAGTACAGACCCAGCTGATGCAGATGATCACTCAGTTGCTAGCTCAGAACAACAACAACCACCACAGGGGTCAGCACCGCAACGTACAAGAGGGCTTCCAGAAGAAGGTTGAGAACTTCAACAAGCTGCGACCGCCAACCTTTGACCACTCTGCAGATCCGATGGATGCGGATAACTAGCTGAGAGAGATAGAGAAGAAGCTGGAGTTGACTGAGCTCACTGAGGAGGAGTGTGTGACCGTGGCAGCACACCAGCTGATTGGCACAGCCAGTGCGTGGTGGGACAACTACTGTGACTCGCACCCGGACCCGTTGCACATCGGGTGGGACGAGTTCGCGGAGGCCTTCAGGAACCACCACATTCCTGAGGTCGTGATGGACAGTAAGGCTGACGAGTTCAGGCACCTCAAGATGGGAGGGATGTCCGTGCAGGAGTACGCTAACCGCTTCCATGAGCTGATGAGGTACATGCCAGACGACACCAACACAGAGAAGAAGAAGGTCTACTGGTTCAGGAAGGGACTACACAAGGTGATGGCACACCACTTGGCTGTGCACGACTGCCCAACGCTTCGCTCCATAATCGACAAGGCACTGATCGTTGAGAGGTCGAGACTCGAGTACATGGAGGTCCGTGGAAGCAAGTCGAAGCGCACAAACCAGGCAGGACGCTTAGGATCACCCCAGAGGCAGAGGACAGGTTACTCTCAGGGCCACCAGACACAGCAGAGGCACCACTCAACCCAGTCACAGCCGCAGAGCAGAGCCAACCCAGGAGGAAGTGGAGGACCTAGCAACCGAAGGCCGAGACCGCCACCGCAAACAGCAGACAGAGCTAAGGTGACTTGCTTCAACTGCCGTCAGGTTGGGCTCAAGTCGTTCGAGTGCCCGCAGCAGGTGCAATCAGGAGGTCAGAACCGCAGCTCACAGTTTCAGACTCCAGCTAAGGCACCAGCACCAGGAGAACAACCACCCCGTACACAGCAGAGGACCGCTCAGCCGCCAGCTACTCGAGGTCGCTTGAACCACCTCACCGCCGAGGATGCAGCAGCCGCACCTGACGTCGCACTCGGTGAGTTCCTTGTTGACTCGGTTTTGGCAACAGTTTTGTTTGATACGAGTCTCAGTTTTCTTATATTTCTACCAAGTTTGTTAAGGAAAGGTTGTTACCAACTAAACCTCGACCAAGGCCTATTCTGACTAGCTCTCCGCTAGGAGAGAACAGGAGTACGTTAGAGTGCAGGGGAGTGAAGTTAGTCTTTGAGGGACAGCTGTTCATGGTAGACTTGACAGTTTTGGAGTCTACGGGCATAGATGTGATCCTAGGAATGGATTGGTTGGCAAAGCACAACGGAATGGTATCATGTAACCCCAGGTTCATACAGCTAGAACATCCTAGTGGGACGAAAGTGCGGATCAAACCTCAGAGTCCGAAGGCTGCAACGATGTTGTACGACATGAGTGGAAAAGAAATTGAGGAGATTCCGGTGGTCTGTGAGTTCCCAGACGTGTTTCCAGAGGAGCTAACGGAGTTACCCCCAGACCAAGATGTGGAGTTTGTGATCGAGCTGATGCTGGGGGTGGGATCCATTGCAAAGAGTCTGTACCGGATGTCGTTCGATGAGCTGGACGAGTTGAAGATACAGCTCAAGAAGTTGCTCGAGCAAGGGTTTGTTCGGTCGAGTGCCTCACCGTGGGGTTCACCTGTGCTCTTCGTGGAGAAGAAAGATGGCACCAAGAGGATGTGCATAGACTACCGCACGCTCAACTCGATGACGATCAAGAATAAGTACCCACTACCCAGAATCGAGGACCTGTTGGATAGGCTCAAGAAAGCGAAGTTCTTCTCCAAGATCGATCTGAGGTCAGGTTACCACCAGATGAAGATCTGAGAACAGGATATCCCCAAGACAGCTTTTACCACACAGTACGGTTTGTACGAGTTTGTGGTGGTTTCTTTTGGGCTGACCAACACCCCGGCTTACTTCATGAACTTAATGAACAAAGTTTTCATGGAAGAGTTAGACAGGTTTGTGGTGGTGTTTATCGACGATATCCTGATCTACTCTGAGACTACGGAGGAGCACGAGGAACACCTGAGGATTGTGCTAGAAAGGCTGAGGCAGCAGAAACTGTACGCCAAGTTTAGCAAGTGCGAGTTCTGGATGGAGAAGGTCGCGTTTCTGGGACACGTGTTATCAGCGGAAGGGATAGCTGTGGATCCATCCAAAGTGGAGTCAGTTACCAAGTGGGAGCAGCCGTTGAACGTGACAGACGTCAGAAGCTTCCTTGGGATGGCAGGATACTATCGAAGGTTCATTGAGAACTTCTCCAAGATCGCTAAGCCAATGACAGAGTTGCTTAAGAACAACACAAAGTTCGAGTGGTCGGAAGCGTGTGAAAAGAGCTTTCAAGAACTGAAGAAAAGACTCACCACAGCCCCAGTGCTTACCTTGCCAGATATCAAGAAGGACATTGCAGTCTACTGTGATGCTTCAAAGCAAGGATTTGGATGCGTCCTGATGCAGGAAGGCAAAGTTGTGACTTATGCTTCCAGGTAGCTGAAGAAACACGAGGAAAACTACCCGACACACGACTTGGAGTTGGCAGCTGTCGTGCATGCACTCAAGATCTGGAGACACTACTTGATGGGAAACAAGTGTGAGCTGTTCACTGATGACAAGAGCTTAAAGTACTTCTTCACCCAAACAGAGTTGAACATGAGGCAGAGGAGATGGTTAGAGCTGATCAAGGACTACGACGTCGAGATCAACTACCACCCGGGCAAAGCTAACGTTGTGGCAGATGCACTGAGCCGGAAAACGTATTGCAACAACCTCATGGTGAAAGAAGAGCAACCTGCCCTACATGAAGAGCTTGAGAAGTTGAGGATCGAAATTGTGGACCATGGACAAGTCAACGAACTACGTGTGACCTACGACCTGGAAGATTGTATCCGAACCACTCAGAAGTCGTGTGCTGAGATCAAAGCTCTGTGGGAACTGATGAAGGAGGGTAAAGTAGAGGATTACTGCCTGGACGAACAGGGCACTGTGTGGCTGAAAGAACGGATTTGTGTACCGCAAGACAAGGCACTCCTAGAGCAGATCATGAGAGAAGCTCACGACTCCAGATATTCAATTCACCCAGGCAACACAAAGATGTACAAAGATCTGAAGACAAGGTATTGGTGGAAGGACATGAGGAGAGATATAGCTCACTACATGGCCTGTTGCGACACCTGTAGCCGAGTGAAGATCGAGCACCAGAAGCCCACAGGGTTGCTTAAGCCATTGGAAATTCCGGTTTGGAAGTGGGAGGACATCTCCATAGACTTCGTAGTGGGACTTCCTCGGACACCAAAGGGGAATGACTCGATTTGGGTCATAGTGGACCGATGGACCAAGGTGGCGCACTTCGTGCCGGTGAAGGTGACCTTTGGGACTGAGCGCTTGGCAAACCTGTACGTGGAACATATTTTGAGGCTACACGGAGCACCCAAGAGTATTGTGTCCGACCGCGGACCACAGTTTGTCGCCAAGTTCTGGCGGAGCTTCCACAAGCTTATGGGCACCACCCTTAACTACAGCACAACTTTCCACCCACAGACATACGGGCAGACAGAGAGAGTTAACCAGGTTTTGGAGGACATGCTACGAGTGTGTGCACTCACCTACGACACCGATTAGGAGAGCAGTTTACCGTTTGCAGAGTTCTCTTACAACAACAGCTTTCAAGCTAGTCTTCGGATGGCACCTTTTGAGGCCCTCTACGGGAGAAAGTGCAGAACCCCGCTAGCTTGGTCAGAGGTTGGAGAGCGGACACTCTTTGGGCCAGCTATCATAGAGGAAGCAGAGGAGAAAGTAGAGAAAGTTCGCGAGAACCTGAGGATCGCTCAAAGCCGTCAGAAGAGCTATGCCGACAAAAGAAGAAGGCAGTTGACCTTTGCAGTCAGAGACAGAGTGTACTTGAAAGTCTCACCACTTCGAGGAACTAAGAGGTTCTTGGTGAAAGGAAAGCTCGCCCCGAGATACGTGGGGCCGTACCAAATCACCAAAAGGATTGGAAGTCTAGCCTACTAGCTCGCGCTACCCGAGACAATGGCAGGAGTACACCCAGTGTTTCACGTGTCACAGCTAATGAAGAGTGAAAAGGCAGTGGAAGCACAGCAAGTGCCCATGGAGTTGCTTGACCTGCAAGATACCCTTGAGTATGCTGAGTATCCGAGAAGATCTTGGATCGGGCAGTCAAAGAGACAAGGAGAACAACCATTCCCTTCTGCAAAGTACTGTGGAGTAACCATACAGAGTGAGAAGCAACTTGGGAGAAAGAAGCTGATCTTAGAAAGGAGTATCCTCACTTGTTCGCGGAGGAAGTCGGAGTCTAAATCTCGAGGACGAGATTCTCGGTGGTGGGGGAGAATGTAACAAACCAGAAATTTTAGGTGTGAAAATTTGCAAAAATTTAAAACTTTTTTTTGTTTGGAATTGAGTGCTATCAATTTTCGAACCAAATTGCTAGCCCTTTCCTAATTCTTCCACTAAATCAACCCATTTATAAAAATATAAATTCAAATTATGGTAAAGAAATGAGTTGGGTTTTTCTGGATTTATTTGGATTTTATCTGAGTGAAGTTTGAATTTGAAAGGGGTTCAAATTCAAACTCTATTTCAAAACTAATTCCTAAACTTAGTGAGCAACCTCAAGCAGCGATGGGCCGGTTTCCCTAAAGGCCTAGCAACCGGCCCAACGTTTCCAACCCAGCCGGCCCATAACCGCAACCCGTCAAGCCCACCGGCGCGGGTTTCCCTTTTCTTCCTATGATCAGTGGGACCTCCTTGTCAGCCTCCCTTACCTTATCCCTTCACACCTTTTCCTCCGCACCGCCGGCGCGTGCTTGCCGGTCGCCGCGCCGCGCGAGCGCCCGATGAGACGACCGCCCGCCCGACCGGCCCGGACGCCGAGTCGCTACGCGCGCGCGCGCGCGCCGGGGAATCTTTCAGGGGGAGAAAGACCCATTTGCCCTTCAAGCCACGCCGACGGAGGCATCGCCGGCCAAAGGCGCGCGGCCACGTCGCCTCTCCGCCCGCGCGCCCAATCTCCTTGCGCCGAGATCTTTTTGCCCTTGCGCCGCCTTGACCAGGGGGCTATACCGCTAGGCCGAGCCTCTGCGGGCCACCCACCTACCTGCATTGGGGTTTTCCCCTTCCTAGGTTCACCGCCTCAAAAGGAGAAGGGAAGGGGGAGTGGTGAGAGGGAAGGAGGAGCGGGGAGGGGAGGCCGCACCCGTGACGCTGTCGGTGCGCCAAGACCGGAGACCGCACCAGTCGCCGCAAGGAAGGAAGGGGAGGTCGTCCGCGTTGGGGGAGGAGCTGGACCGGAGCAGGGACCAGGGTGCCGCTGTGAACGCCTACGCCGCGCCACCGTCTACCCCGAGCCGGCCACGACTACACCGCCGACCCATCATGAGCACCCCGTGGCCATCTTCTTCTTCCCTTCTTCCTTGGATGCTTCCTGAGTTGTACCGGCGACGTAGAGGCGCGCCGCCGGGACCCTTATCTTGACTGTGTGCTGGTCGTCGAGCCGCAGACCTGCCGCCCCACGACGGGTCGGAGCTCCTGGGCTCGTCATGCCCCCGAGCTCGCTGTCGCCGTGCGATGAACCTTTGTGATCGCCGACCGTCGAGCCGTGAGTGAATTGTTGCAGGGGACATGGTGCGCCGCTGCGCCGTCTCGAGTCGCGCCCCTGGCTTCCAAATGGCTGCGCCGGGCGAATGTGGCGAGGCCTCGCGTGCCTTATGCACGGCCGTGGCCCGCGCACGCCACCGCGCGCTCAAGGCATGGCCGTCGGCCGCCCGAGCCGCATGGGAGGCCGTCGCGACGCGCTGGAGTCTCTGGGCGTCTATCGTTCCGAGCTCGCCGTCGCCGTGCAAAACGTCTGTGTGTGCAAGCTAGGCTTTGTCTCGATCCGGTTTTTGCAGGTGGATGCGCAGGACGCCGCGCCTCGTCGCGCCGGCGGCGTCGGTCTCGTCCCCCGCCACGGGGTGGATGCGCCACGCGCCGTGCGCGAGGTCGCGAGCGCGCTTGCGGCCGGCCGGCGCACCCCGGGCCGCCGTGCCGCGGTTAAACTTGTGGCCGGCCAAGCCGTCGAGTCGCGATGCGCGCACCGCCCGCCCGGGTGTTGAGCCGCGACGCGCTCCGGCCGGCGCCGGCATGCGCGACGTCGCCGCGGGGAGCGTCGTGCTTTTCCCCGAACACCTGGCGGGCGACGCAGAAAAGGGAGGGACTTAAACCCTAAACGGGCCGCCGACGAGGTTTGGGCCCATACCAGCCCAACCGACCTTAAACGACCCAACAGGGCCTCACGCGAAAGATCAGGGTCCAGTTCCGTACTTCTAGTCCCTGGGCCAACCGGGTCGAGCCCACTGGGCCACCTTCGGCCCAGTGAAACTTTCCGCCCAATATCGGCCCACTAACCGAGAGTCGCTGACGTCAGCGGCATTTTTATTAAAAATCCTTATCATTTTCTAAATGATTTTCAGAAATGATTTAAAAATGGTTTTAATCTTTGAAAAATCATAACTAATTATAGGGAGCTCAGAAAAATACAAAACTAATTTCTATAATTTTGTAATTTCGAAACCTTGCTGATTGTAGGTAGTTTGATCTCTTTTGGATCTTCTAAAAAGTGGTTTCTATTTGGAGTTATTGCTTAGATGTGCACCGTTTTCTTACGTTCGCGTCGAATCTCGTGCCACAGACCCGAGCTTCGACCAGGAGGACACGGAGGACCCCGAGTACACTGCTCCGGACAACGACCGCTTCAACGGCAACGAAGGTTCCATGTCACTCCCAACAACCATATAGATCCCATGTTGATATTTAGATGCTAGTGCTTTACTTTATATGCATTGCTCTGTTGAATTGCATAGCTAGTTGATTAGCCTTGCCTTGATAATTTGATATATCCTGTTTCCTTGATTTACCTACCTCAGGACTAGCTACAGACCCTAGCTAGTCTCATACCACAACTATCCATACTTTTGTTGCTTGTTTATGGATGGTATTCTGGGCTTGGTCTGAGATGCGGGAGATCTCGATGTGTTTAGGCGGGAGCGAGCCGCTTGGTTACCGGTGAACGTCTGTCTCAGGAAAATGCGATCTGGCCTCTAACCCGAGAGGCGTGTCGTGTGGGATGGAGATGGGGAGTGCTCGCTCTCGACCCTTAAGGACCGATCATCAGACTAACAATGCTTTTTTGGACCCTTACCGTACAAACCGCCCGCCTTGTTATGGGCGAGGGTGCGGGGTGAGACTCGTAGTGGATAGTACCCCTCCTATAGGCGGATCGGTGTGATCTTTTCGGGAGACGGCTCTTTCCTCCTTAGAAGACTTTGCTCCGGCGAGGCCGGGGAAGGGTTCCACAGCTTCGAGGGACCTCTCGCGGGCAGTATGAGCTCTACCGCGGAGGCTGAGCCAGGCTCGGAGACGCAGGAGGGTACTATCCACTTACTTGGCCTTCAGCCGTATGGTAGGGTCTGGAACCGGTGATGGCCGGTTTCGGTCCTATTCGGGCGGGTAGAGTTGTACAACCTCTGCAGAGTGTTTAAACCTATAGCTATAGTCCGTGTCCACTGGTTATGGACAGTCCTGAGATCTATTATTCTTTCTAGATATTCTTCGCTTGTGCTTCTTCTCTCCCCCGAGTGAGTGAGCCCGGCTTTGGCCGTTAAGATGTGGGGATAGGAGCAGGTGGGCCCCACCTCACAGACGAGAGTTGGGAACTGGATCGTGGTTGTGATCTAGTGTTTTGGAGTGGTATCCTCGAGCGGGGTGTTGTCCCAGAGGTGTGGACCTCGGAAGCGTGACTTCCCCGTGGTGTTGACCTCACTGCATTTCTCTGCTTACCTTGTTCGTTGCTTCGCTGCTTTGCTTAAACCTTCTACAGCCAGAGTAGGAATATATCTTGCATAGTAGAACATACACCGCTTTTGCCTCTTTGTTGGGAAGCTGACATGACCTGACACAGAGCCGGACTACGACTTCGACAACGACGGATGGGAGGACTAGTGCTCTTTCTACGCTCAAGCTGCCTGCGGATTTGGAGTTCCCCGCGCTATCATGGAGACGCTGCTAGATGTTTTATCTCTGTTTGATTCAGTCCCGATGGACTTGTACCCGGCATGTGCCGAAGAGATGTACTCTGATTAATGTAATAAATAAATGTTGTACTCTATTTGTTTCTGTTTTATCTTTCTATATGGATCTTTGGCATCGCTGAGACAGGGATTGCACGTGGTAGCCCTCCTGGGACTACCACCGAGGTGCAGAGAGTCGGGTTTCTGTCCGCGGAAAATCCGGTTCGTTTCAACGGTGGTCGGTGCTGATGATTTATTATGAAAGAGAAGTAATGTTGGTTGGTTGCTGGTGGCTGATTTGTTATAAGAGAACTGGTAACCGGTTAGAGCAAGTTTAATAATTTAGCCAGCTCCTGGTTGTATGATTTCTTATAGCCTACCTCTCAGTTAATTAGTACAATGGTTTAACCTTTCACATTTAAGATATGCATCATTGATCTGTCACATAGATCTTTGGTTCTTGTGCCCAAACTGACTGTAAGCTTAGGCCAATCTAAGTGGAAGGGGTCATGGGGGAATTTTCAAGAATGACACATCATCTTTACTGCATTGGTTGCGGTATGACCTACCCTCTCTCAATGCACAGAGTCATAACACAAGTTCATAGGTTCTTGTAAAATGTTGCATATTGGTTGGTCAAGTGTGCTTAAAAATTGTGTTGTCTCAGTGGGATGGTCATGAGGTGTCATTCTTAGGACTCCGCGCCGACCCAGGGCCCTGAGGATGACCTTGATTTTCTCTCTCTCTCCTATTAAATCATGTCATGTCATCCTATTTAATGCCTATGACCCTTCCATTGAGACTGGACTTACAGTCCATCTCTCCTCTCTCTCAACTCTTCTCTCCCCCGCATCATCATTTAGCCACCTTACACCCCGTCATAAGAGACGAACAAGGCAGAGATATCAAAGTTGGTAAAAGCGTGTAACTAAAGGCATGTTTGGATCACTTTTAGTCTCATGACTAAAATTAGTCAGGCAAAAAAGTTTTAGTCACCTCCTAGTTTGGAAGCAAGAGTTAAAGTGTATTAAAAGAGCATTAAAGTCTCTATTTCTCTCTCCCTTTCTCTTCTCTCTCCTCTCCCAAGGTGGACATGGCTTGGAGCTATTGGCAGCATGCATGTGGTCATTAATGAGGAAAGAGGAAGAGCAGATTTTAGTCCCTTTTAGCTCCTCCACTCCCTACTAGCAAAGTTTAGCCTCAAGACTAATTTTAGCCTCACCTGTTTGGACGTTTAGCTCCTGCTAGAGGCTAATTTTAGTCAAGCTAATTTTAGTCCCTATGATGCAAACATGCTCTAAATGCATCGATCTGATTTGTTTGCTAAACCCTGATCTATCCAATCCCACGGTTCTACTATTATGCTTCATCAGTTTAATCCCGCGGCCGCCGCGGCGTCATCGATGCACTGCCAATCTACCAGAACGGCTGCCCGCTCCAGCCCTTCCAAATTCCAGTTCCACTTTATGCATGGCTCGGGGTTCCACGCGAACTCTCGGCTCCGGTACTGACCGTGCAGGCGCATCATTTACTGCACGTCTGAACGCGATCACATCAAAAGCCATTTGTGAGAGAAAAGATGCCTTCGTGGCTTCGTCGTTTTCCGATTCCTTCCGGTGGAACATTGCCCGCTGCCTTGTGCGGTTGTGCCTATCTCACACTTTTGCAGTTTAGTACGTCAAGGATTGGTGATTTCCACACCGCTACTGAAGAACTTGATTGTTATTAGTAGCTTTCAAAAAATGTAATCATAGTTGGAATAGAGATACTAGTGCCTTTTCATGCTTCATATTAGCTAACAATTTTGTCTATTCTTGAAGTGCTAACACATTTTAACAACTCAAAATGGAATCGTACGCAACCAGGCTCGTTTATTGATTTTGTCAACCTCAAGTAAAAATTTACGGGCTCGATCCAACTTATTTTAGACGAAAAATAGTGAATGGTTTTCGGCCCAAACCTAGCTTGATAAGAGCCAAAAATTCCAGCTTGATGTCAGGTGTAAGCATGATTTCTAGCTCGAAACAAAAACCGGATTTGTTTCCTCAACCCGACTTGAGTTTTTCTCAAATCTATTGGATTCCATTGGATAGTTAATTGTTGTACGCATTAAATTTCAATGAGTACAATTCTACGCCCGAGTTGTACTATTTACTAACCTTTTGGCGCAAAAAAAATCTACGACATCCATTCCAGTGTATGATACAATACACAGCTGGAGACGTAATTCTACACATTAAATACGGTGCCGCGTAAGATGCATTGTTGATGTGCATGGCAATAATTACATAATATAGAATAAAAGGTTGTATTTTGTATAATATACGACAGCTTGAGTGTGATAACTAATCATTGAAAGCCAGATTACACCGAGATGGTTTTGTTTTGGGCGTTATCTGGTGCACCGTCGTATCATGTTTCCGTGGTACGATGTTTGGTATACCGCCACTGACACGTCACATGAACAATTTGTCAATTTTGAAGATTTGTGACCGAGTAAGTTTACTCTTTATTATACTACCACATCCTCAACTAGTATATATTTACATAAATCTCATTAGATTTTTCTAAATGTATTATAATACAATAGCACTATTTTCTATTGAAGGCGACGTATCTGTTAATAGTGATGAATTTGTCAATCTCAAAATCTGCTTATTCCATCTTTTAGAAGTGTTTGTAAAAATAATATGCTAGTTTGCTTTTTTTAAAAAAAATGTATTCACGGAGATGCCAAGTTTTTTGTGTGTGTGTGGGAGAAACAGCAAAGCATGCATCAAAATCCGTGCTAACCGATGGATACGCGTACTCCTACTTCTCAAAAGTCAAACACGGTCCAACTTCAGGGACCTAGGCGCAAAATCTCTATCCACGGGATGCGGAAGATAGAGACAACCATCCAACCAGCGGCCGGTGGTATCGCTCGCGGTCCCCGCGGGATCAGCGCTCCAGCTGACCGCGTTGCCTCTTTCGGCACTTGTTCCTCTGTTTCGCGTCGCCTGGCCTTCCGTGATCACCCGCGTGTGTTTGCCATCTGGCCACCGGGGCCCAGCGCCTTCATCCCTTTTTCTCCCCTGCTTTCGCACGCCAACTGCTCTCTCACGCCGCGGCTCGTGCCAAAGCTCCCCCTCCCTCCCACCCGCCTGCAACGCCTCTCCGCTCCCGGAATCGCAGGGTGCCCCCCCAAACCCTAGCCCCCGGCGGTGGCGATCGCGCCGCGGGGCGTCCCTCGTCGCGGGTAGGGAGTAGGGGGGCGCGTCCGTTTTCCGGGGTGCTCGCGGAGGAGGCGCGCGGTGCCGGCGGCGTGATCGGCGCCGCTGGACCGCGCGCGGGAGGAGCGCCGCCGACCGTCACTGCCGCCTCGCCTTCGTCGCCTCCGGCGGCTCGCTTAGGAAAGGTGCGGGGCTCGTGCGTGCTTCGTGTGCGTCTGCATTTTTGTCGCGTTGCTGTTTGCGGTGCCGAACGGGGGTTTTCTCCGTGGGGGTTTTTCCGGGGAATTCTGACGCCTTCTGTTGCTTCGGCTACGGCTCGTCCGGGTTTTCCGATCCGCTTCGCCCGTCGGGGAAAGCGGGGAGAGGCGGCGCGGTGGTCCGGATCCCTCGCCTCGAGTTTCTCCTTTGCGGTGCTTTCGCTAGGGAGGTACGTGTGCGTTGCCTTGCGGCGAATAATGCTGAGTTCTATGCGCGGCTGTTCTGGGCTCTTTCCTCTGGTTTTACAAGTGCCCTGTTGGTTGTTGCTTTGTTGTGTTTAGTTACGTTTTTGCTGACTTTGTTCGTGGATTTCGTTCGTGGCGAGTATCTTTGACAGTGGGACACTGAAAAACTCTCCAGTGGCATGTCAAGGTTTGAAAACTTCTGAATAAAATCAGACATGTACAATAGGTGACCTTACACAAGCTTGCAAAATTTCAAGATCAAACTCAATCTTAATTTTGAAATATGGCAAATTGGCAGACGGCTATGCGAGTTGTGATGAAATAGATACACATAGCTATTTATCAATTACCTATTATCTTAACGGTTGATTTTGATTCTAAAATTTTGCAAGCTTATGTAAGATCACTTATTCTAAATGTTTTTGAGAAGTCATTTTCAAGACCTCTTGATATGCTTTTGGAAATGATTTTCATGTTTTTTTTAAAAAAAATTATAGCACAATCATGTTTAGACCGTCCTCTTCTTATGTACTGTTTTTAGAGAGCTTCTTTATGCAGCCATTTGGACTTTTTTAATGTCATTTGTTTTATTCATTGTAGTGACATCTAAGGTTAGTTTGCAATTTAACATGATATGTGTCATGCTGTTTCTTTCTTTTGATTTTAAATTGATTTTAAGCATCTGGATTGATTCAATGAGACACGACACCAAATCTTTATCAACTTGCATTCAATAGCCATACAGTTCAAAAGTCCTGTAGTCAATTGCCTCTTTAGTTTTACTAACGATTTCTTATGCAAAACTAAAATCATACATTGGGATTTTTATACTTTGCAGAATTTTATCTAGAGAGTTGTATGGCTTATTCTGTGTGGGTTGTGCTGCTATAGAGCACAATCATTCCTTTGCAACTTTCTATGGTGCATATGCTTTGTTGGGATCATTTTGAGTTTGTTGGGCTTGTGGATGTAATGCCTAGCGGGTGCCCTAGTCTGTTTATTGTTGTGACCATGAATCCCCTGATACTAAATTTGTTATGTTTTTTTGAATAGAAAAAGATTCTACATAATTGTGTTGCTCCATTGAACAAGTTGATTATATGGTAGGATTTTTTGTTATATCTCATACGCCATGATGCATAAATAGGCTGATACCTGAGGGGTGAAGTTTAATCTGATACAAGATGGTATACATAATTTTGGAATGTGCTTTTTGTTGGCTTATGATTAATGTTTGATAGTAACAAGAACTGCAGTGTGATTAAAATTGAGAAGTCACCATAGATATTATAAACACACTAAAAGAATAATTTAGAGGCAACATTTACACCAGAATATTACCTTATTGTGCATGTGGTACTATGATCTGTACATATCTGTACTTATCGTGCCAGGTTTTGGAGGCTTTATCTTGTCAATCAATTGTTTTATTCCATTCTTAAACATTTGGTTAGTTCTCTAGGATACGGATTTATATGGGACTTACCAATTAGCTTCCTTAGGTAATATTTGATTCCTATTAGTCCAGTCCACGAATTATACAAGAATGAGTATTGCAAGCATCAAATTCAGCAAGATTGAGTTGTCTCTTCCATCTTAAAATCTTGTTCTAACCTCTCTATAAATTTATCTGCTGCACAAACTATGGTCCACTTACCAAATGAAACATGCTTGATCTAAGATAATATAAGTTGATTATATCTTATATCTTGCCTGCTTTTTGTTAACCATTGTAGCCTATCCTACATTGCAAACAATTTTCATCTTGCAAACCATACCCTTTCCAATATGTTTTATATCATGTTTGATACTTATTTCATTGCTAGTAGGATGGCATCTGCAAAGGCTCCGGTGGAAAGATTTAATGATGCGGTCAGATCCATGACCCGTATTGGTTTCGAAAAGGAAACTGTTGTGCGAGTGCTGAAAAAGCTACTGAAAACGTATGATGGCAACTGGGAGCATATAGAGGCTGATAACTACAATGCTCTAGCTGATGTCATAGCTGATGTTATTGGTGGCGTTGATGATCCAGATCCCAAAGTATGTTCTGTATTTGTATTTTGAGTTTTCTTGAGTGACGTTGTTCTGTTTCACTAGTTTGATAGTTATATTTGTTTGACAAAATAGTATTTTTCACTTCTATCAAAATGCAATTATTGCACTTAGGATCCATTATTCTCTGATTGGCTCGTTACTTTACCATGTTTATGCCAAATCATCGTTGTAGAAGGAAGGACAGAAAAAGCGACCTGAGAAGAAGAATCTGGATTCGGACCATCGCAACAAGAAGCTTAAGATTAAAGAGCACAGTCAGGTGCCTAAACCCAGTATTCATGGCAGTAGCAAGAGAGAGCTGGCTGAAGTTCCACATCAACAAAAAGCAGAAGCCATTGAGGGAAAAACCATTGGGACCCAATCACAGAAGCAGTCTTCACAAATTCTTATGAAGAAACCAAAAGTGGAAAAGAGTCTTGCAGAGACTACAATTGGTGAAAGCAGTTCTGCTTCGGTCCTTAAAAGTCACACATTTGAGACCCCACTTGCAGTTATGTGCCCTAAAGTTTTAGAGCCTAGCCGTCATAATGGTAAGTCTATCTTTAAAGAACCATCGTCACATCGGCTTTGTTAACAGAAAGTACACTAGAGCATCCAACTTTCAGATTTTTGTGTTTTCATTCGTGGATTCCCACAGATGGCATTAGATTAGATCGCCATGGTCTATCGGGATGTATGGACTTTGATGTTTCACTTTCTCAAGTACAGAATTTTTTTAACCTCATTACTCTCTCCATCTTTCTTAGATATCACTTTAGAAACACGTTTTTTGTTCCCAAACAGATGTTATTTTATGTTTTCTCTAAACATCATTTCCCCCAATGAACCCCTATTCAAACTACAGTATCACGTGTCGCAAATTTGAAAATTTTGTTTGAACACCAGTCTAACTATTGTGATGATTGTTGGAGTATAAGTGGATTGTCCACCTTTTCCTATCAGCTTAAGCTTTTGGGTTGAACTGGTTGGTGCATGCAACCAATAATGATGCTGATATGTGTTTCATATTCTGTTTTGTTTTGAGAAATTGCATCACCTTTTTGTGCTCTACTTTCTATATGATTTTCTTGACTAGTCAATCTTGATACATTTTATGCTGTTACTAATGTGTTTTTCCTATATTATGCAGGACATGAAGATGCTCACTTGATTTCTGATGTTCATCGTGCTGCTGACAAGAAGCTAAAAGGTGTTCTGGTTGCATATGAAGAGCAGATGGCTAATGCCAGTAGCAGCCAAGCAATTGTAAGAAGCAGAGATTTTTCCACCAACTTTGAGGTACCATTGTCCAGCTCTGCACAAGGGCAACTATCATTCTCGTTCACCTCTTCCTTGGCAAATGGTTCTGATTTTCATATGCCTGACATCGAGTCAGTATGCAAGGCAATGGAGGCTAGATGCCTCACGACATACAAGATTCTACAACCCAATTTTTCTTTCATGAAACTTTTGGATGATACTTGCCAGTGTATTCTTGATTTGGGTTCTGGATCTGATAAGGCTAGAGAGAGGAGTATTGTTCAAATATTTCCTAACTCATTGCAGTCAAATCAAAATAGTTCCTCTTGCATGCCTCTTAGTAGAGTCATGAGGCTTGGTGGTAATGCTGCTTTTTCTGGAGGTCGCCAGAATAATTCTAGCAATATGCATGTTACTTGGAATCAGTTACCGACTAGTGTCAAGAGACAATACCATGATGTCAATGATATAACAAAAGGTGAAGAACGTATTGGCATTCCAATAGTCAATGGAATTGAAGAAGGGGCTCTTCCTCCTCCATTTCACTATATACCGCACAATACCACCTTAGAGAATGCCCATATCAACCTCTCACTTGCTAGAATTGGAGATGAAAACTGCTGTTCTGATTGTTTTGGAGATTGTTTAGCAGAGCCACTTCCTTGTGCTTGTGCAACAGAAACTGGAGGAGAGTTTGCTTATACAAGAGATGGCCTGCTTAAGGAAGATTTTCTAGATGCTTGTATCTCGGCGCGCCGAGAACCACTTAAGCATCCCCACTTCTACTGCACGAGTTGTCCGGAGGAAAGAGTGAAGATGGACATAAACTCAGAGAAACCAGCTCCTTGTAAAGGGCACCCTATCAAGAAATTTATCAAGGAGTGCTGGAGAAAATGTGGCTGCACCAGAAACTGCGGAAACCGTGTTGTGCAGCGAGGCATCAGTTGGAATCTGCAGGCAAGTGAAGTAATTTAGTACCAATCAAGTGGTATTCGTATTTTCTGCCAGCAAAGATAAAAGCTAGCATTAATTAGTGCAATTGACACATATGATGGATAAATTAGCATTAATTGATTAGTGTAACTGACAAATATGATGGTCATCCATGGTCCTTGCAGGAAGCCATTTTGTAGCATTTTTTTACCTGAGGCCTGATCATCAAATACCTTAATTACAAATACACAATGGAATCATTTAAATTAAACTGAGGATTTTGCTAACAACCTTTGCCTTGAAATGACATGCTTTGTATGCTCACTCGTTCACTAAGCAGCTAACTACAGCTCACATACACATCTTTATAATTTTCATGTTCTTTATCATCATTTCAGGTGTTCTTAACCCCTGGGAAAAAGGGGTGGGGGCTACGCCCTACTGAAAGACTTCCTCGAGGTGCTTTTGTTTGTGAGTATGTTGGTGAAATATTGACAAATATTGAGCTATATGAGCGAAATAACCAACTGGCTGGTAAAGCAAAACACACATATCCTGTGCTGCTGAATGCTGACTGGGGCACTGAAGGTGTTTTGAAGGATGAGGAAGCCCTCTGTCTAGATGCTACCTTTTATGGGAACGTGGCGAGGTTTATAAACCATAGGTAATATTTATGTTTGATTCATAACGAAGTGCCAGTTTAACCTGAAACACATACGATGTTTCAAGAATTGATTGGCTCTGTGTTCTGATAATACACTGTTTGTGCTTGTGTTCCCTTTGTATGATCATTCTGTATACACATGCATGTAAAGTGTATAGTAGATGAATTGGTATTTGGTTGTTGCTTGTATTATTTCCTAATGCTAGCACTTAAAACAAAACATGCTTGTAATGGCCTGCTCTAATCTGGAAGCTAGCTAGTGTAGAAGTTGTTTGGAAACAGCTTCCATCATGATCTGTTGAACCAATGCTATCTAGATGCTGACTTGGCAAAATATTTTATGCTGCAGGTGCTTTGATTGTAACATCATTGATATTCCTGTTGAGATTGAGACGCCCGATCACCACTACTACCATGTATGTGCGACATTGTCACATACATGTAACTTAAATATGAACCCCTGCAACCTTATTTTTCTTGCAACTTGTTTACTCAGGTAGCATTCTTCACAACTAGGGAAGTTGATGCTTTCGAAGAACTGACATGGGTAGGTGGTGTTTCTTGCCATTATTTTTATCAAACTTCCATTGCATTGTAACAGATTTAACTGGTGAATTAAGCATGGGATACGGAGGACCTTCAGTCATCTACCTAGGCAATAATCTAAGCACATTCCAACTGCAGGACTATGGAATTGATTTTGATGATGTCAACCATCCTGTCAAGGCATTCAAATGCCGCTGTGGAAGTGAGTTTTGTCGGGACAAAAGTCGCTTCTCAAGTAAGTATATGACGGTTGCTATTATGATGCATTTAACAGTCTGTTAGGAGTTTAGAACAGTACCAAAATAAGGTTTAGTTAGCATAAATACATTGTCTGCCACTCTGCCTATGTGTGCAAACATATTTTTCTGCAGGCAAGTTACAAAATTAGTATGGCTGCACACATAAGTATGAGAACCCTTCATCATATCTCATTTACTGTCTTGGTATTATGCTACTATACTCCCTCCGGTGTGGTAAAAGAAGTCGTTTAGGACAGCAGTATGATCTCTAAAACACAACTTTGACTTCTCTTTTGTATAAAAAAATATATTAAAAAGTTATATATGTATATTTTTATAAAAATGATTTTCAAAACAAATCTATTGATATGGTTTTCGCATTTCTAAACTCAACGACTTAAAAGTTATTCATCATTTATATTCTCAATGTTTGACCCAAACCTTGTCCAAAACGACTTCTTTTACCAAACCGGAGGAAGTACATTTTTTTCCTCTTCACATGTATTTTTTTAGATAAAGAGAATATAATTTGAACCTGTACTCAGTAAAGCAAATACCCAATCACGTTTGTGTCTGATTTAGTTAGGTCAGTAAAGTGTTCAAATTAGACTTGCCTTGCTACATCAATTCGCTAGGTTACATATGTACTGGTGATATTTTTTTTACAGAAATTATATTCTATCTGTCTGAAAAGGTTGATACTCTGCCACAGGATCTAAAGCTAGAGCCCTGGTTTCGCGCTGAGCAGAGTATTCAAGAGACCGAAGGCAGTAAAGGATTATGCAGGGTGGTTCTCTTCACAGTATTGGAAACAGATGACGTCTTGCTCTCCGTCCCAACAAAAGGAATTAGGGTACACTAGCTTCATCAGTCTAGGTTACTGATCCAGCAGTCGTTCAGGGAATGCTGACCGACTAAGCTTACTCCATAGATGTGTTCCTTTGGTGGTTAGTTCTTTTTATCGGCAGGAGATAGATGTAAGCAATTCTGGAACGTGGATTGTGTACTCTGATGGATCTGATTAGGCTATTTCAGGATTCGCAGCGTTATGTTTCTCTGAACTCTAGCCGTTTGGAGCATCCCTGCTTGGTACAATTTTTATCTGCTTATCTCGGAATGTTCATGCCAAGTTTTCTGGCTGAGTTCCTTGCATGACTGGAACCCGGTACAAGCCTCATTGGTCAAGCCTTTGACAACTTTTCACTATTTACTCATCACATCAAATGAATGGACAGTATTAAATGTGGATTAATGACAAAATTCATTCCATAACCCGGGTGAAATTGCAAGATTAATCTATTTAGTCTAATTAGGTCATGATTCGACAACGATGTGCTATAGTGAACAACCCCTAATGATAAATTAATTAAGTTTAATAGATTTGTCTCGTGATTTTCCGTCCATCCTTGTAGTTAGATTTATAATTAAATCATATTTAGTCCTAATCTTCGATTTGCAATTGATAAATAAATGTTTGTAAGTTTCTCACCGACCTAATGTCCTTAGTGTCCAAAATTTTCCATACCAAATTTTGGGCATGTGAAAACATGCGTGTGCCATGCCAGAACCTGGTAAGAATTCTACTTTTGGACTTAGGGTCTTATTGGTTGGTATCCAAACTTGTCAAACCAAAATTTGGGCAAGCCAAAATCTGGGCTTACCATACCAAAATGCGGGACAAAAATTTTAGAATGTGTCTTGAGTGGGTGCCAACCAAGTGAATGCCAAAATTTATTGGACTTGCCCCAATTTTGACTTGGCTGATTTGGAAGCCAACCAATCACGCTCTTATATTCGCCGCTCCAGTCTTGTGGCGACGCGAGCTCGGTCGGCCTCGGAATGGATCCCGCCTTGATGAGCTAGCTGCAGCCTGCAGGGGACCTGACTGGAGCAGCGTCCGGAAGATGGCGCCCCCATCGTCGACGACGGCGACTGAAATCGCCAGGTCGGCGAAGGCACCCCCAGAAGTCGGAACAGCTCCGGCAGAAATGCGTGAACAGCCGAACAGGTGTGCAGCAAAAAAGTTGCAAAAATGCATGCACCAGCCGGGAATCGAACCCGGGTCTGTACCGTGGCAGGGTACTATTCTACCACTAGACCACTGGTGCTTGGCGCTGGGCTGCAACAAATCAATTCTTTGTTCGATTCGGATGACTGATAACTAGCCACTGCAAATCTGAAATCGGCGGATCATGTGCACCAGCTTCTGGCGGCGGCTGATCGGCAAATCCGCTGCAGGAGTGCAGGTTACCTCCGCCTCCATTCCCTGCTTCGAGTTTCGAGGCCTTCGCGGCAATCTCTCTGGATTGCATCGTGCCCTAGCTCTCCCAGTCCCCAGTTGCGAAGAATAGGAGCTCGTCTCCAAGCGCCAGATCGAGGGCAAATTTCTTCGCCAATCCATCGAAATGGCCTCTTTGGCGGATCGCTGGAGCTTTCTTACAGATTTTTCCTGTGGCGGTGATATGGATGGGTGACAGGGTGAGGATGACCCCATGTGGAAATTCACCTTTCTGAAACCTGATAAACATTGGCTCTACCTCCGAGTATCGAAACTCCCAGCCATTTTTTCAGCAAGAGAATTCTGAATTCTTCGTCCAGGTAATTTTAAACTCAAGCATAAAAACCCAATCCGATATTTTTCTTAACTTTGCACACTGACACGGGCATCATACAAATAACAAATATATTAGTAAACCTATCGGAATCAACGTTGGCATTTCATATTGTGCCTCCCTTATCTTCTTCAAGACTGTAGTTGGCCTTTATAGCAGGCAGAATTTGAACTACTAAACGCTGAAACATAGTTTCCCAGCATAGTTTCGTGCCATATAGAGCTGCACACATCTCCCAGCTACATAATCCAGGCTTCGAAATCTCTCAAGCTTTATTCAGAGGAACGAATCCGTGCCTTATAGCTGCCGACCATGCTTTCTCAGCGTCCATCATGGCATCCCCACACTCGTGCTTGGTCCATCCTTCGAGAGAGTGAAGTATTCCAGCAATGCGCCAAGCACTCATCACCTTTCTTGGCAGCCAATTCTGTCACATGAAGCAAACAGGGGAATACTCCGAATAAATTCATTACACCAGAGATATCAATTTTTCATTTGTTCAAATTCGATAAAAGCTGATAGCAGTAGATTTTAATTAACTCTTTGAGAACTATTTGTCTTTCTTACCTCGCAGGCATGGACATTCTGCATGGTTTCCGGGATCTTCATTGCTGGGGTGCTCAAGTAAGTGCAATCCTTGCGAATTTTCTTGATGGGGAACTGTGAAATAGGAATGAATATAGCTCCTTGTGGTGCCAGCTTCTGTTCTTGGTCACCAATGTTGTCCACCAGCCAAATCTGCCGCAGTTTAAGAAATTACCATCAGTATATATTGATTTCCATGACAAAAGTATTCTTCGTTTAATACCGAAGAATCCATTGAAGTAGGCTTCAAACAACAGTATTTCTACTGTGAGTAAGTCTATAATTCTGTAATAACATTTCGTGCCAAAGGCTAAGTTAAATGCTTTCCCTTTTTTTTTAATTGTAATGGTTACTTGTGTTAATTCTTATTAAAGAAAACCATATTTTACAAAACTTTTACCTGAGGCATGTGGCTGCTGAAGTGTTCCAAATAGCTTGCTCTGCTATCTGCAATATTTGACTTGAGCATATCATATTTGTTCTTTGGATTCATGATCACCTGGTCCAAACACATGTAGCGACGACCGTAAAAAATTTTCTGCAAAACTGTAATGAACTAGGTACAGGAAAACAAGATTTCCAGGATGATATCTTAGCATACCTTGACGCCCTTCTCACATAATGCAAAAGCTGTGGCATAGGCTATCTTAGAAGGGGCTGCGTGAAGAAAAACTTGCTTTGCATCGTGTGGAATGCTGCTGAGCACCACAGCCATCGCTAATCCACTTCCATCAACAATGCGGACTCTTAATTTCGGATACTTTTGTCTAAATAATTCACCACCACCATTGAGCTGTCTGGCCTGTACCCAGAAAGAAAATGCAGCACTGCGGTAAGCTTCTACTCATGTAGTTTCACCAGAGTTTCAAAAGTAGGAAGTGCTTGCCTGGTTTAATAGTCCTAGGCTGAGAACTTTAACACCTCTTGCATCAGCATCTAGTATTGCCTTCTCAATTAATTCGTTGATTGATTCTCTCTCCCAGGTAAGGCCATACTGCAAAAAAGAATCAGTTAGCAGCTTACAATTAGCTGGTTGCAAACCATCAGATAAGAAGCATGTGCAGAAGAGCAGTGGATTACTTGGAAGTTGTATCTTGGTATTGCCCATGTTTGCATCGTCAGCTTGTTTAGCTTGATTCTCTCAACCACAAATGCAGAGGACCCATAAACCCAAGCAAGCACCATTGACAGCCATGCCAAGGGCCACAGGGTCCACATATACCACATAGAGGTGTCAGATGGTCTGGATGCTATGGAGGCGAACCCAATCCGCAGATGGTAGGCCGATTGCAAGTTGGTCATGTGCGTGAGATGAACAAGGTGAGGTGTTTCCTCTGTCCCCTTGAGCGAGCTCTCGTACAGCTGATCGGATGACTTGTCCATCGTGTTGTATATGTAGTCGTAGAACGGCATGAACAGCGAGTAGTTCGTGCGGAACTGCGTGTGGTGCAGGGAATGGAACCTGCAACAGAAAACCGTGTGTTATTTTCTTCATTCAGGAGATCAAGTTTTGCTGATGGTTGTTTGATTTTGTGTTGCAGGATTGGATTGCACTTCAGCACTTACGACGGCGTGTACATGAGGTACTTGAGGGGAGGGAAGACCTGGAACATCCACTTGGGCACCAGCTCGAAGTTGCAGTGCCCCATGTTGTTCATGAAGTCAATGTAGGCGATGTAGAGCAAGAAGACCAGGACGGAGGCGTTGCCCATGTAAATGGTCGTCAGCATGGGGATGGCGAACAGGATGTAGTAGACGATGTGCTCAGCGAAGGGATGGATCACCGCTGCATTGTGTGTGTGCGCGCATCAGTGCGGATCAAGAGCAACTTCCCACTAAAAGGATAAACTACCTAACTACATGCCTGCTACAACCACAGGAGGTAAGGATTTATGAATAAACACCTTTGCAGACAGATCTTTGCAGTCAGTCTGGTATTTAAAATGTTTGAAATCTACTGGTGAATAATGGTAAGATCCAATATACAGATCTGATCACTGACATCCTGAAACACGGCGCCGCGGCGTGAGAGGTCGCTTTCCGTGAGCAGTAGAGCCAGTGTTTTTCCGGCCCAATTATTGGCTCCATATTCCGAAAGGCGCCTTAAATCCTAGCCCGCCGAAAACATAACTACTGTACAGTGCTGTGCACTATACGACGCCTCTGCAGCAGCAGTCACATGCGACTTTAGATGGCAATGGGTACCCGAAACCCGAGTACCCGACGGGTTTTACCCGATAAGGAGGTGGGTACGGAAGGAACTTCGTGCCGTGGGGTACGTTATTGGGCAAAATCTCATACCCATCGGGTATGCGGGTACGGGTGTGGGTGTAGACTACCCATACCCGTCTACCCGCGGGTAAGAAAAACCCGCATAAATAATAACCACCCTAAGCCATTTTAGCTCATATGGTGCATGAATTTGGCCTATATATTGGTGCTAATGTGTGTTACTATTAGCTTGTTGCAATGATATGTTTATATCAATATTTATAATTTGTAACTTACTAAAAAGTTGGAATTATTTATTATTTTTGTGTGACAAAGTCCGATTATTTATGCAATTCTCGGGTATGTTGTCGGGTACGGGTTACCCGTCGGGTAGAATTTACCCGACGGGTACGGGTATGGAATTATTTTCCTACCCGTGTGCATTCGCGGGTAACCCGACGGGTAAAACTTAGTCCTAACGGGTACGGGTACGGGTGGGCACTACCCATCGGGTATGTACCCGTTGCCATCGTGACATGCGACGTTTTTATGGCGCGCAGGTGCACCAACAGTAGTGGACCGGGCCGAATGGGGCGCGGGCCCGTTCCGACCTCGCGTGCGGTTCAACGATAGGACGGTCAGGTGGGACGCTAACCACCGGGATTCAAATCCCGACGCCGCACTTTTACTTGGATTTATTCCGAGATTTTCCGGCGTTATGTGTTAAGTGATAAGCGATATTGCCATCGACGACGAGGTGTCAGTGAATGGTGTCAGTTAATGGTGACTTCGAGAACCTTCGCATCCACCGCTGCTCAATCCGCACCAGGCGCCGCGTCGAGTCGAAATAGCCCTGCACGCTTCAATCAGACCACACGTACTGTACTGTTTCGGAGTAGTACTGTACGCTCGTAGTACACGTATCGGCCAGTGTGGTCCTGTTAAAGAAAGACGCTCGCCGTATGTATACGGTGGATGGGGTCGGTCGTACTGTTCATGCATCAGGGGTGGCACGGTGACAGAGCGCCGGACGCCCGGACGTTTCTGCCTTTCGGTCTGGAACCTAATAAATGGCTGAAATGCTCCACACGCATGCATGCTCCGGATGCAAAAGGCTCTTTACTTGGTGTGGTCTTTTTAACATGGAGAAACTAGGTACATGATGCCAACATTTTTCTCGAGTAAAACTGTAAATAATAGTGAACCACTGAACCGTACCCACACAGCCACAGATCTGCAATTATTACACCTAGTACTATGAAACAGTGGGAAATTACACGGCCGGGGCACTTACAGGTGATGGGCTCGGTGACGATGGATGAGTGGTGGTGCGAGTGGTAGCGCGAGTAGAGGAAGTGGTGGTGCAGCGCGCGGTGGAACCAGTAGTAGAGGAACTCGACGGGCCCGGCGTGCAGCAGCGCGGTCGCCACGGCGCCGTCGGTCCTCCACGGCGGCAGGTGCCTCGCGCTCGGGATCAGCAGGTACCCCACGTAGAACAGCAGCCCGTTCAGGATGATCTGGTCGTCCCTGCATGCATATATGTATATATATAAGTATATATATGTGTGTGTGACTGACAACGGTGATTAACGAAGACCGACGACGAACCGAGTAGCTACTAGCTAGTGTGTGCTACTCAACTCACCAGCCGCGCTCGCGGTCGACCTGGTCGAAGTCGATGCCGCGGTCGACGATGCGGTGCTTGCTTCGCGCCGTCTGGTAGCGGGCGGCGCTGATCCAGATCTGGTTGTGGGCCATCCGGAGCAGCAGCGACGGCAGGATGAGCGCGAAGGCGAAGTCGAGCTCGCCCCAGCCGCCGGCGGCCACCCGCCGCGCGCCGTGGACCACCACGGGGGCCATCACCACGTACTGCATGCATGCCATGAGCGCCGGCGGCATCATTCAGTAAGACCAATAAACCATCAAACAGGAGCTGGTGTTATTTACTGTTGCTGCCGTGCCGTCGGAGTCGGATATCCCGAACAGACGCGCGCGCGCGTCGTTGCGTCGATCGAGCTCGCGCGAGATTGCTAAAAGCTAGATTAATTGGCACGGAGGACCACCGTACCCACGTCACTGTTGGATCGATTGGAGAGGGAAATGTAATGATCAAATGATGCATGTGGCTATACCGTGTCTATCCTCAAACAGCCAGGGGGGGCACATGCAGATATTATCTGTGTCACCCTTCACTGTGTGGACCAAGAAATTGTGGTTTCAGAATCTCGGACATGGAATTTTGTATATATTCTCGACTTTATATGTGCGGCTGCGTCGCCCTCCGTCCCGATTTAATGGTCGCTTGGGACTGAGATCGTCTCTCACAGGCACAATTTCTCAGCGACAAACACAAAAGAAAAAAAGGGGGGGGTATGTTGTAGTATTTCGGATGGGGAAAAAATCAAAAACTTAACTGAGATGGTGCTTTAATTTGTCGCTGGCCTAAGAACACGAAGTGCATGCTAGATTGCTGGCTCATGCAAGTTGCATTGGCATGTTGCTTAATTAGACGAAATAGATACGTACAAAACAAAAAGACTATGCGCAGCGAGCACGAACAATTTTTTTATGTCACCTGCTGTTGCTGGGTCAGGCATGCATGTGACAAACTTGTTTCGGTTTTTTGTAAAAAAAGAAGAAGAAGAGAGGATGAAAAAGTATTTAGACGATGAACATCAGCTAGAATCTCGTTTCAGTACCGAAGTCACAAAGCTCGAAGGCTTACGACTGTCGCGCGGAAGGGATCGGTGCTAGCTTCTTTCTTCCCATGGCTCCGATACGGGTCCTATTTGTCTCTAGTCCAAAAAAAAACTTACACGATGGATGGATCGAGTAAGTCCTCAAAGAACTAGCAAGCGTGCAGCCCGGATCTCTCTCTCGTCATCTCAAGAAAAGCAAAACCAAGGAACGAAGCAGACGAAGACCGCGAGTATGAAGTACTAGTGAGTGTGACGAAGCCGAACGCACCTTGAAGTTGCCGAGCCTTTGCCATGGCCACTCGGTCAAAGGGCCCGGCCTGGTGGCCATGGCTACCCAGACGCCCCTTCTCGGCTTCTTGCTCCTGTAGTTGTTGCCAAAGGAACCAACAAGCCCAGCTCGCCAAGCGCCCTCTCCCTGTACGCCCCCATCTCCTGTCCAGCGGTTTTATAACCGCGCGCGGGCAGAGGCAGCCACGGACCCACGGTGGTGTGGCGCGCGCGCCCATCTCCCTCCCGCGGCTCTCGCTCGCTCGCCGTGAGTTGCCAGCCTGCTCGCGGCGCGGGGCCTCGGCGCGAATCGTGAAAACGGGCACACGGCACGTGCGGCCACACCGTCCGGGCGCTGTACAGATCACCGCACAGGCCCCCGATAGCCCGCCCGCCCGTCCGATCCGTCGCAGGCCGGCCGGCCGGCTGGCGCGCCGCGCATTGATGGTGCGCGCCTGTGGCGACTGGCGAGCACAGCACAGCGGCCGGCCATCGGTCTACACGGCCCTACCCTGCAAGGCTACAGCAGGTAGCAGCCACAGCTGCACGGCCAGGCAGGCGCCCCCCGGCCGGCAGCCGGCAGCACGTCAGTGCTCACGCTAGCCCCATGTGTGTACGGCGTCGGCAGCATGCACGGCGTGTACGAGACGCGACGCGCGGCGCGGCGCGTTCACGCGGCACGCGGGTGGGCGCAGCGGTCACTTCAATGCAGCAGCGGCTGGCTGCTACAACTGCTAGACTGCTAATGCTACTGTGCTAGCCAAGCCGTTGATCTGGCGCGCTGCCGATCGATCGAGCCGCGTCCGGCCGGCCACGGTGACGGAGACATCAGACATGGATCGTCTTCGTCCACGTCCCGGCCAGGAGTGACGTAGCGGCACGCCGCTATTGGAGGCAGTAGCAAGTGCGTACTGGGTAGCCACAACAAAAACGCGAGCCCCCCGATCCCGTTCGCGCATTCCGGCGTGAGCGGGGGGCGCGGTTCGCGTGCGTGCATGCGGCCGGGGTTTGTGTGTCGCGTCTCGCGGGAACGAAACGTCACCTCACCCGCGCCGGGCGCGGGGGCGGCAGCTAGCTGCAATGGCACGCGGGTGGTGGACTGGTGGTGGTGGTGGTGGAGACGTCAACTGATCCGTGAGGTCACACCACACGGGACGATGGCTGGCTGTTCAGCTGAGACGGCGAGGTATGGGTATATCCGTATATGGCTGGCTGTATGCATGGGTGTCGGTTGTTTTAGATCGGCAAACCTACCGGGGGGTACCCGAGTTAGTAGATTGTGCGGTGGGGATCGTGATCGGGAGACCGAGAACTCGAAGGTATGCACGGGGACACGGGACACAAGATTTATACGGGTTCGCGGGCCGCCAAGGTGGCGAACCCTACGTCCTGTTTGGGGGATCAAGTATGGCGCCCGCGCTTGGCGTTGGGTTGTCCCCGGAGGGATTGGGATGTGCGGCTAGGTACCCGCCCTCCTTTATATAGTCCGGGGGGCGGGTTCCTAGTCGGTTCTGAGGCGGAGAGTCCTAGTAGGATTACACGAGCGAGTCCTAGTAGGAGTACGGGAGAATTCTACTAGGAGTCCGTCTTCTACTATTCTTCCTTCCTTGCACGAGTACCGGGGAGTATGCCCGACAAGCCCCCGAGCACGTTGGAGTCGAGAGAAATAGTTCGAGTAGTCTTGAAGCTTCTTCGAGTAGTTCTTGAGCGTCCTCGAGTACTCGACCGGTTCGTTTGGCCGGTGGCCGATGGTAGTCTTTGGTTTGTTACGAGAGAAAATCTTGTTGGTTGGTTCTGCCGATGGCCGGTTTGTTGTGAGAAAAAATCTTCTTGGGCCGGTGGTCGATAAGCCGAACGAACAGGGCGACTACTTGGAGAAGCCTTCGATAGTACTTGAACTGCCGCGAGGCTAGAAGGTGGTCCGGCTCATCGGTATTGAAGTCGAGATTTATATGGAAGTGCGATTGCAAAATCGCACTCCATATGGAGTAGCCCCCGAGCCTTAGGTTGAGTTGCGGACTGCGGGCCGAGGGTCAATCTTGATTCCGAATTTTGTCTTGAAAAAATTGAACGATGGGTGTAGCATAGTAGCCCCCGAGCCTTGAAACGATTAGGTAATCAATCCAAGGATCTTCGGTGTTCGCGAAAGCCATCATCCGAGTACTCTTGCGGCGTGTAGCCCCCGAGATAAGAGAGCCATATGAGCCACGTCGAGTAGTGATTGGTGAGAAGCCCCCGAGCTTGAGAGCGAGCGAAGCATGTCGAAGTTATCCTCGAGTAGTAACTTGAGTGCGGCCCCGAGCGTAGCGGACCCGAGAAGTCGCCTCCTAGGGATAGCCCCCGAGTTGACGAAGTAGACTCGTGGTGACTTGATTAATATACCCCAAGAGTAGTCGGTATAGTGTAGCTCCCGTGAAAACCCGCCGAGAAGCATACACAAATGAGTAGTCGGCAAGTAGTCCTACATGATGAGGATAACAAGCTAAGAGAACAAGTAATCATTTAGATAAATGACTTAGCCGTTCTTTCGCCGGCCGGACCGATGATGAAGCCGTGGCGATCGGCGATGGAGCCGCGACGGTTGTTGTTAAAGTTGACTAGTCGAGTTGATTCCGACTAGTTGTTGGGGGGCGTGATCGCCGTTCTCGACTAGTTTGGAAAACTAGTCGAGATGAATGGTCGACGCGATGCGACCAGAAGACGACGTTGTGGCGGCGCGCGGCGTACTTGAAGTAGAGCCAGTGTTGCCACTAGACAAGTAATCGCGACGCACAGCGTGGCTGAAGTAGAGCCAGTGTGGCCGCAAGACGAAATCGCGGCACACGGAGTAGTCGACGAAGAGCTTGGGCGAGGCGGAGTAGTCGACGACGAGCGGCGCGAGGAGCCGCGTGACGAGCCGCGCGACGTGCCGAAGCACCCGGACGCGCGGCGTAGGAGAAGTAGTCGACGACGAGCCGGAGTAGTCGACGACGAGCCGCGTGATGAGCCGCGCGACGTGCCGAGGCACCCCGGACGCGCGCGCGGAGGTGAAGTAGTCGACGACGAGCCGGAGTAGTCGACGACGAGCGCGCGCGACGAGCGGCGCGACGAGGCCGCGTGACGAGCCGCGCGACGTGCCGAGGGCAACCGGACGCGCGGCGGAGTTGAAGTAGATCGCTGCGGCCGGGGGAGTGGAGACGAGTACTCGCGGTGCACGGCGAGGTTGACGTAGAGCGCGTGCGGCCGGAGATGAGAAATCGCGGCGCACGGCGAGGTTGACGTAAAGCGCGTGCGGCCGGAGATGAGTTGTCGCGGCGCACGGCGAGGTCGACGTAGAGCGCGTGCGGATGGAGACGAGTAGTCGCGGCGCACGGCAAGGTCGACGTGACCGAGGGTAGTTGTCCCGAGTACCACGTGCTCACGTACTATCTTGTGTGTGCACCAAGCCAAAGATCTTGGAGCCTTGTTGGTAGCCTTTGTGTGTACAACAACATATGGGTGTAGTGGAACTCCAAAACATGGCTTTGCATTCGAGTAATCAAGGTGGCTGTAGCCTTATCCGTGTACTAGCAAGTGACAGTAGAGGGATTTTTAACCGATCTTACCCTGTATAGGAGTAGAACTCGGACCCTCTCGGAGATACGAGCCGGGTGACTTCGACTAGAAATCGAGTTGATTTTTTTATTCCGCCGGGGCGCCGACGCGCAATCAACCGCATGTAGGCCCGGACTCTCGATCGGCTATGTACTTGATTTCGAATTCGGCGAGAACGCTTGAACCCGTCTTGGATTGCCCGACGCATCGCCGATAGATGGAACCGAACGACCACGTTGTCATGTCCAAGAGATTTGATCTTGTAGATGAGATCCTTCGAATTTGCCGGTGGTGATGATCACCCCTACCGGCGCGCCGGTGTCGGTGTTTTAGACCGGTAAACCTACCGAGGGGGTACCCGAGGTAGTAGATTGTGCGGTGGGGATCGTAATCGGGAGACCGAGAACTCGAAGGTATGCACAAGGACACGGGACACAAGATTTATACAGGTTCGGGCCGCCAAGGTGGCGAACCCTACGTCCTGTTTGGGGGATCAAGTATGGCGCCCGTGCTTGGCGTTGGGTTGTCCCCGGAGGGATTGGGATGTGCGGCTAGGTACCCGGCCCTCCTTTATATAGTCCGGGGGCGGGTTTCAGTCGGTTCTGAGCGCGGGAGTCACTATTAGTATTACACGGAGCGAGTACTTAGTAGGAGTACGGGAGAATCTCTACCAGGAGTCGCGTCTTCTACTATTCTTCCTTCCTTACACGAGTACCCGGAGAGTATGCCCGACAATGGGTCTGACCGATCGATCAAGGTTCAAGGCCGGCCCGGAACCGCTGATGATGAGCCTCTGCTCGTATTCTTCTCTTGCAAGAGAAACAAATTGAAACGGATGACGGTGTGCGGTTGGTTGTCAGTTTTGCCTCGTCGTGGTGTCTGTCGGAGGAAAATGCGCGGGCAGAGAATACATGTGTCCGGTTCAGCCGTGCCTCCTTTTCGAACGAGCGCGGCGGCACTGTGTGTACAGTCCTGTATATAATGGTATCCGCTGTGCGCTGCCAAACTGTCTCTCGAATTCTTTGCACGTACAGCATGGCCTGCGAAACTGAAAGCTCTCTCTTTCTCGTTTTTCTTTTTCTCCGAGAAAAGGTCGACGACAGACAGACACTCGAGTTTAGGAAAAAGACGGGCCTTTGCTAGGCCGACGAACTGTCGTCGTTTAGGATTTTTTCAATGATGATTTTTTTTTTGCGCGTCCGTCCGTGTCATCTGGGAATTGGGAAACCGAACTTGGCTGAACAGAATTCCAGTCGTTCACAAAAGATTTTCGTAATAATAGAAAAATAAAAGAACGAACGCGAGTCTGACGGACCGGCCACTCCCTCTCCCGTACGAAGCGAGATCGCATGTCGAGTGTCGACACGAACAGGAAAACGCACGGAAAGCGCGCGCGCACGCCCGCTACCGCCTTCAACTCCTCTCCGCACAAAGTAAAAAAAAAAAACCACCGGCATTCACAAGCGTCACTCATCGGCGCCAATCCACGACGATCGATCGAGATCCAGAGTTCTGAGACGGCAGCGATCGATCGGGTTCGTGATCGAGGCGGCGGAAGGAGGGAGTTACCAGCGCGCGCGCGCCTCCGGGCGGAGAGCGAGGACGATGAAGACTACGACGCAGAGGCACGACTCGCCGGCGCGGGCGGCGGCGGCCACCAAGGGGTGCGCGACGTTCCTGGTGGAGGGGGACGAGGGGGAGGCGCCGCGGCGGGTGGCGGTGCCCGTGGCGCGGCTGGGCCACCCGCGGATGCGCGAGCTGCTCGGGGAGGCCCGGGAGGAGTACGGGTACGAGCACGAGGGCGCCGTCGTCGTCCCGTGCGGCGTCGAGCGGTTCATGCGGGCGGTCGAGGCCTCCGCGTCCGCGTCTGCGGGGCACCGGCACGGGCACCACCATCACTTCCGCCTGCCTCACATCCGCATCGCCCGCTGCTTCCGGCCGTCGCACGTCGTCGCGTAGGATTCACTCGTGATTTCTTCTTCCTTTTTGTACCGGTTGAAGTTGTTTTTCCCGTGATGTACCTGAGGTGAATGTGTTGGCCCGAAGATCACGAGTCGAGAACCGCCAGAGCTAGCATGAATGTTGCGGCCGGTGCAGTAGTTTGCAGTTGCAGATCATCTTTTTTTTTCATTGTTGTTGTCGGACACAGATCATGATTGATTTTGTACGGCGTGTGAAATAAATGAGGTTGTTCGGCTTGTTTCGACTCGACTTATTTCGACATATTTCTCCTCATACACCTATGCTTAGGGGCGGAGCTAGTGGTGGGTCGGGAGTGGGCCGGCAACTCCATGGGAGGTCCCCGTAAGCCCCTCCTACAGATTTGAGAGGAAGAAGTAAAGGTGGTGTTAGAGTTAGAGGAAGAAGAAGGAGCCCCTCCTATACTTGTTCATAGCTTCGCCACTGCCTATGCTCTGTTTCGTATCATTTGTCCTGCTGTCGTCATGACTCTGCTCATAAGAAATCTCGAGCTAGGCCATTGGTCCTGATCACAAACCTCACCGCGATGTTTCAGGTTATTTCAAAATTGAGTATGCATGCAGAGCACCGGTCATAACAGGCCATTATTCGGGCTCTGTAGCCTCTGGCCTCTGCTTCATGAAGCATGTCGGTATGCTGCCTCCGCCGGCTGACCGCCAGCGCCAGGCCGACCAACTTGCCTGCCAATGCCAACCCGCCTCCAGCCCGCCGATCCTCATGCGGTCGTGCCTCGCCGGCGCCGGTTCCGCTGGGAAGGCCAACCGCGCACCCCGCAGAATTCTCGTGGTCTCCGGGCGCAATTGTTGAGCTGCTGCGGCTGCTGATAAGGCTCACGACACCCCCACCCCGCACACACACAGCGGCTGCTGATAAGGCTCACGAACTCCCCAGTCCCCACACAGCAAGGTACACGCGGTGCACTTTTTTTTAAGAAAAAGGTGCTATTCTGCGTTCACTTTTATTTTCGTTCATGCAGTTCGTTCCACAGAAAACAAGCCGGTACAGGTTTACCAATGCGGTTTTGCATATCCTTGTTCCAGTTTCCTTTTAAACAATGCATAAGCGGGATGGCAAAAAAAAAAAAATAACTATGGCCATTTGATGGAAGTAACTAGCAAGAGAGCCCGCCAAGAAAATGTTGAGCTTGTGCTATCCCTCCATTTCACATTACATACACACGTGACCTGCCCCCAGCAACACCATACAACGGCTTCACATTCGCAAAGGGGGCAAGCAAAGGCTTCAACGCTCAGGAGCCGCCACACTGCAACTGCTCTGCGTCTAGGCCTCCTGACCGTCCTCCTGGCCGTTGTCCTCCATTTCTTGATCATCCATCTCTTGATCATCCATCTCTTGATCATCGACAGCTATATGCAGCATCGCTCCAGGAGCACCAATGGCCGCCTCTCCCTGACCCTCCCCCATTCCTTGGTTCTCGAAGACTATCTGCATCATGGCGCCAGGGACGATGACCCCTCCTTCCATCATCAGCAAGTCCTGGTGGAGCCTTCGCAAGAGTGCTGAATTGTCGAGTTCCATTCTGTGGTCAGGGGTATGCTGCTGATTGAAGCGTCCGGGGAGCCTTAAACTGGATTCGTAACACACTCCGCAAAGGTCAAAACCAATCAACTCGGTGCAGTCCCTGCATTTGTACCTCTTACCATGTATCGGGTATTCCTGGCATGGTGTTCATCAGTTTCATCAGCAAAAATGATGAGGATAATTCAATGCACTCTACGAAATTACGAATCAGACAACAAATTATGAATCAGTGTTGTCTGATTCGATATTAGGACGACAACAGAGAATAATAAGGTTCATCAACAATTACTACTGAAACAAAAATGCCATCAATGTAAGCCCAAGGAAAGGTCAAATGCTAGAAGTACCAACTTGAAGTGGTATGCCTGGGTTCCTCTAAGAAGGCTACAGAGCTAAAGTAAAGCTTTTCTTTGGCAGCTGAAAAGGTACAATTATTGATAGACTTCTAAAAGAGCAAGGAAACACAAACTAGCTATCTGTTTAGCAAAACAAGTGTTATGAAGCTACTCAGATATTTAGGCTGAAGGTGTCAAAACTGAAAGATAACTACATTATTGGTGGACACGAGCTACCAGTCAAGGTGAACAGTTGTGAAGTGAAAGAAATCAGTCTATCTACTCTATTAGACATGTTTTCTGAGAGTTCATGTTTTATTTGAAAAGTTTTACAACTTATACATACCCCACATGAGTCGCACCCAACTCCAACGTGAATATCTGATGGATCTGAATCATGTTGTGCCCTGCTGCTTCCTTTTGCACTTGAAGTACCTAAACAGCACAAAAACGCTAAGTTAGCAACCAAGAAGGGAAAAAATAGCCAATATGGGCTTCATTCCTATTTTTCAAAGCTATTTAAAAAACAAAACAAAGAATGCTAACCAATCTAGCACATGTATCTAGACCATTTCCTTTGAAAGAGTTATAGTATACACTGACTACAACACTACTACACAGTAGAAGGTGCTTCCGCACCCTCCTGTAGTAGTGGACCCTGCAACTGCAACTGACTAGCTGTGGTCTGTGAACAACTTTCTACAACTTACTGTAGCTCTATACAACTTTAAAGATTAAAAGACTCCAGCTAAAAACTGCTCAGCCAGACAACCATCAATTGACGGCATAGAGTGACCAACAATAACGAATAGTCACTCTCAACATAGCAAGAAGACTATCCCTCTTTCATCCACAAATCAACATCATCATAACCAATATCCAAGCACTCCCAACATGGAAAAAGGTTTAAAGACTAAACAGCATGACATGTTAATAAATTAATTCATCACGAAGATATGCACATTCATAAAAAAGAATCAGCACACAAGAAAACCACCCCAAATATATCATATAATACAATGTCCATATCAGGTATCTGACTACATCATTGCTAGAAGCAAACCAAAACTGAAACAATAAACTAATATTTGTACGGCGTTGACTGGACAAGCAAAGGAATAACTTAAAACTGTGATAAGGAATCATCCAATCTCATTCACGGTATAGATTCCCGATTCATTCCATAAAAGATGGGCATTTGATACTAAGCCATCTTACCATGTTATGAGGGAAAAAAGTGGGATGGAGCTTGGCGAAAAAATCTCACCTGAAGATGATCCTTCACGATTGCATTGACCCTTCTTAGACTGAACTTTTTGCCCTCTCGATTCATATTCCGCTGGAAAATATTCTTCCAGGAAATGATCAAGGTCCAGGCAAACATTAGGAAAACTTCCAGGGTGAAGACTTCCACAAACATCACATTTGAGTGCTTCCTCATTCAAGGAGGGCAAACAGGATACACAGTACACTATCGCAAAACCAACATAAGTTAATTTCCCCAAAACAAGTTTTTTTTAAAAAAGAATTCTGAAATTAGAATTTACCATGACCACAATTAAGAACAGCAGGTTGGTACAGCATCTCCTTACAAAGAGGGCACGAAACATCCTCCAACTTAATTTTCTTTGAATGATCATCCACAACACCGCCATTCAAGGAAACTTCTTGTGGAGGTCTAGTTTTACTGTCTTCATTTTTGTTGTCCACATTGTTTCCAACTGCTTACCCAAAAAGTGGTAAACCATATTTAAGATTACAAGATGTAATGGAAATGGAAACAAATGTTTAAACTTATCAAATATCATGGAAATGGATATAAGTAATTATAAAGCACAATACTTACCATTGTTCTTTGAGTTTAAAAACTCGATTATTTGGGGAGAGTACGTTTCTATACGCTTCTCTTCCTCTGAAAAATAAGACCAAAATGATAGAGTTAAATCCTACGAAAAAGTGTAGATAGCGCTAACTAGTAAAATCTGGGGAAAATGTGCTGGGTAAAGCTGCAAGACTCCAAAGTCCAAACCTATGACTGTAAATCAATGAAACAACGTAGCCCAACATGTTCACCCGCTACACCTAAAAAGTTAATACTACATCCTAAAAAGTTAATGAAATGTTTGCTAAGTAAGAACAGTGTGCTCTACAGGGGGAGAAAAGAGGAGGCGAAATAAGGAGACAGAAATATGTGAGAACATCCAATCTGGAAGATGTTACATGAAAACAGAACCACAATGTATGCAGTTTTCAGTCAGAGTACAACCACATTGTACATGCATATCACAATCGATTAGTTTAATAGTTTTGGGGCTTAGAATGTTCACCTAGTACTTCTGCTTCCCTTCTTTTGTATTCTGCAGGATCAAGCTTTATAAGCAAGTGATGCATGAGCTGGCAGATACTCGGAAAATGTTTGAAGGGCTGCCTACACACGGCACAATGGGATTCCTGGAAGATGTGCATAGCTTTGTTGACACACCAGAAACATGACATATGGCCACATGCTGCACAGGTAGATGATAAATGAGTTCTGATATGTATGGCACAGTGAAGCTGTTCTAATGCAAAAGTTAAAGAAAAGATGAAATCTTACAAATAACAACTGGTTTGTACAGAATATCCCTGCAAAACATATGAGTAAAAAGATGAGACCATATGCACATTTGTGCAGAACTGAAGCCCAAAAACAAAATGAAATATCGAATAGAAAAAACAAATAAAGGGGAAAAAAGACTGTATCTTATACGCACACACATAATTCAGTGTTACCATGCTGGTTAGAGATATATGAAATTTGCAATGTGAGGGATTGGTATTGTTGTGCCCAACCAGCACTGGCACCACATGACCCAACAGACAGACAGCTGAATCATCAATTTTCTATTTATGTTTGCACAATCCACTATTTGATTAGTTGCGTTTGTGATATGATTAATAAAGGAATATATCTGCTGTTCCCCAAGGCATTAGACTTGGTGAGGTCACTGACTCAGTTTACCTCCATGCTCAGTCAATGAGGGATGGGACTGTCCCCAAGGGGGAATGCAGAATGTTACATGGACATTGGGTGCCAGTGTCCGACTCAGTCCTGTGAACGGGGTCGATGTCTCATTCCACGACCTGGGAACGTCATCCCAATTCGAGGGACGGGGTTGAACTGGGTCACTGTCCCTATTGACGCTGGATCACCCTCCCCATCCCAATGGGTCATGAGGTCTGGATCAAACTTGAGATCACCAGGGATAAGGGTAAAACAGGAGGTGGGGGGATGCTGCTGTAGAGATTGAGTAACGACTATCTGTAGGGACTTAGGGGGCAGCAGAGGAGGTGCTATGTCTTTTATGATTTCTATGGCTTTGACTTTTCCATCATGTACCTCCTCCCAAGGGTCATTGACCCGGCAATCCTTGGTTCACGTACCATTTTGCGAATATTTTCGTCCCGAAAAGGTGTGCCCCTTCGTACCGAAATTTTATAAATGTTATAAAGGGTCGACCCTCAATCCTGTTCCTCAACCTGAGAACTTTGTGACTATGGTCCGACTCATGTGCAAGTATCGGATTCAGCGTGTTCGGGTAACACTTGTATATACCCAAGATCAAGGACAAGCTGATCCGGCTAAATGGCAGATCACTCCATGCCACTTCCTCCTTTCGTCACTAACATGTGGGCAGCACTGTCCTACCCCTCATTCTAAACAGGCAGGCGGGACCCACTGCAAAACCAGGAATATTAGCCTGTTTGGTTGTTTGGTTGGCTGGTGCTGATTTGCTGTGAGAAAATTATTGTTGGCTGGCTGGTAGCTGGTGTTTGCGGCTGATTTGGTGTGAAAGGAAATAACTGCTGGCTGGCTGCGAACAAAACAGCCGAACAGGCATCCCCAACCCTTCCCACCTTGTCCTAAACTTAACACATGCTTACATCCCCCCCCCCCCCCACCTCTCTGCCCCACGCACCATCCACCACCACAGCCAGACCAGCTGGCTTCCCTCTAGGTCCAACCAGACTCCGGCGAACCCCCACCTCAAACCCTGACCGTGCCGAAGGGCCAGCTGAGCTGGGGAAGAAGCTCCAGAGTGAGAATTGTCACACAGATCTGTTGGTTAAAAATTCTGGTGCCGGTCGAGGGCCGACCCCAAAATACACAGGCAAAATGGAGCAATCGGACTCTGCTAATGATATTCTCAGATGCACAATTATGCTACAGGTATTAGTCGGACCAGCTTCACACACATTTGTCATACACAGATGTAGAACAGCTGCATATGAACTGTTCCACTGATTTTATTAGAGTATGTGGAGAGGTGGGGGCCATGTCACGATGAACCACAAAATGATTTTGACATAATGTAGCGTGCTCTAGCCAAGTGTGCATAATTTTGGTGGAACATCATCCATAGCGTTATGGAGTACTATCGGCACAAAAAGCTCGCAAACAACACAACCTAGCGTATTGCCGGTACATAAAATTTAGGGTTAGATTAAGAGCGCGAGCAATCACCAACATATACAGGATCGGGGCAATCTACAGCCATCAGACATCAGGGGAGGTGTGGGAGGGAGAGGTCAGAGGTGAAAGGAACGCCGTATAGGCGACAAACTCACAGGCAGACGCAGCACATGAACTGCGGATCATCTAGATCACGGGCCCCAGGCCCGGAGGCGGTGGTTGCGGCCTCCTCCTTCCCCAGCTCCGGCGGGTGTCCGTCGGAGGCCATCCTCCCTCCCTCCTCGATTCGTCTGGCGGAACGGGTGGAAGCAATCTGTTGCGCCTGCGCGAGAGGAAGAAGGACACGGAAAGCCGGAAGCGTCGGGAGAGAAGGGGAGAGAGACGCACGGACGGGGACAACTTTGGAAGGAAGCAGCCCAGCCCACCGCGCCGTGAAAAGGGCTGTGGGCTGAAAAGGGCCAGGTGTTTGATTTGTTTTTGGATCGCGTTCGGTGGGGTGGTGGGACTTTTTTATTCATCGCTGGGCCCAAATTGACTATTCGTTACGGCTTTTTAATATGACCGAAACCGCAATTTATACCGCGGTAACCCCGCTCAAACCGCTGCGGTCCGGTTTAAAAAAACCGCGGTAAAAATATCAAACCGAACCTATCAAATCGGTGCCAACAGTTTACCGCTCGGTTTTGGCGGTTTACCACTCAGTTTTTTCCTAGAACCGACAGCTCGTACCAAGGTTAAAAAAACCTAGGTATAAAAAGAGCTAAGTTTTTTTTCTTTATTTCTCTCTCTTATTCGACATTTAATTGGTGCTCATATCGTATTATCGTATACCGTTACGTTTCGCTGAACGTAAAAAGTACTATAAGAGTTTCTCATTCTTAGATCTCAAAAAAAAAGAGTTTCTCATTCTTACCGGGAGATGGTATTTAGAACCTATGATCGAATATCTTTTTTCGAAAGACCCTATGATCGAATATCATATTATCTCATTGTTATTGCTCCATTGGCACCACCATTCACCGTCGTTAATTGCGGCACTTTGTTTTACATCTAATAACCAAGTAATATGAAACGGAGAGAATTATGCATCAACCTGCCAGCGTCTTTGCATAAAGCAGAGAAGGGAGGGATCGGAGTGGGTATCTTTGGATCGGAGAAAAAAATTCCCGATGAGCCGGGATCAGATGGCGACCCCACCTGCCGAAGCGCCCGAGTGCCATGCAGGCGCCGATCACGTCTAGCTCCATCATGGCATGGCACCGCACCAACGTCGACGTTCGCACTAAACGTAAAGTCCCGGTTGACGTTGGCAGCTGCCGCCGGCCAACTTCTTTTCGATCTCTCCATTATTTGGCACACTTCCTCGTAGTGTTGTATCTCGAGCCCATGACGCAGAGTGGACCATCGCACGAGAGACGATACTTACTTGCTGAGTTTCATGCCGCACAGTGCAAAACCGCATTGGAAACAGCTGCTGTCGAGTGTTGAACACACCCCCCCACGCCGTCGTTACATGGTGAAAATCATACTGTACAATCACCAGCAGACTCTCTTTGCCTCTCCATGTACGTCCATGTGGCTGCTGAAGCTCTCAAAACAAATGCCGGCTGCCGTGCGCTCTCATTCATGAGCGTTCATATATACCTTACCGTACGTATTTCAGTATTTGTATGCCACTACATGCTTCCTGAAACGTGGCCCAGGCGTCGTACGGACAGATGTAACAAAATCGGGCGAAGCTTTTGAAAATACAGCGCGCACAATCGTCGAAGCAAATAAAGACGTACGACGACACAACTGATTGCCTGCTAAAAATTCGAGCGTTCGAACCGGCCGGTGGGTCAGCCACTCTCTGCCGGCCATCACGACGGACGTTGATAGATGGCTTCGCCCAAAGCACTTGGCAACACTACGATCTCCGCGCCGTCCCGTCAAGATCAGATGTTTCGTGGAAAGAGAATGAGAGAATACTTAGCGCCTGACCAAAAGAGGATTTCTTTTCTCCTCTTAATAACGTGACAAACGAAAGTGCTTCGAACCACACTAAATTTTAGATCTCGAGCAGCGCCTCCCGCTCCCACCTAGCGGATCAGTACGTAGTAGTAGGTGACAGGCGAGTACAGCATGACAGGCTGAACCCCTAGCTATCCAAACAGCCACCCAACGCTGCAGAGGCCTTTCACACAAAAAGAAAATGAAACTTACCAAGAAAACGCCAGTGAAGCACTCCATGCATGAGTGGTGAGTATTGATCCGTCTGCACACACGTCGTGCAAGACCCTACACGAACCGCTCCGTGCCTATCAATTATCACCACCCATTACTCGGCACGGTTCCCTTTTCACGTCAAGTCTGCTGCTTTACTCTCCGTCAATTCATCGACTCCCTTAACTTCTTGTTGCCAGCAGTTGTCAGCCTCCTCGGTCCTACGCGTCGTCCTCCTCCCGCCGCCCGCCTCTCGCGTCGCTGTCGGGGGGAGGAGAACGGCAAGGCAAGGCCCAACCACACCAATCCTACTGCCTGCAAGCAGCCACAGCGGCCCTCGGTGATGATCTTGCCGCGTGAGCAGGCAAGATAAGCTGCTGACTCGATCACTCGATGGAAATGGAAAAGGTCGGGCGGGACTCCCGACGCTCTCAGCCTCTCAGATTGGAAACCCATGAGCACATCGTCTCAGCGAAAGGGGAATTTTGGGTCACCTCGGATGAGAACGACGCCGACCAAAAAAGTCGGAGTGGGTTAGATTGCTCAGCTTGCATCCGATCCGGGGTGAAAGAGCTTTTGGTGAAGACCAAAGAGATGGTACTACTACATGTGGTCTAGCGGCGGTCTAGCTAGGGCGATGATGCTTAAAGGCCGTCCTCTGTTCTGAATTTACTGATGTGCAGCAAACCAGAATCAACAGGAGTATCGCTTAATTTTCTCGCGTAAACCAGAATTTACTGATGTTTTCCAGAGCTGATGTAGTACAAATCAAACTACGAAGAAAAGTTCTTCGGTTGACGAGGCGTAGTTTAATCTAGTCACAGCGATTGCATTGTCAACGTGCAGAGCGGACCATTGAATAGAATTCTTTACAGCTTATATAAACGGGAACACAGACGACACATAGAAGAAGAAGAAGAAGAACCGAGAAGACCGGAACCATGGATTACTCCGTGTCTTTTATTTGGGGGAACAAGTCAAGTTCATGAACTGCCCAAAATAACAGAACAAATACTAGTAGGAGTAGCTCTTAATCCCAGAAGGATATTATAGTTAACCGGATCGATGAAGGCAAAGCAGAATTGTGGAACGAACGAGATGTCGATTTGGATGCCCGGAACCGTACAACCCAAAGGTTCGCAAAAGTTTTGAGAACCCGATATGGCAACGAAAACGCACTGCCTTGGCGCCTTCCGTTTGCTTAACGAAACACGAAAGAAGCACAGATCGAGATGGGAGACGCGCGCAAGCAAAGGTCCATTTGCAGGGCAAATTGGTAATTGCCATTGCCAGCTGCAGAGTTCCTTCCTCCAAAAATGGGAACCATAATAGTTCAAAAAAAAAAATGGGAACCATGCAGTTGGATCTTAGCAAGAAGAGAAAGCACTGACGGTACCAACCAAAATCACTAGCGTAATAGAAACATGTAGAGTAGTACTTTCACAAGCTACTTCCAAAGCATTAACATGATAACATTGTAGTATATACATCGACGGCTGATTCATCCACGCATATCATCACATATTTTTGCCGATGCGGAGAATCCCAGCATAATCGACGCGGCAAAAACTAAAAGCTAGCAGCAGAACAGCGCTTTAAGTTCCTCATCCAACAACTGGCTACACTAAATTTTCTGAACGACGAGAGTTGTTTTGCTAATTACGACACGAAAAAAATCGAAGGGGAAAATGACAGGACAAACCCGCTTGCTGTGTCCACGAGCATCCGCTGTTTCTTCGGGTTGATCGGCCGCTGAGGCGAGGCAGAAGGCAATGCCGCGCCGCCGCGGATCCTCCTGCGGCATCACGGCATGGCCTGCCGGTCACTCCTTGATCCGGAGCCAGCGGCCGAGCTGCGACGGGTTGACGATGCCGGGGATGCGTGCCCCGCCCGCCATGAGCAGCCGCGACACCTCTGCGTACCGCCTGCTCGGCTCGGGGGGCGGGACGGCGAGGGCGGGCTCCTTCTCCTTCCGGCCCGGCGGCTCGGGCCTCCGCTCGCCGAGGAGCGTCCCGCACCGCAGGAACTCGTGCGCCAGGTACCCGGCGAGCAGCTTGTTGCCAGCGGCGGCGGCGGCTGCGGCGTGGGCCCCCGCCGCAGCAGCCGCGTGAGGGAGCGGCGGCTTGGCGCCGAGCCTCAACGCCGCGGCGCGATCCGGCTTGACGGCGAGGCGCGGGGGGTCGGGCCTGGCGAACGGATGCGGCGGCTGCTGGAGCAGCACCGCCTGCGACGACGCCGACGAGGCCGAGGGGTATGGGGGGTAGTACTCGCGCTCCTTCCGCTTCCCGAGGAAGCCTCCCCCGCCACGTGGCGCCTGCATCGCCGCGCGGATCGACAGCTCGACGGCCCGGATGCGCCCTACCGCCTCGCCAGCCAGGGACGGAACCGCGCGACGGCGATTGGTGGGGGTACCAAAATGAAAAGAGGGAAAGCGGTTGAGGGAGCCGGAGGCAGAGGATGGAGAGAGCGTGGGTCCCACGGGGGTAGTTTCGTAAATCACTCACGGAATTCAAACGAAACGGGAGCGAGAGGAGAGAAGGAGGGAGAGGGAGAGGGCGGCTGCGCGCGGGGACGGAGAAATGGGGCAGGGGTCGGACGAAGGGAGCGGGTGGTCATATTTATACGCTGAATGGTTAGCTTCAGCCATCGGACTTTCTGGAAATAACGAATCTGCCATCGCGTGGGTCGTGTGTGGTGGTGGTACGCGGCGCGACAGCTTTTGACGGTTCTGGACAACATGTTAGGGTAGAATAGTCATTTCGCTCGAGCATTTGGGCTGGGCTCCTGACCCAACCCATGATTCATTTCCACCCACCAACGTAAGGGCCCAAAAGCCTATCAGTTTGTTTTTTCAGGCTCACAAGTTTAGGCCCAATCGCACAGCACTATGATTTCATGGAGCGCTACAGCAGCAGGATTTATTTATTTATTTTGAAAAGTATAATATTTTTTAATTACGCAGCAGATGCTCACAACATGCGCATACTCACTCCTATTAACACACGTACGCAAACTCTACCCCTATGAGTACATTCAAATGACTAAGCGCCCGACTGATCGGGCGATTTTCGAATTCACCATTGACATCTCGTGTCGACAGGAACGCTGCTTACCATTTAACTCATGACATCGGTAAATCGGAAAATGTATGAATACCATAATTTGAACTGACGAGTAACGTCCCATCGATCTATAAGCCAATTCGCTATACAGCCGAAGGATATGAGAAATCCAACTTCGGTTACGCTCGGAACGGGCACAAGTCCGCCTGTAAAACGGCATACGTACGACATGCTCTGTACTGCCTCCTTTCTCCGGTGATCTTCACGAGCAAAAACAACTCTCTTCGGAAGTTCGGCCTGGGTCCACAAGGGAGAAACCCAAGCCGACCGAGAGGGCAGCATCACCTCTGAACTCGTTGCGCCTGTCTGCTGGCTCTCGTCAATCGTCATCGCCGCAGCCGCAGGTGACGACTAGGCCGTTTTTTTCTTTTTTTTTTTTGACCTTTTCGCGAAAGATTTTCATAAACACACACTCTTTTGAAAAGATTTTTTAAAATGGGCCTCTACCTCGGCATCATGGATGGTGGCGTTGATCTAACACGTCTTGGCGTCATGGATCTCGGCGCCGAGGTGGTACGATTCGGGGCCGACGTCGCCTCGGCGCCGTAGATCAGGGTGCCAACCCTAGTGCCACGTCAGTCGCCACGTTCGCACACGTCGACCCCGAATCGTACCACCTCGGCACTGAGATGTGTAAGCTCGGCGTCGCCGTCCAGACACCGAGGTCGGGGTCTATTTTTCTAAATCTTTCAAAACAAATGTATTTGTGCGAATATTTCGCGAAAAAGGCCGGGAAAAAAGAGAGACCACCTGGTGATCTCGCGCCCACGAGCATGGCCCTTGCGATCGTCTTTCTCGTTACCCCCGCACACGCTGCTGTTGAATTAAGTGAAGTGCTAATAATTACTTGGTGCGGCTGGGATGGAGCCGGATGCTAACGAGGCGGCAGCGATGCTGGTGGCGCGCTGTCGCGAAAGGGGTGGAGCGACCGCCTCCAACGGCTGCGCCGGCTACGACTTCGCCCCGCCGGGCGCGGCCACGGGGGACCTGCATCCAGGTCGACGCGTAGCAGAAGAGTTGCCGAATGCCGAGCGCTGTCGTCGCGGACCGCCGGGAGTAGTGGTTTTCTCGGGCTGAAAATACCTGTTTTGCTTGTAAAAGTTGACAGTCCGTCGGATATTGTTTAGTGTACAATCTGTTTAAATGACTATTTAAACAGAGTTAAATGACGTTTAAATGAGATAAATGATGTTTAGAGGGGATTATAAATGGAGTTTAATTTCGTTTGGGAAGACACTGGAAAATTTAAAAAAGAAACGGACAAGGTGCATGAGCATCTCCAAGTGTTTGCCTAATTTTCCTTAGCAAATCTTATGTTTTGCTAATTTTAAAGAACAATTTGGCATAATTCACTTGTCAAATCCAAATCAAACTTACATCAGGAAACCTCTTGTTTTATTTCTTTTTTCACCCCCACGTACAGGGAAACATCGATGGCAACCATGATCCGCACGTGCATACTCCCTCCGATTTGGTAAAGGAAGATGTTTAGGACAGCGACACGATCTCCAAAGTGCAACTTTTACTTACAAAAATAATTATTAAAAACTAACATATGTATACTTTTATGAAAGTATTTTACAAGACAAATCTACTCATGTAGTTTTTATATTTCCAAACTCAACAACTCAAAAGTTATTTATGATTTATATTCCCAATGTTTGACTCAAATCTTGTCCAAAACATCTTCTTTTACCAAACCGGAGGGTTATATATATATATATATATATATATATATATATATATATATATATAGAGAGAGAGAGAGAGAGAGAGAGAGAGACACACACAGAGAGAGAGCTATAAGGAGCGAAGACAATTGAAAACGTTTCTCACCAAAATCGGATCCGCCATACCCCGCACGTCGGACCCATCTGTCATATGTTTTTTGAAGTGGATAAGGTGGAAGGACTATGAAGTACCAAAAAACCACAATTTGGAGAGTATTTCTGCCAAAAACGAATTATTTTTCTCACCCACCCAACACATACCCACCCTACGTACCCACCGGGCCCACCTTTCTGCCTTGGCCCCTGCCGCGAGCATGAGGTGAGGTGGCTCAGGGCCTGCGCTGGTCGTCGAGCAGCGAGCGCCATCACCCATCAATCGGCCAGCTGAGCCATGGACTCCCTAGCTCCCAGCGATGCGAAAGCGAGAAAGAGTAGCTCTGGTGTCTGGGTGGAGGATGAAAAAGTAGCCCCGTAGCTCAAAACTCAAGAGGATAAGGATGGTGGATTGAAAAAAAACGAGTCCACGTGTAAGCGGACTGTGGCGTGGGATCATTAAGATAAAATTAGCATGTGATCATGTGTACATTATTTATTAATCAATCAATCACTAAATGCAAGTGTTTTTTTAACTCTTTTGTTACCCTAGTTTGTATGCTACCCATTCCTGCGTTCCAAACACACATTTTATTGATTTCCTCTGTTTTTCTCATTCCTCATTCCTTCGTTCATGTGATTCCTACCATTCCTATGATTTTTATTCCTTCATTCCAAACAGGGCATTAAAATGTCTACCACACCACGCCGCGTTAAGGCCCCCAAGATTCGGCATTGCCCCGGTCCTAAGCCATGTAGGGACGAGATCGTCGTCGTCGCCAGGTAGTAGGGAGCTGCTAATGCCACCGCCGCAGCTCCCACATCCTTCTCTTCCGCGGCTCCTCACCACCCATCCTGCGCTGCGCGGCCACCCGCACCGCATCCTCCTTGTGTCGCCGCCCTGAGCTCCACCCTGCCCCACACCACCACTGGCCCAAGACATGGACGTGGCGGAGGAGCAGTAGCCATGCTGGCCCGGGCTAGAGTCCCTGCTCTGCGCCGTCATGCTAACCGGCCGGATCTAGCACGCGAAAGTGGACGTGTGGCGGACGAGCAGTTCAACACCGATTAGAGAAGAGCTAGCGCACCTTCAACAGCCCCCATGGTGGGCCAATAACAGAGCTGAATGGACCGGCAGCAGCACAATGGCGTGATGTCTCTGGGCGGCGGTGGTGCCGGTGGGCGCAAAAATTGAAGAGATAAGGTTCGGTGATGGTGGAGATAAGGTTCAAAGATTTTACAGATGATGACTTAGGTTATGTAAAATTTATTTATGACAGTATGCTACACTCTTCCATGTGTGATGCGGTTTTACATAAAAGGCTTCAAGTTTTCTATTAATACACAATATCAATAGATAGTCATGCTTAATGTAAATTTGTATTTGTTTCCGCCCTAAAAAACATTAAATTGCAGAATAGGCTAGAGAAAAAAGATTTATTATTTCAATGTCACCAATAGAGAATTGGGTATTTGTCCTTGGCCCGATTTTTCATTTGTACCGGGGTATTTTTGCCCCGGGTACAAATGAGGATATTTGTACCGGTTGGAGCCACCGTCCGGTACAAATGTCCCATCAAGCGCGTCGGGTCTCCTCCCCACCCGATACAAATGCCTCACATTTGTATTGGGTGGTGGCTCTGTCAGGCTGAAATGTCCTGGCCTCACATTTATACCGGGTGGTAGCTTCGCCCGGTATAAATGTGATCACATTTGTACCGGGTTAAAAGAAGACCCGATACAAATGTGATTCCATCAATCGGGGGGCTTGTAAAAAATTTTGCCGGCCTCTCCTTCCCCGCGCCCCCTCTCTCTCATCTTATATTTCTTCACTTGTCTTCTATTTTAACGGGAGTACTCTGACTTTTCCTCTTCCTCCTCGTTTTTCTCTCATTCTCATTTCTTTCTTCATTCTCTTCTCTCACATCTCTCTCATTCTCCTTGCAGGACCGGGAGGGATTGGACGAGCGGCGCGCAGCGAGCGGGCGCAGTCCAGCGCTCGGCGCACAGGCCGGCGGGCTCGGTTTGGTGATTTTGTGAACTTGTGATGATTTTTGTGTTGATTTTGTGAAGAACGTGTGATATTGAGGTGATTTTTGTTGTGATTTTGTGAATATGTGATTGTGATTTATGTGATGATTCTTGTAAATATATGATTGTGAATCGTGTGGTTATTTTTTGAGATGAATCAACTAAATCTTATTGTAATTTGTTGATGAGATATGTGGGACGTAGAAAAGTAAAAAAAAAGAAAAGAAAAAAAAGGAATGGAAGGACCGAAGGAGGGTAGGATGAGGCTGACGGTGTAAAAAACACTTGTACCAAGGCTTGTTACCACCCGATACAAATGTGTCCTCTCATTTGTGCCGGAAGGCCTGTACCGATTGGATACTCGGTACAAATGAGGGTTACCAACTGGTACAAATGTCTGTTTTTCCAGTAGTGTGTAGTGGTCATACTATAATACTATTTTATGTTTTCATGGATAAATAACTTTGGACCTAACTATCAATTTCTCCTTGCTTATGTATATGCACAATGTGGAATGAAGATGCAAACACGTGGATGAAGGAAATACCGTAACACACGATGCTTTTATTTGATAGATGGCCCTGGCGTGGAATTTGTTTGTGAATGCAATTGTATTCAATAGTTTGGAATATTAACTGCAGGAAATGTGAAGATTGATGATCCACTAAGAGTAAATATATTTAAATTATTGATAAAGGTATGATACGAGCAAAACTCATAAAGAGCTCAAAGTTAAATTTCTAGCGTGAGCAGGATGTGTCATCTTTGCTAAATTTTGGTGTTTTGCAGTGCTAATGATCCTGCTTTGTTATTGAACGGAACCTTTTTATTTCCGTAGTAACGTAGCAACGCATGAGCCTTTATTATTGATTTATGTTTAATTTTACTTAAATCAATAAACCATCACTACATATATCCATAAATGATCATAATGATGTGGACATTTAGAATACCAAATTCTGCTTTATTCAACATTTATAGATAACAAAAGGTGCATCTTGGCTTTTCGAAATCTGAACGACATCTTGGTCCGATAAAATACATCCGTCCATTGTGTCAGCAACGCTAGCATGGATCAGCAATTCAGCGTGTAACAGCACTACGCATGGATCAGCTACGGGTCAAATAGAGGTGTTCTTCTCTTCATTGTTTGATTCATTAATCTGTGAGAGATGCACGTGACCAATATGAGCAATAATGTCAAATCTTCCTTGCCTCATGCATGCATATGAGCCACCATTCGAGCACCACTCAAGCAATGCTCAAACTTCATCATTCCAAAATTCCAAAGATCATGTTCAGTCTTCCCAAGATACCTTCCGGGTTCTACAGATTCCTCTCTTAAGTGTGTGCACAAACTAATTGATTTTGCAGTTTTTATGTGAGAAAAAAATTGGTTGGTGGTTTAGTTTTCATGTGTTGGGACGTAGTCTTAATTCAAAAATTGGAACACATTTTTTTTTTTAAAAAAATACACAAATTGGAAAAGAACAAATAGAGAGCTATCACCTCTAAACAGTTCATGTTTGTCTAATAATAATGTAATTTACATGGACCAAACGTATTTGTTTTTTCTGGATCATCTCAATGTTGTCGTCCAAATCTGATTGAAACATGAATAACCCTAATAACTTCTCATTTCAAAAACTTGTTGATTTTAGATTGTTGATAACTTATTAATGTTAAATAATGAAATATTATTCGATAGACACGTGCGTGCCGCACGTGCATTGTTACTAGAGAGAGTGTGTGTGTGTGTTTCTATATATATATATACATATACACATGTGCTATACTACACCTTAGGTGTAGAATCCTATTCTACACCCAGCACCCAAACCAACTCACAGGTTCGAACCAACCAGCCAGCCACCGGGTCCGCAAACGCGCAACCCATTACCCCCACCTTCGGCCCACTACCGGGTATCCACACCCATCCCACCAACCCATCCCGAACCCTGTACCAGTTCCATTTTCCCCGACTATATCGGGCGGCGGCCGCAACGAGATTTGCTAGGGCGGGCGGGACGACGTCGGGAACGGCGGCGAGGGTCTCTGACGGCTGTTGCGCAGGAGGCTCCCCCACCGCGACCCCCTTCAGGCTCCCTGCCCCTTGGTCGGAGGCCAGCTTGGAGATCAAGGCGGCGCGTGTCGAGGCTACAATAGTTTGTCGTCGGGAAGCTTCAGCCGAGGGAGGAGGAGGGTTCCCCGTGTGGGGCGAGACGGAGCGCAAGCAACGCTGAAGAAAAGGTGAGCTTCTACATCCCTGTACTACTATGAAGCACCCACTCCACCATCAGATTTACTTGATTCAATTAGTAAAATGAACAAAAAAAATCATCTAATCAAGAGCTTCGCCCTGGAGTGTTCTAATTTATGGGGGATTCTCTAGTAGAAGTTTTTGTGATTAAACCAGATCCATGACATGATGTGTTTGCTCATCCGTGGATCGCTTAAACTCTCACGATTGTGTCAGCATGTTGTGTGTGCATTTTTTTGCCCTGATTAAGTAAGGGTGATGCTGACGCATGCTTTTTGTTTGTGTAATTGCCTCAACGAAGTTGGAAGACACGCAGGTAGCACAATCCCTCATTTGTTTCTCTACACAAGACAATATGGGGGAAATTGAAGAGTAATTTAAGCTTTGGTAATCAAGTAGTCTAGTAGCTTTGGTAATCAAGACCAATACCAAGTAATCATACGGAACATCATTTTTAGGCTTACGTAGTTTTCACTGTTCATTTTCCTGAACTTATGCATTTTTACCGACAAGCTTTTTGTCAGTTGTTTATGTGAGCCTTTTTTAGGTTTCAGTAATATGTTAGTGGAGCAATTACAATACCTCTTTTCAGTAACATGTTTAGTAATCCACCAGATCTCAATTTAGTAGTCGATCCATCGAGTTTAGTAATTAATCTTGTTTACTAATCCATGTTTTGAAATTCCGAAATAATTATTGAACCAATGGCTTCTACTATTGACCACCACCGATGCCTTCCACTACTGGACATCAACACCTTCTACTACTGAATATTGATGCCTTCTCGCATTAACCAAAGAAACTTAGCGAGAATGGTATGAAGGATGATGGCCCCGTAATCTAATAATCACCTAGCGGCTCCATTAATTAAATTATCGCATCAATTCAAGTAACATTTACAAGGAGGATGAATTTTTAAAGTACTGCGGTAGTTAATTAAATTAAATTCGGATGGCTAGTGGCGAAATTTGAACTCATGCATTTTTCTGATGAGTTATTTTCGGTAGGTTTTCGTGTGAGCATTTTTTGTAGCTTTTAGCGAGATAGGTACAACAATCCCTTTCTTCGTTAACGGTTTCGGTGATCCATCAGATTTTGATTCAGTAATTAATCCACTTAGTCATGTAATTAATATTGTTTATGTAATTCAGTAGTCCATCAATTGGTTTTTCCAGATTGCTTGATGCTCGATGACAATGATCTAATACCAACTCATGACGGATATAGGATGATTCTACCTAAAACACATTTGGTATGTCCTCTCTCTTAGTATTTCAGTAATTACCTTTTTAATTTTTCTCTGATACTACACATCTCAGAACAGAGTAACTTTATGTGCGAGGATTTTCCTGCGTTCGCTTTTTTCCATTAGACATTTGATGTATATCCAATAATATATCTCCCTACCCCTACCATTGCAATTTCCCTTTTCTTTGCCTTCAACTGTGTTTTGTAATAAGCATTTGCTTATTTTTTCAGTAATACCCGCAAATGTATATGTTATGTTCAGTAATCTAGAGCTTCAGTGTTATTCAGTAATTTGTAGACCCTGTAAATCCCACATTTTCTTTGTGTTTTTGTTACCTCTACAATTTTTGTTGTGACATGCAATTCATGAATGGTGTGGTATTTTGTTTCCAAGGAGATTCGTGGATAGTTCTTGGAGTTGTAGAGAGAGTGTGACTACTAAACACTACACATTACTAAGTTAGCCTAACAGATATGTAAGAATTTTAGCCTCGGTAATGGATAAGCACCCATACCTTTTTGAGTTAGTTTAGTAGCACAATTTTTTGTTACTGCATGAGCTTTTTTGTTTTAGTAATTGGTTAATGGAGTAATTTACCCAATGGTCCTGGTAATTCTGATCTTATCTTTGCATTTCCGCAGTTTCATGAGTTCATTAAGCCATCATACGCATAGCGATAGTGCCTCAGTAATTCCATACCTGAAACATCAAGCGTAAACCCTGGCAAATATGCGCACTCCACTGAAATGAAAACAAATGGATGCAATAAAATTTACTAATTCAGGTTTCATAGGATCACTTGAATCATATCTCCTAGTTTGTCCCAAACTGTCTAACTCCAACTAGTAATTTTGCAAGAGTGCATCCAGTTCAATCATTTTTTGTGCAATTTTCTGAGAAGTGACTATGATTAATCCATGTGTCCAACATCTTACAATTGAGCCATATTCTAATTTTCAGTAGCATTGAGTGTGTTAGTAATTCAGTAGCATTGAATGTATTAGTAATTCAGCAGAAATTGTTGTTTCTTCGATAGTTCGGTAGTAGCACACAAGTGTCTTCGAGCAGTTCGGTAGTTTAGTAATTCTTTGTTATACTTCAATAGTCCATCTTCGTTTACCTTTCTTAGTAATTGTGTTTCAGTAATCCATCATATTTGATTCAATAGTTGATCCATTGTGTTCGGTAATTAATCTCGTATAGTAATGTAATTCGAAATAATTGTTAAACCAATACAATTTAGTTGTTCCAAGGAAGTGTAAACACTGAGCTTTAGTAGTTCAAGCTAATTATGTTCCTGGCTTGCAGCTCTTCAACTACTAAAGTTTGACATTTAGTACACTACCTTTCTCAGTAATTATGTACACTAGTCCATCATATTTGGTTTGGCATCCATTGTGTTCAGTAATTAATCTTGTTTAGTACTCCAGGTCATGTAATTCTGAAATAATTGTGTTTTATTCTCAAGTAGTCCAATAATATAGCTCTGTTTCAGTAAAATGTTGTCCTTGGTAATTTTCAAAAGCAATAGGCACTGATATGTATTTAACTCTTTAATAATTTGTTCGGTAATACATTTTTTGGCAAAGTTTTCCCCATCTCATTGTTTGAAGTGCATTTACAAGTGTGTTCAGTAGTGTAGATTTCAAATCAAGTAGTCCTTCAGTAATTAAGCTTTGTATAAGCTTAATTTGTTCAATACCTACTTCGAAAGTAGTCCATCCATTTAACTTTATCCAGTCAAATTTGTTCAGTAACCTTGTACCTTCAATAATTGTAATATACATGTGATGCTCAAGCCCCTAACATATTTGCATCTTGAATCCCAGTACAGGGTACCGTTTGTTTACCATAAGCGCAATGGATAAAGACCCTTTCCGCATAGTTCGAGCTATAGCACCCCTGTCGCTGTGTTCAGTAATTTTGTTTAAGTAGTTTTTGGGTTTGATAGGGCCTGTTTGGGACCAATGTAGTTGTTTGTTAACTATTTTTGTTTTGTTGTGTGTACTATTGTTTGCTATGTGAACTATTTTGGTAATTCAGTAATTTCACATGTTGGTAATTCGGTAATTCATGTTGTTTCAGTAATTCTTTTTGCCTTATATTTTTTTAGGTTGAAAGGGTTGATGCTCCAGCTAATTGTTTCTTTCTCTTTGTTTTCATTTTAGCCTGTAGTGGAGGGTGCTCTGGGCCACTGTAGCTCTTTGGAGGTGATTGGTCAGCTTCAGCATGTGGAAATGGCTCCCTTTAGCATGGTGATTGGTCCTGAAGGAGCAACAAAGCCAAGAAATATAGGTGGAACTATCACACGGGAAACACCTGCCTCCTGCTCAACATACTGAATGCCCCAAATTTGTTTATTTTCGCACATCTTCAGAGATGTTTTCGCACGGCTGTTGTATTTTTATAAGATTACACTATTTTTGGACTCTTGTAATTATTTCTTTGTAAACTCTTTGGATCTGAAAGTACCCTGCCATTTGCCTTTTTTGTTACTCCTCACAAAACATCAATTATTCTCCATCCAATATCAATGTAAAGTACCATTTAGTACATGTGGCTATTTTGTCTTTCAGATGACATGGGGGCCTTTTACTAACAAAACATAGCTCATCTTCCAAATTTATTGATTTTAAGTTCAGTTGCAGTTCCTCGTGTTTTCTTCAGTACTGTAGCCTTTTAATTCAGTAATCACAAGCATATCTGCAAGTAACTCGGTAATCACAAGCATATCCGTAGTTATCTCACTAATAGTACCTTAGTAATGCGAGCAATTCTTGAACATGATGTTTTGAGTCTTCGATAATTTCAACATTCATTACCTAATGTGATTTTGAGGCTTCGATAATTTAATCATTAGACGGTAATAGTACCTCGATGTCTGAGCAATTACTGAACATCATGTTTTGACTCTTCAGTAATTTCGGCATTCATTACCTAATGTGATTTTGAGGCTTCAATAATTTAACCATTAGACAGTAATAGTAGCTTAGTAATCTGAGCAATTACTGAACATCATGTTTTGAGTCTTTAGTAATTTCATTTAATGTCATTTTGAGGCTTCAGTAATTTAACCATTAGACAGTAATAGTAGCTTAGTAATCTGAGCAATCACTGAACATCATGTTTTGCCCCAACAAGAATCCATATCTGCAATAATTCAGTAATCACAAGCATATCTGGAATAACTCGGTAATCACAAGCATGCATATCTGTAGTAATTTCAGTAATCACAAGCATATCTGTAGTAATCTTAGTAATCACAAGCATGTCATTATTTTTCTTCAATGCTTCCATCTCTTCATGTGTGAAGTGATAGTTTAAAGTTCACCCTCGAGTGTTTAGTGATTGATCTTTTATCCTTTGGAGCATACCATCAGCTTCAGTCTTCAATCAAGTTCAGTAATACATCCCAATAGATTCAGTAATCAATACTTTTTATGGTTCAATAACTGTCACTACCTTTTTTAGTCCCTAACTTTTTGAGTTGCAGTTTGCAACCATAGGTTTTCAGTAACCAACATGACTTATTAGTCCACTAAATCACATAGTGCATGGGCATTAATAAAGTTGTGTGAAAGCAATTCAGTAATTCACAATATTTTCAGTAACCAACATGACTCATTTGGAAGTTCCACTCGATTTGTCGATCGGCGGTAGTAGGTGAGCAATAGAAGGAGAATGTTGACAAATGGTGGGATTTGATGCCGGAATTCATCAATTCACTTTGTGTCCGCCGCTATGCTCTCGCTTGCTACATCCTGCAAGATCCAAGTTAGGATCTCCACTCTCACATCTCTATCACGCCCGCGGATGAAGAAAAATCTCAATTCATTTCGAGATTTCGGGGGGAGGGCCGATGGGAGCCGGAACCTCGCCGCCCGCATGTCGCCACCCGGCCCGCCGCTCGTTGTTCCGCTCGCGCACCCCACGCCGTCGCGGCCGGCATGCCCCGTGCGGCGTGCACCCCGAGCCTCCCGACGAGCACCTCCCGGCACCGCGCGCTCCAAGTGCCACCGCGGTCGCGACCCGCCGGCCGCCCGCTGCGCCGTTTGCTCGTCGCGCGCCCTCGAAGGCCGCACAGTCTCGTTGTCATGCCTGCGCCTGCTCCCTGCGCACCATTGGACACTCGTGTGCTCACCCACCATGCCGACGCCGCCATACCCGTGAGATGGGTCGTCAGAGACGCCGCCGCTGCAGGTCACCGCGCGCGCTGTCGCTCCCAACCGCCCCGATCTGTGTGCGCGCCCCGCTGCTCCCCGGCTCGTCGCGTGCAGCCGCCTCTTCACGCTCGGCCCTCGCGCCCACACGGGAAAAGAAGGCTGGTTGGAATGGGGACGGGTGCGGGTCCGCGGGAGTTAAACGGGTCGGGGTTGGTGGAGGTTGCATCTGGTTGGTTAGATAGGATGCTGGGTTTGGTTGGTTTGGGTGTAGAATGCTATTCTACACCTAGGGTGTAGAATAGCGCTACCGTGTATATATATATATATATATATATGCGCTATACTACACCCTATATATATATATGTGCTATACTACACCCTAGGTGTAGAATGAGATTCTACACCCACCGAGCCAGACCGGCACGCACCGAGCCGGCCAACCCGCTCGCATCACACCCACAACAAAACAACGGACCCAGGCACGCACGCCACACCCACGCCCGAACCAACCCGCATCCCCCAAACCCGCGCGCGGCCCACCCGGTAACCGCCGACCACGAACCCCACCCTTTTTACCGTCTTACGCTCTCTTTCCTTATCCTCTTCTCTCAGATCCCCTTTTCGTTCCATCCCGGCATCTGCGATTTCTTCAAGGCGACTCCGGCGGCGCGGGGGTAGGCGGCGGCGTGGGTCTCCGGCGGCGCCTCTCGCTCTCAATCTGTACGCGCCCCTTCTTCCTCCCTCCCGCGAGCACCTCCTGCCTTCTAACCCATTCGTCGGGATCCAGGGATTTGCAGACAAGGCTGATGCGAGGCGAGGGTGCAGCACGGCGCCGCGCATGAAGGGTACCTGTTGGTGATTCGCACGCGCACTCTGGTGAGCGTCTCCTCCCACCACCTATGGTTCCATGCCTGTTTTTTGCGTAGGGTTCCATTTTCACGCTTTTTTTGCCTAGGGTTTCATGTATGTGCTTTTTGCCTAGGGTTTCATGTATGTGCTTTTTGCCTAGGGTTCGATTTTCGTTTTTGTCCTAATGTATTTTGCCATAGAGTTGTCTGCGTAGTACATGTATTTTCTGTCTAGGATTTTTTTTTGTGTTTCAGTAATCGACCATCAATTTCATGAGTTTTCTTTAGTGCCAGTAGTAAGGTATTTTTAATTCAGTAATTTTAAGTGGTATAATGTTACATATCAATACTTTTTTTGCTATTTTTCAGTGGTGTTTATGATTGCTTGATAGATTGATAACTCTATTTTTTTTAGGTAATTCGGGGGGGGGGTCTTTTTTGTGTAATATGCTATACGTTTTGATTTTGCTCCCCAACATGCAAGTGTCTCCAGAGAGAAAAACTCCATTAGTGCTAGGCCCTTTTAGCTTACAACCACTTTCAAATCCAGAATTGAATTGTACTCCAATGACAATCACCGGTAGGCTAGTAAGCTGGTGTGCTGGCAACACATGCAGTAGAGATGCAAGGTTTGTTCAAAATCTAAGGTTGCATAGTAGTAATTTTTTGGCCTCAACATTCTGCATTCATACAGTAATTTTCATGTTAATTATAGTGTGTCAGTTGATCACTAAATCCCCCCTCCCATGCATGCTTTGGTTTAATTTTTATTCATTAATGAATGGATTTCGTAGCTTTATATTTTTTGTTCCATTTTTAGGCTTAGTAATCCCCTTTTCTTCTTTTTAGTAATTCCACTGTAAAATTTCAATTTGTGTGAATGGATCCTCCCCGACGCAACTGCCCAACCCCCCTGGTTTTGTCGGTTCTGACGTAGCGAGTCAGCTTGTGTCAGGTGAATTATAGCATATTTTTTTCATGCTCTTCTTTCACCTAGTCAATGTGCATTTTTGGCTATTCTTTATTAAAGCATTTTTTTGGTTTCTCACCTTTTTTTTGCGGATGAAGAAGAACAGCCCCTGGTCGATGAACAAGCTTCGCAATCATCAACACAACGTCGTCGTGTTGTTCGTAAGGTCCCTATTAGCGGGGGTAGCCCAGCAAGAACAAAATTCAAGTGACGATTTTGTGAAACCAAAATCGAGTGGTATGAGGATTAAGAAGGCGGGGGTGAAGCCCCCTAAGCAAGCACCTCGCGGTACAAGAACGAAAGACACCGAGCATCCTATTCAGGACGATAAGGTATATGTGTGCTTTTTTTATAAACTGTTTTATAATCTGTTCCATTTTTTAGTTTCAGTAATCATTCAGTAGTTTAGCTTACAAGTAATCAATTCAGTAATTTTAGCTTACAGTAATCACTTCAATAATCAATCACTCAGTTTTTTTAGCTTATCTTAAGTAATTTAGCTTACAGTAATCACTTCAGTTACTCAGTAATTTTATCTTACAGTAATCACTTCAATAATCAATCACTCAGTAATTTTTAGCTTCCCTTAAGTCATCTAGCTTACAGTAATCACTTTCAGTTACTCAGTAACTTTAGCTTACAGTAATCACTTCAGTAATCAATCACTCAGTAATTTTTAGCTTACCTTAAGTAATCTAGCTTACCGTAATCATTTCAGTTACTCAGTAATTTTAGTTTACAGTAATCAATTCAGTAATTTTAGCTTACCTTAAGTAATTTAGCTTACCATAATCATTTCAGTTACTCAATAATTTTAGCTTACAGTAATCAATTCAGTAATTTTAGCTACAGTAATCACTTCAATAATCAATCACTCAGTAATTTTTAGCTTCCGTTAAGTCATCTAGCTTACAGTAATCACTTTTCAGTTACTCAGTAATTTTAGCTTACAGTAATCAATTCAGTAATTTTTTTAGCTTACAGTAATCACTTCCATAATCACTCAGTTTTTTTGCTTACAGTTCTCACTTTAGTAATTTAGTCATTTTCAGCTTACCTTCAGTAATTAATCTTATATTAATCACTTTTTCAGTTTTCCAGTAAACTGATTTTCTTAATCTATTTTTCATTGTTGATTGCTTTATAATATGTTCTAATTTAGTTTCGTTAATCACTCAGCAGTCATTTTCAGTGTAGCTTCAGTAATTTAGCTTTAGTAATCACTTTTCATTTTTTATTAAACTGATTTACAATTGTTTTATTACTGATTAGTCTTTTTTATATTAATAGAAGAAAAAAACATATCCAACCATACGCTGTGCTCCTGCTTCTGTTTTCAACATACTGAGTGCGATGAGTCAGCCTATGAAAGATGAGTTGATCCGTTTGGGCTTTAAGGATTTTCTCTCATTCTCTCTCGATAAGATCGATGATAGAATGCTCGCCACTTTTCTCATGGATCATATAGAGGTTGACCCACTTCGTATTGTCATCAATGGGAGGGAACTTCCAATTACTCCATGATTGTCAAGCTTGTCTTAGGCATTCCCGATAGAAACAAACCTCTTGATTTTGTTTCTGCATCTGATAAAGCAATGTACCAGAAAGAGCTCAGGGATGAATGTGTAAAGAGAGGCATGCAGAACATTGTTAGTGAGAAGCGCAAGAAAAATTCAAAAATTAGGAGATTCAAGGAGCTGAAGCCAAATGAGGTTCCTAGGTACTCCCACCCCACCTTTTTTTTTGTAATCAGTCATGCAATTTCACCTTTTTTCATTATCCTGGTAATTTGATAGTATAGTAATTCAGCAACAAAGAGTTATTGTTTAGTAATTTCATAGTTCAGTAATTCAAATCAAGTGTCTTAGTAATATCAACAGTTTAATTCTCTTTATGAATTTCTCTCATCTCTTTTTTTTTGCTCTTTTATGTTTAGTAATTTTGATAGTTCAGTAGATCAGTAATTATGTCAGTTGGAGTTGTTCAGTAATTTTCCTTTTTTTTAAATTGTAGGTATGTTATTGAAGAGTTTGTAAAGAAGGGTAATGGTGATGCTTGGAGCATTAGGTGTTTCTTCATGACTCTTCTAGACGGATTGCTTTTCTCTACAAGTGCTCTCTTTGTCCCCGGAGATATTTATTACTATTGCAAGAACATAGAAGATGTTGCCAAGTACGACCTTTGTCCGTCGTTGTTGATGATTTGACTGTAAAGGCAAAGAAGTGGAAGAAAGTCGCCCCCAGTGACAGGTCAGGGGCAACTTCAGTCCAGGGCTGTGTTGCGCTTGTTGTGGTAATGCTTTGATTCTTTTTATATTTTCTTTTCTGAACTAATACTTTTGTACGGTCAGTAATACATGCTCAGTAATATGTTCAAATATGTTTAGTAATACATGCTCGGTAATGCAGTATAGTAATATGTTTTTTCATTGCGGTATATATTACTTGGATGACCTTTTCTCGCCCCGCCCATATGCTCGATGGATGCAAAATCAACTCCACGTGCTTCATTATTCAATTCTAATCTTGTTGACAAGATTGCGAAAGCTGATATGAAGTATGCTTCTGATGGCAAGACAATTACATATGGCAATCTTGAAGTAAGTTGTCCCACTTAATTCCAACTATGCCGCCTAAATAAATGTTGGTTTTTTCCTCCTACCCATCTGATTTTTTTTACTCAACCATCTTCTTGCATTGTTTTTTAGTTTCGCAGCAAAGCTGGAACCTGCTATGAAGATGTGAGGGGTGATGACTTGCCTTCGCCAGATGCGTGCCCCCCTGAACCTGCCAAACGCAAGCGTCATCGGTCGGATGCAGCAGAAAAGCAGCAGCGATCAGAGGCCACTGTCGCTGGTGCCATGCCCACAAAGCGTCCGCGCAGACCATCAAAACCCAGCTCTGCTGCACACAATAATTTAGATGCTTCGTCCCTTCACTTGCTCCCAAGATTTGAGGGCATTATCTCTCGGATTGAGGATGAGAAGCTGCAGGCAGAGGCTAGAGTTGCCTTGCAGGATCATGATAGGCGGATGGACGCAGCTATGGAGCTTGTTGAAGATGGGAAAAGGTTGGTCTCTGAAGGGGAGAGTAATATCAAAGATGCCCATAGAAATGTATGTTCTGCATTGACAAGATTGTTCGGAGGTGCTTATGATCTTGGTTCCCCAAGGGATATTCGAGCAAGATGCCGGTCTGCTGCAAAAAGCGGCGTGACGCCTGAGGTCTCACCTTTTTTTCTGCTTTTTGTCTTTTTGCGTCTTTGCTATTTTTGCTTTATTTTTTCAGTAATCAACGTCTTTCAGTAATTTTGTCTTCAGTAATTCCTGCTGTTAGTAATTCTCTTTTTTTAGGATGATGTTGATGCTTCAATTGCAAGTGGCACAATAGGCGGGAGGTGTAGCGCTAAGCCCAATTATGGTGTCGGGGGTAGCCCTCCCCCCACCAATACTGGCGTACTCACTGATGATGATGTTGACAACAGCCGTGACCAGATTGATGCCGAGGGGGGTATTGATATTCCCAATGTGGCTGCTGCAAGCTCTCCAAAGGTTTTTTTCCCAACTTTTTTTGTTGTGTTAGTTCAGTATTTATTTTTTCTTCAGTAATAATCTTTTATGGTCAGTAATTAATACACACATTCTCTGTAATGATACATGCCTGGTATTGAAATATTTTTATGCTCATCATTTCTCGATCTACAGATCTGTTAGCTTATATTTCTAATTTTATTTGATTACTGAGTCACTGACGACCCCTGGCCCAACTATTTGTTTGCTATGTGAATATTGTTTGCTGTGCAAACTATTTTTGGTAATTCAGTAATTTCATCCGGTTGCTCAAGGGCAGGTATTACGTCACGGGGTTCTATGGGTTTGTGGTTCATGTAGTCAATAGAGAGAGCATCACTCAAAATTCAGAATCCAATGTGACCATTTGTTTTCAGTAATAGGGTATTATGTTCTTTAGTAGTTCAATAGTAAACTAGAACTACTTTGTAGGGACCCAGAGAAGCATTGTGAAACCAAGATGGCACCCTCCCTCCCTCCCTCCCTCGAGCCTCCTCCCCCCCCCTCCGTTTTTCTTCATTTTTAATGTTTTCTTTCTGTGATGCTTGTTTGCGAGCATATATACAATAATGATCAGTAGTACAATTTTTCAGTAATTAGCATTCAGTAATAGATTAGTTCAATAGTACAAAGTCTTTTATCATAGATTAGTTGAGTGGTACATTTTGTCTTTTTTATGCTCAGTAATTAGCCTTCAGTAATATAGATTAGTTTATTAGTACAAAGTTTTTTCTTAGTTCAGTAATTGGACACTGTAGCTTTACAAATAGGCTTTGGTAATTGGCTTTGTGTTGGTAGTCTAGTAATTTTGAGTCATGTATTTTCAGTAATCAATTAATATCAGTAATTTAGTAATCATGTATCAACATATGTAATTTAGTAATTTGGTGGTTCAGTAATTCTATAACCATTCATTATTTAATTTAGTAATCGGTAATCCACAACGTACCGGAATCTAGTAATTTATCTAGGATCCCCATTAATTAAAGTAGTGTCATTCGGTAGAACAAGATTTTTTCGGAGATTTCATCCGTAGTTAACACTAGTGGCATATTACTGCTTGTATACACTTTTTAGGTGTGATCTGTGGCATATTACTGCATGTATACACTTTTTTAGGTGTGATCTGTACCCTCTTGATGACCCCTAGTATGTTCAGTAATGCAGTAATATTACTGACAACTGAGATTACTGATTATTAAAGATTCAGGTTTTCAAATACTGAGATTATTGATTACTGATCGTTTTGTCACCCAACAATTTTTAGTAAACACCGTCCTAATTTCAGTAATCCCATCTATAGTTCATTTTTCAGTAATCTACAGTAACCAACATCATGGTATACTCAGTGATTTTATACTAAGTAACATGTATTTTGAAATATTTTTAATATTACTTTTTTAAACTTTTTTAGGATAAAGATGACGGTGCCACGCGTGTTGAGGGTAGCCCCCTTCACCAATGATGATGCAATCACTGATGGTGGTCAGATTGATAAGACAATTGACAAGGTTCGAATGCTACATGTTTTTATTAATTTTTTGAAATTAATTATACGTGCACATCTTTTTTCGATCAGTAATTAATATTTACTTGCTTAATACTTTACTATATATATTTATAATCAGTAATGTAGTATCAAGTGCGTATTTTCAGTAGCTGTCGCTATTAAAAATATATATTTTGACTGACTTAGTAGTTGATCCTTTTCTTTTTTATTCAACCCGTGTTTTTCTAGTACACATTTTTGCTTCAGTAATTGATCCTCGAGATTTACAAACGCATCCCAACAATTTTTAGTAAACACCGTCCCAATTTTCAGTAATCCCATCTATAGTTCATTTTTCAGTAATCCACGGTAACCAACATCACGGTATACTTGGTAATATATACTAAGTAATACAATCAACATGTCTTTTGAAATATTTTTAATATTACTTTTTTTAATATTTTTAATATTTTTTTAGGATGTCCCAACTACATCATCAACTGGTGCAATGGATAAAGATGACGGTGCCACGCGTGTTGAGGATAGCCCCCCTCTTACCAATGATGATGCAATCACTGATGGTGGTCTGATTGATAATACAATTGACAAGGTTCGAATGCTACATGTCTTTATTAATTTTTTTGAAATTAATTATACGCGCACATCTTTTTTCTGATCAGTAATTAATATTTACATGCTTAGTATTTTTACTATATATTTTATAATCAGTAATTTAGCATCAAATGCGTATTTTCAATAGCTGTCGCTATGCTCAGTATTTGTTTTTCCTGCCCAGGATGGTACGATTGTGGGTCCAACCAACTACGCGGATGCATGATGTTTTTTGTTCTTTTTATTCAGCAATATGCTACTTTTTGGTTGTTTGTGTTTTCTGCTATCTTGTTGTTGCAGCTTTTATGTGTGAATGATAACATCCTATATATTAATGTATTAGTTTCAGTAATTAGCGTCATGGATTTTAGTTCAGTATTTTTTTGTATTTTTAGTTCTACTACGCGCGAGTTCAGTAATATGTCTTTATGCATTCAGTTATCACATTTTTTGTTTCTACATAGGAGACAAATGCCCAACCCATTTTCAGCCCACCTCTTTTCCACCCATCAACATATCACATACAACCACCTTCATTCAATGATAGTACATGCCAATCAAAGCCAACATTGGATAAAACACCAACACAACACGAAATGTCACCGCATGTGATGCTCCACTTGACCAAGGCACACAAGGAACGCGAGTACCGCCGGTGTTAACGAGATGTTGTTTGATCGCGAGCATTGGAACGATATATCAAGCGTTTTGCGCGACATTGATGAAAGCCAAGGCACGGAACAAGATCTAGCTGCGCCGCCGGCGTGTCTCCTATGAAGCCTTGCCACCAAACAATCGAGGTTTGCGGCCATGATTCACACCTTTACCTCCTTTATCACGTTTAGTTCAAGAATCGCTTTTTCACTTTTCTATTCGGTAATGCTACAATATCACATGTAAAATTATTACTGATTTTTATTAATTTTGTCCAAAACAGTCACATGCCAAGACTTATAACGGGCGAGAATAAGGACATTGTAGACATTTTCAAGTGCCCACCAATCTAGGGTGTCAATTGGCATTATTTCAACTTAGCAAACAAGGCTACAACAAGGGGCAGCAAGTTAGTGGTTTCATCCAGGTTCCCATTCCCGCAACGTTGCCTCTCTGATGTTGAAAAAGCAATGCAGCTCCGTGCCGTCATCATGGCAACACCAGCAACGAAAAAGATGCAACTGTAAGTGCTCATATCTCATCCCCTCTTTTTGTTTTGCACTTATTTTGTACTTCTCTTTTTTTCACTTTTTTATTGTAACTATGCAACTGTTTCCCCTACCCCCTCCCCTTTCATGCAGTAGCAGTTTGTTGAGAGCAAGTTCAGATTTGTATTATCGCACCGCTCATTCATGCATGGAGTCAAGATCTAGCATTGTGGATTCATTCTTGGATGCTTCGACATGCAAAAGCAGTTTCATTCATTTTTTCGAAGACTCGCTTGATGAATGATGACAAGGCCGCGAACCCGATCGCCCTATTTACGGGATAATTCTACCAATAGCGCTTTACGTACGCGCCCTCGATATAAATTTTCTCCTATAACTTCCGCTATCGTTTTTGTTCAGTAATTGCTCGGTTCAGTAATTATGATTCAGTAATTAATGCTACTTTTTTTGGTAATCAATCGGTCGGTAATTATGATCCTACTTTGTCCAAGAATTGCACTAACTTTTTTATATCAAAATGTATACGAACACTATTCCGCACGAGCGATACTTCACCGGTTCTCCATACTCACATTCTTCGAGACTCTACTTCCTCGGTGAATTTTTTGAGTCGAAGAGTTATTGTTTGCAAAGATTGTAAGTAAATTACTCACATCTTCGGATAATTTTGATCACATACTTCAAGAATCCGTAGTATGTAACTATTTTTTTGTTAGTAATAGACTCCATTTTATTCTTTTTTTTATAAAAAGGTCATTCTGCCTGTGTACCATTCAAGGGATGTGACACGTGGAGAGGGTCATTGGTCGCTATATTGTGTTAATTTAGTTCACGGACAGATTGATATTCTTGATCCATTCCCTTGGACTAATGAGCAAGATCGGGTTGCCTTTCATGGAGTCATCGGAGGGCGAATACGCTATCGACTCAATCTTTGTTTTCCAGGATTTCACACACGGCAGGTTCATTGATTTCTCCCAGTTTGGTTTGCCATTTGTCTCGGTGCCCAAGTTCAGTAATAACTATGATGATGCTCTATATATCATGCTATTTATGGAGCATTATGATGGTGGTTTGCGCAAGGTTAATGTTGACATAGATCCGGTTTGTTACCTTTTCTGTCTCCCAATATTCCTTTCTTTTTGGTTTTTTTCAAATCATATTACACATGTCCTTACTGGACATTTACCTTTTTTTGCAGGATTTTGGAACGGAGTACAAGGCCCAAATTTTGTACTACATGATCTTCCACAAGCTGAACGCATGCGAGAAGCGATTCTCGGATGAAATTTGTGAACTAGCTCCACGGTAGAATCTTTTTTTGGGTGCAATGTACATATTTCAAAACATGGCAGCTTTTCATGTCATTACGTAAACGCGTCTTCAAAACTACCGTGTATCATATCTTGCGTTCGGTAATAACTAGATATCGTACCAAAGCAATGACCACTTATTAGTCTATATGTGCTCGGTAACATTTTTTTTCGGTGGGCCGTATGTTTTCTCTATTTTTTTTGGCGCCAGGATGGCATGTGTTTTCAAATTGTTTTCTCTCAGTAATCATCGGCAATAATTTTTTTTACCGAGTAATTTTTTGCACAACTCAAGTAATAGCTTTTATGTTTTACTAGAATATGCAAGTTCGGTCTTTTTTTACGTGCTCGGTAACACATCGAGCCTCGCCGATGTATGTGTTCAGTAATGACCACTTTACATCTACATTTGTCGGGATCTCAAACTTAGTAATTGTTTTCGTTAGTAAACGTTTTTTGGGCATCACTAGCCGATCATCACATAAGAAAATCCATTTTTTCTCGCACCTAAATATGAAAACGTTATCCAAGTAACTCGGTATATCGGTAATACATTTTTACACTCGGTAACCATAATTTGCTATTTTCAGTAACCAGTATATCACTAATCCTTTATGCACTCCGCAAACATTAGTACCATTTTTCCCCTCTTACATGCTCAACAAAGAATTAATTAACATTTTTTTGTTAAACTACAATTGCAACACTTATTGTCCATGTTTCAAACAGTCCTCCTTATGCAGTCGTCTTTTGCCTTCCACTCCCTACTGGCCTACCCCTAGGTCTTTTAGGGGGTGGGGCATCTCTACCGCATGATGTAGAGTAGTGGCCGAGCTGGTTGCATTTGGAGCAGCGTCGCACGTGGCTTGATTGTTTGGGGCGCTTGAAGTGAGGTGCTGGGACATCTCCACCTGTAGCATTTCTCTTGCGGCTCCCCTTTGTTGTCGAGATCGGAGGAGCCGATGCAGAGATGACCTGTTCCTCCAACGCAATGTTTGCTGCAGGAGGCTCAGGTGTAGGTGTCGGCGTATGCCCTGGAGCGTTAGGAGCCGCTTGCTGCTCCAACGGAATGCTTCCAGGAGGGGGTTCAAGTGGACCTACTGGTCCCATTGCAGGTATATGTGATGGAGCGGTAAGTGCCGCCGGACCCACGTCGTGTGTCATCTTGCTGATGGTTGCAATCGCCTGCTGCAGCAAATCCTTGCACTTGGCAACACCCTGCTTGCATGGTTACAAAAAAAGCATTAGTTAGTAATCAACATTAATACAGTAATCAACATTAACACAGTAATGCAGCTATGCATCCAGTAATCGAGTAACCATTTTTGTAATCTAGTAATCTAGTAATCAAGTAATAAACACTAACACAGTAATCCAGTAATACATCCAGTACTCAACATTACCACAGTAATGCAGCTATGCATCCAGTAATCGAGTAACCATTTTTGTAATGTAGTAATCAAGTAATAAAACAATAATACAGTAATCCAGTAATACATCCAGTAATCAACATTACCACAGCAATCCAGTAATATTGATAATGAAGCTCCGCCTCACCTCAGCTGACATAACCGCTTCTTGTTGGAGCGCCGACCAATGAGGCAACAATTCAAGCATCCTGCTGGCTTTTGTGCTCCCATCGGTGTCCAATAAATTTAGTATCATGTCTGTCAAACGCGAAATTCACCCTCGCATTTCTTGTATATCTTTTTGGAATATATCGAGATGGGATATACACAACTTGCAGGTTAATAAATATAGCTACCAAATGTGGGCAGAACATCCCTGCATGTTAACAAAACACACATTTTTTTGTTTTTCAGCATCTCAGTCATTGCTTTTTTTAAGTTTTGTCATTATTTCAGTAATTTTATTCATCAGCCATCAAGAAGTGAATTTTTTTTACGTACCTGTATGCTCCACCCTCATGCACTCACAATTGAATATTGAAAGCTCTGGCATTTCTTCGTTCACAACCGCTTTCACCCAATATTCGTGCTGTAACCATGGGAAATCAGTCGGCGGCCTTGTGTGACCTACAAGATAGTAATTTGGTTTCTCTGGGTGTATACGCACGCGGAAACCAGTGCCCGCCTTGAACCTCCGTTTGAATTCATTGTAGACATTCCTGGTATACACACGTGCAAGTTGCCTGTCGAATCCATAGTTTGAAGCTGTCACACATAGAGCCTACATAAAAAAGAGCAAAACAAACGTCCATTACCGCATTCCTAAGGCTTTTTTAAGCAACATTCTAGTGCAAAACCATCACACATCAAACATGTTCTTTTTTACCTGAGAATTGTACTCCTCTGCAGACTCTTTTTCCTTTGTGTGCTCCAGGAGTTCTAGGAATGACTTTGCAAATTCATGTATGGATGTAGAGTTGTCACAATATCCATGCTTCACAACCCTATTCACACTCTCACTCCTCTGAGTAGATGTAACGGTTCCACAAAAAATTTCTTTGAAGTAGGATGCTATCCACCACCTTCTGTCATCGTAGAGCTTTTGGAGGATCCTTGACTCATGGATTCCATACTTGTCAAGCATGGCTTGCCAAGCTTGTTCAAACTCAATCGGAGTTAGAGGGTGGTTTATGATCGTCGTCAAAGTTTCGTGGAACCCATTATGCTGTGAGTTAAGTTGATTCAGCTCATGTTTATACTTGTTCGTGATATGCCACCCGCAAGACCGGTGTTTTGTGTTGGGAAACACCAACCCTATTGCCTTCTCAATCGAGCTGTCCTGATCTGCAATATATTTTTTTTCATGTGAATATGAACAATTCAGTAATTCAGAATAACAACTATTCAGCAACTCAGAATATCAACAATTCAGTAATTCAGAATAACAGTAATCCAAGAATTCAGTAAATCAATCACCCAGTAACTAGGAATAACAATCTTCCAAGAATTCGAATATCAACAATTTAGTAACTCGAATAAGAATCATTTAGTAATTTTATTATATCAACAATTCAGTAATTCAGAATAACAATAATTCAGCAAGTCAGAATAAGAACCATCCAGTAATTCAGTAAATCAATCACCCAGTAACTAGGAATAACAATCATCCAGTAATTCAGCATAACAATCATTCAGTAATTCAGAATAACATTTTCATTCAGCAGAAATGATCCAGTACATCCCATTTATTAATTTAGTATTAAATCAGGAGGGGGGGTGGCACACCTGTGAATATGACAATTGGATCTTTTCCACGCACGCAAATCTGAAACTGTCGAAACAACCACTCAAACGTGTCTGCCTTCTCATCCCTCAAAGAAAGCTTGCCCAAATACGACATTCTGCATCTGGTTGTTAAACCCAACAAACATGGCCAGGGGCATACTATATTGATTTGTCCGATATGTTGTATCAAAGGTCACAACTTCAGAATAATCTGTCGAAAAAGTTGCGTTTTTAAAAAGTACAAACATGAATTTTTTTATTTTTTCCAATTTTTTTGTTTGTCGCAACACCAATGTGAATCAATGACAAATTGGCACATGGGGGTGGGGGGGGGCGGGGGTTCGTGTACCTGCGTAGTCTCCTTGCTGGCTAGCGTGGCTCCAAAAAACATTTCTAACTACATTTTCATCATCAAGTTGGAATTCACAAAAAAACTGCGGGTTCTTGGCTTTGCGGTCCCCGAAGAATGCTTGAAGCTTGGGAATGTCGTCAACACGTTCTTCTCTCACACGGCCGCTCTCGCATGTTTACCAAAGTGTTTTTATAAAAACAGCCACAACAATTTTTTGGAAACATTCATCATTTCAGTAATACGGACCAATTTTTCAGTAATCAAACAAAGAACACAAACCTGTTCTGGATATCCCTCTCAGTGAATTGTAGGTTGTCCGAACCACCAGCAATGATGCACAGGACTCGCATAACGTTTGGGTGAGGCACATGTCCCGCATGCATTGTGTCAACTAATTGCATCATGCTAGGCTCCTTGACCTTGTGGGCCGACATACTTTTGGTCATACGCGGTGTAGGGATTATCTTATGATTGTGGTCCAGCAAAATCCTTGCAAAAAAGGCATGTGATTTGTCTTCAGATAGTTTAGCCAAGACCATTGCCTTGCATCTGCCGCGCTTTGACGTCTTGCTTGGTGACACGTTCGGGCCTTCATCGACCGCCCCGTGTTTCCCTTCTTTTGTGCAACAAAACTCTTGGGCATCCTTCCCCCTCTTCCGTTTTTCTTCACGCCAAACCCGGCCAACCTTGCATACGGCGTGTAGAATTCAAACGCTTCATCCGGCGATCGAAAGTGCATTTCATAGTTCGGAACATAACGATGGTCCAAATCATCGCCCGTTCAGTAACAATAAATGTGCGGTTCAAGAATCATTCAGAAATAACCTCATCCAATAACTTAGTAATATATTTCATCCAGTAACTTAGTAAATAATCATTAAGTAACTATATTCAACTAGTAATTCATTAAAATAATCAGTCAGTACTAAACTCATTCAGTAATTCAGTAAAATAATCAATCAGCAACTCAGTAATAATCATTCAGTAATATATTCATCAGTAATTTAATCATTAAGTAATAAAATCAACTAGTATTTTATTAAAATAATTGGTCAGTACTAAACTCATTCAGTAAAATTATCATTCAAGTAACTCGGTAATAATCGTTCGGCAACATATATATTCATCCAAGTAACTCAATCATTAATTATAAACTCAACCACTAATTCATTAAACAAAATCATTCATCATTTCAAGAATACGGACCAATTTTTCGAGAACCACATCAAACTTGTTGATTCGGTTTCCATAGTTACTCACTTTGGAATCATTATTTTTTGCTTAATACGTTAGACTTTTTTTTTTAGAATAACTCACATGTGTGAATGTACGGTTAGCATCCGGAGACACCATTTGTTCGGGGACCGCACACGCCGGGAGGCGTCATAACAAAGACGATGGTGCATATCGTCCCTGAGCCAGGTCGGGCTGATAACAAGTGCACCACCAATAGTAACTTCTGGTGTCCTCGTCACAACTGCACTTGCAGCGCCACCCACATCGGTTGGATCTGGAGATGTTTGTGTAGCCACGGCTGACGGTGCCATCGACACTGGTGTTGCCAACACACGTTTACTGACAAGGCTGATAGAAGGGCTCGCCCGATTGACTGCAGCATCACCACCGTCCATATCTGCAGTATGACAAAAAAATAATCAATGCCCTAGTCTTAAAACAATCAATCCATTTTGCGGGGTGACATCAAGCTATTATATCCCGTAACACAGTACGTCTCAGTAATCCAGAGGATTTTTGCAGCAGTAAGCCAGTATCACAGTAATTTTCCCAAATCAAGCGTTCACCACACACAAAAATTAGCGTTCCCAAATCAATCCATGCGATTTTCTCAATCTAGTCAGTAATCAGTAGACAATTAAACAGTATGATTACGCAAAAATCGGCGATCCGATGAATTGCGACACACCAAGGAATCACACAAACGGAAATCACGAGAAAATCCCGGTAATCGAGGGGGGGGGGGGGGGGTAATCTGTGTGGGATCGAGAAGGAATCCGGGGGGGGGCGAGGAAATCGCTTTCTAGTGAATGGCGGACTAGCAATTACTGAGAGGGAATCTTAAATCGAACAAAAAAAATCACCCGATCTAAGCTTCTAGTGAATGGCGGAGGGAGGACCTGAGGTATACGAGATCCCCAAATCAAGTCGCACTCCCCACGCGCTGCTGCTCTCGCGAACCCCACGCGGCGTTGCTCTCGCGCGCACGCTTGGACCCGCACCGCGGCGTTCCTCCACGCGGCGGCTCGCGCTCCGCCCTCGCGGCGCGCGCCGCCGCTCACGCCTCGCGCTCGCAACGAACAGAAGGGGGCGGTCGGGGGGATGATAACGGGTCGGGGGGGATGATAACGGGTCGGGGGGGATGATAACAGAAGGTGAGGTGGGATCCGGTTTGGGGGAAGAAGCTGGTTGGGTTGGACCGGTTGGGTGTATGTTGGGTCCATGGGTGTAGAATCCCATTCTACACCTAGGGTGTAGAATAGCGCTATATATATATATATATGAGTTTTGACAAGATTCTATTTTTTCTAAGTTGTTTTGCCAAACTGTTGGAAACTATTTTTTTGTTTTGCCAAAATTAGACGGATGCCAGGTTGATTTGCCAAATTGTTGCTGTTGCTCAATGGAAAGGAAGAAATAACCAAATGAGCAAATAAAAACTAGCGTATCCGGTTTTTGAAGAGATCTCGTTTTTTAATCTAGTGGAGTATGTACTGACAACTGTAATTGAACGACTCAGACCAAGTCACATAACCTTTGCATCACCGAAGGTTCAAATTTTGCCTGAAAAAACAAGCATGGCACCATAGCGCTTAATAATCACACAAGTAAACTATGACCAAATAATTCAAAGCACTTCTCTCCGCCATGGGCTAATGGGCCAGCAACCAGAATTCGAAGTCGAGACATGACCAACTTGTTACTTGATTGTCATATTATGCACGATTCAGTGACAGATCTAGGATTCAGATGTAAGGGGGCTCAACACCTTATTCTACTTCTAAACACTAGAAAAACTTCATTTATAGCAAAAAAAATAGAGAAGAGTGAAAGAGGGCTTCATTGTTGTGCAAGCAAGGATATGAACACCTTCTTCTACCCCTAAACACTCATTTATAGCAGAAAATTTCAAAAAGGCTCAAGAATAGTTCCTTTATTACGTATATATCTCTTCTCTGGCACGCGCACACAGTCCTCAATCACACACGCGGTCCTTTTCCTGGTTGGTTTGCTCGACGATCGGTCCAGTTGTTATGCATGCATAAGCCAGAATGCAATGACTTAGGGTCGAAGAAACCGACTATATAAAAATATAAAATGAATCCAACTCACGGAATTGTGGCACCACCGGACCACTGATCACTAATCACTCTCGAGCACAAACAAACATCACAAGGCCACAGGATATGGGAATCCATCCATCGGATACGCTTTTGCCTAAGCTCTGGGCTGCACCGGATATCCTTTGTATCGAATATTACAGGGACAGGCCTATAAAACCCGGCACCCTCCACGACTCCCAGCAGGCCAGCACCCATCACACAACCACAAGCACAAAGCTCATCACAGAGCAGAAAACCCAACCCAACCAACCCGAACGAGATGGCGGCATCAGCTCTGAACACCTTCGTCGCCGCCTGCCTCCTGGCCCTCGTCGTCGCCGCAGGTCTCTGCTCGATCTCAACTCTCCTCCCCCGGCCCTTGTGATTTTGCACGCGTCGGAGACTGACCGACCGGCCGGTCGTGTTGATGCAGGTGCGGCACGGATCGTGCCGGACGCGGACACGCAGGACCCGGACACGCTGACGACGAGGGCGTGCCACAGCAACAACAGGTGGAGCGGCCACCTGTGCAAGGACGTGTGCTTGGCCAGCGGGTTCAGCCGCTACGACTTCACCCTGGCCAACACGGCCACGGGGTCCCTGTCCACCTGCTGCTGCTGCCCCAAGGGCTACAAGGGATCGTGCCTCAACGTCAAGTAGTGTGGGGTGGGATCTCCTGCCCGCCGCGACGCACGGCTGGCTCCTGGCTGTGTACGAGCCAGATCGAGTGCTCGTGTATGTAGGGGGAGTTTAGTTTGGGCATAATCAAAGAGAATAAAAGTAAAGTGACATCGTATTGTGTCCCTAAACTCTAGGGTTGCAAGCGGGGCGGTTTGCGGCTGCCCGCCCCGCGTCCGCACCAGCCGCGACCTCGATCACGGGTGTAGGCGTCAGCCCGCATGCCGTCGCTTGCTTTTCGCGGACGAAACCGGCGACCCGCATGTGCCCGCAACGCCGGACGCTGCCCTGGCTTCCTGGGAGAAGCTCGCAACTAACAATTATTAAATTACTAGCTTGCTGCTTGCGTCACGATACACAGATACAGTATAACATGCAATTCATCGAAAAGCCTTCAAAAACCAGAGCGTGAGCTTCAGATGGTTATCAGTATTCAGTGCACGCGTTGGTGTCGCTGCCGCCCGGCCAGCGGTACGAGGGCACTCCCAATGGTAAATTAAATGTGGTTTCCATCTGCATTAATTACTTGGACAGCTAAGCAAAAATCTGATGTGGCACTAGAGTTATTGAAGAGAGAAGGTAAAAAAAAAAGAAGAAAAGGTTTCCTCCCCCAGACTCGACGTCCTTGCTCGGATCAAGACACGAAGACGTCGCAAAATCGCCGTTGGGAAGACCTCGGTAGAGTCTTGCGGATCCGCTGCTCCCCTCCTCCTCCCGCGTGCTCCTCTCCCGCGCGCGCCGCCGCGTTCCCTCCTTCCGTGCGCAATTTTCCCGCGCCTCGCGAGCTCTTCTTCCTCCGCGTGCTCTTGTTCAACGTCGTGCATCGCCTACCAAAGCGTGCCGCACTCATTTTTCTTTGGTGCTGGGTCTCCCTTGCTGCTGCCCACCAAATCCCTCTCAAATCCCTCCCAATCTCGTGTTGCTGGCCAAGAATCCGTCCCAAATCCATCCTCCCTCCCAATTCCTTCGTAATCGGTTGCACATGAATCCACTGCGGCAGCCGTCCTCAAGGTCTAGGCAACACAGGGTAGGGAAAGGCCGGCGTGCTCTCGCCCCCTCCCTGCCGGAGGCATTATGGCCGCCGTCACCCCCCTCCCGGTCGGAGCTACTACGGTCGCCGCGGCCCTCCTCCCTGCCCCATATGCTACGGTCGCCGCGGCCCTCCTCCCTGCCCCATATGCTACGGTCGCCGCCCCCTCCCTGCCGGAGTGCATGATAAAATCATGAAGCCAGGGGATATATGGACGGGATCAGGCGATCAGCACTGGGAAACCAGACGTAATCAGATTGGGACGCTGTTCATCGCATCTTCCATTGAAGATTTTTTTAATCGTCCAGCAGAGTGAAGATTGAATTGGAACACCAGCCAGCAATCAGATCCAGGTATTTTATTGTAGACTCACCTTCAAGCAATCAGTACAGGTCTCTGGTGAACATATATAGTTTGGAACTTGGAAACACTTGAGTAATAGGAGCTGAAAAGGGTATCAGAGTAACAATAGTTATGATGAGTATTGTGGCTGCATAATTGTGGGGGAAGTAATTTTGGTTGTCGTATTTTTCTGAGAAATATTTTGGTGGTATGCTTCTGACGGCGGTGTGTTGTTGCAGAAATTTGTGTTGGTTGTTGTAGAACTGTGCATTGTGTTGTGCCGCCGTTGATCCATCTCTTTTTGATGTTGTATTTAAGTTATTTGTTGTACCATGATTAGTATAGAAATCAGCTGTTGGGGAGGGTGATTTCTATTGGCATTAACTTCTCTTGGAAACTACTCAAGAAACTTGCCATTGGGAGTTCCCGACCCCTTGCGCTTCTCCATGAACCGTTGCAGACACCTTGCAAGTCGCAACTGGCAGGTCTGCGGCGGCGCTGGTCTGAGGCTCCATTACCGCTCCTCCTCGCGTCGTGGCGGCGGTAAGGTGCAGCAGGCTGGCCGCCTTGTCTGTCGGGATCACGTCGAGCATCAGGGCGGCAGGACGTGGGTGATCCTTGATCCTCGAACTGATTCTGGCTGGCGTCGGATGCCAGGCATGAGGTGCGCCGTCACAGCCGCGGCCCGCGGCGATCCTGATGCCTGATGCTGCGGCTGCCGGATGATTTTGCTATTGCAGCCGATGCTGTTGCGGCGGCAGAGGCAATTCAGCTCATCCGTTCGTTGCGGGCTTTACGGCGCTGTTGGGCGTCGCAGGTTGACCGCGTAGAGCTGCTCTAGTTTACGCGTTCATATGCGGGGCTAGGTGGGCTCACGGCGCGGGCAGCGGGTTGGCGGGAGAACCTGCGCCGCTTGCATCCATACTAAACTCTGCTTTTACGATGACCAAGCTGCTTTGCGTCCGTAAAGAAAAATTGGCAACTCAAGCTGGCGTCAGGCAGGTTTAGCACACCAGCCACCTGGCTGCCGTTCGACGAAAATGTTGTCTACTTTTTTCAAAATATGGGTAAAAGGTCACATAGAATTTAGAAAGTAGAGATACAGTATATACTTTCTCATGGGCAAACATGTCTTTTCATATGAATGTTAACATTGTTAAGTGAACAGTGACAAACTCTGTCTTCAGCTATTCTTAAAAAAAACTGTCTCCAGTTTGAAAAAAAGTAAGAGCAAAATCACAAAGTTGAAAAAACAAAGACAAAATCATCATTTCAATCCAAAACAAAGACACGAACACAATAACCCCCTTTTTATATACTGTAATAATAGCTCAAGCACAAGTAAAACCATGACCAAATAATTCAAATCGGAACGTGACCAGCGGCACGCTGGGTCGCCGGCCAACCCCGCGTGCCCCAGGCTGTCCCTCCACCGCCGCGGTGGCTCGTGCCGCTCCCTCGCGCTCCGCGCCCTCGCCGCACATGTCGCGCATCTTGCGCTCCGGGTATGCCTCGGCCCGCCACGTCGACCGCGCCGCCGCTCGCCGCGTCCAGGGAGTCGAACACCGCCGATTCCAGGGTGTTGGCCGCGGGCGGGTCGGCGACAGTCCTATTGAGGCTCCAGGTACGCCGCCTTCCCTCGTGGATTCGCCACCGGCCGCTGACGCATTGGCCGCGCAGTGGTGGAACGGAGTCTCCTAGGTCCGTAGAACCAGGGCATGGCAAGCGGGCAGGACGCAGGAGGAGCCGAGGAGGAACGGCGGCGCGCGGGCTGGGTGGACGCCAGAATTGAGGACCATGTGTGGTTCGAGGACCGGTGGATGGTCGCTTCCTTGTGTGATGAGTGATTGACAACGTTGTGTGGACTGATTCTTGGCTAAGTATTGCAGGTGCAGGTTGTGGCTTGACTTGTGTTGGTGCAGGTGAAGAACAAGCGCGAAAAGTCATCGCCGGTGAGGCCTCCAGGTGTGGAGAAGACAAGTAGGCTTCGTTCGAGGGACCCGGTGGCCAGCGAGGTCAAGTGCGGGCCGCATGGTGGCATGAACAGCAAGATGAAGTCGTGGACAGTTTCTTGGTAGAGCCTTAAAACCAAGGTCGAGCCGGGACTACGTGGGAGCCAAGTCATGAGTGGAGATTGGCGGAGGCTACACCGAGTTCGCGGGGTTTGCAGTGGTTCACCAGAAAACCACTGGGTTACTCGGTTGAGCCACAAAACCGAGGCCGAAGACTCGACGAGGAGGTGCGGCCACCCAGGCCGGTTCAACCGCCCAGGAGGGGCGGTCAGACCACCTGGACCGGTCAGATTGCCCGGGTCGGTCTAACCGTCCTGGTCGCTAGCGCCGAGATGTTTCGAAGCGGAGGACACATGTCGGGATCGCAAGGCTTGCGTCGAGGCTAAGCAGGTTGCGGTCGCCGGGCATCCGTCCGATGAAGAAAATCCGAAGACTTCCAAATTCGCCCTTGAGGGGCCTGTATCCCTAGTTATTAAGTAAGGGTAGTTTAGTCTTTTGGGTGCCTCCATATATACTCTTTGAGGGGATGGATGGCACCCAACTCTTAGAACCCTAGCTCACTTGTTTTTCCATTTCCGTTCTCTTTTTCCTCTAGTTTTTCCTAGGACTAGCTTGAGAGCTTCATGTGAGATCTAGAGAGAGGGATGGATGTATGGGTGGCACGCTAGACCTTGTACGAACCTTCATGGTACGTATAGATTGTTCGGCGTTGTTCCTCAAGGTGGTGATGTGTGTCGTATGAACCTCCCTGGGCCCACTATCTCGGTGGGTACCAGGACCGACTACTCGGTGGGTCCCTGGGACTACCCGACTTGCGCTACACGGTACCTGATGGCGTGAAGCACAAGGACTACAGAGGAGAAGTACTCGACTAGGAAGCTGTACATGTCCCGCACTGTATGGAAGACTCCTAGACGTACTCGACTAGTACTCTCTCCCTACTCCGACTTGTAACCCTGCCTCCCGGACTATATAAGGTGAGGCAGGGACCCCTCTCTGATCATCTCATCTCACGGCGTACAATTGCACCATCTTGTAATCGTACCCAATCAATCCAGAGCTACGCAGCATACATGACGTAGGGTATTACGCACCTCGCGGCCCGAACCTGTCTAAATTGTGTGCCACGTGTCTCTTCCTTCGAGTTACCGATCTCGGCGAGGCCACATTCATCTACTTCGGGTACTCCCCTTAGTAGGTTGCCGGTCTAAAACACCGACAGCTGGCGCGCCAAGTAGGGGTTCTCGCGCGAGATCACATGGCGAACTCGACGGCTCCTGTCTACTTCAAGCCAACCGTCGCCTTCAACTGTGGTGACACCTTTGTTTTCGGCGCTTGGGTCTGCACTGCTGATGGTGCGGGATCTTTCCAGCGCCGCCTCACCATGCTGCCTAACCCGAAGACTGGCTTTGTGACGCTTCCTGAAGTTATCACAGGCGAACTCGCCGGCAAGTTCGGCGAAATTTCGCTCTTCAACAATCATGCTGACTTCGGGCTCGGGTCCACTTCCAACTCGAACTCGATGTCTCCGTGGGCTATCGCATGCGAGCCGGCTACTCAGCCATCGCATGTGGTCTCTCCACCCCGCGAGCGCTCCACGCATGGCCCCCGCATTGTCAGCAGGGCCCGCACGGAGGCTCCCTCTTCGCGCCGGGCCGGCAAGGAGCCCGTACCCGAGTACAACTCGGACTCCGACACCGCTCCCGGCCACGCTTCGGGCTCCAACCCCCTCTCCGGCTTCTACTCGGATTCCGCGTACGAGTTCGACTTCGGGTCGGACCCAGAGGATCCCGAGTCGGAGGACAACACTACTGAGCATCCCTTATCAGGACCGGCCTCTGGGCTAGTTATAACGTCCACACCTGCCGGGAGATTCGTCTACTGGCCAGATCGCAAGCCCGCTGACCTGATAAGTGGAGACTCACGCTACGTCGCCTACATCGACTCGCTCCCATTCCAGGAGGGAACACCGCTTGCCTGAGCTGACTCGTACACCCCAACTGAGGTGGCGAGCTCTGAGTCCAGTCTTAGCACCCCTGATCGCCAAGTCTTCATGGCTGCCGGCGACACGCCAGGACCTTCAGGGACGGCTCAAGACAAGTACCTTGAAGACATCTCCGCGACGAGCCGTTCCCCGGCGACGCACCTCGCGGACGAGACCGCCGCCAACAGGGACGCTCGACGTGAGCGTAACAGGAAGCGCAACGAACGACGCCGGCGTCTCAGAGACAACCTCCCCATCCGCAACCTTGCGGAAGCTCTCGAGGCGGTTGAGAGAAGAGTACACACTACCCCCGAGCAATGCCTCATGTCGATCACAGCTCGATCGACACAGGCTCAGGGAATACGTGCTGGAGAAGTCATCGCCAGGCTCGCTGAAGACGCTTACTTCATGCGGGTCGACAACAGGGTCAACCAGCCTCCTCCCGCCAGGAACCGCGACAACGAAGCTACAAGTCGCAGCGCCGACCTCGGTCGCAACCGTACTCGTGTTGAGCTCCCAGCTCAGCCAAACCGTACTCGTGCAAACGCCGGCGGACCCTCACAGGGTGGCAACAGCAACCGTGAGGTCGTCCCTCACCGCGCCCATGGTGGTAGCGGCTGTGACCCTGACGGTGGCGGCATCGACGACGGAAGCTCCAACCACGGAGCCAACAGGAGGGCCGGCGGCGGCGGCAGTCGCGGCGGTCGAGACCACGCGAACAACCACGCCTCCGGAGCCTCGCAGGGCGGCTACGACGCCCGCGAAGATTGAAGAGCTGCGGCGGAAGAAGTCAGCCACCGCAGGCGACAACGACGGCTTCCCCGCCTTCTCACCTCGACTTCGCAACTTGCTCCTCCCCGACAAGTTCAAGCCTTTGGGGATTACCAAGTACGACGCGAAGCAGGACCCAATCCAGTGGCTCAGGTGCTACACCCTCTCCATTGAGAACGCTGGCGGCAACAAAGACACCAAGTGCCTCTACTTCCCCTTCTGCCTGGACCAAGCCCCACTCACATGGCTCGAGTCGCTGGACAAGCACTCGATCGACAAGTGGGACCAGCTAAAGGAGCAGTTCACCAGCAACTTCGCGGGCGCCATGGGCCGCTCGGGTACTCGCATGGACCTGTCCATGGTCAAGCAGGAACAAGGCGAGACCCTCCGCAAGTACATGCGCCGCTTTTTCAACAAGCGCGCTAGTGTAGTCGACGTCACCGACAAGGAGGTCATCGACCTCTTCCAGGACGGCCTCTACCATCGCCGCACCTTTGAAGACTTCGGTCGCCGCCGCCCCAAGTCCATCCCCCACCTCAAGGACATGATTACGTCCTGGGCGGATGAAGAGGACAAGGCCAACGCCAAGTACGACGCCATCCGTGGCAAGAACAAGCAGAACAAGGGCGGCGACAGCGGCAACAACGGGAACCAAGGCGGTCGTAGCAACAACAACAACTACTCGGGTCCCAACCGCAAGCGCAAGCCAGACAACACTGTCGCGGCTATCCAGCTCCCCGCGAAGGAGAACTCGAAGAAGAACTCCGGCGGCTTCAAAGACTTGCTGAAGGAGAAGTGCCCGTGGCATCTAGACGACAACCACACCACCGAGCAGTGCTACCAACTCAGGCGAGCACTCAAGAGTACTCCAGAGCCACCGCACCCTCACGACAAGAAAGGCAAGAAGAAGAACGACGGAGACAATGCCGACTTCCAGGAACCCGACAAGACCGTCAACATCCTCTTCGGCGGACTACCCAGCAGGCGGGAGCAAAAGGCTACTCGTCGAGAAGTCATGAGCATTGAACCAGCGGTCCCGACCCCTCTCAGGTGGTTGGAGGTACCCATTACCTTCTCCCGCGTGGATCAATGGACCAGCTTCTCCGAACCAAGGCGGTTCCCTCTCGTTCTGAAGCCAGTGGTCGTGGGCTCCAAGCTCAACAAGGTCCTCATCGACGGTGGAAGCGGGCTCAACGTCCTTTTCACCAAGACCTTGAAGAAGATGAAGCTCGACATCACCCACATGCTCACCAAGAGCAACACGCCTTTCTACGGCATCGTCCCCAGTAACGCGGTAATCCCACTAGGCTCAGTGGTCCTGCCAGTTACCTTCGGGGAATCTCGGGACAACTATCGTACCGAGTACATCAAGTTCGAGGTCGCGGACTTCGAGACATCCTACCATGCCATCCTCGGCAGACCGGTCATCGCCAAATTCATGGCGGTGCCCCACTACACCTACTTGGTACTCAAGATGCCAAGCCCAGCGGGTGTACTCTCTCTCTAAGGGGACTTGAAGATCTCGCACGACTGCGACACCGAAGCCGTGGAGATCGCCTCTACAAATCAAGTACCCAACACGATGATGGAGGTCTATGCCGTGTCGAAGAAGCTTGCTACAAGTGAACTCGACATCCCTGAGAAGTCTGACAAAGCCAACAAGCCTCAGCCACCTGAGGAGGTTCTGGTCAAGACGATCGACCTCGGGACAGGCGACGCCAGTAAGACCACCACCATCGGGGCCGACCTCGACCCAAAATAGGAAGACGCGCTCATCAACTTCCTCCGGGCTAACCGCGACATCTTCGCGTGGAAGCCAGCGGACATGCCAGGAGTGCCCAGGGAGTTGATTGAGCACTGCCTCAACGTCGATCCTAAGGCCACCCCCAAGCGACAACACCTCCGACGTTTCGCCGACGACAGACGAGATGCCATCAAGAAGGAACTCGCCAAACTACTCGCGGCTAGCTTCATCAGAGAAGTCTTCCATCCTGAGTGGCTTGCCAACCCCGTCCTCGTCCGCAAGAAGAACTCGAACGAGTGGAGGATGTGCGTCGACTACACTGATCTCAACAAGCACTGCCCCAAGGACCCTTTTGGGTTGCCGCGGATTGATCAAGTCATCGACTCTACAGCGGGCTGCGACCTGCTTTGCTTCCTCGACTGCTACTCCGGGTACCACCAGATCGCGATCAAGGAAGAAGACCAAGAGAAGACCGCGTTCATCACCCCGTTTGGCGCGTACTGCTACACGACCATGTCTTTCGGGTTGAAGAACGCCGGCGCCACCTACAAACGAGCTATCCATGCCTGCTTCAAGAGGCAGCTCAACAAGAACGTCGAAGCCTACGTGGATGACGTGGTCGTCAAGACCAGAGACTCCAGTAACCTCATCGACGACCTTGAAGAGACTTTCGCATCCCTGCGCGAGTGCCGCTGGAAGCTCAACCCGAACAAATGCATCTTCGGCGTGCCTTCGGGCAAACTACTCGGCTTCATCATCAGCCAACGCGGCATCGAAGCCAACCCTGAGAAGATTGAAAGTGCATCTTGGCCCCTAATTATTTTGGTGATAATGACAAGCACGATTTGTGGTATTTAATGCTTTGACAAGATGTGTGCAGGTCTTAAATGAATAAAACTCATGTGGTTGATCAAAGGAAGGCCCCCAATTTCAAGTCGTTGCTTTCAACTCGAATCAAGGCTTAATTTATTTTTACTTTTGAATTTGAGTATAGGAAACACCGTACTACAAAGGGGGATGCAAATCAATAGCCAAGAGATGCTAAAAGTGCTCTAGAAGGTAATCCAAGTGAGTGAGAAGAGTTGAGAGTTGACACGTACACAAATGCTTCTCTTTTCTTAAACTCCCAGGCTGGGCCGGTTGTACCGACGCCACGTCGGTACTACCGACGATCGCCCATCGGTAGTACCGGCGCAGGGCCGGTATACCGATAAAGCTTCTCTGGCAAGTTTTAGCCACGGGGTCGGTACTACCGACCCTGTGTCGGTACTACAGATGACCCTACTGTTTTAGTTCAGAAACCCCCCCCCTCGGTAGTACCGATACCGTGTCGGTAGTACCGGGGTTACACGTTTTTGCACAGTAACGGCTAGTTTTCAGCCCCTTGTATTTAAGCCCCCTTCTCCCTCCTCACTCATTGCTGACCAACCACGAGACAAACACTTCCTTGAGCATTCACTCCACCTCTCCCCTCTCCTCTAGAGCTAATCCTTGGTTCCCTTGAGCTAGGGTTTGAGAAGAGAGGTGAATTCTAGTGAAGTGTGACCAAGCTTTGAGAGCCCCTTCGTTCTTCTCCTTCTCAAGAGCACTTGAAGCATCTCCGAGTTTTTGGTTTGCATTTGTTACTCTTGAAGCTTGCTTCTAGACGGTTAGGCGTCGCCCGCAAGTGCTCTCTTGGTGTGGTGCACCCGGGATCGTTTGTATTGCCCTCTCCTTTGTGGAGAATTCTTAGTGAGCACCAATCTTCCTTTGTGGGGGTTGGAAGAGGAAAAGAGGCTCTTGGTGATAGCCCTCCCTTTGTGGGATCCTCAACGGAGACGTAGCATCCTTTGTGGGTGTGAACTTCGGATTAAATCTTGTGTCTCCTTTGCTTGCTTGAATTCTTTGTTTCTAACTAACCCTAGAACTTGTTTTAGCCCGATCTATCAATTGGTTGCTATCCAACTCATTTCTGTGGTTGCAGGTGGTTCTTAGCATCTAAACTTAAACTTTGATTCAAGTAGAATTGCTAGAAACCTCACAGAATTCAAATTTCGCTTTAGGTCATTTCTGCCTGTCGGTAGTACCGACCTGGTACCGGTAGTACCGACGCCGTCGGTAGAACCGACACCACGTCGGTAGTACCGACATGAGTTTTAATCCGCTGCTTTTGTTTCAAAAATTTGAAGTGATCCTATTCACCCCCCCTCTAGGCATCACAAGGTCCTTTCAAAGATCTCCGCCATCACCAGCATGAAAGCTCCCACGTGCATCAAAGACGTCCAGAAGCTGACCGGGTGCATGGCGGCCTTGAACAGATTCATCTCGAAGCTTGGAGAACGGGGGCTCCCCTTCTTCAAACTACTCAAGCACCAAGAGAAGTTCGTGTGGACCCCAGAGGTGGACCAAGCCCTTGCTCAGCTCAAGGACTTCCTATCGAAGCCACCAGTCCTCACGACTCCTCGTAAAGGTGAGCAACTACTGCTCTACCTCATTGCGACTACTCATGTGGTCAGTACTGCCATCATCGTTGAGCGGCAGAAAGACAGCCACGCCTATCCAGTCTAGCACCCAGTCTACTTCGTCAGCGAGGTGTTGTCAGAATCCAAGGCACGCTACCAGCCTGTGCAGAAGCTCCTGTACGCGGTGCTCATACCCTCGCGGAAGCTACGACACTACTTCCAGCAGTACTCGATCTCCGTTGTCACCGACTACCCGCTCGGTGACATCTTAAGGAACCAAGACGCTACAGGAAGAATCTCCAAGTGGGCAGTCGAGCTCGGCGCCCTCACCATCGACTTCAAGCCACGCACAACCATGAAGTCGCAAGCTCTAGTCGACTTCATGGCAGAGTGGCGGGAGAATCAGCTACCTACTCAAACCGTGCGACCAGAGCATTGGGTGATGTACTTTGACGGCTCACTCAACCTCGAGGGCGCAGGTGCAGGGGTACTCCTGATCTCTCCAACGGGCGAACAACTCAAGTACGTCCCGCATCTTCTGGAAGGTCTCAAACAACGAAGCCGAGTACGAAGCTCTCCTACACGGGCTCCGCCTCGCGGCTTCACTGGGCATCAAGCGGCTACTAGTCTACGACGACTCCGCAGTGGTCATCAACCAAGTCAACAAGTCCTGGGACCGCAACAAGGAGAACATGGACGCCTACTGCCTAGAAGTCCGCAAGCTCGAGAACAAGTTCTACGGTCTCGAGTTCCACCACATCGTCCGCGACAACAATGTTACAGCGGACGTCCTGTCGAAGCTTGGTTCAACTCGCGCTCAAGTACCAGCGGGTGTCTTCGTCCACGACCTTCACGCGCCATCCATCCCGGAGCCGGCGCCACCGACCTCTTGCCAAGCGCATCCGCCAGCTGGCCGGGAGGTCATGATGATCGACGTGGACTGGAGGCAACCCTTCATCGACTACCTCAGCGAGCAGAAGGTTCCCTCGGACAAGGACTTGGCTAAGCAGCTCATCCGCCACGCCAAGTCCTACGTCCTCGTCGAAGACAAGCTTTACAAGCGGGGCGCATCTTCTGGAGTACTCATGAAGTGTGTCCCCAGACAAGAAGGCAAGGGCATCTTGGAGGAGATCCACAAGGGCGTCTGCGGCAACTACGCGTCTTCTCGTACGCTGGTCAGCAAGGCCTTCCGGCGAGCCTTCTACTGGCCCACAGCTCTGGGCGACGCCGAAGAACTCGTCAGAAGGTGCCACGGATGTCAATACTTCGCCAAGCAACAACACGTCCCAGCCTACAAGATAGTCACCATACCGCCAACCTGGCCCTTTGCTTGCTGGGGGCTCGACATGATTGGGCCACTGCCAACTGCGCCGGGTGGATTCAACAGAGTATTGGTGGCCATCGACAAGTTCACCAAGTGGATCGAGGTCAAGCCGGTCACATGCCCCAAGGCTGACAGAGTACTCGACTTCCTGGATGAACTCGTACATCGCTATGGACTACCCCACCGCATCATCACAGACCTGGGCTCTAACTTCAACAACCACCAGTTCTGGGAGTACTGCGAGAACAGCGGGATCGACGTCCGATATGTCTCAGTCGCCCATCCTCGGGCCACCGGACAAGTCGAGCGCGCCAACGGGATGGTGCTCGACGCTCTCAAGAAGCGGCTACACGACGCTGCTAACTCTAAAGGAGGCAAGTGGATCAAGGAACTACCCAATGCACTCTGGGGGCTACGTGCTCAATCCTCCACGCCAACGGGGCAATCCCCTTACTTCCTGGTCTACGGCTCCGAAGCAATCCTCCCTGCTGATGTCATATGGGATTTACCAGCAGTGGAGCACTACGAAAAGGCGTCTCTGAAGACAGCAGACGAGTTTGTCAGTGTTTTAGACCGGCAACCTACTACGGGGAGTACCCGAAGTAGATGATTGTGACTCGCCGAGATCGGTAACTCGAAGGAAGAGACACGTGGCACACAATTTAGACAGGTTCGGGCCGCGAGGTGCGTAATACCCTACGTCCTGTATGCTGCGTAGCTCTGGATCGATAGGGCACGATTACAAGATGGTGCAATAGTGCGCCGTGAGTTGTGGGGGATTGGTTGAGGTGATCCTGAGATTGGTCCCTGCCTCGCCTTATATAGTCCAGGAGGCAGGGTTACAAGTCGGAGTAGGGAAAGAGTACTAGTCGAGTACGTCTAGGAGACCTCTATACAGTGCGGAACATGTACAGATCCCTAACCGAGTACTACTCCTGTGTAGTCCTTGTGCTCCACGCCTTCAGGTGCCGTGCAGCGCAAGCCGGGTAGTCCCAGGGGCCCACCGAGTAGTCGGTCCTGGTTCCCACCGATGCAGTGGGCCCAGGGAGGTCCATACGACAAGCCCCCGAGTACTTTGTAGTCGAGAAGGATAGCTTCAAGTAGTCTTGACGGCCTTAACGAGTAGTCCTCAAGCGTCCTTGAGTGCTACAAGTCAAAAGTCCTCAAGAGTAGTCGAAGCATCCCGAGGCTGGAATGTACTCCACCGATGTTTGAGCAATCTTGAAGTCTTCTCGAGTAGTCCCAAGCGTCCTTGAAATCGCTCTTCGAAGGTCTTCAAGAAATGTCCGTCTTGTCTTGAAGCCGGAGCCGTTATGGAGATGCGATTTGCGTAACCGCATTCCACATGAAGTAGCCCCCGAGCCCTCGAGCCGCGGGCTCTGGCTGAGGGTCCATCTGAAATCTTGGCAAGAAAATCCCGAAAAATCCGGAGAGAAAAAACCGAAGGACACGTGGCACGGAGCCCCCGAGCCTTGAGTCGAGTACTTCCTCTCGAATTGAAGGGTCTTCTTGGAGAATGTGTCCTGAGATGCTCTTGAGACTAGCCGCTTCCCAGGTGGTCGAGTAGAAGTAGCCGAGCCCCCGAGGTGAGGCGCGTCGACTAGTAGAATACGAAGAGACACGCGCAGCCGCTGAGTCAGCCGCGCGTGGACTTATCCAGCCGCCCGTTGCGGAGGCGATTTGGCTTATAAATAGAAGCCAAAACCCTTAGGGTTTTTCACCCAAGTGAGCCGCAGTCATCTCCATTTGAATCTAGAAGCAAATCCACCCCCAGCAGCCTGCTGCCGCCGTAGTAGATCTGAGCGCATCGCCACCCGAAGCCTTCTAGGGTAGCCCCCGAGCGGATGCGAGTGAAAACTCCTTGCACTTGGAGAATGAAGCCGTCGCCGTCGAAGACGTCCAAGGCCGGCGGGAAGAAGAGGAGCCGTGCAGAGGCCGCCGCAGCCGCCACTGGTGCGGTGCCGCCCCTGTCTCCACCGCGCGCTGATCCAAGCCGCGAGTGGAAAAAATCGAAGGTCAAGACGGAGGACTCGCCGACCCCCGCCGAACAGTGGGTTCATCAGGGAGAAGGAAGTCGACATGTGGAGATCCGCCGCAGAGATCCTTATCCGATGGAGAAGGCCGAAGACGAGATCCCGATGTTCTCGCGCTTCGTGGGGCGCGGTCTTGCGCTCCCAAGGCAAGCGACTTCTTCAAGGGGCCGCTCGGGTACTACGGCATCGAGTACCTCAACTTGAACCCCAACGGCATCTTCCACACGTTGGTCTTCGTCCACTTCTGCGAGGCCTTCCTCGGAATCAAGCCGCACTGGGTGCTCTTCCGGAAGTTCTTCCGCGTCAAGCCGCAGCCCAGTGCCTCCAACCCCAGAGTAGTCGGAGGAGCTGGGATCCAGCTGAGGGAGGACGCCGTAGATCAGTACCTGGCGTACAAGCTCGTGGACTCCAACATGGACTGGAAGACGAGATGGTTCTACATCACCAACCACCACCCTGGCCTGCCGAAGCCGAGCGGACGGCGGCCCCGTGCATCACGAGTGGTGGAACACAGAGCCCACCATGCAGAGGGGATCCGGCTCCCCGAGCCGCTAGCACGCATTCGAGTGCTCGAGAGAAGCCGGACCGAGGGCCGAGCACGTGGCCTTCGGTTCATGAAGCGCAGATCCGGCCCGCTGATGGCGCGGGATACGCTGGGCTTTGAGTACACCGGCGATGACGACTCGTCGCGGATGCCGGGGGGCGAGTTGGACGACAACGACATCATCGAGAGGTTGTCGCGCATCTTCAAGGACATGCCGCCGTACACGGCGTGCCCGGTCGAGGAGTACTCCGCCGCGCACCCGCCCAACGAGGTGAGTAGCCGTACCCCCCTCATCGAGTAGTGAGTACTTGTAGTAGAGTTGTTGACGCCTTGTGTCTTTGCGCAGGATGATCTGAAGCGGTTCGTCTCCGAGCCACAGCCGCCACCGAGCGGGATCGAGATCCCGGTGGAGGGGAAGGTGAAGGAGCGTCGCGAAGTCGGTGAAGGCGACGACACCGTCATCGTGGAGGATACCTCCGATGACGACGACGAAGATGAAGAGACTCTTCAGGACCGCTTCCAACTGCGGTCGAGGTTTAGCCGTCCGGGCTTGCCTCATGTTCCACTTGTTCAAGACCCTCCGGCTAGCCTGGAGGCTAGCCTTGCTGCGCCGCCGCGGAAGCCGCGCAACCCCACCAAGAAGCGGGTGGCGAAGAAAATGAAGGTCTCAGAGACCACGCCTCCGGAGGTAAGTTATCTTGAGCAGAGTGGTCGAGTACCCTGTATTCGAGTACATCGCTGATGAGTAGTCGTCCTTTGTGTGCAGGAGGTGCCGCCAACGGAGCCCGTCGAAGAGGGCGACGAAGGCGTGTGGGACCCGGTGGGGGAACCGGCTGGAAGCCGAAGTCCAGCCCCCACTGTCGAAGAACTCCTGGCGCAGCTGGAGCGCCAGCCCCCTGCTCCAGCAGAGAGCAGAGGACCCGTGGCCGCCACCGTTGAAAGGGTGGTGACCTCTGGAACGCAGGAGACGTCTGCGCCGGCCGCCGCCACCGTGGAGGAGGCAGTAGCCGAAGAGGCGGAGGAAGAGACGCCCGCCGAGGGTGGACTGGTTGATATTGCCAGCATCCTCGGTGCTCCGGCCGTGACCATCGTCCGGTCGAACTTGTAAGTACCACGTCCTCACGAGTAGTACTTGCTGCAGTAGTCGATTTGTCCGACGACCCTCTCGTGAATACTTCGCGTAAAATCCACGGATCCGAGCCGGGACGGGGAAGAGCCCTCGACCGGCGGAGGCGGGGAGAAGTCGCGCCGCCCATTGAGGAGCCCGCTCCCGAGGCCCAAGCCGTGACCGAGCCCCCGGCTACCGAAGCGCCGCCGCCGCAGGCGGTCGTAGTCGAAGGTAAGTACCCTTCTTGAAGCTGTAGAACTCCAGGACGAGTAGTCGTAGGCACCGATGCGCATGTTGTTTGTTGGCGCACCGAAGGAGGGGACATCCCCCGCAGGGGGTGCCCATGCGGGAGTTGACACCGAGGCCCCGAGGGGGCCGGGAAGGAGCCCCCGAGCCCGTGGGGGAAGTCGTCGAGAAGTCCGCCGGGGAAGAAGCGGCCACCACGTCGCCAGGGGTTGCCCTGGAGGTGGCTATCCGATCCCCTGAGATCCAAGACGCGGAACCCATCCGGTCTGCGCCGATGACGGAGGCTACGTCGAGTAGCCGCGGCGGGATTGAACTTCTGGCCGACGATCTCGTCGAGCCGCAACGGTGGCCCGGAAGACTCGGAGGCGATCCGGCGAGCCGAACAGTGGATGAAGGTACGTAGCCATAGCCTCCCGAGTAGTCAATCCTTTGCCGTTGAATACTCTTCTTGACTTGAGCTTGTCTTGTGCAGGACGTCGCGGAGCGATCCCGCGAGAAGTCGAACCTGCTGCAAGGTTACGGCGACACCGTGCTCCGAGCCGAGGCCCTGGAGGAGCAGCTCGTGAAGTCGCGGAAGCACGCAGCCGCCATGCAGTCGAAGCTCGACGCCGCCTTCGCCAAGTACCACAACGACGTGATGGAGTTGCAGGCGAAGGGCGACGAGTTGGTGCGGAAGAACAAAGGCCTCCGCAACAAGAATAAAGGTATGTCCTTTGACTTGTCGGGTACTTGTTGGAAGTCGTCAAGCCTCTGACCCGTTGTTGTGCTTCCATGTTGCAGAACTCGAAGGCCAGGTGGAGCAGCTGAAGGCCTCGGAGGTTAGCATGAAGAACCTCTTCTACCGGGAGCAAGAAGCCCGCCAGGTACTTGAGCTCAACTACAAGGAGCTCGCCTTCGAGTGCGAGAAGCATATGGAGCTGCGGATTGCCTCTGACAGAGATCTCGTCAACTGCTACAAATCTTTGCAGAAGTTGAATGAAGATTGCGAGGCGCTCCGAGCCCAGCTGAAGGATCTTGAGGAAGCTGCTCTCCCGATCGCGAGGCTCCTGGTGCCGCACCCGGGTGGCCCCAAGATCGCTCCTCTGGCGGACCGTCTTCGAGAAGCACCAAGCCGGCTGGCCGCCTACGTCAAGCACATGGCCAAGTCGATCCCGAAGCAAGTCTTGGCCTTCATGAAGTCATACTTCCCGAAGGCTCCAGTGGAGGTGGTCGCCGGCGGGGTAGCCGCCAACTGCTCGGATGAACAGTACGCAGAGCTGCTGGAGCAGATGGCTCCCATCGCGGAGCAGGTAGCCAAAAAGCTGAACCTCCAGTAGCCCTGCATAGGTAGCTTAGTAGCCATGGTTGTACAGGAAACACTTGTAATGAATTATTCATGTATCAATGAAATGAAATTTTCCAGCAATTAGTACTCGTAACCGCGATCTCAGAGTGCGGAGCGCCCATCGTGGGGTAGGTGCGAGTAGCAGTACTCGGCTTTAGTAGTCCCGTCATAGGGAGTAGTCAGTAAACAAGTTGATGAACAATCAAGCTTTATTACTGAAGAGGTACACCTAGGTGGCCAGGGCCGTAGTTACAAGGTAGTCGCTTGGACCCGGAGGCCGCTTACAGCTAAGTGGCGCTGGAGCGGGTAGCCGCTTGCAGCTGGTGATCCGTAGGTAGCCGTGTAGGCTGGATCGCAGATCCGTAGGTAGCCGCGCGGGGCTGGATCTTGGAGTGTGGTCTCTTGGTAGACCGCTGCTAGAGTCCTTGACGCTCGTCGCAGCCCCGTGGTCCGTAGGTAGCCGCGCGGGGCCGGACTCGGAGGAGAGTAGTCGGAGACTTGGAGCCAGGACCCGGGGGGTCGCTTGCGGCGAGGGGTGTTGATGCAGTCGTGTAGACTTGAACCCCGGAGTAGTCGTGTAGACTAGGCGTAGAATCGACAGAGTTGGTCGACGTTCCACGAGTTGTTGACGTCTTCGCCTTCAAGTGTTTGGAGGCGGTAGGAGCCCGGCCCGGTCACCTTAGCCACGGTGAAGGGGCCTTCCCAGGGGGAGCTGAGCTTGTGGAGTCCTTCCGTGTTCTGGATACGGCGGAGGACAAGATCTCCAACGTTGAAGGAGCGTTCCTTGACGTTGCGATCATGGTAGCGTCGGATACCCTCTAGGTACCTTGCTGATTGGACGAGGGCGGCGCAGCCGAGCTTCTTCGAGGTCGTCGATATCAACTCGTCCGTCGTCTTCCGAGACGCCTTCGTCGTAGTGCTCCACCGCCGGCGAGTTCCATATGACGTCGGCGGGGAGGATGGCTTCGCAGCCGTAGACCAAGAAGTAGGGGGGATTGCCCCGTTGGCTTGGATGGTTGAGTCCGGGCAGCCCCCCGCAGTGCGTCGGGTAGTTCCTTGATCCACTTGCCCCCTTTGGAGTTAGCAGCGTCGTGTAGCCGCTTCTTGAGGGCGTCGAGCACCATCCCATTGGCGCGCTCGACTTGTCCGTTGGCCCGTGGATGGGCGACTCAGACGTATCTGACGTCGATCCCGCTGTTTTCGCAATACTCCCAGAACTGGTGGTTGTTGAAGTTGGACCCCAGGTCTGTGATGATGCGGTGGGGTAGCCCGTAGCGGTGTACGAGTTCATCCAGAAGTCGAGTACTCGTCGGCCCTTGGGGCATGTGACCGGCTTGACCTCGATCCACTTGGTGAACTTGTCGATAGCCACCAGCACCCTATTGAATCCTCCCCGGCGCAGCTTGGCGTGGCCCAATCATGTCGAGCCCCCCGGCAGGCAAAGGGCCGTGTCGGCGGTATGGTGACTAGCTTGTAGGCCGGGACGTGTTGTCGCTTGGCGAAGAACTCGACATCCTTGGCACCTCTCGACGAGTTCTTCGGCATCACCCAGGGCTGTGGGCCAGTAGAAAGCTCGCCGGAAGGCCTTGCTGACCAGCGTGCGTGAAGACGCGTGGTTGCCGCAGATACCCTTATGGATCTCTTCCAAGATGTCCTTGCCTTCTTCACGAGGGACGCACTTCATGAGTACTCCAGAAGATGCGCCCCGCTTGTAAAGCTTGTCTCCGACGAGGACGTAAGACTTGGCGCGGCGGACGAGTTGTTCGGCCGCGTTCTTGTCGGAGGGGACCTTCTGCTCGCTGAGGTAGTCGATGAAGGGTTGCCTCCAGTCCACGTCGATCATCATGACCTCCCGCCCGCCGGGGTGGATGGGCCGAGGCATTGGTCGGTGGCGCCGGCTCCGGATGGATGGCGCGTGAAGCTCATGGACGAAGACGCCCGCGGTACTTGGGCGCGGGTGGATCCAAGCTTCGAGAGGACGTCCGCCGCAACGTTGTTGTCACGGATGATGTGATGGAACTCGAGACCATAGAATTTGTTCTCGAGCTTGCGGACTTCTAGGCGTAGGCGTCCATGTTCTCCTTGTTGCGGTCCCGTGGATTTGTTGACTTGGTTGATGACCACCGCGGAGTCGCCGTAGACTAGTAGCCGCTTGGTGCCAAGTGAGCCGCGAGGCGGAGCCCGTGTAGGAGAGCTTCGTACTCGGCTTCATTGTTTGAGACCTTCCAGAAGATCTGCAGGACGTACTTGAGTTGTTCGCCCGTTGGAGAGATCGGGAGTACCCCGCGCCCTCGCGCCCTCGAGGTTGAGTGAGCCATCAAAGTACATCACCCAATGCTCTGGTCGCACGGTGGGAGTAGGTAGCTGATTCTCCCGCCACTCTACCATGAAGTCGACTAGTGCTTGCGACTTGATGGCCGTGCGTGGCTTGAAGTCGATGGTGAGGGCGCCGAGCTCGACAGCCCACTTGGAGATTCTTCCGGTGGCGTCTTGGTTCCTCAGAATGTCGCCGAGCGGGTAGTCGGTGACGACGGAAACCGAGTACTCCTGGAAGTAGTGTCGTAGCTTCCGCGAGGTGATGAGTAGAGCGCACAGAGCTTCGCACGGCCGGTAGCGAGCCTTGGACTCGATAGAACCTCGCCGACGAAGTAGACCGGGCGCCGGACCCGGATAGGCGTGGCCGTCTTCCCCGCCGCTCGACAACGATGGCAAGATCGACCACGTGAGTAGTCGCAGCCTAGGTAGAGCAAGAGGCCGCTCGCCCTTGTGAGGAGCCGTGAGGATTGGCGGCTTTGACAGAAGTCCTTGAGCCGGGCAAGGGCTTGATCCGCCTCTCGGAGTCCACACGAGCTTCTCGTGATGCTTGAGTAGTTTGAAGAAGGGGAGACCCCGTTCTCCTAGCCTCGAGATGAATCGGCTCGCCGCCGCCATGCACCCCGTCGGCCTTCTCGGACGTCCTTGATGCTCGTGGGAGCTTTCATGTCGGTGATGGCGGAGATCTTCTCGGGGTTGGCTTCAATGCCGCGCCGGGTCGATGATGAAGCCGAGTAGTTTGCCCGAAGGGACGCCGAAGACGCACTTGTTCGGGTTGAGCTTCCGCCGGTACTCGCGTAGTGATGCGAAGGTCTCTTCAAGGTCGTCGATGAGGGTACCGGAGTCCCCGGTTTTGACAACCACGTCATCCACGTAGGCCTCGACGTTCTTGTTGAGTTGCCGCTTGAAGCTGTGCCCGGATGGCCCGTTGATAGGTAGCGCCGGCGTTCTTCAACCCGAATGACATGGTCGTGTAGCAAGACGCGCCAAACGGGGTGATGAACGCGGTCTTCTCCCCGGTCTTCCTCCTTGATTGCGATCCGGTGGTACCCGAGTAGGGGGGCCGAGGAAGCAGAGTGTCGCAGCCCGCCGTGGAGTCGATGACTTGATCAATCCGCGCAACCCGAAGGGGTCCTTGGGGCGTGCTTGTTGAGGCTCGGTGTAGTCGATGCACATCCTCCACTCGTTCGAGTTCTTCTTGCGGACGAGGACGGGGTTGGCGAGCCACTCAGATGGAAGATCGCTCCGATGAAGCCACCGCGAGTAGCTTGGCGAGCTCCTTCTTGATGGCGTCCCGTCCGTCGTCGCAAAACGTCGCAGGTGTTGTCGCTTGGGGGTGGCCTTTGGGTCGACGTTAAGGCGGTGCTCAATCAGCTCCCCGGGCACTCCCCGGCATGTCCGTCGGCTTCCACGCGAAGATGTCGCGGCTAGCCCGAGGAAGCCGATGAGCGCGTCTTCCTATTTGGGGTCGAGGCCGGCCCCGATGGTGGTGGTCTTGCCGGGGTCGCCCGTTCCGAGGTCGACCGTCTTGATGAGTACCTCCTCGGTGGCCGAGGCTTGTTGGCGCCCGTCGACTTCTCTCGGGATGTCGAGTTCGCTCGTGGCAAGCTTCTTCGACGCAACGTAGACCTCCATCATTGGGTTGGGTACTTGGTTTGTTGAAGCGATCACCACGGCCTCTCGTATCGCGCCGTGGGAGATCTTCAAGTCCCCCCGGAGGGAGAGTACACCGGCCGGACTTGGCATTTTGAGTACCAAGTAGGTGTAGTGGGGCACCGCCATGAACTTGGCGATGGCCGGTCCGCCGAGGATGGCGTGGTAAGAAGTCTCGAAATCCGCGACCTCGAACTTGATGTACTCGGTGCGGTAGTTGTCCCGGACGCCCCGAAGGTAATCGGCGTACCACCGAGCCCGATGGGATAGCCGCGTTGCTCGGGACGATGCCGTAGAAAGGCATGCCGCTCTTGTTGAGCATGGGGGTGACGTCGAGGTTCATCTTCTTCAAGGTTTTGGTGAAGAGGACGTTGAGCCCGCTTCCACCGTCGATGAGCACCTTGTTGAGCTTGGAACCCGCCACCGTTGGTTTCGGGACGAGAGGGAACCGTCCCGGTTCGAGAGAAGCTAGTCCACCGGTCCGCGCGGGAGAAGGTGATGGGTACCTCCGACCACCCGAGAGGGGTCGAACCGCCGGCTCTATGGACATCACTTCACGACGGTAGCCTCTCGCTCCCGCCCGCCGGCGTTGCGCCGAAGAGGACGTTGACGGTCTTCTCGGGTTCCTGGAAGTCGTCGTTGTCTCCGTCCTTCTTCTTGCCCTTCTGATCGTGAGGGTGCGGTGGCTCCGACGTGTCCTTGAGTGCGTGCCTGAGTTGGTAGCACTGTTCGGTAGTGTGATTGCCGTTCGGATGCCACGGGCACTTCTCCTTTAGCAGGTCTTTGAACCCGCCTGAGTTCTTCTTCGAGTTCCCTTTCGCAGGGCGCTGGATAGCCGCGACAGTGTTGTCTAGCTTGCGCTTGCGGTTGGGACCCGAGTAGTAGTAGTAGTTGTTGTTGTTGTTGCGGCCGCCTTGATTTGCATTGCTGCCGCTGCCGCCGCCCTGGTTCTGCTTGGACTTGCCGCGGATGGCGTCGTACTTGGCGTTGGCCTTGTCCTCTTCATCCGCCGAGACGTGATCATGTCCTTGAGGTGGGGAATGGACTTGGGGCGGCGACGACCGAAGTCCTCGAAGGTGCGGCGATGGTAGAGGCCGGCCCCGGAAGAGGTCGATGACCTCCTTGTCGGTGACGTTGACGACGGTAGCGCGCTTGTCGAAAAGCGGCGCATGTACTTGCGGAGGGTCTCGCCTTGTTCCCGCTTGATCATGGCAAGGTCCATGCGAGTACCCGAACGGCCCATGGCGCCCGCGAAGTTGCTTGTGAACCGCTCCTTCGGCCTGGTCCCACTTGTCGATCGAGTGCTTGTCGAGCGACTCGAGCCATGTGAGTGGTGCCCGGTCCGAGCGAAGGGGAAGTAGAGGCATTTGGTGTCGCCGTTGCCGCCGCCGTTCTCGATGGAGAGAGCGTAGCATCGGAGCCACCGGATAGGATCCGCTTCGCATCGTACTTGGTGATCCCCAAAGGCTTGAACTTGTCGGGGAGGAGTAGGTTGCGAAGCCGTGGTGAGAAGGCGGGGAAGCCGTCGCCCTCGGCCAGCAGTGGTCGACTTCTTCCGCCGCAGCTTCTCGATCTTCTGACGAGCGTCGTACCCGCCGTGCGAGGCACCGAGGCGTGGGCGGTTCGCGTGGCCTCGGCCGCCGCGACCGCCGCCGCCTCCGGCCTCTCCGTTGGCCCCGTGGTTGGAGCCGCCGCCGGCCGCTGCCGCCACCGTCAGGGTCGTTGCCGCCGCCACCGGCCGGAGCGTGGTGGGGGACAACCTCTCGGTTGCCTTGATCCTGCTGAGAAGGTCCGCCGGCGTGGGAGCGGCGACGGTTTGTCTCAGCCGGTATGTCGCCTCGAGTACGGTTGGGGCCAGCGTTGGCGCTGCGACTAGTAGCTTCGTTGTCGCGAGGTTTGGCTGGAGGAGGTTGGCTGACTCTGTTGTCGACCTGCATGAAGTAGGCTTCTTCAGCGAGCTTGGCGATGACCTCTCCAGCGCGTATGCCCTGAGCCTGGCGTGCGATCGTTGTGATCGACATGAGGCATTGCTCGGGAGTGGTGTGGACTCTCGCTCTCAACCGCCCGAGAGCTTCCGCAAGGTTGCGGATGGGGAGGTTGTCTCCGAGCCGCCGGCGTCGTTCGCCGCGCTTCCCCGTTACGTTCGCGTCGAGCGTCCCCGTTGGCGACGGTCTCGCCTCGCAGGGTGCATCGACGGACGGCTCGTCCGCAGAGATGTCCCTCCGTGTACTTGTCTTCGGCCGTGCCCGAGGGTCTGGGGTGTCGCCGCATCATGAAGACTTGGCGATCGGGGTGCCAAGGCCGGACTCGCAGGGTGCCACCCCGGCTGGTGTGTTGGAGTCGCCCGGGCCGGTGGTGTTCCCTCCGGAACCGGTAGTGAGTCGATGTAGGCGACGTAGCGTGAGTCTCCCTTGCCGGGTCGGCGGGCTTGCGGTCCGGCCGCAGACATATCTCGCCGGTTGGTGTTGATTTTATAACCACCCCCCGCAGGCCGGCCCTGACAAGGGAAGCTCAGTGGAGTCGTCTTCGGACTCGGGCTCCTCAGGGTCCGACCCGAAGTCGAACTCGTAGTCCGGGTTCGAGTAGAACTCGGAGAGAGGGTTAGAGTCCGAGGCGTGATCGGGGACGGCGTCGGAGTTCGAGTTGTACTCGGTTGCGGGCTCCTTGCCGACCCGTCGTGGAGTAGGAGCCCCCGTGCGGGCCGGGCTGAGGATGCGGGGGCCACGCGCGGAGCGCCGGCGTGGTGAAGGGGCCGTGCGCGATGGCCGAGCGGCCGGCTCGCATGCGATGGCCCATGGCGATGTCGGGTTCGAGTTGGAGACGGACTCGAGCTCGAAGTCGCCGTGCCGGCTGAAGAGCGAGATTTCGCCGAACTTGCGGCGAAGTTCGCCCGTGACGACTTCGGGAAGCGTCACGATGCTCGTCCTCGGGTTGGGCCGCATGGTCGGGGCGGCGGGGAAGGAGCCCGCGCCGTCGCCGCTGCAGACCCGGACGCGGAAGACGAAGGTGTCGCCGCGGTTGAAGGCGACGGTTGGCTTGATGTGGACGGAAGCCGTCGAGTTCGCCATGTGATCTCGAGCGAGAGCCCCTACTCGCGCTGCCGGTGTCGGTGTTTTAGGACCGGCAACCTACTACGGGGAGTACCCGGCGAGATGATTGTGACTCGCCGAGATCGGTAACTCGAAGGAAGAGACACGTGGCACACAATTTAGACGAGGTTCGGGCGCGAGGTGCGTAATACCCTACGTCCTTTATGCCGCGTAGCTCGGATCGATAGGGCACGATTACAAGACGGTGCAATAGTGCGCCGTGAGTTGTGGGGGATTGGTTGAGGTGATCTCGAGATCGGTCCGCGCCTCGCCTTATATAGTCCGGGAGGCGGGGTTACAAGTCGGAGTAGGGAAAGAGTACTAGTCGAGTACGTCTAGGAGACCTCTATACAAGGCGGAACATGTACGGATCCCTAACCGAGTACTAATCTCGTGTAGTCCTTGTGCTCCACGCCTTCGGAGTGCCGTGCGGCGCAAGCCGGTAGTCCCGTGGGCCCACCGAGTAGTCGGTCCTGGTTCCCACCGATGCAGTGGGCCCAGGGAGGTCCATACGACAGAGTTGACTTCGATGGACTCGAAGAAGCTCGCTGCACTGCCCTCGTCCAATCAGCAAGGTACCTCGAGGGTATCTGTCGTATGGACCTCCCTGGGCCCACTACCCCGGTGGGTACCAGGACCGACTACTCGGTGGGCCCTTGGGACTACCCGGCTTGCGCTACACGGCACCTGAAGGCGTGGAGCACAAGGACTGCAGAGGAGAAGTACTCGGTTAGGAAGCTGTACATGTCCTGCACTATATGGAAGACTCCTAGACGTACTCGACTAGTACTCTCTCCCTACTCTGACTTGTAACCCTGCCTCCCGGACTATATAAGGCGAGGCAGGGACCGTTCTCTAGGAACACAACACATCTCATACAACCCACGGCGCACTATTGCACCATCTTGTAATCGTGCCCAATCAATCCGCAGCTACCCAAAGACAGACGTAGGGTATTACGCACCTCGCGGCCCGAACCTCGTCTAAATTGTGTGCCACGTGTCTCTTCCTTCGAGTTACCGATCTCGGCGAGGCCACATTCACCTACTTCGGTACTCCCCTTAGTAGGTTGCCGGTCTAAAACACCGACACCGGCGCGCCGTGTTGGGGATCTCGCCCGAGATCACATGGCGAACTCGACGGCTCCCGTCTACTTCAAGCCAACCGTCGCCTTCAACCGCGGCGACACCTTCGTGTTCGGCGCCTGGGTCTGCACCGCTGACGGCGCGGGTTCCTTCCGCCGCCTAACCATGCGTACCCCCAACCCGAAGACCGGCTTCGTGACGCTTCCAGAAGTTGTCACAGGCGAACTCGCCGGCAAGTTCGGCGAAATTTCGCTCTTCAACCACCACGCTGACTTCGAGCTCGAGTCCGCTTCCAACTCGAACTCGACGTCCCCATGGGCCATCGCATGCGAGCCGGCTCCTCAGCCATCGCACGCGGTCCCCTCACCTCGTGAGCGCTCCACGCGTGGCCCCCGCATCCTCAGCTGGGCCCGCACGGGGGCTCCTTCTTCGCGCCGGGCCGGCAAGGAGCCCGTACCCGAGTACAACTCTGACTCCGACACCGCCCCCGGCCACGCTTCGGACTCCAGCCCTCTCTCCGAGTTCTACTCGAACCCGGATTACGAGTTCGACTTTGGGTCGGACCCTGAGGAGCCCGAATCCGAGGACAACTCCACCGAGCTTCCCTTGTCAGGCCCGGCCTCTGGGCTGGTTATAACCTCCACACCAGCCCGGAGATTCGTCTCCAGCGGCCGTACCGCAAGCCTGCCGACCTGATAAGTGGAGACTCACGCTACGTCGCCTACATGGACTCGCTACCGTTCCAGAGGGAACACCCCTAGCCCGGCTGACTCAAGCACACCAACCGAGGTGGCACCCTCTGAGTCCAGCCTTGGCACCCCCGATCGCCAAGTCTTCATGGCTGCCGGCGACACCCCAGGGCCTTCAGGCACGGCTCAGGACAAGTACCTGGAAGACATCTCCTCCGACGAGCTCTCTGCTGATGCTCCACCGAACGAGAACCCTGCAGACAGAGACGCTCGACGTGAGCGTAACCGGAAGCGCAGCGAACGTCGCCGGCGCCTCCACGACAACTTCCCCGTCCGCAACCTTGCGGAAGCTCTCGAGGCGGTCGAGAGCAGAGTACACACTACCCCTAAGAAATGCCTCATGTCGATCACAGCGATCGCCCGCCAGGCTCAGGGCATACGCGCTGGGGAGGTCATCGCCAAGCTCGCCGAAGACGCCTACTTCATGCGGGTCGACAACAGAGTCAACCAGGCTCCTCCGGCCCGTACCCCGCGACAACGAAGCCACAAGTCGCGGCCGCCAACAACGGTCCTAACCGTACTCGAGCCGACCTCCCGGCCCGAGCCAAACCGTCGTCGCTCCAACGCCGGTGGACCTTCGCGCCGCGACCACAGCAACCGAGAGGTCGCCCCCCACCGCGCTCCGGCCGGCGGGGGCGGCAACGACCCCGACGGCGGTGGCAGCGACGGCGGAAGCTCCAACCATGGAGCCAACAGGAGGGCTGGTGGCGGCGGCAGTCGCGGCGGCCGAGGCCACGCGAATAGTCACGCCTCTGGCGCCTCACAGGGCGGCTACGACGCTCTCCAGAAGATTGAGGAGCTGCGACGGAAGAAGTCGACCACCGCAGCTGAGGGCGACGGCTTCCAGCGCCCCGCGAAAGGGAACTCGAAGAAGAACTCCGGTGGTTTCAAAGACCCGCTGAAGGAGAAGTGCCCGTGGCATCCAAACGGCAACCACACCACCGAGCAGTGCTACCAACTCAGGCATGCACTCAAGGATACGCCAGAGCCACCGCACCCTCATGACCAAAAGGGCAAGAAGAAGGACGACGACAACAACGACTTCCAGGAGCCTGACAAGACCGTCAACGTCCTCTTCGGCGGATTGCCCAGCAGGCGGGAGCAGAAGGCTACCCGTCGTGAAGTCATGTCCATTGAGCCAGCGGTCCCGACCCCTCTCAGGTGGTCGGAGGTACCCATCACCTTCTCCCGCGCGGATCAATGGACCAGCTTCTCCGAACCAGGACGGTTCCCCCTCGTCCTGAAGCCAGTGGTCGCGGGCTCCAAACTCAACAAGGTGCTCATCGACGGTGGAAGCGGGCTCAACGCCATTTTCACCAAGACCTTGAAGAAAATGAAGCTCGACATCACTCACATGCTCACCAAGAGCAACACGCCCTTCTACGGCATCGTCCCCGGCAACGCGGCCATCCCACTGGGCTCAGTGGTCCGGCCAGTTACCTTCGGGGCATCTCGGGACAACTACCGTACCGAGTACATCAAGTTCGAGGTCGCGGACTTTGAGACTTCCTACCACGCCATCCTCGGCAGACCGGCCATCGCCAAGTTCATGGCGGTGCCCCACTACACCTACTTGGTACTCAAAATGCCAAGCCCAGCTGGTGTACTCTCCCTTCAAGGGGACTTGAAGATCTCTCACAACTGCGACACAGAAGCCGTGGAGATCGCCTCTACGAACCAAGTACCCAACGCGATGATGGAGGTCTACGCCGCGTCGAAGAAGCTTGCTACAAGTGAACTCGGCATCCCAGAGAAGTCTGACAGCGCCAACAAGCCTCAGCCACCTGAGGAGGTACTCGTCAAGACGATCGACCTCAGAACAGGCGACCCCAGCAAGACCACCACCATTGGGGCTGGCCTCGACCCCAAATAGGAAGACACGCTCATCAGCTTCCTTCGGGCTAACTGCGACATCGTCGCGTGGAAGCCGACGGACATGCCGGGAGTGCCCGTGGAGCCGATTGAGCACCGCCTCAACGTCGATCCTAAGGCCACCCCCAAGCGACAACACCTCCGACGCTTTGCCGACGACAGACGGACGCCATCAAGAAGGAACTCGCCAAACTACTCGCGGCCGGCTTCATCGAGAGAAGTCTTCCATCCTGAGTGGCTCGCCAACCCCGTCCTCGTCCGCAAGAAGAACTCGAACGAGTGGAGGATGTGTGTCGACTACACCGACCTCAACAAGCACTGCCCCAAGGATCCCTTTGGGTTGCCGCAGATTGATCAAGTCATCGACTCCACGGCGGGCTACGACCTGCTCTGCTTCCTGGACTGCTACTCCGGGTACCACCAAATCGCGATCAAGGAAGAAGACCAGGAGAAGACCGCATTCATCACCCCGTTTGGCGCGTACTGCTACACGACCATGTCCTTTGGGTTGAAGAACGCCGGCGCTACCTACCAACGAGCTATCCAGGCCTGCTTCAAGAGGCAACTCAACAAGAACGTCGAAGCCTACGTGGATGACGTGGTCGTCAAGACCAGAAACTCCAGTACCCTCATCGACGACCTTGAAGAGACTTTCGCATCACTGCGCGAGTACCGCCGGAAGCTCAACCCGAACAAGTGCGTCTTCGGCGTACCTTCGGGCAAACTACTCGGCTTCATTATCGCCCGCCGCGGCATCGAAGCCAACCCCGAGAAGATCTCCGCCATCACCGGCACATGAAAGCTCCCACGAGCATCAAAGATGTCCGAAGCCGACGGGGGTGCATGGCGGCACCGACAGCATTCATCTCGAGGCTAGGAGAACGGGGGCTCCCCTTCTTCAAACTACTCAAGCATCAAGAAAAGTTCGTGTGGACTCCGGAGGCGGATCAAGCCCTTGCCCGGCTCAAGGACTTCCTATCGAAGCCGCCGATCCTCACGGCTCCTCACAAGGGCGAGCACCGTCGCTCTACCTCGCCGCGACTACCCACATGGTCGATCGCCATCGTCGTCGAGCGGCAAGAAGACGGCCATGCCTATCTAGTCCGGGCGCCCGGCCTACTTCGTCGGCCGAGGTTTTATCGTAGTCCATGGCACGCTATCAGCCTGTGCAGAAGCTCCTGTACGCAGTACTCATCACCTCGCGGAAGCTACGACACTACTTCCAGCAGTACTCAATATCCGTCGTCACCGACTACCCACTCGGGGACATCCCGCGGAACCAAGATGCTACCGGGAAGAATCTCCAAGTGGGCGATCGAGCTCGGCGCCCTCACCATCGACTTCAAGCCACGCACAGCCATCAAGTCGCAGGCACTAGTCGACTTCATGGCAGAATGGCGGGAGAATCGCCGCCTACTCCCACCGTGCGACCGAGCATTGGGTGATGTACTTCGACGGCTCACTCAACCTCGAGGGCGCAAGTGTGGGTACTCCCCGATCTCTCCAACGGGCGAACAACTCAAGTACGTCCTGCAGATCTTCTGGAAGGTCTCAAACAACGAAGCCGAGTACGAAGCTCTCCTACACGGGCTCCGCCTTGCAGCTTCATTGGGCATCAAGCGGCTACTAGTCTACGGCGACTCTGCAGTGGTCATTAACCAAGTCAACAAGTCCTGGGACCGCAACAAGGAGAACATGGACGCCTACTGCCTAGAAGTCCGTAGGCTCGAGAACAAGTTCTATGGTCTCGAGTTCCACCACATCGTCCGCGACAACAACGTTGCAGCGGACGTCCTCTCGAAGCTTGGATCCACCCGCGCTCAAGTACCAGCGGGTGCCTTCATTCACGAGCTTCACGCGCCATCCATCCCGGAGCCGGCGCCACCAACCACTGTCCCAGCCCATCCACCAGCTGGGCAGGAGGTCATGATGATCGACGTGGACTGGAGGCAACCCTTCATCGACTACCTCAGCGAGCAGAAGGTCCCCTCCGACAAGAACTCGGCTGAGCATCTCGTCCGCCGCGCCAAGTCCTACGTCCTCGTCGGAGACAAGCTTTACAAGCGGGGCGCATCTTCTGGAGTACTCATGAAGTGCGTCCCTCGTGAAGAAGGCAAGGACATCTTGGAGGAGATTCACAAGGGCATCGCGGCAACCACGCGTCCTCACGCACGCCGGTCGCCAAGGCCTCCCGCGAGCTTTCTACTAGCCCACGGCTCCGGGCGATGCCGAAGAACTCGTCGAAGGTGCCAAGGATGCCAGTACTTCGCCAAGCAGCAACACGTCCCAGCCTACAAGCTAGTCACCATACCGCCAACCTGGCCCTTTGCCTGCTGGGGGCTCGACATGATTGGGCCACTGCCAACGGCGCCAGGCGGTTTCAACAGGGTATTGGTGGCCATCGACAAGTTCACCAAGTGGATTGAGGTCAAGCCGGTCACATGCCCAAAGGCTGACAGAGTACTCGACTTCCTGGATGAACTCGTACATCGCTACGGACTACCCCACCGCATCATCACAGACCTGGGCTCCAACTTCAACAACCATCAGTTCTGGGAATACTGCGAGAACAGCGGGATCGACGTCCGATACGTCTCAGTTGCCCATCCACGGGCCAACGGACAAGTCGAGCGCGCCAATGGGATGGTGCTCGACGCTCTCAAGAAGCGGCTACACGACGCCGCTAACTCCAAAGGGGGCAAGTGGATCAAGGAACTACCCAACGCACTGCGGGGGGCTACGGACTCGCCCATCCAAGCCAACGGGGCAATCCCCTTACTTCCTGGTCTACGGCTCCGAAGCAATCCTCCCTGCCGACGTCATATGGAACTCGCCAGTAGTGGAGCACTACGACGAAGGCGTCTCAGAAGACAGCAGACGAGTTGACATCGACAGCCTCGAAGAAGCTCGCTGCGCTGCCCTCGTCCAATCAGCAAGGTACCTAGAGGGTATCCGACGCTACCACGATCGCAACGTCAAGGAACGCTCCTTCAACGTTGGTGATCTCGTCCTCCGTCGCATCCAGAACACGGAAGGACTACACAAGCTCAGCTCCCCCTGGGGGTCCCTTCACCGTTGCAAAGGTGACTGGGCCGGGCTTCTACCGCCTCCAGACACTTGAAGGCGAGGACATCAACAACTCGTGGAACGTCGACCAGCTCTGTCGATTCTACGCCTAGTCTACACGACTACTCCGGGGTTCAAGTCTACACGACTACACCAACACCCCTTTGCCGTAAGCGGCCTCCGGGTCCTGGCTCCAGTCTCCGGACTACTCCTCTCCAGGATCCAGCCCGCGCGGATACCTACGGATCCTGGGCTGCGACGAGCGTCAAGGACTCTAGCAGCGGTCTACTAAGAGACCATGTACTCCAAGATCCAGCCTACACGGCTACTTACGGATCTACTGCTGTAAGCGGCTACCCGCTCCAGCACTACTCAGCTGTAACCGGGTCCAGGCGACTACTCTGTAACTATGACCCTGGCCATCCAGGTGTACTTCTTCAGTAATAAAGTTTGATCATTCATCAACTTCTTTACCATCTACTCCCTGCAACGGGACCACCACTGCCGAGTACGACTACTCGCATCCACTCCACGATGGGCTCCACACTCTGAGATCGCGACTACGAGTACTCATTGCTGAAAATCTCCTTTCATTAATACTTAAGCAATTCATTACAATTGTTTTTGTACAACCTTGGCTACTAGCTATCTATTACAGGGCTACTGGAGATTAAGCTTCTCAGCTACTTGCTCCGCGATGGGAGCCATCTGCTCCGGCAGCCTCCGCATATCGCTCATTAGTGCGGTTGGCGGCTACCCCCGCCAGCGACTACTTCCACTGGGGCCTTCGGGAAGTACGACTTCATGAAGGCCAAGACCTGCCTTGGGATCGATCTCACCATGTGCTTCACATAAGCCGCCAGCCGGCTTGGAGCTTCCTTGAGGCGATCCACCAGTGGAGCAATCTTGGGGCCGCCCGGATGCAGAACCAAGAGACTTGCGATCGGCAGCGCGGCCTCTTCAAGCTCCTTCAGTTGGGCCCGCAGTGCCTCGCAATCTTCATTCAACTTCTGCAATGATTTGTAGCAGTTGACGAGATCGCGGTCAGATGCAATCCGGAGCTCCATGTGCTTCTCGCACTCGAAGGCAAGTTCTTTGTAGTCGAGCTCGAGTACCTGGCGGGCTTCTTGCTCCCGGTAGAAGAGATTCTTCATGCTTGTCTCCGAGGACTTCAGCTACTCCACCTGGCCCTCAAGCTCTGCAACACAACAACGGTACAGTGGGTCAGACTACCTCTCGACCTCCAACAACTACCCGACAAGTCCAGCGGCGTACCTTTGTTCTTGTTGCGAATGCTCTTATTCTTCCGCACCAAGTCGTCGCCCTTCGCCTGCAACTCTTGGACATCGTTGTGGTATTTGGCGAAGGCGGCGTCGAGCTTAGACTGCATGGCAGCCGCGTGCTTCCGCGACTTCAAAAGCTGCTCTTCCAGCGCCTCAGCCCGGAGCACCGTGTCACCAAAGCCCTGCAGCATGTTGGACTTCTCACGGGACCTCTCCGCGACGTCCTGCACGGACAACACAAGTCAACGAGTACTCAACGACGGAGGATTGACTACTCGAAGCTGGCGCCTACTTACCTTCATCCACTGCTCGGCCTGGTGGATCGCCTCTAGGTGCTTGGCCACCGTTGCCGGGTCGACAAGATCGTCCGCGAGCAGCTCTATCCCGCCGCGACTACTTGCGGTGGCCTCCGTCATCGGTGCAGAGCGGATGGCTCTGAGTCCTGGATCTCCGGGGAGCGGATAGCCACCTCCAGAGCGACCTCTGGCGACGTGGTGACCCCCTCTCCTCCGGCCGCCACGGCGGCTTCCTCGACGACTTCCTCCATGGGCTCGGGGGCTCCTCCGGCAGCCTCTGGCACGCCTGGTGTCGACTTCTGCATTAGCACCCCTGCTGGGATGTCACTCCTTTCGGCCTCGGCACTTGTCAAAGAGAAGACAAGTGTATTAGTGACCACGACTACTCCTCGAGGAGCTCTACAGCTTCAGACGAGTACTCACCTACGACTACGCTGGCCTCCGGCAACGGCGCTTCGGTAGCCGGCGGCTCGGGCACCACCTGGGAAGATGGAGTGGGCTCCTCCGCGGGCGGCGCGACTTCTTCCGCCACCACCGAAGAGGGTTCATCCCCCTCCCAGGATAGATCCGTCGATTTCTTGCAGAAGCACACACAATTGGTCGTCAGTCAACCTCGACTACTACAACAAGTACTACTCGGGAAGATGCAGTACTTACAAGTTTGACCGGACTATTGTCACGGCCGGGGCACCGAGGATGCTGGCAATGTCTACCGGTCCACCCTCGGCGGGCGCCTCCTCCCCGCGCCCCGCGGCTACCGCTTCCTCCGCAACGGCGGGCGGCCGGCGCAAAGGCCCTCCTCGCGCTCCCGTAGTCACCACCTCTTCAACGGCGGCGGCTACGGCTCCGTGCTCCCCCCGTGGAGCGGGTGGGGCCGGTGCTCCAACTGCGCCATGAGATCCTCGACGGTGGGGGCTGGACTACGACTTCCGGCCGGCTCCCCCACTGTGTCCCATCCGCCTTCGTCGCCCTCCTCGACGGGCTCCGCGGGCGGCACCTCCTGCATACAAGGAAGACTACTCATCAGCAAGCGTACTCGTACGATGGGTACTCGACTACTCTAGTCAAGACATCTTACCTCCTGAGGCGTGGTCTCTGAGACCTTGAGCTTCTTTGTCACTCGCTTGCGGGCGGGGTTGCGCGGCTTCTGTGGCGGCGCAGCCAGGCTAGCCTCCAGGCTAGTCGGGGGGTCTTGTACAAGAGGCACATGAGGTAAGCCTGGACGGCTAAACCTCGACCACAACTGAAAGCGGTCCTGCAACGTCTCGTCGTCGTCGTCGTCGTCGGTGGTGTCCTCCACGATGACGGTGTCATCGCCTTCGCCGACTTCTCGCCGCTCTTTGTCTTTGGCCTTCCCTTCCTTCGGGATCTCGATCCCATGCGGGGGCGGCTGCGGCTCGGAGACGAACTTTTTCAAGTCATCTTGCAAGACACAAAACATCAGCACGTCTACTCCAAGCAAGGACTACTCGACTAGGGGAGTACGACTACTCAACTCCTTTGGCGGGCGCGCGGCGGAGTACTCCTGGACAGGGCACGCCGTGTACGACGGCATATCCTTGAAGATCCGCGTCAGCCTCTCGATGATGTCGCGCGTCGTCCAACTCGCCTCCGGCATCCGCGACGTGTCGTCGTCGCCGGTGTACTCGAAGCCCAAGGTGTCGCGGGCCATCAGTGGCTGCACCCTCCGCTTCATGAAACTGAAGGCCACATGCTCGACCCTCAGTCCAGCTTCCTTGAGCACCTTGATGCGTGCGAGCAGCTCGGGAAGCTGGATCCCTTCCTGCATGGTGGGCTCCGTGTTCCACCACTCGCGGTGCACGGGCCGCCTTCCGCTCGGCTTCGGCGGGACCGGGGTGGTGGTTCGTGATGTAGAACCACCTCGTCTTCCAATCGGTGTTGGAGTCAACGAGCTTGTACGCCGTGCATCGCTCCGCGGCGTCTTCTCTCAACCGGATGCCGCTCCTCCGACTACTCTTGGGTTGGTGGCGCTTGGTCGCGCTTCACCCGAAAAACTTCCGGAAGAGGATCCAGTGCGGCTTGATCCCAAGGAAAGCCTCACAGAAATGTACGAAGACCGCGGTATGGAAAATACTGTTAGGGTTCAGATTTAGGTACTCGACTCCATAGTACCCGAGGAGGCCCTTGAAGAAATCACTAGCCGGGAGCGCGAGTCCGCGCTCCACGAACCGCGCGAACATTGGGATCTCATCTTCGGCTTTCTCCATCGGATATGGATCTCCAGCAGCGGCCCTCCACATGTCAACCTCCTTCTCCTGGATGAACCCGCCGTTCGAGAGGGCCACCGCATCTTCGGTCTTCACTTTGGATTTCTTCCACTCGCGGCTTGGATCGGCCCGTGGTGGAGACATTGGCGCGTGCCGCCGGTGGCGCCGCGGCGGCCTCTTCGCGGCCCCTCTTCTTCCCGGCGGCCTTCGCAGACTTGGACGGTGACAGCTTCATTCTCCAAGTACAGGGCGTCTTCACGCGCATCCGCTCAGGGGCTACCCTAAAAGCTCTGGGTGGCGGCGCACTTAGATGTACTACGGCGGCAGTGTGCGCTGGGAGTGGATCTACTTCAGATGGAATCGAAATGACTGCAGCTCGGATGGGTGAAAAACCCTAAGGGTTTTGGCTTCTATTTATAAGTCAAACCGGCTCCGCAACGGCCGACTGGATAAGTCCACGTGCAGCTGACTCAGCGGCTAAGCGTGACCCTTCGTATTCTACTAGTCGACGCGCCTCACCTCGGGGGCTCGGCTACTTCTACTCGACTACCTGGGCAGCGGCAAGGCTCAGGAGCGTCTCAGGACACATTCTTCAAGATGACCCTTCAATTCGAGAGGAAGTACTCGACTCAAGGCTCGGGGGCCGCGTGCCACATGTCCTTCGGTTTTTTCTCTCCGGATTTTTCGGGATTTTCTTGCCAAGACTTCGTATGGACCCTCGACCAGAGCCTGCGGCTCAACCTAAGGCTCGGGGGCTACTCCATATGGAGTGCGATTTTGCAATCACACCTCCATATCAGCTCCGGTTTCAAGACAAGATGGGCATTTCTTGAAGACCTTCGAAGGCAGTGCTCGAGGACGCTTAGGACTACTCGAGAAGACTTCAAGATTTCTCAAACATCAGCTGGAGTACATTCCAGCCTCGGGATGCTTCGACTACTCTTGAGGACTTTCGACTTGTAGTACTCGGGGACGCTTGAGGACTACTCGTTGAGGCCGTCAAGACTACTTGAAGCTATCCTTCTCGACTACAAAGTACTCGGGGGCTTGTCGTATGGACCTCCCTGGGCCCACTACCCTGGTGGGTACCAGGACTGACTACTCGGTGGGCCCTTGGGACTACCTGGCTTGCGCTACACGGCACCTGAAGGCGTGGAGCACAAGGACTGCAGAGGAGAAGTACTCGGTTAGGAAGTCGTACATGTCCCGCATCGTATGGAAGACTCCTAGACATACTCGACTAGTACTCTCTCCCTACTCGACTTGTAACCCCGCCTCCCGACTATATAAGGCGAGGCGGGGACCGTTCTCTAGGAACACAACACATCTCATACAACCCACAACGCACTATTGCACCATCTTGTAATCGTGCCCAATCAATCCGAGCTACGCAAGGCATACGAGACGTAGGGTATTACGCACCTCGCGGCCCGAACCTGTCTAAATTGTGTGCCACGTGTCTCTTCCTTCGAGTTACCGATCTCGGCGAGGCCACATTCATCTACTTCGGGTACTCCCCTTAGTAGGTTGCCGGTCTAAAACACCGACAGTATCCGACGCTACCACGACCGCAGCGTCAAGGAACGCTCCTTCAACGTTGGCGATCTCGTCCTCCGTCGTATACAGAACACGGAAGGACTACACAAGCTCAGCTCCCCCTGGGAAGGTCCCTTCACAGTTGCAAAGGTGACCGGGCCGGGCTCCTACCGCCTTCAGACACTTGAAGGCGAAGACGTCAACAACTCGTGGAACGTCGACCAGCTCTGTCGATTCTACGCCTAGTCTACACGACTACTCTGAGAGCTCAAGTCTACACGACTACATCAAGACCCCTCCGTTGTAAGCGGCCTCCGGGTCCAGGCATCAGTCTCTGGACTACTCCTTCGCTGTAAGCGGCCTCCGGGTCCAGGCACTAGTCTCCGGACTACTCCCCTCCAGAATCCAGCCTGTGCGGCTACTTACGGATCCTGGGCTGCGACGAGCGTTAAAGGACTCTAGCAGCGGTCTACTGAGAGACCATGTACCTCTAGATCCAGCCTATATGGCTACCTACGGATCTACTGCTGTAAGCGGTTACTCGCCCTAGCACCACTTAGCCGTAGGCGGCCTCCAGGTCCTGGAGACTACTTTGTAACTACGGCCCTGGCCATCCAGGTGTACTCCTTCAGTAATAAAGTTTGATCGTTCATCAACTGCTTTACTGTCTACTTCCTTCAACAGGACTACTGCCGAGTACAGCTACTCGCGACAACTCCACGATGGGACTCCGCACTCTGAGATCGCGACTACGAGTACTCATTGATGGAAACTTTTCTTCATTAATACTTAAGCAATTACAATTGTTTTTGTACATCTACTGCTACGAGCTAACTATTACAGGGCTACTGGAGATTGAGCTTGTCGGCGACTTGTTCTGCAATGGGCGCCATCTGCTCCAGCAGCTCCGTATATTGCTCGTCGGTACAATTGGCGGCTAGTCCACCGGCGACTACATCTACTGGTGCCTTCGGGAAGTAGGACTTCATGAAGGCTAGCACCTGGTTCGGAATCTACTTCGCCAGATGCTTCACGTAGGCCGCCAGCCGGCTGGGGGCTTCCTTCAGTCGATCCACCAGTGGTGCAATCTTAGGACCGCCAGGGTGAGGCACCAGCAGCCTCGCGATGGGGAGTGCGACTTCTTCAAGCTCCTTCAGCTGGGCCCGTAGCTTCTCACAATCCTCGTTCAGCTTCTGCAACGATTTATAGCAGTTGACGAGGTCACGATCGGAGGCAATACGGAGCTCCATGTGCTTGTCGCACTCATAGGCAAGCTCCTTATAATCTAACTCGAGTACCTGGCTGGCCTCCTGCTCCCGGTAGAAGAGATTCTTCAGATCCGTCTCTGAAGTCTTCAACTGCTCTACCCGGGTCTCAAGCTCTGCAAACCACAAGGCACAGCGGGTCAGACTACCTCTCGACCTCAAACAAGTACTCAACAAGACAAGTGGTGTACCTTTGTTTTTGTTGTGGAGCGACTTGTTCTTCCGCACCAAGTCGTCGCTCTTCGCGTGCATCTCTTGGATGTCGTTGTGGTACTTGGCGAAGGCGGTATCAAGCTTGGACTGCATGGCGGCCGCATGCTTTCGGGACTTTACAAGTTGGTCCTCCAGCGCCTCGGCCCGAAGCACAGCGTCGCCATACCCCTGAAGCATCTCCGACTTCAGGCGGGACCTCTCAGCGACGTCCAGCACAGGCAATACACATCAAATGGGTACTCAACGCTACAGGATTGACTACTCAAGAGCTATGGCTACTTACCTTCATCCACTGCTCGGCTTGGCGGACCGCTTCCAGGTGCTTGGCCACCGTCGCCGGATCGACCAAGTCGTCTGCCAAGAGCTCGACGTCACCACGACTACTCGTGGCGGCTTCGGTCATCAGTGCAGAACGAATGGGCTCCGCGTCTTGGATCTCCGGGGAGCGAACAACCACCTCCAGAGCGGGTTCTGGCAGTGTGGCGGCTTCCTCTCCTCCAGTCGTCGCGGCGGCTCCTCCGGCGGCCATCTCCATCGGCTCGGGAGCTCCTCCGGCAGCCTCCTGAGTCTCTGGTGTCAAGTTCTCCACGGGCACCGCCGCTGGGATATCGCTCCTTTCGGCCTCAGCGCCTGTTAACGAGAAGACAAGTGCATCAGTCATATCTTCATGACCACAACTACTCTCGAAGGTTCTTCGACTTCAGCAGGGTACTCACCTTCAACAATGCTGGCCACGAGCAGCGTAGCCTCGGTGACCGGCGCTTCGAGCCCCGCCTGAGGGGCGGGAGAGGACTCCCCAGCGGGCGGGGCAGCTTCTTCTTCCGCCACCGCTGCGGCGGGTTCATCCCCCTCCCAGAAGAGATCCATCTATTTCCTGCAGAGTACACAAGTCGGTTTCAATCAACTTTGACTACCACATCAAGTACTACTCGGGAAGACTCAGCACTTACAGGCTTGACCGGACTACTGTCACGGTCGGGGTGCCGAGGATGCTGGCGATGTCCACCAGTCCGGCCTCGGCGGGCGCCTCCTCCTGCGTCTCTACGGCCACTGCCTCGGCAGGCGTCTCCTCCTGCGCCTCTGTAGTTACTGCCCCTTCCGCTACCTCTTCTGAAGCAGCAGCGGCGGGTTCAGTGCCCTCCTGAGCAGCAGGGGGCTGGCGCTCCATCCGCGCCAAAAGTTCTTCGACAGTGGGGGCTGGGCTGCGACTGCCAGCGGCTTCCCCCACCGTGTCCCACTCGCCTTCGTCGCCCTGATCAGCGGGCTCCGTGGGTGGCAACTCCTGCAAGCAAGGAAGCTCAGTCGCCAACACATCAACTCGAGACACGAGTACTCGACTACACTACTCAAGATGACTTACCTCTTGGGGCGTGGTCTTAGAGACCTTCAACTTCTTCGCCACGCGCTTGCGGGTGGGGTTGCGCGGCCTCCGCGGCGGCGCCGCCAGACTAGCCTCCAGGCTAGCCGACCGATCCTGGACGAGAGGGACATGAGGTAGGCCAGGACGGCTGAACCTCGACCGCAGCTGGAAGTGGTCCTGCAGCGTCTCCTCGTCGTCGTCCTCGTCGGACATGTCCTCCACGACTACGGTGTCGTCTCCTTCACCGACTTCACGCCGCTCCTTGGCCTTGGTCTTCCCCTCCTCTGGGATCTCGACTTCCTGAGGGGGCGGCGGTGGCTCGGAGACAAACTTCTTCAAGTCATCCTGCAAGAAATAACACGTCAGTTCGACTACTCCTGCGTAACGGGTACTCGACTGTGGGCGCGGCTACTTACCTCCTTTGGTGGGCGCGCTGCGGAGTACTCCGGTACGGGGCATGCCGTGTACGGCGGCATGTCCTTGAAGATCCGAGCCAACCTGTTGACAATGTCATCGTCGTCGACTTCGTCTCCAGGCATCCGCGATGTATCGTCGTCGCCGGTGTACTCGAACCCCAGAGTGTCCCGAGCCATCAGCGGCTGCACCCTGCGCTTCATGAAGCTGAAGGCCACGTGCTCGGCCCTCAGCCCGGCTTCCCTTAGCGCCTTGATCCGCGCCAACAACTCTGGAAGCTGGATCCCCTCTTGCATCATCGGCTCCGTGTTCCACCACGGGCGGTGCTTGGGCTGCTTCCCGCTCGGCTTCGGCAACCCCGGATGGTGGTTTGTGATGTAGAACCATTTGGCCTTCCAGTCTTGGTTGGAGTCTATGAGCTTGTACGAGAGGTACTGCTCGGCGGCATCCTCCCGCATCTGGATCCCCGCTCCTCCGACTACCCGCGGGTTGCTGGCGCTTGGTTGAGGCTTCACCCGGAAGAACTTCCGGAACAAGATCCAATGGGGCTTGATCCCCAGAAAGGCCTCGCAGAAATGTACGAAGACAACGGTGTGGAATATAACGTTGGGGTTGAGGTTGAGGTACTCGACGCCGTAGTACCCCATGAGCCCCTTGAAGAAATCACTCGCCGGGAGAGAAAGCCCGCGCTCCGCGAACCGCGTGAACATCGGGATCTCATCTTCATTCTTCTCCATCGGGTATGGATCCCCGGCGGCAGCTCTCCACATGTTGACCTTCTTCTCGCGGAGGAATCCACTGTTCAGCAGGGCGAGCAAGTCCTCGGTCTTCGCCTTCGACTTCTTCCACTCGCGGTTTGGATTTGGCCGCGGCGGGGACACCGGCAGTGATGTCCCTGCGGCAGATCCGGCGGCCTCCTCACGGCCCCTCTTCTTCCCGCCGGTGGTCTTTGTGGTCTTGGATGGCGACGGCTTCATCCTCCAAGTGCACGACGTCTTCACGCGCATTCGCTCGGGGGCTACTCCGGTGGCTCTAGGCGGCGGCGCACTCAGATCTACAACGGCGGCGGCACGCACTAGAGGCTATTTTGGGCCAAGATCTGTTTGGAATGGCTACGACTGCGTGTGGTGAAAAACCCTAAGGGTTATGGCTTCTATTTATAAGTCAAAACGGACCTCCAACGGCCGGATGGATAAGTCTGCGCTCGGCTGACTCAGCGGCCGCGCGTGACTCTTCGTATTCCACTAGTCGACGCGCCTCATCTCGGGGGCTCGGCTACCTCTACTCGACTACCTAGGAAGCGACAAGACTCAGGAGCATCTCAGGACACATTCTACAAGATGACCCTTCAATTCGAGAGGAAGTACTCGACTCAAGGCTCGGGGGCTCCGTGCCACGTGTCCTTCGGTTTTTTCTCCGGATTTTTCGGGATATTCTTGCCAAGACTTCAGATGGACCCTCAGCCTGAGTCTGCAACTCAACCTAAGGCTCAGGGGCTACTCCATATGGAGTGCGATTTTGCAATCGCACTTCCATAGCAGCTTCGGCTTCAAGACAATACGGACATTTTTTGAAGACCTTCGAGGGCGGCACTCGAGGACGCTTGGGACTACTCGAGAAGACTTCAGGATTGCTCAAACATCAGCTGGAGTACATTCCAGCCTCGGGATGCTTCGACTACTCTTGAGGACTTTTGACTTGTAGTGCTCAGGGACGCTTGGGGACTACTCGTTAAGGCCGTCAAGACTACTTAAAGCTATCCTTCTCGACTACAAAGTACTCGGGGGCTTGTCGTATGGACCTCCCTGGGCCCACTACCTCGGTGGGTACCAGGACCGACTACTCGGTGGGTCCCTGGGACTACCCGACTTGCACTACACGGTACCTGATGGCGTGAAGCACAAGGACTACGGAGGAGAAGTACTCAACTAGGAAGCTGTACATGTCCCGCACTGTATGGAAGACTCCTAGACGTACTCGACTAGTTCTCTCTCCCTACTCTGACTTGTAACCCTGCCTCCCGGACTATATAAGGCGAGGCAGGGACCCCTCTCTGATCATCTCATCTCACGGCGTGCAATTGCACCATCTTGTAATCGTACCCAATCAATCTAGAGCTACGCAGCATACAGGACGTAGGGTATTACGCACCTCGCGGCCCGAACCTGTCTAAATTGTGTGCCACGTGTCTCTTCCTTCGAGTTATCGATCTCGGCGAGGCCACATTCATCTACTTCGGGTACTCCCCTTAGTAGGTTGCCGGTCTAAAACACCGACAATGTGTTTTTTCCGTCCTTCTTTGTGGTGATTTTCAGAGCTCTTTGTTGGCGGAGTTTTGAGAACGATTTCTTGGGGTTTTTGGTGGGTGTCACGTATGAGGTTCTTGTGCCTCTTTGGCTGGTGACTTTGCCCCCAAATCTCTTTTGAATCGGACTCGATTTGTTGTTTTTTGGTTTGGGCGAGTTCTTGACCTAGAGAGTCGATTTCTTCGATTCCTCTTGATTGTGAGCGATTCGGGTCGATTCCTTTGAGGTAGAGGTTGCCTAGGAGGTAACCCAGCTATTCCCAAAGTTTCACTGCAATCCGTGGTGATTCGGGAGATCGGGCGATGGAAAGTTGAGGTTTGACCCGCGGGTAGGTTTTCTGGAAGGGGCGGTCTGACCGCCTGGAGGGGGCAGTCTAACCGCCCTGGGCTTTCCAGGTCGCTCGTCGGACTTTCCTCTGTGAGTTTGTTCGCCTTAAACAGAGGACTGTCTGGGTGAAGTTTCGGGTCATTCTCGTGCCGTTTGCTAGGAGTTCTTGCTTGGAGTTTGTTGTTGGGTACAAGAGGTTAGACCACCCCTGGTAGCCGGTCTAACCACCCCTAGGCCCCTGGGTGAAGTTTTGGTTTTCGCCAAGATTTTCTGGTAGCTAGCATGGCCCTGACCAGAGATCTCTGTTGGTGAAACCGTGGTGCTTTTTGGTGATCGAAAGAGGTGTTTCGGGGGATTTCTAGGTTGCCTGGTGGAGGCAGTCTAACCGCCCCCTCCGGATAGTGAAGGACCGAAACGGCGAACCGAGAGGGGGGGGGAGTGAATGGGAGCCGATAAATATTCTATTCAAGAATTCGGCCTATGAACCCAAATTCACTCGTGCACCTCCGCAAGCTTCTCTTGCCAAGTTCACGTAGCCACTGGAGTGCTACTGAACCTAGGAGCAAGACCCGAACAACATCCTCAACACACACACAGCGGAAACACACACGATAAGGCTGGCGGCGGCAAGACAAACCGGTCGGGCCGGTTTCTGAAACCGGTCGGACCGCTCCTGTTGGACTTAGCCTCACGAAGGCGAGGGGAAAAACCGGTCGACCGGTTAGGCAAACCGGTCGACCGATTCCGTCCCGTAAACTCCCCAAAGAGCGCAAACACTTCAAAAGCCTTTTCACATCCGAACAAACGAAGCCATGGAGCAAGAAAGACTTCCTTGTTCAAAGATTTTTCTCGACGGCCCACCGGGCGAAACCGGTCGACCGGTTTGGGAAACCGGTCGGGACGGTTTTAGCTCGAACGATCGAGAAGAACACGGCCCGCGGGTCAACTCCCCCAAAACCAAATCTCAATCTCCCGAATCGCTCCACGGACTTGAACAAGACTTTGGGGATATCGGGAACACCTCATGAGGAGTCCATGGTCAAGTTTAATCCCACCAAATCTCATCCAAAAAGGAGGAATCGAAGAAATCCCGCCAAAGGTACTACCAACCCAAGAACTCAAGAAATCCCAAAATCGAGCACTTTTCCTCACGGATTTGGGAGGGGAATCACGGCCCAAAGAACCACGAAGGGTTCCCACAAATTTCCCCCATCAAATCCCCAAAGGAAAGGTCCCGAAAACACCGCAAAGAAATCACCGGGAGAGGGCTCCGAAAATCACCACCAAGAACAATCGGGAAAAACACATTCAAACCTTGAGGAATCACGCCGAATCATCTATACATGAAACAAAGATTCGTACAAGGTCTAGCAAGCCGCCCGATCATCCATCCCTCTCTACAAGATTTCTCCGTGAAGCTCTCTTGCTAGTCCTAAGGAAAACCTAAGGAAAATAGGAAGAAAAATGGGAAAACTAATGAGCTAGGGTTCCAAGAGTTGGCTGCCAACCTCTCACCTCTTGGGTTATATAGGCGGCAACCGAATATCTAAAATGCCCCTCTATACTAACTAGGGATACAAGCCCCTCAAGGGCGGATTCGGAATTCTTGATGTATTCACCATCGGACGGATGCCCAGCGACCGCACCCTGCGTAGCCTCAACGCAAGCCTTGCGATCCCGACGCGTGTCCTCCGCCTCGAAGCTTCCGGCGCCCTCGCGACCCCAAACCGGTCGGACCGGTTCTCCAAACCGGTCGGGCCGGTTTTGGCCGAACGCCCACACCCGATCTTCGGCCTCGGCTTTGTGGCTCGGCCGAGTAACCCGGTGATTTTACGGTGAACCACCGCAAACCCCGCGAACTTGATGTAGCCTCCGCCAATCACCACTCATGACTTGGCTCCCATGAAGTCCGGCTCGACCTTGGTTTTGAGGCTCAACCAAGAAACCGTCCACGACTTCATCTTGCCGTTCATGCCACCATGCGGCCCGCACTTGACTCCGCCGGCCACCGGTCCCTCGAACAAAGCCTACTTGTCTTCTCCACACCGGAGGCCTCACCGGCGACGACCTTTCGCGCTTGTTCTTCACCCGCACCAACACGAGTCAAGCCGCAACCCGCACCCGCAATACTTAGCCAAGAATCGGTCCACACAACGTTGTCAATCACTCATCACACAAGGAAGCGACCATTCACCGGTCTTCGAACCACACATGGTCCTCAATCTCCCCCTTGATGAGTGCATTGACAACACCCACATGAAAGTAACAAGTGAGAAAAGAAAAAGAAAAGAAACAAACAAAAAGAAACTCCAACAAGCGATCGAAAGCCAAACAAAGGCAAAGATCAAGATCACTTGAAGAAAGCAAGTCTCGGACCCCTTAGGCAAGGGCAACGGCTCGACACATCCGAGACAAAAACCATGCTCAAGCAAAGAGCACCAACCACCAAAGCACACAAAAACTCCCCCTGCACAGAAGCAAGATCCCCCTGATCAAGTGCCAACACAAGGCACAAACCGGTCAGACCGGTTCCCATAACCGGTCAGGCCGGTTCCACCAAAACCGGTCAGACCGGTTTCCACAACCGTCGAGCCGATTTCACACGGCAGACCACACCCCAAAAGCCAAAAATGCAAAAGGAATGCACAAGCTCCCCCTTGACACTTGGGATAGGTTCCAGGGATACACAGCAACTTTTCTCCACCTTCCTTTCTCCCCCTTGTTGCCAATGCATGAATCAAGGCACAAATGCAAGCTAGAGCTTCTCAAGTATACAAAATTCAACACAAGATGCTACACATGTCCAAATGAGCAAGTTAGGTACTCTACAGCTTCGTATCGATCTCAACTACATGATCACCAAGTTTCACAACCATTGGACGAAGCTAAAAAGGATTTTGGCAATTTTGCGAAAAACTTGCCTCTCATGAGCAAAACCCTAAACATGATCAAAGCATATCAAAATGGCAAAGCCACACAAACTTCATGCTAGGACAGCTATTCTAACCATAAGACCATCACAAACACCCACAAGCACCTCATGTCATGTCAAAGCCACCGAGCCATGTGCCTACTTCTATGTATGAGACTTCTCATTGGTAGGCATCATGCAACGGTTTAGCACCCAAAGCAAATTAAATTCAGCACATATGACATGGGAGCACATTTCCAAGCATTTTTCATTTCATTTTCAGATTTGTAAAAGGTACATGAAATGTCTTTGCGACAAAAAGGAACTTATGCCCCTCCACAAGATGAAGCAAGAGGGCTAAACATTCATGATGGCAAATGAGCCTTTGGCCCCATATGATCAATAAGCTAGCTATCCAACCACAAATTAAGCATAGCAAAGCCACAAAAACATGTCAAGAGCATGTAAAGGCATTTACACATGAGAGAACATACATGTGACATTTTTCAAAAGCATAGCTAGCAACCATGGATTATTCATCAAGATCATCAAGAGCTAAGCCAAACTAACCGTAGCATACCAAACAAGCTCACAAAGACATATATCTCATTTCATGGTGAACAATGTATATGAGAGAAGCTTTTCCTAACCAATGCATATGATACAAAAATGCATGCAATCTAAGATACAAGGATGCCTATACATCATGTTACATATGCCATGCCAAATGCAAGAAATACACAAAGGAAAGCTATACATATGCTACAAACCGGCTCCTCGAGGGGAGGCAAAACGGGCTCGACACCACCGGCGAAGAAAGCTCCCACACACTCAACTCAGAAATCAAACACACACCAAGTTCCCCCCGCAAATGAGTGAAAGTTGCCCGATCTAGGGGTTTGGTGAAAATATCGGCTAGTTGGTGATGTGTGGGTACATGGATCAACGCTATCTTTCCTTTCTCAACGTTGTCTCTCAGGAAATGATACCTCACTTCTATGTGTTTGGTTTTAGAATGAAGCACTGGGTTCTTTGCAACGCTTATGGCACTGGTGCTATCACATTGAAGTGGGACATGGGTATACTCCTCACCAAAGTCACTCATGGTGTAGGTGATCCAAAGGAGCTGAGAGCAACAACTAGCAGCGGCAACATACTCGGCTTCGGTCGTGGATTGAGCAACACTCGATCGCTTACGAGAAGACCAAGACACCAAAGAAGAACCCAAAAGCGGCAAGTCCCGAAGTGGACTTCCTATCCAACCGACACCCGGCAAAATCCACGTCCGAAAAACCATGAAGCGCCAACGAAGAGGACGCGGAGTACCAAAGGCCGAAGTCGGGAGTGTGACGCAAGTACCGAAAATTCTCTTCACCGCTTGCCGATGCGAAGTCCTCGGAGACGCTTGAAAACGAGCGCACGGACACACCGAAAACTATATGTCCGGCCCTCGTCGCCGTCAAGTAGAGGAGTGACCCGATCATGCTCCGGTACTCCTTCTCGGTCCACATGTTCACCTTCCTCGTCCGCATCAAGAGCCGTAGTCGTACTCATCGGCGTCGTCATAGCCTTGGAGTCCTCCATCTTGAACTTCCTCACAATGTCCTTGGTGTACTTAGCCCGGTGCACAAATGTTCCTTCCTTTGATTGCTTGATTTGTAGCCCGAGGAAGAAGCGCAACTCACCCATCATGCTCATCTCGAACTCCCTGCTCATATCATCCGCAAACCTCGCAACAAGAGAGTTAGACGAGCCACCAAAAGACAATATCATCCACGTACACCCCGCACAATCGGGATATCTCCCGCCCCCGCCTCGGCAAGAACAAGGTCCGATCTACCTTCCCCATCTCAAAACCTCTCTCAAACAAGAACCCCCTCAACCTCGCCATACCAAGCTCTAGGCGCCGCTTCAACCCATACAGCGCCTTCCTCAACTTGTACACCCGGTGGGGGTACTTCTCACTCTCAAACCCCAGGAGGCCGCCTCACATACACTTCTTCCTCCAAGACACCATTCGTAAAAGCACTCTTCACATCCATTTGGTGCAACTTGAACCCTTTAGCCACGAAAAGGCTAGAAGGATCCTAATCGCCTCCAAACGGGCTACGGGAGCAAAGGTCTCCTCGTAGTCGATCCCCTCCTTCGACCGAACCCCCCGGGCAACAAGTCTCGACTTGTTCCTCACGACCTCACCCTTCTCTCCCTCTTTGTTTTTCCACACCCACTTGGTACCAATCGGCTTACACCCCGGGGGAGGGTCAACCAACTCCCACACCCGATTCCTCTCAAAGTTCTCCAACTCCTCATGCATCGAGTTAACCCAATTGTGATCGATAGTGCGTATCCAATGTCTTTGGGCTCGAAAGAAGCAACAAATGCAGCATGAGCAAAATGGGAATTGTTTCGAACCCTCGACCGTGTAGTGCGTTCATTCATGTCGCCGATGATCCTCGAAGCCGGGTGATCCACCCGAACTCGCCGGGGAGGTTCTCGCCTCGAAGCTACCTCCCCCTCAACATCGCCTTCTCTTCATTCTTGATTTGTCGTCGTAGGTGTAGCAGAGGGTCCATCCATCATCGTCGTCGAAGTAGTGGGTACATGTTCGGCGGGGGCACCAAACCGCCATCTTCATCATCACCATGTTCATGCTCCTCCTCCCGAAAGATCTCCTCGCCAAGCTCATCATCACCGCACACTCAAAGACAAGCCGACTACGTGGCTCGTCTCGTCGAAGGTTACCTCGCAAGTCTCCACGATTTGGTTAGTTTCAAGATTGAGCACACGATATGCTCTAGAATGAGATGCATAACCAAAGAAAATGCCATCGACAGACCTAGCCTCAAACTTATCCAACTTCCTGCCCTTCTTCAGAATAAAACACTTGCAACCAAAAACATGAAAGTGACTCACTTTGGGTGTGCGACCATGCATCAACTCATAGCATGTCTTCTTCTTGTGCACTCTGAGGTATATTCTGTTCGACATGTAGCACGCGGTATTCACCGCCTCAGCCCAATACCTCCTCGGAGTCCTATGCTCATCAAGCATCATCCGAGCCATCTCGCACAAGGTCCTGTTCTTCCTTTCCACAACACCATTACGGGGAGGCGTATACGGACTCGAAAACCGATGCTCAAGACCCAAGTCATGACAAAAGGTTTCAAAACAAGAGTTCCCGAATTCCGAGCCATTATCACCGCGGATAGCTCGTATGGCATCTCCGTGCCTCTCGTTCCTCAACCTCAAGACTAGATCTCGAACAAAACCAAACGTCTCCACCTTATCCTCGAGAAAGAACACCCACGCATACCGAGAATAGTCGTCCACCACAACAAGGACATACCACTTCCCACCCGCGAGATCGTACACGAGCCGGGCCAACAAGGTCCATATGGAGCAGCTCGCATGGACGCTCAGTCATCACATCGGTGAGAGGCGGGTGAGAAGAGGCCACCATCTTGGCATGCCTACACGGAGCACAAACCAACTCTTTCTCAAGCTTCAACCGTGGCAATCCTCGGACCAAATTGAGTTTACTCAAGCGAGACAAAAGGTCAAAGCTCAAGTGACCCAACTTCCTATGCCATTTCCACAACTCACTCGAAGAACCGGCCAAGAAACAACGCTCAACACCCGAAGACTGAGAAAAATCAGCACGAAACACCTGACCCTCGGGAACGACCATACAAACAAGGTCCCCTCGAGAGTCCACAATCCGAGAACCACCAGGCCGAAACAACACCTCAAAACCCTCATCCAACAACCGAGACACGTAAAGCAAATTGTACCCCGCCGATTGAACAAGAGCAACACACCTCGCAGTGATCTTGTCACTCACTTTTATCTCACCTTCGAAAGCACACGCCCACGCCCATTGTCCCCAAAAGTGATGTACCTCTTCGTCACCACCGGACGAGACTTGAGAACCACCCCCCGTCTCCGTCATATGCCTCGAACAACCGGAGTCAATCAACCAAATGTTCTTCAAGTCTCCCACCCGAAAATCAAAAATAGGCACGTGAGCGAACAAACGACTCAAGACCGGGGTTAGTACCAAAGGAGGAAAACCGGTGCCGAGCCATTTGCTCGAAAGTGGGGTTAGCACCAACCAAAGCATCTCTCCTACCAAAACTCGCCTCCACGAACACCACCACGACAACCACCCCGAGGGAACCATCCCTCTCTGCCCGGAGGAGGACCGAAACCACGAAAGAGAACTCGTGGACCGTCCCTCCTTTCCTTCTCAAAGCTACGACTCCTCCCATCCCCGTAGTGAACTCGAGGGGGAGAACGCCTAGCAACTCCGACCACCCGCAAACTCTCCGGCCCATCCACCGGAACCACGACCTCCGGAAACAACCCTCGCACTCGTACGAGCACGGAAACCAAGCTTGTCATTTCGCGGACCCCAAACCGGCCCCCGACCGGTTCCAAACCGGTCCGACCGGTTTCACTTCTCCAAAGAAGCACCTCCCGCACTCTTTCGATCACCCCAAGCCGAACTATCCTCACACTCGCCTTGGCCCCGGGCATCCGCACACGAGGCTTAAGTACACCGCCGGGAAGGGTGAAACTTGTCCCCGTTAGCCCACTCCTTCGCCATTTTCTCCTCTCGCTTCCTCTTGAAGCAAAACTCCTCCTTGTGGCCATCTCTTCCACAATAGCCACAATGGAACCTCACAAGCTTAGGCTTAGGCTTGGGATGTGGCCGCTCACTCGGTTTCTCTCCACTCAAATCCTCCACCGGTTTCTCACCACTAGCCTTCTCACTCTCCTTCCCAAAGAACACTTTCCCCGAAGTGCTCACAAACTTGATAGGCTTTTGTAGGTCATTTGTGGGTGTAGGAAACACGGGTGGTGCCGGGGGTTGTGTCTAGTCGGTTCCTTAGATGGTTAGGTTTTGGTGGGAAATCATTTTTGTGGTGGGTTTTTAGTGGCTCCGGATATTCTCTCCACTTCCCTCACCAACCTTGTTTGCTCCAAGCCCCTCACCATCTTGCCTCTTAAAGGCCTCGATCATCATCCTCAACTGAGGCTCGTGACCGGACAACCAACCCATCAACTTCCTCAAATCATCATTCTCATCCTGCAAGCGATCAACATAATGTGCAAGCTCCAGATTTTTCAAAGCATGCATTTCACAGGTAGAGCAAGATGTAGGCATGGGTTCCTTCAATTTAGCCTCGAGCGAACTAGTGTAAGCATGCATCTCATCAATTTTAGCATGCGAACGGGGCAAGAAGTGCAAGCACCTAGCAAAGCAGTCTAGACTTAAGCTCGGCCACTTCAACCCTAAGCACATCTAGTTCCTCACACTTGGAGGCATGCTTCTCCTTAAACAAAGCAAGATCGGCAAGGAATATGGAGCAATCAGCACAATGATTCTCATCGAAACAACGGGGCTAGCCTTAAGCGAATCAATCTCAAGCTTGCTATCAAGCACCCGTGTCTCTAGCTCGGCCACTCTAGTCCTAGCATCCTCGAGTGAAGCCCTAAGCTCTTTCCTCATTTTCTTGGCCTCTCTAAGCATGTCATCACGGTTATCAAGCAAAGAGCCAAGCCTCTCATTCTCCCGGCGCAAGAAAGGAAGCTCATCACGCACCTCGTCGTCGGACTCGAGTCCGAGTCGCTCCGTGTGCTCTTCTTGCCGCCGGAGCTCAACGCCATGGTGCGGAAGCCGTCTCTCGCGAAGCGGCTCGGCCCCGCTCGGGTTCTTGGACGACCTCTTGTTCTTGCGGCGATCTCCCTCGTCGTCGGCCGCCGGCTGCTCGAGCTCGAGGTGGAGTACGCGGAACCGGAGTCGACGTCGCTCGCTCCAACCATCGCTCGGGCCTTGCCTCGGCCCTCCTTCTTCCTCGATCGTCGCTCGTCCTTGTACTTGTTCTTGTGCTTGCTCTTGTGGTCGCGCCTCGAACGGTACTTGTCATCGTTCTTCCTCGGCTTGTGCTTGTAGCTGTCCTTGTTCTCGGCCTTCTCCGGGCAATCGGCGACGAAGTGTCCCGCTTGCCGCACCGGAAGCAAGTCCTCGTGTTCCTCCTCATGTTCACGCGGTTCTCGGTGCGGCCTCTCGAACCGCCTTGTTAACGGCGCCGGCTCGTCCTCTCCAAGGTCATCAAACTCCTCATCCGGCATAGACATCAAAGAGGAAAACGAGAACATCCTGGTGGATGGGTTAGAGTTAGTCTTTCCTTTGGAACCACCAACGAGGGCAAGACTATGGGAGTCGGATCGGTCCCTCGAGCTTGGCGGTCATGCCCCTATCCACCTCGCCCGACTTGAGCTTCGAGAACGGCTCGTTCACCGTCGAGTATCATACCGCTCCGACTCGACTATGGCCTCGAACTTTCCGCCCCATATCGTACGATCCAAAGAGTGTAAGAGCTTGACTTGCTCTATCATGATCATCGTACGGGAGCACGTCCACATTGGCCCTCATGTTGTTCACAACCACCGTGAACCTCTCGAAACAAGGCATCGATGGACTCACCGGGGAGATGAGTGAAGTTCTCGTACTCTCTCCGGTAGGTCGCATACAACCGTGCTCGAACTCGGGCGTTCCCAACATGAGCCTCCTTCAACACCGCCCAAATCCTACAAGCCAAGTGCTCGGTGTGCACCCGATCGAACTCGGCCGACACAAAGCACGAAACAAGTAGTCGACCGCCTTATTGTTGGCGTCGAATCCGTCCCTCGACCCCGGAGCAAGGAAATCCATCGGCCGGGACATAGCCTGTGTCCACCGTGACATCCCAAAGCGGCCGACCCTTTCCGCGGAGGAACGCACCCATCCGCTTGCTCCACATCCGGTAGTTCTTACCATCGAAGTGTGGAGGACCCGAATCCCGTTCTCGGTACGCCATCCTTGGATCTTAGACTCGGTTAGAGTCAACTAAGACCCGAACCGGCTCGATACCACTTGAAGGACCGAATTGAAGGACCGAAACGGCGAACCGGAGAGGGGGGGGGGGGGTGAATGGGAGCCGATAAATATTCTATTCAAGAATTCGGCCTATGAACCCAAATTCACTCGTGCACCTCCGCAAGCTTCTCTTGCCAAGTTCACGTAGCCACCGGAGTGCTACCGAACCTAGGAGCAAGACCCGAACAACGACCTCAACACACACGGCGGAAACACACACGATAAGGTGGCCGGGCAAGACAAACCGGTCGGGCCGGTTTCGAAACCGGTCGGACCGCTCCGTTGGACTTAGCCTCACGAAGGCGGGGAAAACCGGTCGGACCGGTTAGGCAAACCGGTCGGACCGATTCGTCCCGTAAACTCCCCAAAGACCGCAAACACTTCAAAAGCCTTTTCACATCCGAACAAACGAAGCCATGGAGCAAGAAAGACTTCCTTGTTCAAAGATTTTTCTCGACGACCCATCGGGCGAAACCGGTCGACCGGTTTGGGAAACCGGTCGGGCCGGTTTTAGCCTCGAACGGTCGAGAAGAACACGGCCCCGCGGGTCAACTCCCCCAAAACCAAATCTCAATCTCCCGAATCGCTCCACGGACTTGAACAAGACTTTGGGGATATCGGGAACACCTCATGAGGAGTCCATGGTCAAGTTTAATCCCACCAAATCTCGTCCAAAAAGGAGGAATCGAAGAAATCCCGCCAAAGGTACTACCAACCCAAGAACTCAAGAAATCCCAAAATCGAGCACTTTTCCTCACGGATTTGGGAGGGGAATCACGGCCCAAAGAACCACGAAGGGTTCCCACAAATTTCCCCCATCAAATCCCCAAAGGAAAGGTCCCGAAAACACCGCAAAGAAATCACCGGGAGAGGGCTCCGAAAATCACCACCAAGAACAATCGGGAAAAACACATTCAAACCTTGAGGAATCACGCCGAATCATCTATACATGAAACAAAGATTCGTACAAGGTCTAGCAAGCCGCCCGATCATCCATCCCTCTCTACAAGATTTCTCCGTGAAGCTCTCTTGCTAGTCCTAAGGAAAACCTAAGGAAAATAGGAAGAAAAATGGGAAAACTAATGAGCTAGGGTTCCAAGAGTTGGTCGCCAACCTCTCACCTCTTGGGTTATATAGGCGGCAACCGAATGTCTAAAATGCCCCTCTCTACTAACTAGGGATACAAGCCCCTCAAGGGCGGATTCGGAATTCTTGATGTATTCACCATCGGACGGATGCCCACCGACCGCACCCTGCGTAGCCTCAACGCAAGCCTTGCGATCCCGACGCGTGTCCTCCGCCTCGAAGCTTCGGGCGCCTCGCGACCCCAAACCGGTCGACCGGTTCTCCAAACCGGTCGGGCCGGTTTTGGCCGCACGACCACACCCGATCTTCGGCCTCGGCTTTGTGGCTCGGCCCGAGTAACCCGGTGATTTTACGGTGAACCACCGCAAACCCCGCGAACTTGATGTAGCCTCCGCCAATCACCACTCATGACTTGGCTCCCATGAAGTCCCGGCTCGAACTTGGTTTTGAGGCTCAACCAAGAAACCGTCCACGACTTCATCTTGCTGTTCATGCCACCATGCGGCCCGCACTTGACTCCGCCGGCCACCGGTCCCTCGAACAAAGCCTACTTGTCTTCTCCACACCGGAGGCCTCACCGGCGACGACCTTTCGCGCTTGTTCTTCACCCGCACCAACACGAGTCAAGCCGCAACCCGCACCTCGCAATACTTAGCCAAGAATCAGTCCACACAACGTTGTCAATCACTCATCACACAAGGAAGCGACCATCCACCGGTCTTCGAACCACACATGGTCCTCGACAGCCCGGCTTTCGAGTTGTTTCCGCTGTTGTGGGTGCGTGGAAGTTGAGGTTGCTGGTAGTGTTTGTTCCTAGGACCAGTAGCACTCCAGTGGCTACGTGGTTTTGGCAAACAGAAGGTAGAAGCGCGGAGTGTGTGATTTTGGGGGTCCGACCAAGCGAGTTCATTTTGTTGGAGTTTCAATCTCCTTCGAGAAGAATTTTTATCGGCTCCCCCCTCTCTGGTCGCCTAATCGGTCCTTCAAGTGGTATCAGAGCCAGTTCGGATCTTTATTGACTCTAACCAGTCTAAGATCCAAAGATGGTGTACCAGGAATGGGGTTCGGGTCCTCCACACTTCGATGGGAAGAACTACCAGATGTGGAGTAAGAGGATGGCGGCGTTCCTCCGCGGAAAGGGTCAGATTCTTTGGGATGTCACGGTGGACACAGGCTATGTCCAGCCGATGAACTTCCTTGCTCCAGGATCGAGGGACATGTTCGACGCCAACAATAAGGCGGTCGACTACTTGTTTCGTGCTTTGTGTCAGCCTGAGTTCGATCGGGTGCACACCGAGCACTTGTCTTGTAGAATCTGGTTGGTGTTGAAGGAGGCTCATTTTGGGAATGCCTAGGTTCAGGCACAGATGTATGCGACCTACCAGAGAGAGTACGAGAACTTCACTCATCTCCCCGGTGAGTCCATCGATGCCTTGTTTCAGAGATTCACGGTGGTTGTGAACAACATGAGGGCCAATGTGGACGTGCTCCCGTACGATGATCATGATAGAGCTTCAAGCTCTTACACTCTTTGGATCATACGATTTGGGGCGGAAAGTTCGAGGCCATTGTGGAGTCGGAGAAGTATGATACTCTGACGGTGAACGAGCTGTTCTCGAAGCTCAAGTCGGCTGAGGTGGATAGTGGCATGACAGCCAAGCTCGAGGGCCCGACTGACTCTCATAGTCTTGCCCTCGTTGGTGGTTTGAAAGGAAAGGCTAACACTAACCCATCCACCAGGATGTTCTCTTTGTCCTCTTTGATGTGTATGCCAGATGAAGAGTTCGACATGCTTGGAGAGGACGAGCTGGCGTTGCGGATGAGGAGGTTTGAGAGGTTGCACGAGAACCGGGTGAACATGAGGAGGAACACGAGGACATGCTTCCAGTGCGGCAAACCGGGACACTTCGTCGCCGACTGCCCGGAGAAGGTCGAGAACAAGGACGGCTACAAGCACAAGTCGAGGATGGATGGCAAGTACCGGTCGAGGCGTGATCACAAGAGCAAGCACAAGAACAAGCACAAGGACGAGCGACAATCGAGGAAGAAGGAGAGACGAGGCAAGGCCCGAGCGATGGTTGGAGCGAGCGACGTCGACTCTAGTTTCGCGTACTCCACCTCGAGCTCAAGCAGCAGTGAAGACGAAGGTGATTGTCGCAAGAGCAGGAAGTCATCCAAGAACCTGAGCGGGCTGAGCTGCTTCGCTAGAGACGGCTTCTGCACCATGGCGCTGAGCTCCGACAGCAAGAAGAGCACACAGAGCGACTCGAACTCTGACTCCGACGGCGAGATGCGTGATGAACTTCCCTTCTTGCGTCAGGAGAATGAACGGCTTGGCTCGTTGCTTGATAATCGTGATGACATGCTTAGAGAGGCCAAGAAAATGAGAAAAGAGCTTAGGGCTTCACTCGATGATGCTATGACTAGAGTGGCTGAGCTAGAAACACAAGTTCTTGATAGCAAGCTTGAAATTGATTCCCTTAAGGCTAGCCCTGTTGTTTCTGATGAGGTTGATTGTGCTGATTGCTCTATGTTGACGGTGTATTTTGGTGCACCTAGCATGTTCATTACACTTTGGTTTGGATTTGATTATGGAACTAACCCGCCACTAGGCACACTAATCATATAACAAGTTCATCTTTGTGCATGCATTTGGAAGTGTTGTGTTTATGTAGGAAAACATGGACATAAAGGACGGATTCGCAACAAGTTCAAAGGAGCATTCATGGAGTCTTGTTCGTGTTCATGAGCTTGCTGAAATCACTTCTAATGGTGGCGAGGACCGAAGTGCTACGAGGAACACCCCTGGGGATTGAAGCGTTAAAGATCAAACTTCATGCAAAGAGAGCCTCCATCTTGATCGTGAGGATAACAGCGTCAAAATCATGCAAGTGGAGGGGGCAAAGTAGATAAGTGCACGAGGACCCACGGAGCAAAAGGGGCGACCGAACCGGGTCGAACTGGGCACCGGTTCGGTCCCGTCTTCCTTGCCCTCGAAGGATCTTCAACCCTAAAACCCCCGACGCGCCGCCAACACACAGGGGAGGAGTTATTCGCACCAGAAGGCCATCCACAAGCTAGAGAGAGAGGAGGAGGATCTCCGGCGGGAGATCAACCACCTCGAAGGAAGCACCCTCTCGTGGAGAAGAAGGAAGACACCGGCGGAAGGGAAACCATGATCAACGGTGCCATGATCAGCACCTTGATGGGGTAATCTTCTCATTCGTCCATGGGTTGTAATCGATATTGAGATGTAATCGCACTTTGTCGGATTATCTATCTATCATCTTGTGTTGAATATACTTTAATGCTTAAGGCTTGCAACCGTGCCGTAGAGGGAGTACGAGCTCCAATGCTTCCTTGGACCCATTCAATACGCCGTGTCCATCAAAGGTCTAGTCATGAATACCTTCGCGTAGTGACAGTACGAGAGGAGGGAAAGGGCGAAACCGTGGTCACAACCCCGATAGATTAGATTGGTTTTTCATGTCTTTAAGCGATTGCATGCTCTAGTATCGTAGACCCGTGGGCGAGTGTCTTCTATCTTGATCGTTTATCATTCTCTCTAGTGTAGTTTAGTGTTTTCTAGTATAATAGTAGTTAGGGTTTTAGTAGCTAGTGTGTCGTTGTTGATCGAACGCTTGTAATCCCCTTGCTCCGCGGATTGACAAGAACCTTGGGAATCCCGTGGTGAAAAGGTGTGGGGTCCGTACGCTTGCGGATCGTAGAGGGATACGTCTTTTATCCGTCAACAAGCCCCTTTTTCTGGCGCCGTTGCCGGGGAGCAAGTTAGTTTACATCGTTTGATTTGCATCTAACTTAGTTTTATATTTTAGTTTATCTTTTATTTGCTATATCTAACATATATTATCCAGAAAAACACTTGTTTCTTTTTTTTTTGTTTTTGTTTTTATCTTATTGTCTAGATGGAGTTCGTTAATCAACCAGTGGAAGAACCGGAGAAATCATTAAGGGATTACGCTAGCCCTCGATGTGAAGACATAAAAGTACAAGAGTCGGATTCGAAGCTCGAAGCGACCAAGTATGAAATTAAATCCAAGATCATCAAGATGGTGGCGGAAAACCCATTTGAAGGGATGGTTACGGAGAACCCATATAGACACATAAGGGATTTCACGACAATATGCAACACGGTGCGTCAAGAAGGAGTTCCCGATGAATGGTTCAAATGGAATCTCTTTCCCTACTCACTTGCCGGCAAAGCAAAGACATGGTATTCGGTTGCGTCCTTTGAAGTTGAAGGCAATTGGAACAAGTTGACAAAGAAGTTTTGCGAGAAGTTCTTTCCAATTAGCAAGGTTCAACATCTAAGGAGGCAAGTGATCACTTTCATGCAAGGAGAAGAGGAAGGGATAGACCAAGCCTGGGATAGGTTTAATGAATTAATCGAACAAGGACCAAAACTCGACTTCACCGGTGACGTACTCTTGCATACATTTTTCTTTTCCCTAACCCCTAGTTGCATGCGACACGTGGAAATGTGTGCAGGTGGGGATCTCATGGAGAAAACACTCACGGAAGCCGCCCAACTTCTACAAAAAGTTAGTAAAGCGGCTGCCATGCGAAGAGATTGGGAAACAAGACTTGCGGAAGAGCCGGAATTCAATTCAAGGAAGAAGAAGCTTGCTGATTTTTCTAAAGAGGCAACCCCGTAAGTCACAAAAGAGGAACCAATCATGGAAAAGCTTGAACAAGAACACATCAAGTCAAGAACTACACCAAACGTCGACTTCGCCGCGCCAAATGAGACGAACAAGAGAAGCATGTCAAGCGCGAAGCCACTAAGGGAGTTCGAACCAATGGATTGGGTTCCTATTGATTACGGAGAAGTATTCGACAAGAGAAGACCGTTCCCTAATCAAAAGGGGATGGCAAGAGCATTGGAAGTGGATTTCCCACCGGAGAAGAAAGCTGAAAATTCATACGACCTCGAAACCACCGGTGAGATTTTTGAAAAGCTCTTTGGAGATGACGTGGTGGATCCGAAACATATTGCCGAGGTGAAGAGAATCATGGGGATCAAGCCCGAAGCATCACCATACGCTCGCCTCGCTGAAATTTACTCGATAGGATCCGAAGAAGAAGAGAAGATGACGCCGCACTTGAGTTGCGAGATCAACGGAGTTCAATGCAAAGCTTTATGCGACATCGGAGCCCAAGTAAGTGTTCTATCTTCTAAAATTTATGATAATGTTCAATACCACAACCTAGACTTAGCTCCAACATCAACGAAATTAATTATGGGAGATGGTAGAACTATCAAACCTCTAGGTATTGCTTGCAACATGAAAGTAAAAATCTCTAGAAACTATATACCAACCGATTTCTTTGTTATTGATGCTTACCATAGCAATTCTGATCATATAATCTTAGGTAGGCCTTTTCTTAAGTTGGTTGATGCCGTGTTAGATGCCGGAGAAGGCAAAGTAACAATGAACCTTAATGGAACAAAGTACACATATAACTTTCTTCGTGCTTCTAAACACCTTACACCTTTTCCTCCCGAAGATGAAGAAGTAGAAGAGATAGATAGTCTTTGTTTTGTTGAAACCCTTAGAGACCCGCTGCAAAGAGCGATGGAAAATCAAATTAGTAATCAACAAGATGAAGAACTAGAGGAAGCGACAAAAGGCTTAGAGCCGCATGACGGTAGCGTGGAGGAAGAGAAGTTCGAAGACATAGGAGAAATCAAACCCGAGGAGCCGCAAGTGCCCGAAGTAGACCTTAAACCTTTGCCCAAGGGATTAAAATATGAATTTTTGGGCCCAGACAAAACTTATCCAGTCATTGTGAGCGACGAGTTGAGCCCCGAAGAAAATGAAGCGTTGCTGATTTTATTAAAAAAACATAGGAAGGTGATTGGATATTCAATTAATGATCTCAAAGGTATTAGCCCAGCCTTTTGCACTCATCGTATACCAATGGAAGACCAATGTAAGCCCGTAGTGGACCATAAAAGGAGGCTAACCCATGCCATGCGAGAGGTAGTAAAGAAAGAGGTTATCAAGTTACTTGATGCTTGGAATCATCTACCCGGTTCCGCATAGCGAATGGGTGAGCCCGGTACATTGTGTACCAAAGAAAGGAGGTTTGACCGTGGTGAAGAATGAGAAGAACGAGTTGATACCGCAAAGAACCGTGACCGGGTGGCGGATGTGTATCGATTATCGTAAGCTTAACAAAGCGACGAAGAAAGATCACTTCCCCCTACCGTTCATAGACGAGATGCTCGAGAGGTTAGCAAACCACGCTTATTTTTGCTTTCTCGATGGATACTCAGGGTTCATGAAAATTCCTATTCACCCGAAGATCAACATAAGACAACGTTTACGTGTCCTTATGGAACGTTTGCATATAGGAGGATGCCCTTCGGCCTATGCAACGCTCCTGCCTCTTTTCAACGTTGCATGATGGCCGTGTTTTCGGAATTCATCGAAGAAATTGTTGAAGTGTTTATGGATGATTTTTCCGTTTACGGGAAGACGTTCATGGATTGCTTAGCAAACTTAGAAAAGGTCCTTACAAGGTGTGCGGAGGTAGATTTGGTTTTAAATTGGGAAAAGTGCCACTTCATGGTTAAGCAAGGCATAGTGCTCGGACATGTTATATCCGAGAGAGGAATTGAAGTGGACAAGGCTAAGGTAGAGACGGTTGAGCAACTCCCACCTCCTACGGATGTTAAGTCCTTAAGGAGCTTTCTAGGCCATGCCGGATTCTATAGAAGATTTATAAAGGACTTCTCGAAGATCACTAAGCCTTTAACGCACCTTCTTCAAAAGGATGTGGCTTTCAACTTTGATGAGAAGTGTCTAGCGGCATTCGACCTTGAAAAATGCGTTGGTGAGTGCTCCCATCATCCAACCTCCGGATTGGAGCCAACCTTTCGAGATCATGTGTGACGCAAGTGACTACGCCGTAGGCGCGGTCTTGGGACAAAGAAAGGAAGGCCGAGTTCACGCCGTTTACTACGCTAGCAAAACTCTTAGTGGGGCACAATTAAATTACGCCACTACGGAAAAAGAGTTGTTAGCGGTGGTATTCGCTTTCGAAAAATTCAGATCTTACATCGTGAACTCGAAAGTCATTGTTTACACCGATCACGCAGCCATCAAGTATCTCTTGGCCAAGAAGGAAGCTAAACCACGTTTGATTCGTTGGATCCTTCTTCTCCAAGAGTTTGATGTTGAAATTCGTGATAAAAAGGGGGTGGAAAATGTTGTGGCCGATCATTTGTCTAGGATGAATCGTGGACAAGATGATAAAGAGCCCATAGAAGATAAGATGAGAGATGACCACCTCTATAGAGTGCTTGATAAAGATACTTGGATGATCGACATCATTCGAGCAATTCGAAAGATGCCCCTCGATCATCTAGATAAAAACACTCAAAGGAAGATAATTTCCGAAAGTAAGAAATAATTTTGGGATGCACCATACCTCTTCAAACTTGGCAATGATGGAGTGATGAGAAGATGTGTGCCAAGAGAAGAGAGGCTTGAGATTCTAAGGAAGTGCCACTCGGCGGAGTACGGTGGACACTATAGCCATTTTCGAACCGAAGAAAAAGTATGGTCGAGCGGATTCTATTGGCCGGAGATGCATGAAGATACTAAAAGATATGTTGCGTCATGCCCCAAATGCCAAAGAACCGGAAACATCTCTCAAAGAAATTCTATGCCTTTGAAATACAACTTGCAAATCGACATATTCGATGTATGGGGCATAGACTTCATGGGGCCTTTTAAAAACTCATTTGGATTCGAGTATATACTTGTTATGGTTGATTATGTATCCAAGTGGGTAGAGGCTATACCATGTCGTAAAGCTTCCACGGAGGAGTCCATCACTATGATCAAGAACGTGATTTTTCCCCGTTTCGGTACACCGAGAATCTTGATAAGTGATGGAGGAACTCATTTCACCGGGAAGAACTTCAAAAGGTGGTTGTCCAAGTTGGGAATTGAGCATAGGGTCTCCACGGCCTATCACCCACAAACCAGCGGACAAGCGGAGACGTCAAATAGGCAATTAAAAAGCATACTCAACAAAACCATAGAGAAGGGAGGCAAGGATTGGTCAAAGAAATTAGACGGAGCTTTATGGGCTTATCGAACGGCGTTTAAAACACCGATAGGTATGACCCCGTATCAATTCGTCTATGGAAAAGCTTGCCACCTTCCGGTTGAGTTGGAACATAAAGCCTATTGGGCGATTAAAGAGATGAACCTTGATCTCGATGCCGCGGTGGTGAAACGAAGAATTCAAATAAGCGAGCTAGAGGAGTTGAGGTTGAAAGCATATGAAAACGCAAGCATATACAAGGAGAGAATCAAAAGGTGGTATGATAAAAGATTGAAGAAAAAAGAATTTAAAGAAGGAGATAAGGTCCTCCTCTACAATTCAAGGTTTAAAACCTTCGGAAAGGGGAAATTGCAAAGCAAATGGGACGGACCCTATGTTGTGCATTCGGTGTTCTCCAACGGAGCGGTAACCATTATGGATATAAACGGCGATCAATTTGTGGTGAATGGTTAGCGGCTTATGGTTTACTACGAACCCGATGTCGTGCCCCTTCACCATGTTGACGTCTTCACCATGGAGGAAGAGCCTAGGACGAAAAACAAGGCATCAACTTCTGTAAATAATTTTTCTTTTAGTTTTCGGGAGTTTTTCGCGAAGATTTGCGGGCCAACTTTTTCCCATGGGCTAAGGAAGAAAAAATAGGGCGGTGTGCAAAAACCGGACCGGCCCCCCCGCCGGGGTGGGCCGGCCGGCCCGGCGGACCGGCCCCGGGGGCCCGACGCCCGATGACGCCGAATTTCGCCCGAATTGCTCCTTTTTGACTTCCTTGTTTGGTCGGAAAATTTTAAGGGAAGTGTAAAAAAGGAAAATAAGGTTCCCGGGGCTTTTCTCTCGGGACTATTTATTTGGCTGAATTGGGAGCTCGAGAATCAAACCTTTCAAGCAATGTGTTGCACCCTTGTAGCGACCATTGAGCCTCCAAAAAGCTTAGAGTTGAAGCTAGAAGCCAAGAAGCCATCGATGGAGGAGGCGATGCGATGCGAGCTCAAGCTACCCGTCAAGAGGACCGCACGTATCCGTTGCGGAGGACGTGTCCCGACCGGAGCTCTTGCATCTCGCAACCCCGTCGAAGGAGAGAAGGTCCCTACACCCGTTCGAAGGTCGGCACGCCTCCAAGGCATCAAGCGTAAAGATTACAAGGAGGTGTCGCCGGAGCCTAAGGATTATGGGGATAGCAACTACTCCGACGATCGTAGCCCGAGCTCGTGGGCGGCTGCCGGTAGAGACGATGACGATTGGGATGAGCAGCCCAATGAATGGACTCCCGAAGGCCACAACGGTGACGGCAACGGCGGTGGCGAAGGCAACGACAATGGAGGTGGCGACGACGGTGGTGACAACGGTGGAGATTATGGCGACGACGACCCCTTCGGATTGCATCCGGTGTGCTGTCGAGTTTGCCGTCAATCCATCGCGGATCTCTACACGTCGGCCGACGAATGTCTCCAAGCCATGGAAGCGATGAAGCAGCGTATGGAGGACTTGGAGCGCGTAGTTGAAGATGACTACAAGTTCCTTAACCGTAACGTGCGCAAACTTTTCGGCGTGGTTGGAAACATGAGAGGCAAGTGGTGCACATCTTGCTTGAAGTACCACTAGATCTAGTTTTCCCCTTAGGATTTTCGTAAGATACGACGAGGACGTCGTATGTTTTAAGTGTGGGGGAGAGCTAGCTCGCTAGCCTTAGCTTTTGAACTTCAAGTTTAGGTTCGGTTTAATCTTCGTGTGAGAGTCTTAGTGTTTTAATGAGTCTTTAGTTTTTGAGTCTGTTTTAAAATTTCTGCAAGTGTCTTAAATTAGTGTTGAGTCAAGAAAACCAAATAAAAAGAGTCTTTATATATATCTTTGTGTTTTATGTATTGCTTATCTTTATTTACTTGTTTGTTTAATCTTCGATTCTTGATATATGAACACAAGTATGTGGTTTGAAAAACGTTTACCGTGGTGCTTAGTGGAATCGCTACTACTTAAAGTACCCATACCGCACTTCGATCTTGAGCTTCACATGTTAGTTGTGCTATGTTCGATGCTAAAAGTTGGAGGATTTCAGTTCTGAAAATTATTTTAAAACCCTTGTAATAAAGGTTAGCAAAACCTCTTTTTTCCAAGATGAGAGTAAGAAAAAAAATTCCTATCCAAAGCCAAGTTTATTTTTTTTCGCTCCACCATAAGTGTGATTAGCACGATGAGTTAGGCTAGGACCCTTCTCTCTTGGTGAGTTTTAATTTCGAGCAATGATCATGTCCTTGTGCTTATCTTTTGTTGCTAGCCTCGTCATATATTCGGTAACGTGACTTTCACAACGGAAGTCACGTACATCGCCGAATTCCATACCCAACCCTATACATCTCTTTTGTACATCGTATTCCTTGAACACAACCTATTTTCAAAGTTTCGTCTCGTCTCTAGCATGATTTATTTAAAAATTTCAGATTGTATGCATGCGAGGAAAGAGAGAATTGAAAGCTTTGAAAAGTTGTCAAGAGAGAGAAAAATAAAGAGAAAAAAGTATGTGTATGGAAAAGAAAGAAAGAAAGAAAGAAAAATCATATGTGAATGAAAGAAGAAAAGAAAAAGAGAGAAAGATGAGTTAGCAATGAAGATATGAGAGGGATGCATCAAGTGAAAGAAAAGAAAAAAAATAAAGTGTAAGGAAGGATGTCACGTTGATTGTGAGACGAAACTTTTACTCTATTTCCAACCATGTGCAATCCGACAACGAGGACATCATTGGTGCCTTGAAGTCACAATTTTCTTTTGCCCTTGCACATGTCCACCATTCTAAATCTTCTCATCCTTGATATCCCTACATATGGTTAATTCTCATGATCATTGGCTTTGAAAGGTAGACAACCATTAGAGGAAGTTCTTAGTTTGACAATACTTGTGTTGATTGCGCTAGCCCTACCTATAGCTCCACTTTTACATGATATATGAGAGATTAATGGGAGGTGAGAGTTTTATAAAATTTGGTTAGGATAGCCACTTCATATGAGTGACTTGAGAGAGCTTGGAGAAAGGTTTTTGTCTAATACTTGTTGCAGGAATTTTTGTTTTGAAAACCATAAAAACCCTCCGATGGAAGCAAAGGAGTAAGCATGGCTGAAATTGAAGACTTCAAGTGAAGGGTTTGAGTTGTGGGGTGAATCTTGACGTGGTAAAAATTCTAAACGCCCATGTTTATGTTTGATTATCATTACTTTGTGTTTATGTATTAAAGATGAAGGGATTGACTAACTTGTGAAGAAGGATAAGTGGTACACGATTACACACCTTGGACGAAATTCTTGTACGAGTACTTGCTCGAGGACGAGCAAGAGCTAAGTGTGGGGGAGATGCTGACGGTGTATTTTGGTGCACCTAGCATGTTCATTACACTTTGGTTTGGATTTGATTATGGAACTAACCCGCCACTAGGCACACTAATCATATAACAAGTTCATCTTTGTGCATGCATTTGGAAGTGTTGTGTTTATGTAGGAAAACATGGACATAAAGGACGGATTCGCAACAAGTTCAAAGGAGCATTCATGGAGTCTTGTTCGTGTTCATGAGCTTGCTGAAATCACTTCTAATGGTGGCGAGGACCGAAGTGCTAGGAGGAACACCCCCGGGATTGAAGCGTTAAAGATCAAACTTCATGCAAAGAGAGCCTCCATCTTGATCGCGAGGATAACGGCGTCAAAATCATGCAAGTGGAGGGGGCAAAGTAGATAAGTGCACAAGGACCCACAGAGCAGGGGGGGCGACCGAACCGGGCCGACCGGGCACTGGGCCGGCCGGCCCAGCCCCCACTTCGGCACCGGTTCGGTCCCGTCTTCCTTGCCCTCGAAGGATCTTCAACCCTAAAACCCCCGACGTGCCGCCAACACACAGGGGAGGAGTTATTCGCACCAGAAGGCCATCCACAAGCTAGAGAGAGAGGAGGAGGATCTCCGGCGGGAGATCAACCACCTCGAAGGAAGCACCCTCTCGTGGAGAAGAAGGAAGACACCAGCGGAAGGGAAACCATGATCAACGGTGCCATGATCAGCACCTTGATGGGGTAATCTTCTCATTCGTCCATGGGTTGTAATCGATATTGAGATGTAATCGCACTTTGTCGGATTATCTATCTATCATCTTGTGTTGAATATACTTTAATGCTTAAGGCTTGCAACCGTGCCGTAGAGGGAGTACGAGCTCCAATGCTTCCTTGGACCCATTCAATACGCCGTGTCCATCAAAGGTCTAGTCATGAATACCTTCGCGTAGTGACAGTACGAGAGGAGGGAAAGGGCGAAACCATGGTCACAACCCCGATAGATTAGATTGGTTTTTATGTCTTCAAGCGATTACATGCTCTAGTATCGTAGACCCGTGGCGAGTGTCTTCTATCTTGATCGTTTATCATTCCCTCTAGTGTAGTGTAGTGTTTTCTAGTATAATAGTAGTTAGGGTTTTAGTAGCTAGTGTGTCGTTGTTGATTGAACGCTTGTAATCCCCTTGCTCCGCGGATTGACAAGAACCTTGGGAATCCCGTGGTGAAAAAGGTGTGGGGTCCGTACGCTTGCGGATCGTAGAGGGATACGTCTTTTATCCGTCAACACTCTATTTTCCTTGTTGATCTTGCCTTGTTTAAGGAAAAGCATGCCTCCAAGTGTGAGGAACTAGATGTGCTTAGGGTTGAAGTTGCTGAGCTTAAGGATAGACCTGCTTTGCTAGGTGCATGCACTTCTTGCCCTGTTTTGCATGAGAAAATTGATGAGATGCACGCTTATACTATTTCCCTTGAGGCTAAATTGAAAGAACCAATTCCTACATCTTGCTCTATCTGCGAAATGCATGCTTTGAAGAATTTGGAACTTGCACAATATGTTGATCGTTTGCAGGATGAGAATGATGAGCTCAGAAAGTTGATGGGTTGGTTGTCTGGTCATGAGCCTCAGTTGAGGATAATGATTGAGACTTTCAAGAGGCAGAATGGTGAGGGACTTGGGGCAAACAACGTTGGTGAGGGAAGTGAAGAAAACATTCCAGAGCCACCAAAAACCCACCACAAGAATGATTTCCCCCCAAAACCTAACCATCTTAGGAACCGACTAGACACAACCCCAGCTCCACCCGTGTTTCCTCCACAAATAAATGATTTCCAAATGCCTATCAAGTTTGTGAGCACTTCCGGGAAAGTGTTCTTTGGGAAAGAGAGTGAGAAGGCTAGTGTCGGTGTTTTAGACCGGTAACCTACTAAGGGGAGTACCCGAAGTACATGAATGTGGCCTCGCCGAGATCGGCAACTCGAAGGAAGAGACACGTGGCACACAATTTAGACAGGTTCGGGTCGTGAGGTGCGTAATACCCTACGTCCTGTATGCTGCGTGGCTCTGGATTGATTGGGTGCGATTACAAGATGATGCAATCTGATGCGTATGAGCGAGATGAGATAGAGAGGGTTCCCTGCCTCGCCTTATATAGTCCAGGAGGCAGGGTTACAAGTCGGTTCAAGGAGAGAGTACTAGTCGAGTACGTCTAGGAGTCCTCCATATAGTCCAGGACATGTATATCCGAGTACTTCTCCTCCGTAGCCCTTGTGCTTCACGCCAGCAGGTGCCGTGCAGCGCAAGTCGAGTAGTCCCAGGGGCCCACCGAGTAGTCGGTCCTGGTACCCACCGAGGTAGTGGGCCCAGGGAGGTCCATACGACAAGCCCCCGAGTACTTTGTAGTCGAGAAGGATAGCTTCGAGTAGTCTTGACGGCCTTAACGAGTAGTCCTCAAGCGTCCCTGAGTGCTACAAGTCAAAAGTCCTCAAGAATAGTTGAAGCATCCCGAGGCTGGAATGTACTCCAGCTGATGTTTGAGCAATCTTGTAGTCTTCTCGAGTAGTCCCAAGCGTCCTCGAGTGCTGCTCTTGAAGGTCTTCAACAATGCCCGTGTTGTCTTGAAGTCGAAGCTTATATGGAAGTGCGATTGCGAAATCGCACTCCATATGGAGTAGCCCCCGAGCCTTAGGTTGAGTTGCAGACTCTGGCTGAGGGTCCATCTGAAGTTTTGGCAAGAATATCTCGCAAAATCCGAAGAAAAACCTGAAGGACACGTGGCACGGAGCCCCCGAGCCTTGAGTCGAGTACTTCCTCTCGAATTGAAGGGTCATCTTGTAGAATGTGTCCTGAGTTGCTCTTGAATCCTGTCGCTACCCAGGAAGTTAAGTAGAAGTAGCCGAGCCCCCGAGACGAGGCGCGTCGACTAGTAGAAGTTGAAGAGTCAGGCGCCTCCGCTGAGTCAACCGTTTGGAGACTTATCCATCCGGCCGTTGGAGGAGCCGCTGTTGACTTATAAATAGAAGGCAAAACCCTTAGGGTTTTTTACCCCACGCATTTGTAGCCATTCCTAGCAGGTCGTGCCAGAAATCACCGCCAGTACGCACTGCCGCCTTTGAGGGGAGTGTAGATCCGAGCGCGCCGCCATAGGAAACCACCGCTGTAGCCCCTGAATGAATGCGAGTGAAGACACCGTGCACTTGGAGAATGAAGCCCTCGCCATCAAAGACCTCAAAGGCCGCTGGTGGGAAGAAAAGGTCTCGCGAGGAGGCCACTGGATCCGCCGCGGGGACATCGCCGCCGGTGTCTCCGCCTTCGGCCAGATCTGAATCGGGAGTGGAAGAAATCCAAGGCCAAAACCAAAGATCTACTTGCACTTCTCAACAGTGGATTCCTGTGGGAGAAGGAGGTTGACATGTGGCGAGCCGCTGCAGGGGATTCGTACCCCATGGAGAAGAACCCGGACGAGATCCTCATGTTCACCCGGTTCGCGGAGCGAGGACTGTCTCTTCCGGCCAGCGACTTCTTCAAGGGGCTGCTGGGGTACTACGACATCGAGTACCTCAACCTCAACCCCAACGGTATCTTCCACACCTCCGTCTTCGTGCACTTCTGTGAAGCTTTCTTGGGGATTCCATTGGGTACTATTCCAAAAATTCTTCCGACTGAAGCCCCAGCCCAATGCCAACAATCCCCGAGTAGTGGGGGGAGCCGGGATCCAGATACGCGAAGACGCCGCAGAGCAATACCTCTCGTACAAGCTGATCGACTCCAACCAAGATTGGAAGTCGAAGTGGTTCTATATCACCAACCACCACCCGGAACTGTCGAAGCCCAGCGGGAAGCAGCCGAAGCACCGGCCTGGTGGAACTCGGAGCCAACGATGCAGGAGGGTATCTAGCTACCCGAGCTGCTGGCGAAGATTAAGGCTTTGAGAGAAGCCGGGCTGAGGGCCGAACATGTGGCCTTCAGCTTCATGAAGCGAAGGGTGCAGCCGCTGATGGCCCGTGACACCCTAGGGTACCAGTACACCGGCGATGACGACACGTCGCGGATGCCCGATGATGAAGTAGACGACGACATCGTCGACAGGTATACCTGGCCAAACGGGCCGCACGGCACGACACGGCACTAGCACGGTTGGGCACGGGCACGGTTAAGCACGGGCACGGTAGGGCACGGCGGCACGCCGTGCCGTGCCTCTTAGTGCCACCGTGCCAAACTCCAGGCACTGGCACGACCCTATGGGGAGTTAAGCGGGCCGTGTCGTGCCCTTTGGCACGGTGGCACACCAGTGCCCGTGCCGGCCCTGGCACTATCTAACAAATTATATGTCCTTGTGCTCAGAATCACAAGGTGGTCACAAATAACAACAAAAAAACACACACAAAACACAAACACAGATGAAAGATAGCAAATCAATAATTCAAAAGGGGAGCTTGTGCAATGGCTGCCTCATTAAAAACCTACCTAGGTAAAACTCACCCTTGTGAGAAACCCTAGGCAGGAAAAAAGAGTACATCCAAGCTCCAAAAAAAAGTTCATAGTTCAAGTTCAACCTAAAGCTACAAGTCCAAAGTTCAAGTACTAAAATATTACAGCCCCATTACATAAATGATAATCAATCAAGGTAAAGATCTTCAAATGTTGCTTCAAGTTCTTTGTCCTCCACCAACTGTTGCTTCCTTGCAGCTGCAGCTTCCCAATCCTTGATGCAAGTCAAGCATCTCCACCATTTCGAGCCTCGGGCTCCTCCGCCGCTCCTCGATGATCCCGCGGTCATGCTAAAAGTAGATTCTCGAAGATATGGTAGACACAGGAACAGTTAAAATATCTTTAGCCATGATGGATAGAACTCGGATATGTAAGTTTGTGTTCATGCCACAGTTAAGTATGTTAAAATCATCATTTAACTGATTCACAGTGTCACAATCTAAGTAGGAGACAAGTTCAGAAGTACTAGCCGATGAAGTTACCGCCGAAAGCAATGCACTTGCAGATGTATCTCTAGACAGGCTTAGATTAGGAGCTAGAGGTTGCTTACCACCAACATTATACCCATCATCACCATCATCATAAATTTCATCCCAAACAGATCTTTTCTTACCGGATAGGTTAGGAGGATTAGGCCTCCTCAACTTAACACCTCCATATTTCGCTCATACTTGTTGTACACATCCGTAAGACGAGCTCTAGTGGTAACCAAGTAATTAGAATAGTCTGTACTAGTAGCATGGCCTAAGTGCCTAAGTGCTCTAGTAAAACCTTTGATTTTAGCTCTAGGGTCCAAGATGAATGCAAAGGAATAAAGCAGTGGTATATCCCTCCAATACTTGTTATATTTATCAATCATAGGCTGAACCACAGATCTGATGTGAGCATCATTAGCATAAGTTTCAAGGTGCTTGGCAATCTTAACTAGATAATGAATCATAAGTGGAGATGTAGGGTAGTAAACACCAGACAAAGAAACAGTTGCATCATGAAACAAATCAAGAAATTTTAGCACTTTTTCAGCAACATCCCAATGCCTATCATTTAAAAGCAACTGACCATTTTCAGTTCTAGGATAGTGACCATGGATAAAAGTAGTGAATGTACTCTTATGAGGAAACAAATGCTTAAGCATCAGATAGGTAGAATTCCATCTTACCTCCATGTCCAGCTGAAACTTTCTAGGCCTAACATTAGTAACAAGACAATAACTTTTGTATGCAGCAATTCTCTGATTAGATGAGTTCATCCAAGATATTGCAGTTCTAAATGTTTCAATCAAAGGCTTAAGATCAGTAAGGGCCTCCTTAACAATGAGATTAATGATATGACATGCACAGCGCTGATGCAAGAACATACTATGAACTTCACTACCTTCATCGAATGACAAAGAAGACACAACAGGAACATCAAAACCAAGGTATTTAGACAAGAAAGGTCTAAGATGATGCATTGCTGAAGCATTAGATGATGCATTGTCTAAAGTAACAGCAAACACCTTTTCAGACACACCAAAATCATCAAGCACAGATGCAACACGATCAGCAATGTTTTGTCCACTGTGGGACTCATCTATAAGCCTAAGACCAAGCACCCTCTTCTCCATTTGCCAATCAGAATTAATGAAATGAGCAACAACACTAAGATAGTCCTCTTTGGCATTACCAGACCAAATATCAGAGGTGAGACACACACAATTAACAGCAGATGAAGTCAAGGTCTCAACAAGCTTAACCTTAGAATCAGAAAAATATTTCTCTATGTCTCTAGTTGTGGTTTGCCTAGAGACACCAGAAAACTTGGGATTATGAGCAGTTTTAATATAATCTTCAAAAGCATCAGATTCACCCATACATATAGGCACATCAAGTCTAGCAATCAACTTAACAAGTGCAATACGAGCAAACATAGGGCAGTACTCCCAATTACGCATACTACCATCAGGATTAAAAGAAATTTGAGTTTGAACCTTATGGCCCAGTTTTTCTTTTCTCTTGTCACATTTATTCCGATGCCGGCGGAGATGACCAGTGCCACCACTAGAGAGACCAGAGTATTGTTTGTTGCAATGGATGCACTTAGCACCATACCTGACCCTCTTACCATTTATGGTTTTGTAGATCTTCTGGAAATCCTCCCAGACAGGGGAGGTAGAGGGACGAGAGCGCTTGGAGCCAGCCCCAGCTTCCACATCTGCGGCCTCATCACCACCGCCGCCAACATCGATGGGAGCCTCAATGCTACCGCCCAACAAAGTGCTCGGGTGTCATCTCGAATGTCATCGTCATCGTCATCTCCGCCATCCCGCACAACCGCCTCTCTTCGTTGAAGTCGACCTCGTCTTCGCAGTCGGTAGCCGACCATCGTGCTTCGCCGCCGTCCCGGTCCCTCAACGGCTACAGCAACAGAGATAGGAGGTCAGGGGAGACGAGGATTAGCACGGTATTTAGGATGCGTTAGCAACTTAGGGTTAGGGTTTAGCATACCTTCGCAACCGGAGCACCAGGATCGCCGGCGATGTACACGAATCACAGATCCGACCCTCTGGTTCCTCAACGGGTTCGAATCAGCTCTGGATCTAGAGAAAAGAGTAGTTACTATACACAGAGACCAGAGAAAAGAGGGAGGGGAGCAAGCAGCGAGCGTCGAACAGTACTTACGCGGACCCGGAGCACCAGAGCTGCCGGCGGCGAGGTCGACGACGTTGAGAATGGCAGGGGAAAGAGTCAAAAGACGACTAGACGACACACGAGTGGTTGTGATATCAAGAAGAGGAGCATACATGGCTGTGCCGTGTGCCAGGGCCGGCCATCAGGGGGTCAGGAGGCTGCCGGAGGGAGAAAGGAAGAGGGGAAATCGGCGGCGAGAGGCGGAGAGACCAGAGACGGCGAGGCGGCGAGATCTGAGCAGTTAGCACAGCGGGTCAAATGAACTAGGGTTGCGGCTTGCGGGGGCCGGGGGCGGGGGATGGGGGCGGCGCGGGGGCGGGGGCATGGTTATATACGGCGGCCGTCCCCAACGGCAAGGGATCCGAGCCGTCCATGCCCCCGCCCTCCATCCGACGCGCCAAGAGGCCGTGCCTCTATCGGGGCCGGCCCACCAACCGTGCCGGGCCGGCCGCACTACGGGCCACAATGGCGGCCCAGGCACTGGCACTACGTCGTGCCGTGCCTGGCACTGGCACTATCGACATCGTGCCGTGCCGTGCCGTGCCGTGCTCGTGTCGTGCTTTTTCGGATCGTGCTCGTGCCGGCCCGTCGTGCTCGTGCCAAATGGCCAGGTATATCGACAGGCTGGGGAGGATCTTCAAAGATATGTTGGCGTACACGCCGTGCCCCGTGCCTGAGTACTCCGCCGCGCGCCCACCGAGTGAGGTCGGTAGCCGTACTTATTGTCGAATACTCATTACATAGGAGTAGTCGTGCTGACATATTGTGCCTCTTGCAGGATGACATAGTGAAGTTCGTCTCCGAGCCGGCGTCGCCTCCTCAACTTGTCGAGGTCTCAGAGGAAGGGAAGGCCAAGGCCAAGGAGCGGCACGAAGGTGGTGAAGGAGACGACACAGTAGTCGTCGAAGACACGTCCGAGGAGGATTATGAGGAGACATTGCAGGAGCGCTTCCAGCTGCGGTCGAGATTCAGCCGCCCTGGATTGCCACACGTTCCTCTCGTTCAAGATCCGCCGACTAGCCTGGAGGCTAGTTTGCCTGCGCCGCCGAAGAAGTTGTGCAACGTGGCCCGCAAGCGCGTGGCCAAGAAGCTTAAGGTGATGGATACCACATCCCAGGAGGTAAGCTTCCTTGAGTAGGGGAGTCGAGTACTTATGTCTCGATGTTGTGAATTGACGATGAAATTCCCTTGCTTGCAGGAGATCCAGCCTTCCGAACCCGTGGAGCAGGGTGATGAAGGCGACTGGGATACAGTGGGGGAGCCAGCTGGGGGTAGTCGTAGCCCAGCCCTCACCGTGGAGGAGCTCTTGGCGCAGTTATCGCGCCAGCCCCCAGTTGTTGAGGGGAGCACAGAACCGACCGCTGCGGTCGCTGAAGAGGCAGCGACTACTGAGGCGCAAGAGGAAGCGCCTGCCGAGGGTGGACTGGTCGACATTGCCAGCATCCTTGGCGCCCCAACCATGAGGGTAGTCCGGTCGAACTTGTAAGTGCTGATCCTTCTCGAGTAGTACATTAGATTTGGTAGTCGTACTGGGTTGACAACCAGCTTGTGTACTCTGCAGGAAATCGACGGACTTGACCTGGGAGGAAGATGAACCCACCACAGCAGTAGCTGGAGAAGAAACCGCGCCGCCCGCTGGGGAGTCCGCTCCCGCTCCTCAGGCAGAATCCAAGGCGCCAGCCGTGGAGGCTACATTGCTTGAGGCCAACATCGTAAAGGGTAAGTACTTTGCTCAAGTGCAAGTAACCCCGAAATGTAGTCGTAATCGCCAGGTATGACCAATCCAGTTGTCCTTTTGCTGGCAGGTGCCGAAGTCGAGGGAAGCGCCATTCCCGAAGCGGTGCCTGTTGAAAACCTGGCACCGGAGACCCAGGGGGCTGTCGGAGGAGCCCCCGAGCCGATGGAGGTGGCCGTCGAGGAAGCCGCCACGACAGCTGGAGGAGAGCGCGACGACGTGCTGTCAGAACCGACTCTGGAAGTAGTCATTCGCTCACCAGAGATCCAGGACGCGGAGCCAATCCACTCGGCGCCAATGTCCGAAGCCGCGACGAGTAGTCGTGGCGGGATCGAGCTGCCGGCGGATGACCTTGTCGACCCAGCGACGGTAGCTCGGCACATGGAGGCGATGCGCCGGGCCGAGCAATGGATGAAGGTGAGTAGTCGACACCCTTGAGTAGTCAATCCTTTAATGTTGAGTACCCAGTTGACATCTGTTGTCTGTTGCAGGACGTCGCAGAGAGGTCCCGACAGAAGTCCGACATGCTTCAGGGGTACGGCGACACGGTGCTCCGGGCCGAGGCCTTAGAAGAACAGCTTGTGAAGGCCCGGAAGCACGCCGCCGCGATGCAGTCGAAGCTGGATAGCGCCTTCGCCTAGTATCACAACGAAATCCAGGATATGCAGGCGAAGAGCGACGAGCTGGTGCGGAAGAACAAGTCTCTCCGCAACAAGAATAAAGGTTCCCCGTTGTCACGCTGAGTACCCATTGGTAGTACCTTGAAGGAGTCTGACCCCGCTTTGCCTTGTTGATTGTAGAGCTTGAGACCCGCGTCGACCAGCTGAAGGCTTCAGAGACCGACATGAAGAACCTCTTCTACCGGGAGAAGGAGGCCCACGAGGTACTGGAGTATGATTATAAGCAACTTGCTTACGAGTGCAACAAGCACATGGAGCTCCGCATTGCGTCGGATCGTGACCTCGTCAACTGCTACAAATCTTTGCAGAAGCGGAACGAGGACTGCGAGAAGCTGGGGGCCCAACTGAAGGAACTCGAGGAAGTCGCGCTCCCCATCGCGAGGCTACTGGTGCATCATCATGGCGGTCCGAAGATAGCCCCTTTGGTGGACCGGCTGAGGGAAGCCCCCAGCCGCCTGGTGACGTACGTCAAGCACTTGGCGAAGTCGATCCCCAACCAGGTTCTGGCGTTCATGAAGTCATACTTCCCAAAGGCTCCGGTTGACGTGGTCGCCGGCGGACTAGCCGCCAACTGCTCGGACGAGCAGTATGCGGAGCTACTGGAGCAGATGGCGCCTATTGCTGAACAAGTCACCGAGAAGCTCAATTTCCAGTAGTTCTGTAAAGTTAGCTCGTAGCAGTAGTTGTATATAAACAAAGCTGTAATGAACTTGTTTAAGTATGAATGAAGGAAACTTCCATAGATGAGTACTCGTTATCGCGATCTGTGGGTGCGGAGTCCCATCATGGAGTCGTCGCGAGTAGTCGTACTCGCTAGTAGTCCCGTTGAGGGAAAGAGACAGTAAAGCAGTTGATAGATAATCAAACTTTATTACTGAAGAAGTACACCTAGATGGCCAGGGCCGTTATTACAGAGTAGTCGCCAGGACCCGGAGGCCGCCTATGGCTAAGTAGTGCTAGGGCGTACAGCCGCTTACAGCGGTAGATCCGTTAGTAGCCGCATGGGCTGGATCTAGGAGTGCTTGGTCTCTTAGTAGACCGCTGCTGGAGTCCTTTATCGCTCGTCGCAGCCCAAGACCTGTTAGTAGTCGCGTGGACTGGATCCTGGAGTAGAGTAGTCCGGAGACTAGAGCCTGGACCCGGAGGCCGCTTACGGCGAAGGGGTCTTTGAGTAGTCGTGTAGATTGGAGCCCCCGGTGTAGTCGTGTAGACTAGGTGTAGAATCGACAAAGTTGGTCGATGTTCCACGAGTTGTTGACGTCTTCGCCTTCTAGCGTCTGGAGGCGATAGGAGCCCGGTCCAGTCACCTTTGCAACTGTGAAGGGACCCTCCCATGTCGAGCTGAGCTTGTGAAGTCCCTCCGTGTTCTGGATACGGCGGAGGATGAGATCACCAACGTTGAAGGAGCGTTCCTTGACGTTGCAATCGTGGTAGCGTCTGATACCCTCTAGGTACCTTGCTGATTGGACGAGGGCGGCACATCGAGCTTCTTCGAGTCCGTCGATATCAACTCATCTGCTGTCTTCAGATATGCCTTCGTCGTACTGCTCCACTGCCGGTGAGTCCCACATGACATCAGCAGGGAGGATTGCTTCGGATCCATAGACCAGAAAGTATGGAGATTGTCCCGTTGGCTTGGAGGGTTGAGTACGCAGCCCCCAGAGTGCATTGGGTAATTCCTTGATCCACTTGCCTCCTTTGGTGTTGGCGGCGTCATGTAGCTGCTTCTTGAGAGTATCGAGCACCATGCCATTGGCGCGCTCGACTTGTCCGTTGGCCCGAGGATGGGCAACTGAGACATACCGGACATCGATCCCGTTGTTCTCGCAGTACTCCCAGAACTAGTGATTGTTGAAGTTGGAGCCCAGGTCTGTGATGATGCGATGGGGTAGTCCGTAGCGATGTACGAGTTCATCTAGGTAGTTGAGTACTCTGTCAGCCTTGGGGCATGTAACCGGCTTGACCTTGATCCACTTGGTGAACTTGTCGATGGCCACCAATACTCGGTTGAATCCACCTGGCGCAGTTGGAAGTGGCCCAATCATGTCGAGCCCCCTGCAGGCGAAAGGCCAGGTTGGCGGTATGGTGACTAGCTTGTAGGCCGGGACATGTTGTTGCTTGGCGAAGTATTGGCACCCTTGGCACCTTCTGACGAGTTCTTTGGCATCGCCCAGAGCTGTGGGCCAATAGAAAGCCCGTCGGAAGGCCTTGCTGGCCAGCGTGCGTGAGGACGCGTGGTTGCAGCAGACGCCTTTATGGATCTCCTCCAAGATGTCCTTGCCTTCTTGTTGGGGAACACACTTCACGAGTACTCTGGAAGATGCGCCCCGCCTGTAGAGCTTGTCTCCGACGAGGACGTAGGGCTTGGCGCGGCGGATGAGTTGCTCTGCCAAGTTCTTGTCCGAGGGAACCTTCTGCTCGCTGAGGTAGTCGATGAAGGGCTGCCTCCAGTCCACGTCGATCATCATGACCTCCTAGCCAGCCGGGGGATGCGCTGGGTCAGTGGTCAGTGGCGCCGGCTCCGGGATGGATGGCGCGTGAAGCTCGTGGGCGAAGACACCCGCTGGTACTTGAGCGTGAGTAGAACCAAGCTTCGACAGGACGTCCGCTGCAACGTTGTTGTCACGGACGACGTGGTGGAACTCGAATCCATAGAACTTGTTCTCGAGCTTGCGGACTTCTAGGCAATATGTGTCCATGTTCTTCTTGTTGCGGTCCCAAGACTTGTTGACTTGGTTGATGACCACTGCGGAGTCGCCATAGACTAGTAGCCACTTGATGCCTAGTGAAGCCGCGAGGCAGAGCTCGTGTAGCAGAGCTTCGTACTCGGCTTCGTTGTTTGACCTTCCAGAAGATCTGCAGGACGTACTTGAGTTGTTCGCCCGTTGGAGAATTCAAGAGTACCCCTGCACTTGCACCCTCGAGGTTGAGTGAGCCGTCGAAGTACATCACCCAATGCTCTGGTCGCTCGGTTGGAGTAGGTGGCTGATTCTCCCGCCACTCCGACATGAAGTCGACTAGTGCCTGCAACTTGATGGTTGTGCGTGGCTTGAAGTCGATGTTGAGGGCGCCGAGTTTGACTGCCCACTTGGAGATTCTTCCAGTAGCATCTTGGTTCCGCAGGATGTCGCCGAGCGGGTAGTCGGTGACAACGGAAATCAAGTACTCCTGGAAGTAGTGTCGTAGCTTCCGCGAGGTGATGAGCACTGCGTACAGAAGCTTCTGTACTGGCTGGTAGCGTGCCTTGGATTCTGACAGGACCTCGCTGGCGAAGTAGACTGGGCGCTGGACTGGGTAGGCGTGGCCGTCTTCCTGCCGCTCGACGATGATGGCAGTACTGACCACATGAGTAGTCGCGGTGAGGTAGAGCAGTAGCTGCTCGCCTTTGCGAGGAGCCGTGAGGAATCATGGCTTCGATAGAAAGTCCTTGAGCTGGGCAAGGGCTTGGTCCTCCTCTGGAGTCCACACGAACTTCTCTTGGTGTTTGAGTAATTTGAAGAAGGGGAGCCCCCGTTCTCCAAGCTTCGAGATAAATCTGTTAAGAGCCGTCATGCATCCGGTTAGCTTTTGCACGTCTTTGATGCATGTGGGAGCCTTCATGCTGGTGATGGCGGAGATCTTCTCGGGATTGGCTTCAATGCCGCGATGGTTGATGATGAAGCCGAGTAGTTTGCCCGACGGTACACCGAAGACGCACTTGTTCGGGTTGAGCTTCTAGCGGTACTCGCGCAGGGATGCGAAAGTCTCTTCAAGATCGGCGATGAGCATGCTGGATTTTCTGGTCTTGACGACCACGTCATCCACGTAGGCTTTGACGTTCTTGTTGAGCTGTCTCTTGAAGCAGGCCCGGATAGCTCGTTGGTATGTAGCGCCGGCGTTCTTCAACCCGAAGGACATGGTCGTGTAGCAGTACGCGCCAAACGGGGTGATGAACGCGGTCTTCTCCTGGTCTTCTTCCTTGATCGCGATCTGGTGGTACCCGGAGTAGCAGTCGAGGAAGCAGAGTAGGTCGCAGATCGTCATGGAGTCGATGACTTGGTCAATCCGCGGCAACCCGAAGGGGTCCTTGGGGCAGTGCTTGTTGAGGTCGGTGTAGTCGACGCACATCCTCCACTCGTTCGAGTTTTTCTTGCGGACGAGGACGGGATTGGTGAGCCACTCAGGATGGAAGACTTCTTTGATGAAGCCAGCCGCGAGTAGTTTGGCGAGTTCCTTCTTGATAGCGTCCCGTCTATCATCGGCGAAGCGGCAGAGGTATTGTCGCTTTGGGGTAGCTTTAGGATCGATGTTGAGTGAGTGCTCAATCAACTCCATGGGCACCCCTGGCATGTCCGCTGGTTTCCACGCGAAGATGTCGCGGTTAGCCCGGAGGAAGTTGATGAGCGCGTCTTCCTATTTGGGGTCTAGGCCTGCCCCGACGGTGGTGGTCTTGTTGCTGTCGCTTGTCCCAAGGTCAATTGTCTCGACCAGAACCTCCTCAGGTGGCTGAGGCTTGTTAGCTTTGTCCGACTTCTCTGGGATGTCGAGTTCACTTGGGGCAAGCTTCTTCGACGCAGCGTAGATCTCCATCATTGCATTGGGTACTTGATTCGTGGAGGTGATCTCCACAGCTTCCGTGTCGCAGTCGTGCGATATCTTCAAGTCCCCTTGCAGCGAGAGTACACCTGCTGGACTTGGCATTTTGAGTACCAAGTAGGTGTAGTGAGGTACCGCCATGAACTTGGCGATAGCCGGTCTGCCGAGGATGGCATGGTAGGAGGTCTCAAAGTCCGCGACTTCGAACTTGATGTACTCGGTACGATAGTTGTCCCGAGATTCCCCGAAGGTAACTGGCAGGACCACTGAGCCTAGTGGGATAGCCGCGTTCCCAGGGACAATGCCGTAGAAGGGCGAGGTGCTCTTGGTGAGCATGTGCGTGATGTCGAGCTTCATCTTCTTCAAGGTCTTGGTGAAAAGGATGTTGAGCCCACTTCCACCATCGATGAGGACCTTGTTGAGCTTGGAGCCTGCGACCACCGGCTTCAGGACAAGTGGGAACCGCCCTAGTTCGGAGATACTAGTCCATTGATCCATGTGGGAGAAGGTAATGGATACCTCTGAACATCTGAGGGGGGTCGGAACCGCTGGTTCAATGCTCATGACTTCTCGACGAGTGGCCTTTTGGACCCGTTTGCTGGGTAGTCCACCGAAGAGGACGTTCACCGTCTTGTCAGGTTCCTGGAAGTCGCCATTGCCTTCGTCGTTCTTCTTCTTGCCTTTTTTGCCATGAGGGTGCCGCGGCTCTGGAGTATCCTTGAGTGCTCGCCTGAGTTGGTAGCACTGCTCGGTGGTGTGGTTGCCGTCCAGATGCCACGGGTACTTCTCCTTCAGCAAGTCTTTGAAGCCACCGGAGGTCTTCTTCGAGTTCTCCTTCGCAGGGCGCTTGATAGCCGCGACAGTGTTGTCTGGCTTACGCTTGCGGTTGGGACCCGAGTAGTTGTTGTTGTTGCGACCGCCTTGGTTCCCGTTGTTGCTGCTGCCGCCGCCCGTGTTCTGTTTGCTCTTGCCACGAATGGCATCGTACTTGGCATTGGCCTTGTCTTCTTCATCAGCCCAGGAGGTGATCATGTCCTTGAGGTGGGTGATGGATCTTAGGCGGCGGCGGCCGAAGTCTTCAAAGGTGCGACGGTGGTAGAGACCATCTTGGAAGAGGTCGATGACTTCTTTGTCAGAGACATCGACTACCATGGTGCGCTTGTCGAAGAAACACCGCATGTACTTGCGAAGGGTCTCGCCTTGTTCCTGTTTCACCATAGCCAGGTCCTTGCGAGTACCCGAGCGGCCCATAGCGCCCGTGAAGTTGCTGGTGAACTGCTCCTTCAGCTGGTCCCACTTGTCGATCGAGTACTTCTCAAGTGACTCGAGCCATGTAAGCGGTGCTTGGTCCAGACAGAAGGGGAAGTAGAGGCACTTGGTGTCGTTGTTGCCACCAGCGTTCTCGATGGAGAGGGCTTAGCATCTGAGCCACTGCACTGGGTCTTGCTTCGCGTCGTACTTGGTGATTCCCATAGGCTTGAATTTTTCTGGGAGGAGTAGGTTGCGAAGTCGTGCAAAGAAGGCGGGGAAGCCGTCGTTGTCGCCTGTCGTGGCGGACTTCTTCCGCTGCAGTTCTTCAATCTTCTGGCGGGCGTCAAAGCCGCCCTGTGAGGCTCCAGAGGCATGCCTATTCGTGTGGCCTCGGCCGCCGCGATCGCCCCCGCCACCAGCCCTCCTGTTAGCCCCATGGTTGGAGCTTCCGCTGTCGCAGCCTCCGCCGCCAGGGTCACGATGAGGGACGACCTCGCGATCACCACCAGCGACTGCAGCGCTGTTGCCACCTTGAGAGGGTCCACCGGCCGTTGCGCGAGTACGGTTGGGATTGGCCGGCAGCTCAGCTCGAGCACGGTTACGACCGAGGTCCGCATTGCGACTTGTTGCTTCGTTGTCGCGGTTCCTGACGGGGGGTGGTTGAGCGACCCTGGTGTTGACTCGCATGAAGTAGGTGTCTTCTGCGAGCTTGGCGATGACTTGTCCCGCGCGCATCCCCTGGGCCTGACGTGCTATTGTAGTGATAGACATGAGGCATTGCTCTGGGGTAGTGTGTACCCAGCTCTCGACTTGGTCGAGTGCTTCAGCAAGGTTGCGGATGGGGAGGGAGTCGCGGAGACGTCGGAGCCGTTCGTTCCGCTTTTTGTTGCGTTCACGTCGGTCGTCTCTGTTGGCGGGGGTCTCGTCGGCGGGCGCGTTGGCGGACAACTCGTCCGCTAAGATGTCCTCAAGGTATTGGTCAGGGACTGTCCTTGAGGGCCCTGGCGTCTCGTTGGTAGTCATGAAGACTTGCCGGTCGGGAGAGCCAAGGCTCGAGTCGCTAGTTGCCACCTCTGTAGGAGTGTGCTCCCCAGCTGGAGCAAGCGGTGTTCCCTCCTGGAAGGGAAGTGAGTCGAGGTAGGCGACGCAGCGTGAGTTCCCTCCTGTCAAGTCTGCAGGCTTGCGGTCTGGCCAGTAGACGAATCTCCCGGCGGGTGTAGATGTTATAACCAGCCCGGAAGTGGTCCTGACAAGGGTTGCTCGGTAGAGTTGTCCTCGGACTCAGGCTCCTCAGGGTCCGACCCGAAGTCGAACTCGTATGCGGAGTCCGAGTAGAAGCCGAAGAGGGGGTTGGAGTCCGAGGCGTAGCCGGGGACAGTGTCGGAGTCCGAGTCGCACTCGGGTACGGCTCCTTGCCGGCCGGCGTGCAGTGGGAGCCTTCATGTGGGCCCTGCTGATGTTGCAGGGGCCACGTGTGAAGTGCTCGCGGGGTGGTGAGTCCACATGCGATGGCAGAGTAGCCGGCTCGCATACGATAGCCCACGGGGATGTCGAGTTCGAGTTGGAGGCGGATCCAAGCTCTAAGTCGGCGTGTTGGTTGAAGAGCGAAATTTCGCCGAATTTGCCAGCGAGTTCGCCCGTGACTACTTCGGGAAGTGTCACAAGGCCAGTCTCCGGGTTGGGTGGCATGGTGAGGCGGTGTTGGAAAGATCCGGCGCCGTCAGCAGTGCAGACCCAGGCACCGAATACGAAGGTGTCTCCACAGTTGAAGGCGACAGTTGACTTGATGTAGACGGAAGCTGTCGAGTTCGCCATGTGAAGGACCGATACGGCGAACCAGAGAGGGGGGGAGTGAATGGGAGCCGATAAAAATTCTTCTCGAAGAAGATGGAAACTCCTACAAGATGAACACGGCTTCCAACACACGTCTCCGACTCACTACCCAAGTTGGCCAAGCCCACGTAGCCACCGGAGTGCCACTGGACCTAGGAACCAACACACACACCCTTCCGACCCAAGAACGAAGCGGAACACCAAACCTCGAGTCTTCAGACCCACACCAGTCAGACCGGTGAGCACCACTGGTCAGACCGGTCCCTGCTGGTGAAACTGAGCAACTTTCACTAAGTGGCTCTACACCGGTCAGACCGGTGAGACACACCGGTCAGACCGATCGCGGCTCGAAAGCCCCCAAGGCACCAAACAAGCCAACCGACCACCAAACCGACCCAAACTCGAAACAAGGCAGCAACACGGGACAACAACGAACACACCAAGACGTTCACCCGAGCAAAAACCCACCGAGGCTCACACCGGTCAGACCGGTCAAGAGCACCGGTCAGACCGGTGTAGCATGGGCAGCTCGGGATGAACAGCACCCGCGGGTCAACTCCCCCAAATCCAAATCTTGATCTCCCGAATCGCTCCACGGACTTGAACAAGACTTTGGGGATATTAGAAACACCTCATGAGGAGTCCATAGCCAAGTTTAATCCCACCAAAACTCGTCCAAAAAGGAGGAATCAAGGAAATCCCGCCAAGAGCACTTCCAACCCAAGAACTCAAGAAACCCCAAAATCGAGCACCTTTACTCACGGATTTGGGAGGGGAATCACAGCCCAAATAACCACGAAGGGTTCCCACAAATTTCCCCCATCAAATCCCCAAGAGAAAGGTCCCGAAAACAACCCAAAGAAATCACCGAGAGAGGGCTCCGAAAATCACGACCAAGAACAACCGGGAAAAACACATCCAAACCTTGAGGAACCACGCCGAATCATCTATACATGAAACAAAGGTTCGTACAAGGTCTAGCAAGCCGCCCGATCATCCATCTCTCTCAACAAGATCTCTCCGTGAAGCTCTCTTGCTAGTCCTAAAGAAAACCTAAGGAAATAGGTGGAAAATAGGAAAACTAATGAGCTAGGGTTCCAAGAGTTGGCTGCCATCCTCTCACCTCTTGGGTTATATGGAGGCAACCGAATGTCTAAAACGCCCTTCTCTACTAACTAGGGATACAAGCCCCTCAAGGGCGGATTTGGAATTCTTGATGTCTTCACCATCGAACGGATGCCCGGCGACCGCACCCCGCGTAGCCTCGACGCAAGCCATGCGATCCCGACGCGTGTCCTCCGCTTCGAAGTCTCGGACTGCGTCGTCGCACACCGGTCGGACCGGTTCTCCTCACCGGTCGGACCGGTCCGCGCCGCTCGCGGCTCCGTCTTCGGTTCTTCGGTCTTGGCTTTGTGGATCAACCAAGGAACCCGGTGGTTTTCTGGTGAACCACCGGAAACCCCGCGAACTCGGTGTAGCCTCCGCCAATCTCCACTCATGACTCGGCTCCCACGTAGTCCCGGCTCGACCTTGGTTTTGAGGCTCAACCAAGAAACCGTCCACGACTTCATCTTGTTGTTCATGCCACCATGCGGCCCGCACTTGACCCCCGCCGGCCACCGGTCCCTCGAACGAAGCCTACTTGTCTTCTCCACACCGGAGGCCTCACCGCGACGACCTTTCGCGCTTGTTTTCACCGCACCAACACCGGTCAAGCCACAACCCGCACCCGCAATACGTAGCCAAGAATCAGTCCACACAACATTGTCAATCACTCATCACACAAGGAAGCGACCATCCACCGGTCCTCGAACCACACATGGTCCTCAATCTCCCCCTTGATGAGTGCATTGACAACACCCACACGAAAGTAACAAGAGAGAAAAGAAAAAGAAAAAGAAAAGAAACGAACAAAAAGAAACTCCAACAAGCGATCGAAAGCCAAACAAAGGCAAAGAGCAAGATCACTTGAAGAAGACAAGTCTAGGACCCCTTAGGCAAGGGCAACGGCTCGACACATCCAAGACAAAGCAAAGCTCAAGCAAAGAGCGCAAACCACCGAATCAAAGCTCGAACAACCACAAAGAGCTCCCCCTGCACACATGCAAGCTCCCCCTGAACCAATGCACCTCCCCCTGGACGAATGCATGCAAGACACCACTTGAAACAGTCGCCCGCAACAACTCGGCCCGACCGGTCGGACCGGTCAACACCACCGATCGACCGGTGTGCAACATGTGAACAGAACCAAGCACTCACACCGGTCAGACCGGTGACACCGACCGGTCGAGCCGGTGCACAACAGAGCCCGTAAATGGCTCGAAACCACCTGAAAACCTTCTAAATGCGTCCAGCAAGCCATTTCAAGCGCAAACTTCTCCCCCTTGTTGGCAATGCATGAATCAAGCCAAAAATGCAAAAAATTCAACGTAGAGCTTCTCAAATAGACAAAATTCAACAAAGAATGCTACACATGTCCAAATGAGCAAGTTAGATGCTCTACGGCTTCGTATCGATCTCAACTACATGATCACCAAGTTTCACAACCATTGGACGAAGCTAAGATGGATTTTGGCAATTTTGCGAAAAACTTGCCTCTCATGAGCAAAGTCCTAAACATGATCAAAGCATATCAAAATGGCAAAGCCACACAAACTTCATGCTAGGACAGCCATTCTAATCATAAGACCATCATAAACACCCACAAGCACCTCATGTCATGTCAAAGCCACCGAGCCATGTGCCTACTTCTATGTATGAGACTTCTCATTGGTAGGCATCATGCAACGGTTTAGCACCCAAAGCAAATTAAATTCAGTACATATGACATGGGAGCACATTTCCAAGCATTTTTCATTTCATTTTCATATTGATAAATGGTACATGAAATGTCTTTGTGACAAAAAGGAACTTATGCCCCTCCAAAAGATGAAGCAAGAGGGCTAAACATTCATGATGGCAAATGAGCCTTTGGCCCCATATGATCAATAAACTAGCTATCCAACCACATATTAAGCATAGCAAAGCCATTAAAACATGTCAAGATCATATAAAGGCATTTACACATGGGAGCACATACATGTGACATTTTCAAAAACATAGCCATCAACCATGGATTATTCATCAAGATCATCAAGAGCTAAGCCAAACTAACCATAGCATACCAAACAAGCTCACAAAGACATATATCTCATTCCATGGTGAACAATGTATATGAGAGAAGCTTTTCCTAACCAATGCATATGATACAAAATGCATGCAATCTAAGATACAAGGATGCATATACAACATGTTACATATGCCATGTCAAATGCAAGAAATGCACAAAGGAAAGCTATACATATGCTACAAAGAAGAGCTCCCACACACCCAACTCAAGAGATCAAACACACCAAGTTCCCCACGCAAACGAGTGAAAGTTGCTTGATCTAGGGGTTTGGTAAAAATATCGGCTAGTTTGTCATGTGTGGGTACATGGATCAAAGCTATCTTTCCTTTCTCTACGTTGTCTCTCAGAAAATGATACCTCACTTCTATGTGCTTGTTTTTGGAATGGAGCACTGGGTTCTTTGCAACGCTTATGGCACTGGTGCTATCACATTGAAGTGGGACATGGGTATACTCCTCACCAAAGTCACTCATAGTGTAGGTGATCCAAAGGAGCTGAGAGCAACAACTAGCAGCGGCAACATACTCGGCCTCGGTCGTGGATTGAGCAACACTCGACTGCTTGCGAGAAGACCAAGAGACCAAAGAGGAACCCAAAAACTGGCAAGTCCCAGAAGTGGACTTTCTATCCAACCGACACCCGGCAAAATCCGCATCTGAAAAACCATGAAGCGCCAAAGAAGAGGACGCGGAGTACCAAAGGCCGAAGTCGGGAGTGTGACGCAAGTACCTGAAAATTCGCTTCACCGCTTTCCGATGCGAAGTCCTCGGAGACGCTTGAAAACGAGCGCACAGACACACCGAGAACTGTATGTCCGGCCTCGTTGCCGTCAAGTAGAGGAGTGACCCGATCATGCTCTGGTACTCCTTCTGATCCACATGTTCACCTTCCTTGCCCGCATCAAGAGCTGTAGCTGTACTCATCGGCGTCGTCATAGCCTTGGAGTCCTCCATCTTGAATTTCCGCACAATGTCCTTGGTGTACTTAGCCTGGTGCACAAATGTTCCTTCTTTTGATTGCTTGATTTGTAGCCCGAGGAAGAAATGCAACTCGCCCATCATGCTCATCTCAAATTCCCTGCTCATATCATCTGCAAACCTTGCAACAAGAGAGTTAGACGAGCCACCAAAGACAATATCATCCACGTACACCTGCACAATCGGGATATCTCTCGCCCCCGCCTCGGCAAAAACAAGGTCCGATCGACCTTCCCCATCTCAAAACCTCTCTCAAACAAGAACCCCCTCAACCTACCATACCAAGCTCTAGGCGCCTGCTTCAGCCCATACAGCGCCTTCCTCAACTTGTACACCCGGTGGGGGTACTTCTCACTCTCAAACCCCGGAGGCTGCCTCACATACACTTCTTCCTCCAACACACCATTCAGAAAAGCACTCTTCACATCCATTTGGTGCAACTTGAACCCTTTAACCATGGAAAAGGCTAGAAGGATCCTAATCGCCTCCAAACGGGCTACGGGAGCAAAGGTCTCCTCGTAGTCGATCCCCTCCTTCTGACTGAACCCCTGAGCAACAAGCCTCGACTTGTTCCTCACAACCTCACCCTTCTCTCCCTCTTTGTTCTTCCACACCCATTTTGTACCAATCGGCTTACACCCTGGGGGAGGGTCAACTAACTCCCACACCTGATTCCTCTCAAAGTTCTCCAACTCCTCATGCACCGAATTAACCCAATTGTGATCAGATAGTGCGTGTCCAATGTCTTTGGGCTCAAAAGTAGCAACAAATGCAGCATGAGTGAAATGAGAGTTGTTTCGAACCCTTGACCGTGTAGTGCGTTCATTCATGTCGCCGATGATCCTCGAAGCTGGGTGATCCACTTGTACTCGCCGGGGAGGTTCTCGCCTCGATGCTACCTCCCCCTCAACATCAGCTTCTCCTCGTTCTTGATTTGTCGTCGTAGGTGTAGTAGAGGGTTCGTCCATCACCGTAGTCGAAGTAGTGGGTACTTGTTCAGTCGGGGGCACAACACCGCCATCTTCATCATCACCATGTTCATGCTCCTCCTCCTGAAAGATCTCCTCGCCAAGCTCATCATCACCTGCACACTCAAAAACAAGCTGACTACGTGGCTCTGTCTCGTCGAAGGTTACCTCGCAAGTCTCCACGATTTGGTTAGTTTCAAGATTGAGCACACGATATGCTCTAGAATGAGATGCATAGCCAAAGAAAATACCATCGACAGACCTAGCCTCAAACTTATCCAACTTCCTGCCTTTCTTCAGAATGAAACACTTGCAGCCAAAGACATGGAAGTGACTCACCTTGGGTGTGCGACCATGCATCAACTCATAGCATGTCTTCTTCTTGTGCACTCTGAGGTATATCCCGTTCGACACATAGCACGCGGTATTCACCGCCTCAGCCCAATACCTCCTCGGAGTCCTATGCTCATCAAGCATCGTCCGAGCCATCTCGCACAAGGTCCTGTTCTTCCTTTCCACAACACCATTCGGGGAGGCGTATACGGACTCGAAAAGCGGTGCTCAAGACCCAAGTCATGGCAAAAGGTTTCAAAACGAGAGTTCCCGAATTCCGAGCCATTATCCTTGCGGATAGCTCGTATGGCATCTCCGTGCCTCTCCTTCCTCAACCTCAAGACTAGATCTCGAACAAAACCAAACGTCTCCCCCTTATCCTCAAGAAAGAACACCCACGCATACCGAGAATAGTCGTCCACCACAACAAGGACATACCACTTCCCACCCGCGAGATCGCACACAAGCCGGGCCAACAAGGTCCATATGGAGCAGCCTCGCATGGACGCTCGGTCATCACATCGGTGAGAGGCGGGTGAGAAGAGGCTACCATCTTGGCATGCCTACACGGCGCACAAACCAACTCTTTCTCAAGCCTCAACCGTGGCAATCCTCGGACCAAATTGAGTTTACTCAAGCGAGACAAAAGGTCAAAGCTCAAGTGACCCAACTTCCTATGCCACTTCCACAACTCACTCGAAGAGCCAGCCAAGAAACAACGCACCACACCCGAAGACTGAGAAAAATCAGCACGAAACACCTGACCCTCGGGAAAGACCATACACACAAGGTCCCCTCGAGAGTCCAAAATCCGAGAACCACCTGGCCGAAACAACACCTCAAAGCCCTCATCCAACAACTGGGACACAGAAAGCAAATTGTACCCCAGCGATTGAACAAGAGCAACACGCCTCAGAGTGATCTTGTCACTCACTTTGATCTCACCTTCTGAAAGCACACGCCCACGCCCATTGTCCCCAAAGGTGATGTACCTCTTTGTCATCATCGGGATGAGACTTGAGAACCACCCCCTGTCTCCGGTCATATGCCTCGAGCAACCGGAGTCAATCAACCAAATGTTCTTCAAGTCTCCCACCTGAAATTCAAAAACGAGCACGTGAGCGAACAAACGACTCAAAGACGCGGGGTTAGTACCAAAAGAGTAAAACCAGTGCCGAGCCATTTGCTCGAAAGTGGGGTTAGCACCAACCAAAGCATCTCTCCTACCAAAGCTACCTCCACGAACACCACCATGGTAACCACCCTGAGGGAACCACCCCTCTCTGCCTGGAGGAGGACCAAAACCACGAAAGAGAACCCGTGGACCGTCCCTCCTCTCCTTCTCAAAGCTACGACTCCTCCCATCCCCGTAGTGAACTCGAGGGGGAGAACGCCTAGCAACCTGACCACCTGCAAACTCTCCAGCCCAACCACCAGAACCACGACCTCCAGAAACAACCCTTGCACCTGTACGAGCACGAAAAACCCAAAACGCTGCCTGTCCAGGCCTGCACCAGTCTGACCGGTGCTCCACACCGGTCTGACCGGTGTGACCTGGACAGTAGCACCTCCAACAGTCTTAAGCTCTCCCCAAGCCCGAACTGTCCTCACATTCGCCTTGGCCCTGGGCATCTGCACACGAGGCTCAAGTACACCATCGGAAGGGTGGTACTTGTCCTTGTTAGCCCACTCCTTTGCCATTCTCTCCTCACGCTTCCTCTTGAAGCAAAACTCCTCCTTATGGCCATCTCTCCCACAATAGCCACAATGGAACCTCACAAGCTTAGGATTTGGCTTGGGATGTGGCTGCTCACTTGGGTTCTCTCCACTCAACTGCTCCACCGGTTTCTCACCGCTAGCCTTCTCACTCTCCTTCCCAAAGAACACTTTCCCCGAAGTGCTCACAAACTTGATAGGCTTTCGGAGATCATTTGTGGCTTTAGGAAACACGGGTGGAGCTGGGGTTGTGTCTAGACGGTTCCTAAGATGGTTGGGTTTTGGAGGAAAATCATTCTTGTGGTGGGTTTTTGGTGGCTCCGGGATATTCTCTTCACTTCCCTCACCAACCTTGTTTGCCCCAAGTCCCTCACCACCTTGCCTCGTAAAGGCCTCGATCATCATCCTCAACTGAGGCTCATTACCGGACAACCAACCCATCAACTTCCTCAAGTCATCATTCTCATCCTGCAAACGATCAACATAATGTGCAAGTTCCAAATTTTTCAATGCATGCATTTCACAGGTAGAGCAAGATGTAGGCATGGGTTCCTTCAATTTAGCCTCAAGAGAACTAGTGTAAGCATGTATCTCATCAATCTTAGCATGCAAAACAGGGCAAGAAGTGCAAGCACCTAGCAAAGCAGGTCTAGACTTAAGCTCAGCCACTTCAACCCTAAGCACATCTAGTTCCTCACACTTGGAGGCATGCTTCTCCTTAAACAAAGCAAGATCAGCAAGAAATATGGAGCAATCAGCACAATCATTCTCATCCGAAACAATAGGGCTAGACTTAAGGGAATCAATCTCAAGCTTGCTATCAAGCACCTGTGTCTCTAGCTCAGCCACTCTAGTCCTAGCATCCTCGAGTGAAGCCCTAAGCTCTTTTCTCATTTTCTTGGCCTCTCTAAGCATGTCATCACGGTTATCAAGCAAAGAGCCAAGCCTCTCATTCTCCGGCGCAAGAAGGGAAGTTCATCACGCACCTCGTCGTCGGACTCGCAGTCCGAGTCGCTCCGTGTGCTCTTCTTGCCGCCGCAGCTCGGCGCCATGGTGCGAAGCCATCTCTCGTGAAGCGGCCTCGGCCCCGCTCGGTGTTCTTGGACGACTTCTTGTTCTTGCGACGATCACCTTCGTCTTCACTGCTGCTCGAGCTCGAGGTGGAGTACGCGGACCTAGAGTCGACATCGCTCTCTCCAACCATCGCTCGGGCCTTGCCTCGGCTCTCCTTCTTCCTCGATCGTCGCTCGTCCTTGTACTTGTTCTTGTGGTTGCTCTTGTGGTCGCGCCTCGTCCGGTACTTGCCATCCGTCCTCGACTTGTGCTTGTAGCTGTCCTTGTTCTCGACCTTCTCCGGGCAGTCGGCGACGAAGTGTCCCGGCTTGCCGCACTGGAAGCACGTCCTCGTGTTCCTCCTCATGTTCACCCGGTTCTCGTGCAGCCTCTCGAACCTCCTCGTCAACAGCGCCATCTCGTCCTCTCCAAGGTCATCAAACTCCTCATCTGGCATAGTCATCAAAGAGGAAAAGGAGAACATCCTGGTGGATGGGTTAGAGTTAGCCTTTCCTTTGGAACCACCAACGAGGGCAAGACTATGGGAATCAGTCGGTCCCTCAAGCTTGGCAGTCATGCCCCTATCCACCTCGGCCGACTTGAGCTTCGAGAACGGCTCATTCACCGTCGAGTGTCATACTTCTCTCGACTCCACAATGGCCTCGAACTTTCCGCCCCAAATCGTACGATCCAAAGAGTGTAAGAGCTTGACCGCTCTATCATGATCATCGTACGGGAGCACGTCCACATTGGCCCTCATGTTGTTCACAACCACCGTGAACCTCTGAAACAAGGCATCGATGGACTCACCTGGGGAGATGAGTGAAGTTCTCGTACTCTCTCCGGTAGGTCGCATACATTCGTGCCTCGAACACGGGCGTTCCCAATATGAGCCTCCTTCAACACCGCCCAAATCCTACAAGCCAAGTGCTCGGTGTGCACCCGATCGAACTCAGGCTGACACAAAGCACGAAACAAGTAGTCGACCGCCTTATTGTTGGCGTCGAATCTGTCCCTCAATCCTGGAGCGAGGAAGTCCATCGGCTGGACATAGCCTGTGTCCACCGTGACATCCCAAAGAATCTGACCCTTTCCGCGGAGGAACACACCCATCCGCTTACTCCACATCTGGTAGTTCTTGCCATCGAAGTGTGGAGGACCCGAACCCCTTTCTTGGTACGCCATCCTTGGATCTTAGACTGGTTAGAGTCAACAAAGACCCGAACCGGCTCTGATACCACTTGAAGGACCGATACGGCGAACCAGAGAGGGGGGGAGTGAATGGGAGCCGATAAAAATTCTTCTCGAAGGAGATGGAAACTCCTACAAGATGAACACAGCTTCCAACACACGTCTCCGACTCACTACCCAAGTTGGCCAAGCCCACGTAGCCACTGGAGTGCCACTGGACCTAGGAGCCAACACACACACCCTTCCAACCCGAGAATGCAGCGGAACACCAAACCTCAAGTCTTCAGACCCACACCGATCAGACCGGTGAGCACCACCGGTCAGACCGGTCCCTGCTGGTGAAACTGAGCAACTTTCACTAAGTGGCTCTACACCGGTCAGACCGGTGAGACACCGGTCAGACCGATCGCAGCCTGAAAGCCCCCAAGGCACCAAACAGGTCAACCGACCACCAAACTAACCCAAACTCGAAACAGCAGCAACATGGGACAACAACGAACACACCAAGACGTTCACCCAAGCAAAAACCCACCAGGGCTCGCACCGGTCAGACCGGTCAAGAGCACCGGTCAGACCGGTGTAGCCTGGGCAGCTCGGGATGAACAGCACCGCGGGTCAACTCCCCCAAATCCAAATCTTGATCTCCCGAATCGCTCCACGGACTTGAACAAGACTTTGGGAATATTAGGAACACCTCATGAGGAGTCCATAGCCAAGTTTAATCCCACCAAAACTCGTCCAAAAAGGAGGAATCAAGGAAATCCCTCCAAGAGCACTTCCAACCCAAGAACTCAAGAAACCCCAAAATCGAGCACCTTTACTCACGGATTTGGGAGGGGAATCACAGCCCAAAGAACCACGAAGGGTTCCCACAAATTTCCCCCATCAAATCCCCAAGAGAAAGGTCCCGAAAACAACCCAAAGAAATCACCGAGAGAGGGCTCCGAAAATCACCACCAAGAACAACCGGGGAAAACACATCCAAACCTTGAGGAACCACGCCGAATCATCTATACATGAAACAAAGGTTCGTACAAGGTCTATGTTGACGGTGTATTTTGGTGCACCTAGCATGTTCATTACACTTTGGTTTGGATTTGATTATGGAACTAACCCGCCACTAGGCACACTAATCATATAACAAGTTCATCTTTGTGCATGCATTTGGAAGTGTTGTGTTTATGTAGGAAAACATGGACATAAAGGACGGATTCGCAATAAGTTCAAAGGAGCATTCATGGAGTCTTGTTCGTGTTCATGAGCTTGCTGAAATCACTTCCAATGGTGGCGAGGACCGAAGTGCTACGAGGAACACCCCCGGGGATTGAAGCGTAAAAGATCAAACTTCATGCAAAGAGAGCCTCCATCTTGGACGCGAGGATAACAACATCAAAATCGTGCAAGTGGAGGGGGCAAAGTACATAAGTGCACGAGGACCCACGGAGCAAAAGGGGGCGACCGAACCGGCCGAATAGGGCTGGGCCGGCCGGCCCAGGCCGGCCGGCCCAGCCCCACTTCCGCACCGGTTCGGTCCCGTCTTCCTTGCCCTCGAAGGATCTTCAACCCTAAAACCCCCGACGCGCCGCCAACACCGAGAGGAGGAGTCATTCGCACCGAGAAGGCCATCCACAAGCTAGAGAGAGAGGAGGAGGATCTCCGGCGGGAGATCAACCACCTCGAAGGAAGCACCCTCTCGTGGAGAAGAAGGAAGACACCGGCGGAAGGGAAACCATGATCAACGGTGCCATGATCGGCACCTTGATGGGGTAATCTTCTCATTCGTCCATGGGTTGTAATCGATCTTGAGATGTAATCGCACTTTGTCGGATTATCTATCTATCATCTTGTGTTGAATATACTTTAATGCTTAAGGCTTGCAACCGTGCCGTAGAGGGAGTACGAGCTCCAATGCTTCCTTGGATCCATTCAATACGCCGTGTCCATCAAAGGTCTAGTCATGAATACCTTCGCGTAGTGACGAGACGAGAGGAGGGAAAGGGCGAAACCGTGGTCACATCCCCGATAGATTAGATTGGTTTTCATGTCTTTAAGCGATTGCATGCTCTAGTATCGTAGACCCGTGGGCGAGTGTCTTCTATCTTGATCGTTTATCATTCTCTCTAGTGTAGTTTAGTGTTTTTCTAGTATAATAGTAGTTAGGGTTTTAGTAGCTAGTGTGTCGTTGTTGATCGAACGCTTGTAATCCCCTTGCTCCGCGGATTGACAAGAACCTTGGGAATCCCGTGGTGAAAAAGGTGTGGGGTCCGTACGCTTGCGGATCGTAGAGGGATACGTCTTTTATCCGTCAACAAGCCCCTTTTTCTGGCGCCGTTGCCGGGGAGCAAGTTAGTTTACATCGTTTGATTTGCATCTAACTTAGTTTTATATTTTAGTTTATCTTTTATTCGCTATATCTAACATATATTATCCAGAAAAACACTTGTTTCTTTTTTTGTTTTTGTTTTTTATCTTATTGTCTAGATGGAGTTCGTTAATCAACCCGTGGAAGAACCGGAGAAATCATTAAGGGATTACGCTAGCCCTCGATGTGAAGACATAAAGGTACAAGAGTCGGATTCGAAGCTCGAAGCGACCAAGTATGAAATTAAATCCAAGATCATCAAGATGGTGGCGGAAAACCCGTTTGAAGGGATGGTTACGGAGAACCCATATAGACACATAAGGGATTTCACGACAATATGCAACACGGTGCGTCAAGAAGGAGTTCCCGATGAATGGTTCAAATGGAATCTCTTTCCCTACTCACTTGCCGGCAAAGCAAAGACATGTTATTCGGTTGCGTCCTTTGAAGTTGAAGGCAATTGGAACAAGTTGACAAAGAAGTTTTGCGAGAAGTTCTTTCCAATTAGCAAGGTTCAACATCTAAGGAGGCAAGTGATCACTTTCATGCAAGGAGAAGAGGAAGGGATAGACCAAGCCTCGGGATAGGTTTAATGAATTAATCGAACAAGGACCAAAACTCGGCTTCACCGGTGACGTACTCTTGCATACATTTTTCTTTTCCCTAACCCCTAGTTGCATGCGACACGTTGAAATGTGTGCGGGTGGGGATCTCATGGAGAAAACACTCACGGAAGCCGCCCAACTTCTACAAAAAGTTAGTAAAGCGGCCGCCATGCGAAGAGATTGGGAAACAAGACTTGCGGAAGAGCCGGAATTCAATTCAAGGAAGAAAAAGCTTGCTGATTTTTCTAAAGAGGCAACCCCGGAAGTCACAAAAGAGGAACCAATCATGGAAAAGCTTGAACAAGAACACATCAAGTCAAGAACTACACCGAACGTCGACTTCGCCGCACCAAACGAGACGAACAAGAGAAGCATGTCAAGCGCGAAGCCACTAAGGGAGTTCGAACCAATGGATTGGGTTCCTATTGATTACGGAGAAGTATTCGACAAGAGAAGACCGTTCCCTAATCAAAAGGGAATGGCAAGAGCATTGGAAGTGGATTTCCCACGTGAGAAGAAAGCCGAAAATTCATACGACCTCGAAACCACCGGTGAGATTTTTGAAAAGCTCTTTGGAGATGACGTGGTGGATCCGAACATATTGCCGAGGTGAAGAGAATCATGGGGATCAAGCCCGAAGCATCACCATACGCTCGCCTCGCTGAAATTTACTCGATAGGATCTGAAGAAGAAGAGAAGATGACGCCGCACTTGAGTTGCGAAATCAACGGAGTTCAATGCAAAGCTTTATGCGACATCGGAGCCCAAGTAAGTGTTCTATCTTCTAAAATTTACGATAAAGTTCAATACCACAACCTAGACTTAGCTCCAACATCAACGAAATTAATTATGGGAGATGGTAGAACTATCAAACCTCTAGGTATTGCTTGCAACATGAAAGTAAAAATCTCTAGAAACTATATACCAACCGATTTCTTTGTTATTGATGCTTACCATAGTAATTCGATCATATAATCTTAGGTAGGCCTTTTCTTAAGTTGGTTGATGCCGTGTTAGATGCCGGAGAAGGCAAAGTAACAATGAACCTTAATGGAACAAAGTACACATATAACTTTCTTCGTGCTTCTAAACACCTTACACCTTTTCCTCCCGAAGATGAAGAAGTAGAAGAGATAGATAGTCTTTGTTTTGTTGAAACCTTTAGAGACCCACTGCAAAGAGCGATGGAAAATCAAATTAGTAATCAACAAGATGAAGAACTAGAGGAAGCGACAAAAGGCTTAGAGCCGCATGATGGTAGCGTGGAGGAAGAGAAATTCGAAGACATAGGAGAAATCAAACCCGAGGAGCCACAAGTGCTCGAGGTAGACCTTAAACCTTTGCCCAAGGGATTAAAGTATGAATTTTTGGGCCCAGACAAAACTTATCCAGTCATTGTGAGCGACGAGTTGAGCCCCGAAGAAAATGAAGCGTTGCTGATTTTATTAAAAAAACATAGGAAGGTGATTGGATATTCAATTAATGATCTCAAAGGTATTAGCCCAGCCTTTTGCACTCAACGTATACCAATGGAAGACCAATGTAAGCCTGTAGTGGACCATCAAAGGAGGCTAACCCATGCCATGCGAGAGGTAGTAAAGAAAGAGGTTATCAAGTTACTTGATGCCGGAATCATCTACCCGGTTCCGCATAGCGAATGGGTGAGCCGGTACATTGTGTACCGAAGAAAGGAGGTTTGACCGTGGTGAAGAATGAGAAGAACGAATTGATACCGCAAAGAACCGTGACCGGGTGGCGGATGTGTATCGATTACCGTAAGCTTAACAAAGCAACGAAGAAAGATCACTTCCCCCTACCGTTCATAGACGAGATGCTCGAGAGGCTAGCAAACCACGCTTATTTTTGCTTTCTCGATGGATACTCGGGGTTCATGCAAATTCCCATTCACCCGGATGTCACACCCGATTTTCCGTAGAAAACCGAATGCATCTCATATGTGTGCCAGGATCAAAATATCACACATATGATAGACTCATGAGTGTAATATCACAAGACACTGCTCAAAACGTACGTAAAAGGTTTATTAACTTTTATTACACTCACGATGGTAGACACAAAGGTCTTTACACGAACAACGATAACTATGAAGACGCGACTCCATCTTCATCTTCCACGGAGCATCCGGCGGTTGACCGCATCCTCAGAACTCCTCGTAGTCGGTGAAGTGCTCCACTCCAGGGTTCTTCTCTGAACAGCGTAAGCAAGGATGAGTACACTTATGGTTGGTACTCAGCAAGGCCACAGAAATAACCAGAAAGCAATATTAATCCATCTTTAAGTTCAATTATCATGTGAGGGTCCAGGCCGCTCTTGACCGTGAGCACGGCCGATCGATCGCCTTTACACTCGCAGAGGTTGCACACTTTTCCCACGGTTCGCGTAAAAGTTCCAAAGAACTTTGAACCCAACCACGCATGTGCCGATCGTGCACAATACCACACTTCCGAGGTGTGATTGCATAGGGACGCTACGAAGCCTTTACAAAGATATGCAAAAGACTAACGACCCGCATAGTTACGGATCGGGGCGGACCATAACCCTCCCTAGTGGTCGCACCTTAGCAAAGGTCGCTACCCCAAAAGGACCGGGCTATACCCCCGCAACCCGGATCCCCCCTCTCGCTCCTTTCGGAAAAGGGCCATCGGATCAATCGCACACCTAATTAATTGGCTAAGCCGCAGCCATATGGACCGTGGTTGCACCGTTTTCCGGGTGGTTCTCCATGTTCCGATTAACTTATAGTGTTCTTGATTAAAGCATAGGTAGAAGGGTGGTTAGGGTCACTTGCCTTTCTCCAACGATAAGCTACTTTCCTTATCTGCAAAGCTCTGCACTTGAACTTCCTCGAACGGCGTGTTGGCTACGATCATGCAAGAAAACATACAATAAATAAAACAATACATCAAACATTACCAAAAGACTAAAACAAGCTTTTAGAAATGACGGGCTCGGAGAGACGATCGCATGGACATCAAGAACGCGTAAAACGGAGCTAGGATGGAAAAGTTATGGCCGAAACAAGGTTCGGGGACTAAATTGTAAAAGAACCGGAAGTTTAGGGGGTTTTTCGGAAGATTTCGGGGACCTAAACATAAATATGTGTGAAACTAGGAGGTCTAACATGTAAAAGGTTAAGGATAGGCTATTAAACATGAAATCTAAGGACTCATAGGGGCCTAAGTGTAAGGAAAAGGACCTGATTGAAAGGCTTTTATATAGGTGGAAGGGTTTATTTGTAAATTCTGAAACATCGGGGTTCTTTCTGCAAAACCGCCAAACAGCCGGCGGGTGAGCCAAGGGAGCGACACGTGGCGGCTTGCTACTGGCCGTGCTGACGCAGGTGGTGACGCAGCGCTGACGCAAACGATGACGTGGCGATGACGTCAGCGTGACGCAGGGCTGTGGACCAACGCGGTGGACTTGGTCCATGGTCCACGGTGGACCGGACCCAAGGGTTACGGTTGTTTTTAATCTGGGCCGTATATTCAGATCGGATGGCTGTGGGCGACGGGCGGCGGCGGGGAGACGCGCGCGGCCGGCCGTGGCGGCGGCGGCGGCGGCGGCTCGCCGGGGTTCCACCGGCGACGGCCAACAGCCTCTACCGCCACCAATCAACACGGGGAAGACACAAAAAATTAAGAGGAGGACAAGGGGAATACACCTGGGAGCTTGGAAGGGAGGGAAGGGCGCCGGTGGGGCGGATCCAGGCGCGGGCAGAACTCCGGCGGCGGTGCTCCGGTGGTGGTGCGGTGGAGGAGTGGAGGAGGGAGGAGGAGTGGCGCGGGGTGTAGAGGGGGCCTTGGGGCACCTTTTATAGCCCGAGGAGGAGGAAGAGGAGACGGCGCGGTGAGGCGGTGGCGGAGCTCGGTGGCGGCGACATTAATGGCGGCGCGCGGTTTCGGTAGGGGAAGGGGAAGGGGAAGTGGAGTGGGGCGGCGCATTGATGGCGAGTGGAGGAGGCGGTTGGGCGCGGGGAAAAGGAAGGGGCGGCGCCGGGGTGCGGGCGGTGGCCGGCGGCCGGCTCGGGGAGGATGGGGGGGGCCGTAGGTTGAAGATGGCCCCGACGTGTGGGCCCCACACGTCGCCGGTCGAGAGAGAGAGAGAGGGAGGGGGAGGGAGGCGGGCGGCTTGGGCACGAAACAAGAGATAGGCCGCGGGGTTGGGCTGGGTTAGATTGGTAGGTTAGTTTTTTTTTTCTTTTTTTTTTCAAATCCAAATTCAAATTCAAATCTTTTTCAAATCAAATTTTAACACAAATTCACCAACTATTTTAAGACTTTTTAGAGAACTTTTTAAACAAGTTTTCAATCACATTTTTTTAATTCAAACTTTTATTCTTTTTTTTTCAAACTTTTACACCAATTTCACAATTATTTTTAAGGACTTTTCACAATAGTTTTTAAGACTTTTTCACAAGTGTTTTTTTAAGACCTTTTTTTTTTAAAACCACACCACAACCAAAACTCATGCATTTCAACATGATGCACAAACACTTGTTTGATTCTAATTATTAAATGATGTTTAATTTAGTTAAAGGCAAATTTATTTATTCAAATTTATTAAATCCTTAGAAAAATAAAACTAAACCATGTTGCTAACAATATTTTATTGTGATGGAATTTTCGGGTGTTACAAATCCTACCCCCTTAAAAAAAGAATCTCGTCCCGAGATTCGGAGGGATCGGGAAACAAGAGGAGATACAAGATGTTCTTGATAGATGATGGGTTACTATCACGAGCTTGTTCACTTCTCCTTCTTCTTCGGCTTCTTCACACCTCGCCGGGATGTGATGTGTACGAAAACTCTCCCGGAACTCCCGCCCGGGTAATGGTGTCGGAAGCAGCATGTGCGACGGTGTAAGCATCCCACCAATCGAGGCCGCACCGCCGGACGTCCCGAGGCATACAAAACCTTCTCACGATCATTGCATTGGGTGATATTCGGCATCTTGTTGATGGTCTTGAGCCAATCATCGGCATCGAGGGGATCTACGAGAATGGGAGTAAGTGGGCGGGTTGTGGCTCATGAACTCTCTATGCTTGTTCACCGGTGGTGGAGGTGGAGGTCCTTGTGGTGGTGGCTGGTTCTGCTGTGCTTGTAGATTCTGGACAGTGGCGGTGAGGTTCGAATTAACCGCATCTGTTCCGTAAAGAACTGCTGCATCGCGGGATCCATCGCTAATTCTTGTGGTGGAGGAGGGAACTTGATTCAGCTGATTGATGACGAACGGAATATCCTGTCCAGCTCCTGACCTGATGTTTACCATTTGATTGTTAGAGAGAAAAGTTTTCCGACAGGAAGATAAAGGTGAATCAGAGAGAAGGGGCTAAGATTCAAATTTTAATTTTAATTATTTTATTGATGTATTTGTGGCCATCACTCCACAAAAACATTTCAATCAAGTCAAAGATCCAAATCATTCATGTTTACAATCAACAAGCATTAACATCGCACGTCCTCACAAGAACGGCTCTATCGAAACGAAACTCGATAGAAGGGTAGGCAACCTAAGAATCTATCCTATAAAACTCGTGTGGTAGTTCAAGGTGGAAGAACAAGAATCAGATTCAGTGTAGAAGAAAACAAAAGATTTGATTTTGTTAAAGAATAAAGAATAAAATATATATTTTTTTTTAAGCGTAAATAAGATATTTTGAATGATGGAAAGGCTTTCTAGATAAAGAGTCCTTAATATCGACCATTTCTATCTGAGGCTGCGTCCTACAGTCAGCAATGCTCTGATACCACTCTGTCACACCCGATTTTCCGTAGAAAACCGAATGCATCTCATATGTGTGCCAGGATCAAAATATCACACATATGATAGACTCATGAGTGTAATATCACAAGACACTGCTCAAAACGTACGTAAAAGGTTTATTAACTTTTATTACACTCACGATGGTAGACACAAAGGTCTTTACACGAACAACGATAACTATGAAGACGCGACTCCATCTTCATCTTCCACGAGCATCCGATCGGTTGACCGCATCCTCAGAACTCCTCGTAGTCGGTGAAGTGCTCCACTCCAGGGTTCTTCTCTGAACAGCGTAAGCAAGGATGAGTACACTTATGGTTGGTACTCGGCAAGGCCACGAAATAACCGGAAAGCAATATTAATCCATCTTTAAGTTCAATTATCATGTGAGGGTCCGAGCCGCTCTTGACCGTGAGCACGGCCGATCGATCGGCTTTACACTGCGAGAGGTTGCACACTTTTCCCACGGTTCGCGTAAAAGTTCCAAAGAACTTTGAACCCAACCACGCATGTGCCGATCGAGCACAATACCACACTTCCGAGGTGTGATTGCATAGGGACGCTACGAAGCCTTTACAAAGATATGCAAAAGACTAACGACCCGCATAGTTACGGATCGGGCGGACCATAACCCTCCCTAGTGGTCGGCACCTTAGCAAAGGCTGCTACCCCAAAAGGACCGGGCTATACCCCCGCAACCCGGATCCCCCTCTCGCTCCTTTCGGAAAAGGGCCATCGGATCAATCGCACACCTAATTAATTGGCTAAGCCGAGCCATATGGATCGTGGTTGCACCTGTTTTCCGGGTGGTTCTCCATGTTCCGATTAACTTATAGTGTTCTTGATTAAAGCATAGGTAGAAGGGTGGTTAGGGTCACTTGCCTTTCTCCAACGATAAGCTACTTTCCTTATCTGCAAAGCTCTGCACTTGAACTTCCTCGAACGGCGTGTTGGCTACGATCATGCAAGAAAACATACAATAAATAAAACAATACATCAAACATTACCAAAAGACTAAAACAAGCTTTTAGAAATGACGGGCTCGGAGAGACGATCGCATGGACATCAAGAACGCGTAAAACGGAGCTAGGATGGAAAAGTTATGGTCGAAACAAGGTTCGGGGACTAAATTGTAAAAGAACCGGAAGTTTAGGGGGTTTTCCGGAAGATTTCGGGGACCTAAACATAAATATGTGTGAAACTAGGAGGTCTAACATGTAAAAGGTTAAGGATAGGCTATTAAACATGAAATCTAAGGACTGCGGGGGCCTAAGTGTAAGGAAAAGGACCCGATTGAAAGGCTTTTATATAGGTGGAAGGGTTTATTTGTAAATTCCGAAACATCGGGGTTCTTTTCGCAAAACCGCCAATCGGCCGGCGGGTGAGCCAAGGGAGCGACACGTGGCGGCTTGCTGCGGCCGTGCCGACGCGGGTGGTGACGGCGGCGACGCAAACGATGACGTGGCGATGACGTCGCCGTGACGCGAGGCCGTGGACCAACGCGGTGGACTTGGTCCATGGTCCACGGTGGACCGGACCCAAGGGTTACGGTTGTTTTTAATCCGGGCCGTATATTCGGATCGGATGGGCCGTGGGCGACGGGCGGCGGCGGGGAGACGCGCGCGCGGCCGGCCGGTGGCGGCGGCGGCGGCGGGCTCGCCGGGGGTTCACCGGCGACGGCCAACAGGCCCTACCGGCCACCAATCAACACGGGGAAGACACAAAAAATTAAGAGGAGGACAAGGGGAATACACCTGGGAGCTTGGAAGGGAGGGAAGGGCGCCGGTGGGGCGGATCCAGGCGCGGGCAGAACTCCGGCGGCGGTGCTCCGGTGGTGGTGCGGTGGAGGAGTGGAGGAGGGAGGAGGAGTGGCGCGGGGTGTAGAGGGGGCCTTGGGGCACCTTTTATAGCCCGGAGGAGGAAGAGGAGACGGCGCGGTGAGGCGGTGGCGGAGCTCGGTGGCGGCGACATTAATGGCGGCGGCGCGGTTTCGGTAGGGGAAGGGGAAGGGGAAGGGGAAGGGGTAGTGGAGTGGGGCGGCGCATTGATGGCGAGTGGAGGAGGCGGTTGGGCGCGGGGGAAAAGGAAGGGGCGGCGGGGTGCGGGCGGTGGCCGGCGGCCGGCTCGGGGAGGATGGGGGCGGGCTGTAGGTTGAAGATGGCCCTGACGTGTGGGCCCCACACGTCAGCGGTCAGAGAGAGAGAGAGGGAGGGGAGGGAGGCGGGCCGGCTTGGGCTGAAACAGTAGATAGGCCGCGGGGTTGGGCTGGGTTAGATTGGCTAGGTTAGCTTGTTTGTTTTTTTTCTTTTTTTTTTTTTTCAAATCCAAATTCAAATTCAAATCTTTTTCAAATCAAATTTTAACACAAATTCACCAACTATTTTAAGACTTTTTAGAGAACTTTTTAAACAAGTTTTCAATCACATTTTTTTAATTCAAACTTTTATTCTTTTTTTTTTCAAACTTTTACACCAATTTCACAATTATTTTTAAGGACTTTTCACAATAGTTTTTAAGACTTTTTCACAAGTGTTTTTTTAAGACCTTTTTTTTAAAACCACACCACAACCAAAACTCATGCATTTCAACATGATGCACAAACACTTGTTTGATTCTAATTATTAAATGATGTTTAATTTAGTTAAAGGCAAATTTATTTATTCAAATTTATTAAATCCTTAGAAAAATAAAACTAAACCATGTTGCTAACAATATTTTATTGTGATGGAATTTTCGGGTGTTACACCGGAAGATCAACATAAGACAACGTTTACGTGTCCTTACGGAACGTTTGCATATAGGAGGATGCCCTTCGGCCTATGCAACGCTCCGGCCTCTTTTCAACGTTGCATGATGGCCGTGTTCTCGGAATTCATCGAAGAAATTGTTGAAGTGTTTATGGATGATTTTTCCATCTACGGGAAGACGTTCATGAATTGCTTAGCGAACTTAGAAAAGGTCCTTACAAGGTGTGCGGAGGTAGATTTGGTTTTAAATTGGGAAAAGTGCCACTTCATGGTTAAGCAAGGCATAGTGCTCGGACATGTTATATCCGAGAGAGGAATTGAAGTGGACAAGGCTAAGGTAGAGACGGTTGAGCAACTCCCACCTCCTACGGATGTTAAGTCCTTAAGGAGCTTTCTAGGCCATGCCGGATTCTATAGAAGATTTATAAAGGACTTCTCGAAGATCACTAAGCCCTTAACGCACCTTCTTCAAAAGGATGTGGCTTTCGACTTTGATGAGAAGTGTCTAGCGGCATTCGGACCTTGAAAAATGCGTTGGTGAGTGCTCCCATCATCCAACCTCCGGATTGGAGCCAACCTTTCGAGATCATGTGTGACGCAAGTGACTACGCCGTAGGCGCGGTCTTGGGTCAAAGAAAGGAAGGCCGAGTTCACGCCGTTTACTACGCTAGCAAAACTCTTAGTGGGGCACAATTAAATTACACCACTACGGAAAAAGAGCCGCTAGCGGTGGTATTCGCTTTCGAAAAATTCAGATCTTACATCGTGAACTCGAAAGTCATTGTTTACACCGATCACGCAGCCATCAAGTATCTCTTGGCTAAGAAGGAAGCTAAACCACGTTTGATTCGTTGGATCCTTCTTCTCCAAGAGTTTGATGTTGAAATTCGTGATAAAAAGGGGGTGGAGAATGTTGTGGCCGATCATTTGTCCAGGATGAATCGTGGACAAGATGATAAAGAGCCCATAGAAGATAAGATGAGAGATGACCACCTCTATAGAGTGCTTGATAAAGATACTTGGATGATCGACATCATTCGAGCAATTCGAAAGATGCCCCTCGATCATCTAGATAAAAACACTCAAAGGAAGATAATCTCTGAAAGTAAGAAATATTTTTGGGATGCACCATACCTCTTCAAGCTTGGCAATGATGGAGTGATGAGAAGATGTGTGCCAAGAGAAGAGAGGCTTGAGATTCTAAGGAAGTGCCACTCGGCGGAGTACGGTGGACACTATAGCCATTTTCGAACCGAAGCAAAAGTATGGTCGAGCGGATTCTATTGGCCGGAGATGCATGAAGATACTAAAAGATATGTTGCGTCATGCCCCGAATACCAAAGAACCGGAAACATCTCTCAAAGAAATTCTATGCCTTTGAAATACAACTTGCAAATTGACATATTCGATGTATGGGGCATAGACTTCATGGGGCCTTTTAAAAACTCATTTGGATTCGAGTATATCCTTGTTATGGTTGATTATGTATCCAAGTGGGTAGAGGCTATACCATGTCGTAAAGCTTCCACGGAGGAGTCTATCACTATGATCAAGAACGTGATTTTTCCCCGTTTCGGTACACCGAGAATCTTGATAAGTGATGGAGGAACTCATTTCACCGGGAAGAACTTCAAAAGGTGCTTGTCCAAGTTGGGAATTGAGCATAGGGTCTCCACGGCCTATCACCCACAAACCAACGGACAAGCGGAGACGTCAAATAGGCAATTAAAAAGCATACTCAACAAAACCATAGAGAAGGGAGGCAAGGATTGGTCAAAGAAATTAGACGGAGCTTTATGGGCTTATCGTACGGCGTTTAAAACACCGATAGGTATGACCCCTTATCAATTCGTCTATGGGAAAGCTTGCCACCTTCCGGTTGAGTTGGAACATAAAGCCTATTGGGCGATAAAAGAGATGAACCTTGATCTCGATGCCGCGGTGGTGAAACAAAGAATTCAAATAAGCGAGCTAGAGGAGTTGAGGTTGAAAGCACATGAAAACGCAAGCATATACAAGCAGAGAATCAAAAGGTGGTATGATAAAAGATTGAAGAAAAAAAGAATTTAAAGAAGGAGATAAGGTCCTCCTTTACAATTCGAGGTTTAAAACCTTCGGAAAGGGGAAATTGCAAAGCAAGTGGGACGGACCTTATGTTGTGCATTCGGTGTTCTCCAACGGAGCGGTAACCATTATGGATATAAACGGCGATCAATTTGTGGTGAATGGACAGCGGCTTAAGGTTTACTACGAACCCGATGTCGTCCCCCTTCACCATGTTGACGTCTTCACCATGGAGGAAGAGCCCGAACGTCCCGCCTAGGACGAAAAACAAGGCATCAACTTCTGTAAATAATTTTTCTTTTAGTTTTCTGGAGTTTTTCGCGAAGATTTATTGGGCCAACTTTTTCCCATGGGCTAAGGAAGAAAAAAATAGGGCGGTGTGCAAAAACCCGGACCGGCCCGGCCCCCGAGGCAGGGTGGGCCGGCCGGCCCAGGCGGACCGGCCCAGGGGGGCCCGACGCCCGATGACGCCGAATTTCGCCCGAATTGCTCCTTTTTGACTTCCTTGTTTGGTCGGAAAATTTTAAGGGAAGTGTAAAAAAGGAAAATAAGGTTCCCAGGGCTTTTCTCTCAGGACTATTTATTTGGCCGAATTGGGAGCTCGAGAATCAAACCTTTCAAGCAATGTGTTGCACCCTTGTAGCAGCCATTGAGCCTCCAAAAAGCTTAGAGTTGAAGCTAGAAGCCAAGACGCCATCGATGGAGGAGGCGATGCGATGCGAGCTCAAGCTACCCGTCAAGAGGACCGCACGTATCCGTTGCGGAGGACGTGTCCCGACCGGAGCTCTTGCATCTCGCAACCCCGTCGAAGGAGAGAAGGTCCCTACACCCGTCCGAAGGTCGGCACGCCTCCAAGGCATCAAGCGTAAAGATTACAAGGAGGTGTCGCCGGAGCCTAAGGATTATGGGGATAGCGACTACTCCGACGATCGTAGCCCGAGCTCGTGGGCGGCCGCCGGTAGAGATGATGATGATTGGGATGAGCAGCCCAATGAAAGGACTCCCGAAGGCCCCAACGGCGACGGCGACGACGGTGGCGAAGGCAACGACAATGGAGGTGGCGACGACGGTGGTGACAACGGTGGAGATTATGGCGACGACGACCCCTTCGGATTGCATCCGGTGTCTTCGTCGAGTTTGCCGTCAATCCATCGCGGATCTCTACACGTCGGCCGACGAATGTCTCCAAGCCATGGAAGCGATGAAGCGGCGTATGGAGGACTTGGAGCGCGTAGTTGAAGATGACTACAAGTTCCTTAACCGTAACGTGCGCAAACTTTTCGGCATGGTTGGAAACATGAGAGGCAAGTGGTGCAAAACTTGCTTGAAGTACCACTAGATCTAGTTTTCCCCTTAGGATTTTTGTAAGATACGACGAGGACGTCGTATGTTTTAAGTGTGGGGGAGAGCTAGCTCGCTAGCCTTAGCTTTTGAACTTCAAGTTTAGGTTCGGTTTAATCTTCGTGTGAGAGTCTTAGTGTTTTAATGAGTCTTTAGTTTTTGAGTCTGTTTTTAAATTTTTGCAAGTGTCTTAAATTAGTGTTGAGTCAAGAAAATCAAATAAAAAGAGTCTTTATATATATCTTTGTGTTTTATGTACTTGTTTATCTTTATTTACTTGTTTGTTTAATCTTCGATTCTTGATATATGAACACAAGTATGTGGTTTGAAAAACGTTTACCGTGGTGCTTAGTGGAATCGCTACTACTTAAAGTACCCATACCGCACTTCGATCTTGAGCTTCACATGCTAGTTGTGCTATGTTCGATGCTAAAAATTGGAGGATTTCAGTTCTGAAAATTATTTTAAAAACCCTTGTAATAAAGGTTAGCAAAACCTCTTTTTCCAAGTTGAGAGTAAGAAAAAATTCCTATCCAAAACCAAGTTTATTTTTTTTTTGCTCCACCATAAGTGTGATTGGCACGATGAGTTAGGCTAGGACCCTTCTCTCTTGGTGAGTTTTAATTTCGAGCAATGATCATGTCCTTGTGCTTATCTTTTGTTGCTAGCCTCGTCATATATTCGGTAACGTGACGGTCACAACGGAAGTCACGTATATCGCCGAATTCCATACCCAACCCTATACATCTCTTTTGTACATCGTATTCCTTGAACACAACCTATTTTCAAAGTTTCGTCTCGTCTCTAGCATGATTTATTTAAAATTTCAGATTGTATGCATGCGAGGAAAGAGAGAATTGAAAGCTTTGAAAAGTTGTCAAGAGAGAGAAAAATAAAGAGAAAAAGTATGTGTATGGAAAAGAAAGAAAGAAAGAAAGAAAAATCATATGTGAATGAAAGAAGAAAAGAGAAAGAGAAAGATGAGTTAGCAATGAAGATATGAGAGGGATGGATCAAGTGAAAGAAAAGAAAAAAATTAAAGTGTAAGGAAGGATGTCACGTTGATTGTGAGACGAAACTTTTACTCTATTTCCAACCATGTGCAATCCGACAACGAGGACATCATTGGTGCCTTGAAGTCACAATTTTCTTTTGCCCTTGCACATGTCCACCATTCTAAATCTTCTCATCCTTGATATCCCTACATATGGTTAATTCTCATGATCATTGGCTTTGAAAGGTAGACAACCATTAGAGGAAGTTCTTAGTTTGACAATACTTGTGTTGATTGCGCTAGCCCTACCTATAGCTCCACTTTTACATGCTATATGAGAGATTAATGGGAGGTGAGAGTTTTATAAAATTTGGTTAGGATAGACACTTCACATGAGTGACTTGAGAGAGCTTGGAGAAAGGTTTTTGTCTAATACTTGTTGCAGGAATTTTTGTTTTGAAAACCATAAAAACCCTCCGATGGAAGCAAAGGAGTAAGCATGGCTGAAATTGAAGACCTCAAGTGAAAGGTTTGAGTTGTGGGGTGAATCTTGACGTGGTAAAAATTCTAAACGCCCATGTTTATGTTTGATTATCATTACTTTGTGTTTATGTATTAAAGATGAAGGGATTGACTAACTTGTGAAGAAGGATAAGTGGTACACGATTACACACCTTGGACGAAATTCTTTTACGAGTACTTGCTCGAGGACGAGCAAGAGCTAAGTGTGGGGGAGATGTTGACGGTGTATTTTGGTGCACCTAGCATGTTCATTACACTTTGGTTTGGATTTGATTATGGAACTAACCCGCCACTAGGCACACTAATCATATAACAAGTTCATCTTTGTGCATGCATTTGGAAGTGTTGTGTTTATGTAGGAAAACATGGACATAAAGGACGGATTCGCAATAAGTTCAAAGGAGCATTCATGGAGTCTTGTTCGTGTTCATGAGCTTGCTGAAATCACTTCCAATGGTGGCGAGGACCGAAGTGCTACGAGGAACACCCCCGGGGATTGAAGCGTAAAAGATCAAACTTCATGCAAAGAGAGCCTCCATCTTGGACGCGAGGATAACAGCATCAAAATCGTGCAAGTGGAGGGGGCAAAGTACATAAGTGCACGAGGACCCACGGAGCAAAAGGGGCGACCGAACCGGCCGAATAGGGCTCGGGCCGGCCGGCCCGGCCGGCCGGCCCAGCCCCACTTCCGCACCGGTTCGGTCCCGTCTTCCTTGCCCTCGAAGGATCTTCAACCCTAAAACCCCCGACGCGCCGCCAACACCGAGAGGAGGAGTCATTCGCACCAGAAGGCCATCCACAAGCTAGAGAGAGAGGAGGAGGATCTCCGGCGGGAGATCAACCACCTCGAAGGAAGCACCCTCTCGTGGAGAAGAAGGAAGACACCGGCGGAAGGGAAACCATGATCAACGGTGCCATGATCAGCACCTTGATGGGGTAATCTTCTCATTCGTCCATGGGTTGTAATCGATCTTGAGATGTAATCGCACTTTGTCGGATTATCTATCTATCATCTTGTGTTGAATATACTTTAATGCTTAAGGCTTGCAACCGTGCCGTAGAGGGAGTACGAGCTCCAATGCTTCCTTGGATCCATTCAATACGCCGTGTCCATCAAAGGTCTAGTCATGAATACCTTCGCGTAGTGACAGTACGAGAGGAGGGAAAGGGCGAAACCGTGGTCACATCCCCGATAGATTAGATTGGTTTTCATGTCTTTAAGCGGTTGCATGCTCTAGTATTGTAGACCCGTGGGCGAGTGTCTTCTATCTTGATCGTTTATTATTCTCTCTAGTGTAGTTTAGTGTTTTTCTAGTATAATAGTAGTTAGGGTTTTAGTAGCTAGTGTGTCGTTGTTGATCGAACGCTTGTAATCCCCTTGCTCCGCGGATTGACAAGAACCTTGGGAATCCCGTGGTGAAAAAGGTGTGGGGTCCGTACGCTTGCGGATCGTAGAGGGATACGTCTTTTATCCGTCAACAGTCTAGCAAGCCGCCCGATCATCCATCCCTCTCAACAAGATCTCTCCGTGAAGCTCTCTTGCTAGTCCTAAAGAAAACCTAAGGAAAATAAGTGGAAAATAGGAAAACTAATGAGCTAGGGTTCCAAGAGTTGGCTGCCATCCTCTCACCTCTTGGGTTATATGGAGGCAACCGAATGTCTAAAACGCCCTTCTCTACTAACTAGGGATACAAGCCCCTCAAGGGCGGATTTGGAATTCTTGATGTCTTCACCATCGGACGGATGCCGGCGACCGCACCTCGCGTAGCCTCGACGCAAGCCATGCGATCCCGACGCGTGTCCTCCGCTTCGAAGTCTCCGGACCGCGTCATCGCACACCGGTCGACCGGTGCTCCTCACCTGGGCCGGACCGGTCCCCACCGGTCGACCGGTCCGGCGCCGCTTGCAGCCTCCGTCTTCGGTTCTTCGGTCTTGGCTTTGTGGATCAACCAAGGAACCCGGTGGTTTTTACGGTGAACCACTGGAAACCCCGTGAACTCGGTGTAGCCTCCGCCAATCTCCACTCATGACTCGGCTCCCACGTAGTCCCGGCTCGTCCTTGGTTTTGAGGCTCAACCAAGAAACCGTCCACGACTTCATCTTGTTGTTCATGCCACCATGCGGCCCGCACTTGACCCCGCTGGCCACCGGTTCCCTCGAACGAATCCTACTTGTCTTTTCCACACCTGGAGGCCTCACCGGCGACGACCTTTCGCGCTTGTTCTTCACCTGCACCAACACCAGTCAAGCCGCAACCTGCACCTGCAATACTTAGCCAAGAATCAGTCCACACAACGTTGTCAATCACTCATCACACAAGGAAGCGACCATCCACCGGTCCTCGAACCACACATGGTCCTCACCATGTGATCTTCAGCGAGATCCCCTACCCGGCGTGCCAGCTGTCGGTGTTTTAGACCGGCAACCTACTAAGGGGAGTACCCGAAGTAGATGAATGTGGCCTCGCCGAGATCGGCAACTCGAAGGAAGAGACACGTGGCACACAATTTAGACAGGTTCGGGCTGCGAGGTGCGTAATACCCTACGTCCTGTATGCTGCGTGGCTCTGGATTGATTGGGTGCGATTACAAGATGATGCAATCTGATGCGTATGAGCGAGATGAGATAGAGAGGGGTCCCTGCCTCGCTTTATATAGTCCGGGAGGCAGGGTTACAAGTCGGTTCAAGGAGAGAGTACTAGTCGAGTACGTCTAGGAGTCCTCCATACAGTGCAGGACATGTACAACTTCCTATCCGAGTACTTCTCCTTCGTAGCCCTTGTGCTTCACGCCAGCAGGTGCCGTGCAGCGCAAGTCGAGTAGTCCCAGCGGCCCACCGAGTAGTCGGTCTTGGTACCCACCGAGGTAGTGGGCCCAGGGAGGTCCATACGACAGCTAGTGAGGAGAAACCGGTGGAGAAGCCGAGTGGAGAGAAACCAAATGAGCAGCCCAAACATAAGCCTAAACTTGTGAGGTTCCATTGTGGCTATTGTAGGAAAGAGGGTCACAAGGATGAGTTTTGCTCCAAGAGGAAGCGTGAGGAAAGGATGGAAAAGGAGTGGGCGAACAAGGATAGATACAACCCTTCCTATGGTGTACCTAAGCCTCGTACGCCACTGCCCAGGGGTAAAGCTGTGGTGAGAAGTGTTCGGGCATGGGGAGATGCGAGTTCCCGCAGCCGGGGAGTTGTTCTGGAGAGGGCGGTCAGACCGGCCTGGCTAGGTGGTCAGACCGGCCCTGCCCAGAGGGGGGCGGTTAGATCGGCCTGGCTAGGCGGTTCAACCCCCCCCCCCCCGGCACTCGGGCGGAGTGGTTTTCGAGGTGGTGAATGGAGAGGTTTCAGTTATGGAGGTAGTGGTGCTGGTGGTTGGTCTGGAGAGTCAGTAGGTGGTCAGTTTGCTAGGCGTTCTCCCCCTCGTGTTCAATACGGGAATGGGAGGAGCCGTAGCTTTGAGATGGAGAGGAGGGACGGTCCACGGTCTTCCTTTCGTGGTTTTGGTCCTCCTCCAGTTAGAGAGGGTTGGTTCCCTCATGGTGGTTACAGTGGTGGTGTTCGTGGAGGCAGTTTTGGTAGGAAAGATGGTTTGGTTTGTGCTAACCCCACTTTCGAGCAAATGGCTCGGCACTGGTTTTACTCTTTTGGTACTAACCCCAGTGCTGAGTCGTTTGTTCGCTCACGTGCTCGTTTTTGAATTTCAAGTGGGAGACTTGATGAACATTTGGTTGATTGACTCCGGTTGCTCGAGGCATATGACCGGAGACAAGGTGTGGTTCTCAAGTCTCGTCCCGGTGGTGACAAAGAGGTACATCACTTTTGGGGGACAATGGGCGCGGGCGTGTGCTTTCAGAAGGTGAGATTAAGGTGAGTGACAAGATCACTCTCAGGCGTGTTGCTCTTGTTCAATGCTGGGGTACAATTTGCTTTCTGTGTCCCAACTGTTGGATGAGGGTTTTGAGGTGTTGTTTCGGCCTGGTGGTTCTCGGATTTTGGACTCTCGAGGGGACCTTGTATGTATGGTCGTTCCCGAGGGTCAGGTGTTTCGAGCTGATTTTTCTCAGTCTTCGGGTGTTGAGCGTTGTTTCTTGGTTGGTCCTTCGAGTGAGTTGTGGAGGTGGCATAGGAAGTTGGGTCACTTGAGCTTTGACCTTTTGTATCGCTTGAGTAAACTCAATTTGGTCCGAGGATTGCCACGGTTGAGGCTTGAGAAAGAGTTGGTTTGTGCGCCGTGTAGGCATGCCAAGATGGTAGCCTCTTCTCACCCGCCTCTCACCGATGTGATGACATAGCGTCCATGCGAGCTGCTCCATATGGACCTTGTTGGCCCAGCTCGTGTGCGATCTGCGGGTGGGAAGTGGTATGTCCTGGTTGTGGTGGACGACTACTCTCGGTATGTGTGGGTGTTCTTTCTCAAGAATAAGGGGGAGATGTTTAGTTTTGTTCGAGATCTTGTCTTGAGGTTGAGGAACGAGAGGCACGGAGATGCCATACGAGCAATCCGCGGTGACAATGGCTCAGAATTCAGAAACTCTCGTTTTGAAACCTTTTGCCATGACTTGGGTCTTGAACACCAGTTTTCGAGTCTGTATACGCCTCCCCAGAATGGTGTTGTGGAAAAGAAGAACAGGACCTTGTGTGAGATGGCTCGGATGATGCTTGATGAGCATAGAACTCCGAGAAGGTTCTGGGCTGAGGCGGTGAATACCGCGTGCTATGTGTCGAACAGGATCCACCTCAGAGTGCATAAGAAGAAAACCTGCTATGAGTTGATGCACGGTCGCACACCCAAGGTGAGCCAATTCCATGTCTTTGGTTGCAAGTGCTATATTCTGAAGAAAGGGAAGAAGTTGGATAAGTTTGAGGCTAGGTCAGTCGATGGTATTTTCTTTGGTTATGCATCTCATTCTAGAGCATATCATGTGCTCAATCTTGAAACTAACCAAATCATGCAGACTTGCGAGGTAACCTTCGACTAGACACAGCCACGTAGTCAGTTTGTCTTTGAGTGTGCAGGTGATGATGAACTTGGCGAGGAGATCTTTCAAGAGGAGGAGTATGAACATGGAGACGATGAAGCGGTGGTGTGGTGCCCCCGGCTGAACATGTACCCACTACTTCGACTATGGTGGTGGACGGACCTCTCCTACACCTACGACGACAAATCAAGATCGAGGAGAAGCTACAATTGAGGGGGAGGTAGCATCGAGGCGAGAACCTCCCCGGCGAGTACAAGTGGATCACCCAGCTTCGAGGATCATCAGCGACTTGAATGAACACACTACACGGTCGAGGGTTCGAAACAATTCTCATTTCGCTCATGCTGCATTTGTTGCTACTTTTGAGCCCAAAGACATTAGGCACGCACTATCTGATCATAATTGAGTTAATTCGATGCATGAGGAGTTGGAGAACTTTAAGAGGAATCAGGTTTGGGAATTGGTTGATCCTCCCCCAGGGTGTAAGCCGATTGGTACAAAGTGGGTGTGGAAAAACAAAGAGGGAAAGAAAGGTGAAGTGGTGAGGAACAAGTCAAGGCTTGTTGCTCAGGGGTTCAGTCAGAAGGAGGGATCGACTACGAGGAGACTTTTGCTCACGTAGCCCGTTTGGAGGCAATAAGGATCCTTCTAGCCTTTTTTGTGGCTAAAGGGTTCAAGTTGCACCAAATGGATGTGAAGAGTGCTTTCCTGAATGATGTGTTAGAGGCAGAAGTGTATGTGAGGCAACCACTGGGGTTCGAGAGTGAGAAGTACCCCCACCGGGTGTACAAGTTGAGGAAGGCGCTTTATGGGTTGAAGCAGGTGCCTAGAGCTTGGTATGGCAGGTTGAGGGGGTTCTTGTTTGAGAGAGGTTTTGAGATGGGGAAGGTCGATCAGACATTTTTCTACTGAGGCAGCGCAGAGGTATCCGGATTGTGCAGGTGTACGTGGATGATATTGTCTTTGGTGGCTCGTCTAACTCTCTTGTTTCAAGGTTTGCAGAGGATATGAGCAGGGAATTTGAGATGAGCATGATGGGCGAGTTGCAGTTCTTCCTCGGGCTACAAATCAAGCAATCAAAGGAAGGAACATTTGTGCACCAAGCTAAGTACACCAAGTACATTGTGCGGAAGTTCAAGATGCAGGACTCCAAGGCTATGACGACGCTGATGAGTACGACTACAGCTCTTGATGCGGATGAGGAAGGTGAACACGTGGATCAGAAGGAGTACCGGAGCATGATCGAGTCACTCCTTTACTTGACGGCGACGAGGCCGGACATCCAGTTCTCGGTATGTCTGTGCGCTCGTTTTCAAGCGTCTCCGAGGACTTCGCATCGGCAAGCGGTGAAGCGCATTTTCAGGTACTTGCGTCACACTCCCGACTTCGGCCTTTGGTACTCCGCGTCCTCTTCTTTGGCGCTTCATGGTTTTTCAGACGCGGATTTTGCCGGGTGTCGGTTGGATAGGAAGTCCACTTCTGGGACTTGCCAATTATTGGGATCTTCTTTGGTGTCTTGGTCTTCCCGCAAACAGTCGAGTGTTGCTCAATCCACTACCGAGGCAGAGTACGTTGCTGCTGCTAGTTGTTGCTCTCAGCTCCTTTGGATTTCATATACCATGAGTGACTTTGGTGAGGAGTATACCCACGTCCCACTTCAATGTGATAGCACCAGTGCCATAAGCGTTGCAAAGAACCCAGTGCTCCAATCCAAAACCAAGCACATAGAAGTGAGGTATCATTTTCTGAGAGACAATGTTGAGAAAGGGAAGATAGCTTTGATCCATGTACCCACACATGACCAACTAGCCGATATTTTCACCAAACCCCTAGATCAAGCAACTTTCACTCGTTTGCAGGGGGAGCTTGGTGTGTGTTTGATTTCTTGAGTTCGGTGTGTGGGAGCTCCTTTGTAGCATATGTATAGCTTTCTTCTATGCATTTCTTGCATTTGGCATAGCATATGTAACATGATGTATAGGCATCTTTGAATCTTAGGTTGCATGCATTTTGTATCATATGCATTTGTTAGGAAAAGCTTCTCCTATATACATTGTTCACCATGATGGGCTATATATGATCGTGTGGGCTAGTTTGGTATGCTATGGTTAGTTTGGCTTAGCTCTTGATGATCTTGATTTATATCCATGGTTGATGGCTATGTTGTTTGAAAATGTAACATATATGCTCTCTCATGTGTAAATGCCTTTATATGATCTTGACATGTTTTAGTGACTTAGTTATGCTTAATTTGTGGTTGGATAGCTAGTTTATTGATCATATGGGGCCAAAGGCTCATTTGCCATCATGAATGTTTAGCCCTCTTGCTTTATCTTGTGGAGGGGCCTAAGTTCCTTTTTGTCGCAAAGACATTTCATGTACCAAATATGAATCTGAAAATGAAATGTACAATGCTTGGAAAATGTGCTCCCATGTCATATGTTCTGAATTTAATTTGCTTTGGGTGCTAAACCGTTGCATGATGCCTACCAATGAGAAGTCTCATATATAGAAGTAGGCACATGGCTCGGTGGCTTTGACATGACATGAGGTGCTTGTGGGTGTTTGTGATGGTCTTATGATTAGAATGGTTGTCCTAGCATGAAGTTTGTGTGGCTTTACCACTTTGACATGCTTTGCTCATGTTTAGGTGTTTGCTCATGAGAGAGTAACTTTTCGCAAAATTACTCAAATCCTTTTTAGCCTTGTCCAATGGTTGTGAAACTTGGTGATCATGTAGCTGAGGTCATTACGAACCTGTAGAGTATCTAACTTGCTCATTTGGACTTGTGTAGCTCCTTGTGATGAATTTTGTATATTTGAGAGGCTATTTATTGAAACTTTTCGCATTTTGCCTTGATTCATGCATTGTCAACAAGCGGGAGGTTTGCATTTTGCCTTGATTCATGCATTGTCAACAAGCGGGAGAAGTTTGTGCATGTTTTGGACACCTGGGAGTGTTTGCAAGGTGTTCCAATTGGTTCGGGCAGTTTTTGAGCAGTTTGGTGCAGGGCCGGTCACTTGGGGCGGTCTAACCGCCCCCCTAGCGGTCAGATGTGTGGCAGGCGGTCTAACCGCCCTGTGAAGGCGGTCTAACCGCCCTGGGCATGGTGAGCGTAATTTTGCTCTTTGCTGCATTCCCGTGTTGCATTGTTGTATTAGTTCAGGGAGAGTGTGCTTTGGCTCAGAGGGAGCTTGCAAATGTGCAGGGGGAGCTCTTTGTGGTGTTCGAGCTTTGTTTCGGTGGTTTGCGCTCTTTGTTTGATCATGGTTTTGTCTCGGATGTGTCGAGTCGTTGCCCTTGCCTAAGGGGTCCGAGACTTGTCTTCTTCAAGTGATTTTGTTCTTTGCCTTTCTTTGGCTTTCGATCGCTTGTTGAGGTTTCCTTTTATTCGTTTCTTTTCATTTTCTTTTCTCTCGTGTTACTTTTTGTGGGTGTTGTCAATGCACTCATCAAGGGGGAGATTGAGGACCATGTGTGGTTCAAGGACCGATGGATGGTCGCTTCCTTGTGTGATGAGTGATTGACAACGTTGTGTGGACTGATTCTTGGCTAAGTATTGCAGGTGCAGGTTGCGGCTTGACTTGTGTTGGTGCAGGTGAAGAACAAGCATGAAAGGTCGTCGCCGGTGAGGCCTCCAGGTGTGGAGAAGACAAGTAGGCTTCATTTGAGGGACCCGGTGGCCAGCGGGGTCAAGTGCGGGCGGCATGGTGGCATGAACAGCAAGATGAAGTCGTGGACAGTTTCTTGGTAGAGCCTCAAAACCAAGGTCGAGCCGGGACTACGTGGGAGCCAAGTCATGAGTGGAGATTGGCGGAGGCTACACCGAGTTCGTGGGGTTTGCAGTGGTTCACCAGAAAACCACTGGGTTACTAGGTTGAGCCACAAAACCAAGGTCGAAGACTCGACGAGGAGGTGCGGCCACCCAGGCCGGTTCAACCACCCAGGAGGGGCGGTCAGACCGCCTGGGCTGGTCAGATTGTCCGGGCCGGTCTAACCGCCCAGGGGGGTGGTCTGACCGCCCTGGTCACTGGCGCCGAGATGTTTCGAAGCGAGGACACACGTCGAGATCGCAAGGCTTGCGTCGAAGCTAAGCAGGTTGCGGTCACCGGGCATCCGTCCGATGAAGAAAATCCAAAGACTTCCAAATTCGCCCTAGTTATTAAGTAAGGGGAGTTTAGTCTTTTGGGTGCCTCCATATATACTCTTTGAGGGGATGGATGGCAGCCAACTCTTGGAACCCTAGCTCATTTGTTTTTCCATTTTCGTTCTCTTTTTCCTCTAGTTTTTCCTATGACTAGCTTGCGAGCTTCATGTGAGATCTAGAGAGAGGGATTGATGTATGGGTGGCAAGCTAGACCTTGTACGAACCTTCATGGTATGTATAGATGGTTCGGCGTTGTTCCTCAAGGTGGTGATGTGTTTTTTCCGTCCTTATTTGTGGTGATTTTCGGAGCTCTTTGTTGGCAGAGTTTTGAGAATGATTTCTTGGGGTTTTTGGTGGGTTTCACGTATGAGGTTCTTGTGCCTCTTTGGCTGGTGACTTTGCCCCCAAATCTCTTTTGAATCGGACTCGATTTGGTGTTTTTTCGGTTTGGGAGAGTTCTTGACCTAGAGAGTCGATTTCTTCGATTTCTCTTGATTGTGAGCGATTCGAGTCGATTCCTTTGAGGTAGAGGTTGCCCAGGAGGTAACCCAGCTATTCCCGAAGTTTCGCTGAAATCCGTGGAGTGATTCGGGAGATCGGGCGATGGAAAGTTGAGGTTTGACCCGCGGGTAGGTTTTCTGGAAGGGGCGGTCTAACCGCCTGGAGGGGCGGTCTAACCGCCCTGGGCCTTCCAGGTCGAAGTTCTGTTTCACCGGACTTTCCTCTGTGAGTTTGTTTGCCTTGAACAGAGGAGTGTCTGGGTGAAGTTTCGGGTCATTCTCATGCCGTTTGCTAGGAGTTCTTGCTTGGAGTTCGTTGCTGGGTACAGGAGGTTAGACCGCCCCTGGTAGCCGGTCTAACCGCCCCTAGGCCCTTGGGTGAAGTTTTGGTTTTCGCCAAGATTTTCTAGTAGCTCGCATGGCCCTGACCAGAGATCTCTGTTGGTGAAACCGTGGTGCTTTTTGGTGCTCGGAAGAGGGGTTTCGGAGGATTTCTTGGTTGCCTGGTGGAGACGGTCTAACCGCCCCCGTACCTGGTCAAACCGCCCCCTCTAGACAGCCGGCTTTCGAGTTGTTTCCGCTGTCGTGGGTGCGTGGAAGTTGAGGTTGCTGGTAGTGTTTGTTCCTAGGACCAGTAGCACTCCAGTGGCTACATGGTTTTGGCAAACGTAAGGTAGAAGTGCGGAGTGTGTGATTTTGGGGGTCCGACCGAGCGAGTTCATCTCGTTGGAGTTTCAATCTCCTTCGAGAAGAATTTTTATCGGCTCCCATTCACTCCCCCCCTCTCTGGTCGCCTAATCGGTCCTTCAAGAATCAGGACGCAGCACAATCTCAACTTCAACTCTTTTGTCCTCGCATTTCTGCCTGATGAATTTCCGGTATACCTATATACAAAATGTAAGTACGTTCGGTTCACCAACCAAAGCACAACCAGACTGATGCCACTACACATTTCTGAAAGGATAATATACATAAATCTATTGGTGCTAGCGACAGAATTATGTATCATTGCTTCGACAGGCCATTCCGGTGAAGCCTGAAAACCACCTCGCTATGGCCTGCCTAGCATAGGGACCGAATTCAGAACTCAAAAGTAACAAGTACTGCAAGTCATAAAAGTGAGAAAACAAAGCCAATATCAGAAAACTATAGCAAGGTTTAGGCTTGAGGAGCAAGAGTAAATAGTTCAGTACATACCTCACTAGCATGAGGCAACTCCTCAAATCCATTTGGCCGCCAGTTGCTGAGCGCATAGCAGTTGTTGTGAACACTGACAGTTTCAAGTGTACCAGGAAGTGGCTCGTCCTTAACGAAATTGAGCCGGGGGCAGCTTTTGAATTTGAGATGCTTTAGTGATGGCAGGCGACTGAGGCCATCCAGGGGACAAAGATGTTCGCAACATATAAATTCTAGCATTAGAAGTGAGGGCAGTTCGAATTGCAGGGAAAAGCACTTTCGATATCTCAGGTAACCAACTTTCAAGGTCTGAAGTGATTGCAAACCAAGCAAGTTCATCTTGCTGCAGGACATAATTGAGATTTCTTTCTGATACGAATTGGAAGCGAGGAATGGAGTATAAATTTGGGCACCTCTCAATCAACAAGCTGCGGAGCAAAGGGAAATCTCCACTCAACATGTCATACTATCCCTCTAGATTGTACATGTCACACAGCTTCAGAATCTCTAGCTTCGGGAAGCTCTTGCTGCTGATGATGCTAGTGGCACAAAATTCAGAAGTTATCACTTTAACACCTCTAATATTTTGAATGAACAGGCACCTAAGAACTGGTAGAGTGCCGAGAGATGGGAGCTTCGCACAATTATAGCAATTATCAAGTGTCATGGAGACCAGATCCGATAGGGTATGATCTGCAATCCAGCTAGTGAACTTTAGACTGTAATAACCATTAATATTCAGTTCTTCTAGGAGAGGATGGGGTTTGAGTGCACCAAGAACATGTTCTTCCAGGAGAGGATGGAGTTTGCAATTCCACGAAACACCTCCTACAGTAAATGTTGTTAAAGTCTGGAGGTTTGTTAATTGGCCAATTCCAGGAGGTACATAAATCGTACCATGCACTTTAGAAGCATCAAGATGACAAAGGCTAGTCAAATTATTGATATAATTAGGCAGCTGAGCTCCACAAAAAAAGCTGAACTTTGCAGCTCCAAAGTTTGCAAATTGAAAAGGTTGCATACCGAATCAGGAAGTCTTCTTAGGTTTGTGTTATTCAGTCCAAGAAAGCACAATGAAGTAACATCACCAATAAATTCCGGAAGTTCCCTTAAATCTGTATGGCTCAAATCCAAAGTCTTCAAACATCTAAAATTGCTAAGGCCTCATTCGTTTCCACGGGATCAATTCCGATCGTAATGGATAAATACAACAAGAAAATCATGATAGTTACTATAAGAGATCCGGATTTATTCAGGGTCGAAAATTAATTTGCTCATGATAGATACACCAAAAGACTCGGAATCAATCCACTAGTCAAGAGGTGTGGAACCAATCCGGCTCTACAGTCTCTTGTTCTACCTATCATGATTGGTAAATTAATTTTTGATCCGGAATAAATCTGAATCCATATCATAATTTTCTTAATACATTTATTATTCCGGTCGAATTGAATCTCACGGAAGCGAACAAGCCCTAAAGCACTCGTCGAGGGCCTTAACATCCATAACATGGAACTAACTATCAATAGATTCCAACTGAGATGTACATACAAACAAAAGCGTGCTCAATTCTCTAAATTCTGTGAAACAGCTGAAGTATATTTCTGAATCATATTGTTTAGGAACAATTGATAAGTGATGAACATCTTGTGGTATGCAATGTAACTCATTGTCATGTGCTCTGAAGAATTTGTTACCAGAAGCTGACAATGCAAGATGAGAAGAGAACTCATGCATCACATACTTTTGTTCATTGAGCTTACTAGAGGGACAATGGTCGAAGAATGATCTGCGCAATAATTCATCGAAGCCATCTTTGCAGTCATCATGTCCATCCTTTCCTCTTCCTGGCACAATGAATCCCTGTGACATCCAAAGCCTTAGTAACTTCGCTTTATTGTAAATATAGCCCCTTGGAAACATTGAGCAGTATAAAAAACACATCTTCTGATTTGGACTCAAGTAGCTATAACTGAGGTCTAAGAGACGGTGTAGGTGGTTGTCTGGTTCTGGTTTGCTGAAGATCTCTACCAGCTTACTGTAAATTGTATCATCGAGACACCCCCTAGTGAATGCTGAATACAAAATACCACGGATTGCCTTGGCAAACATTGGGAAGCCAGAACACTCTGAAAAAGTTTTGTTAATGACACTTTCCAAGGGTAAGTAGCCTACAAAGTCGGGTGTAGCCATGTTCAGAAATTTGTGGTGCGCAATAGGCTTCAGGCAGTAAGCATATGTCATGTCAAAGTGCCCAGGAACCCTATCGTTGCTTGTGGTTACCATGACAGCACTTCCCCTTTCGCCAACGCTCAACAGCATTGTTAGATGTGTGCAGATCTCTGCATTACTCTCATGCAAATCATCCAAGACAAGCAAAAATTTCTTTCCCATGAGTTCTCCCCTCACTAATTCCTCGAGCTCATCTCTCTCGCTGAGCCTGCATGAGACACCAGTAAGTGATTCCACAACAGATCTGAGTAATCCCTCATAACCGCACACATCAGACAAGTACATCCATGCTCTGGCTTCAAATGCTCTACACACAGTGTTATCCCAATAAACAAGAGAGGATAGAGTCGTATTGCCGAGACCTTGAGCACCAACGATGCAGATGATGGTTAAATGCTTGTTGCTGGGGCCATGTGGAATAATGAACTCCATGATATCATGCTTTTCACTTGTGTTGGCACTAGTCGATCTTCATAGGTCGTAGGGATGATGAACAGGCGGGCGTGGCAAGGGATCGCGGCGGCGGCGGCGAGCGGACGCCGTCCTGACGGCTGGCGTCCTTCCGTGGAGCGTGGCGACAATAGCGAGACGGTGAACAATAATCGTAGAACTCAGGAAACGGACCGAACCAGAGAGATTTGATTCAATCTCCAGTTGTTCCCCGAGGGTACACAGGTTCCTGGCTTATAGCCTTTCCTTCCAATCGACTAACACACACATATGAAGGGAAATACTCAAAACACAACCGAACACACACGCCATCGACGCTCCCCCATGATCTCCTCGTGTCGTGGCTCCGGCTCCCTCTTCACGCGTTCCCCCTTCGGGAGTACACAACATCTCCCCCCCCTCCCCTCGACGAGCAGCTCGTCCTCGAGCTAGAACGCAGGGAAGGTCTGGCGAAACTGGTCGACGGGCTCCCATGTTGCTTCTGATGATGGCATCCCGTCCCACTGGATGAGCACGTGCCAAGTGCCTTGTCTGACTTTAGATCCTAGAACGCGCTGAGGCTTGAGCAATACTCGACCATTGTGAATAGGCGGTAGTGGGGGTCTTGTAGCTGGTGGACACTGGTGTAGGGGTTGTCGATGGCGAGGATGCAGAATGCTGAAATTGCGGTGTTGTCGGCGTACTCGACGACATTGAACCAGGTTGATGGTGGAAACGTGTCGGTGGGCGCGGTGGCCTGCCGGCTGATGCAGCGGCCGCTAGGGCTGAAACTCGTTGCTCATAAGCCCGAGCAAGAGCCATGGCGCGCTGAAGATCTTGGGGGGCTTGGAGCTCCACGTCGACACGAATGGAGTCGGGCAGGCCACTGGTGAACAGGCGGACTTGCTGCTCCGGAGACAGGTACCCAGCATGCGCCATTTTGGCCAGGAACGCGTCCTGGTACTCGCCGACGGAGCCCCGGAATGGCGGACGTGCCAGATCGGCGAGGTGGTTGATTCCCACGGCTGGGCCAAACCGTTGCTGGCAGAGAGCTTTGAATGATTGCCACGGAATTTCCCCGGTGTCGCGCTCCAACATGAAATACCAGTGTTGTGCCGGCCCGGTCATGTGGAATGATGCGAGCCACACCTTGTCAGCATCTCGTGTGCGTTGCGCTCGGAAGAAGTGCTCGCAGCGATTCAACCATCCAAGCGGGTCTTCTTTGCCGTCATACATTGGAAACGACAACTTGTAGAACCTGGGTACGGCGGTTCCATCTTCGTCGCCATCGTGCTGGCCGTGGTGGCGAGGTGACGACGACTGGAAGGGTAGTGGTGATGGTGAGTGGGGGAATGGAATTGACTGGATGGGCAGTGGTTGGGAGGGCAAAGCAGTATGTATGATGGTGGAGGAGGTCATCGGAGCGGAGGGTAAGCCGCCGTAGCCTGGAAGGCCGTAGAGCGGCTGGGATGGGGGTGGGCCTGACGGTGGTGGCATGGGGAGACGATCCTCCATGGAAGACAGGCGTGTCGCCATGCTTCCTAACTGCCTCTGCAGTCCAGCAATAGCCGCGATGAGCGTGCTAGGATGAGCTTCAGCGGAGGTCCCAGTGGTGGTCGTGATGTTTGGCAGAGACGTCGAGGATGGCGAAGACGAGGACTGCGGCGGTACGGAGTTCGACGGCGCGGCGGAGGTGTCGGCCATCGGATTGGGAGAGGCGACTGATACCAAATTGTTGGTACTAGCCGATCGTCGTAGGTCGTAGGGATGGAGAACAGGAGGGCGTGGCGAGGGATCGCGGCGGCGGTGAGCGGACGTCGTCCTGACGGCCGGAGTCCTCCCGTGGAGCGTGGCGACAATAGCGAGACGGTGAACAGTAATCGTGGAACTCACGAAACGGGCCGAACCAGAAAAATTTGATTCAATCTCCAGTTGTTCCCCGAGGGTACACAGGTTCCTGGCTTATAGCCTTTCCTTCCAATTGACTAACAAACACATACGAAGGGAAATACTCAAAACGCAACCGAACACACGCGTCGCCGACGCTCCCCCACGATCTCCTCGCGTCGTGGCTCCGGCTCCCTCTTCACGCGTTCTCCCTTCGCGAGTACACAACAACTTGCCCGACTGACGAGCGCTCCATGATTATTATCTACTCTGCTTATCGTCTCCTTATCCTTATCTTCTTCAACTACTTGTACGGTCTCTTGCTTGTTGATGAGTGAGGAGCTTGATGAGGTGGTGTTTATCTGCAGAAGGTGCTTGTCGTCGGCCTCCTGAAGTAGCGCGAACTGTTGCTGGTCAGCAGCTTCAGGTGATGGAAAGACACAAGACGAGGCGGCATCGGAGGTGAGGGTAATCCTCAAGGCCTTGTCGTCAGGGCAGCTACGCCGAGCAAGCTCTTGGATGCTACTGTTGCAGAAGGCGCGGTGGGTGATGAAGTTGTCCCTCCCTCCTGCGCGCGCACGGCGAACTACTAGTCAGTCAACGGAACTGTAGGCACGAGCAGTGAGGGAGTAGCATAGAGTGCAATTTCTCAATCAGGACGGACCGGGAGAAGAGGGTGCCGCAATCGCAGCGGTACTCGCGAGTGCCGCAGATCTTGAAGTGGGCCTTCCAGTCGGACCGCACAGCGTAGCGCTTTCCACACGTGTCACACTTCCACTTCTTCTCTCTGTGTTTGCGGTGGTAGTGCTTCTTCATCCCGGCGAGGTCGCCGAGCGCCCTGGACGGGTCGTGGTGCACGCACATCGGCTCCGGGCACAGGTACACCCGCCGCCGCTGCGCCTGCAGCGGGTCCTTTTGCTTCAACTTCCAAGGCAGGTTGTGCCCGCACCGGTGCAGCTGCAGGTTCTGCTCCTGCTGGAACCCCTTGTTGCACACCTCGCACACGAACCGGCTCGTCGCCAGCAGCGTCTTTGGAGATGGCGCGATCACCTCAGCGTCAGGGTCTAAGGAGAAATCGAAACAGAAGCGGGTTAACAATTAGCTATGTGTATATGGACAGCATTGCATTGCATCAAAGAGTTCATATATAACACTTTGCAATTGTTAAGAAGACATGTTTTGATCCATCGAAATGATGCATATGCATGAGATATGATGGAGTAGACAAAGAGATGGATAAATTCACTATTTCAAACAATTTGAAGTTAGGCACGCATGATTAAGAAATGATAGTGCGGAAGAACAAGTTTGGGGGAAGAGATAGAACAAAGGAATCGACATGGATTGTGCTTCCTGTTTGCTTCTCAGAATTGGGGGAAGAACTAACCGAGCTCATGCATGCTCATGGAATCTTGGGAGATAAACTGATTTTGTTTCTTTCTTGGCAAACATATACCTATATGCGTGCATGTGTCCCTTTTTTAAAAAATGTCTTTATTATAAAAAAACAGTTGGTAGAAGAGTTTGAATTCTTCAGCAGGTTAGTCTGATTAAAACGTGAGATAATTTGAGAAGAACAAACAAAAAAGCAAAAAGGAGAGAGAACCATGAATGAAGCAGCCTACTTTCCATTCTCCACCTGAATTAATTCCCACTCTCATGTGCGAGTCCAGAGCTTTAAGGGCAGTACATTTTTTTAATAACGGAACATTGTTCCGACCTCAACAATTCCAGGACATCCCGGAACTGTATGCAGCCACAATACAACGTCACAGCAGCGCATAGCCGCCCCATACAACTCAAAAACCCCACATGGCACCATAAGGCGCGTCAACCAAACCAACACAGTGCATTCTAACAAGGAAGGCGCAAAACCAGGAATGAGAGACATGGTAAACAATATAACAACACCAACAAATCTACGCGTCAATACGCCTTAGAGCATTCCACCCAGATTTGTGGAAGATCTCCGTCGCCATAGTCTCCAAAATCCGGCAACCTTCCAACAAAATGATCCTTCCCTCCTCCTTGGACAAGATAGCCCAACTTCTGATTCAGTATGTTCCCTTAAACATCACCTGCAAAATAGATTTATATTGTGACTTATGAAACACCAGATCATTCCTACTAATCCACGAGGCCCAGCAGAAAGCTGCCAACCCAACCAAAACATGGTTCCTTTGATTTTTCGAGAAACTTTTAAGCCAAGGACCAAAAATATGCCCTACGTCCAATGGTTTCTTAATTCCAAAAGTGAAACAAATTATTCCCCACATTAGTCTAGCCATGTACAATCGAAAAACAAGTGTTGTATTGACTCTTGTACAATACAGAAGCAGCACTTAGTGCATCCCTTCCATTGTCTTTTCACTAAATTATCCTTTGTTAACAACACTACATTCTTAAGAAACCATAGGAAGATCTTAATCTTTAATGGGATCTTTGCATTCCAAGCCCAACAGTTGACCGGCGTACCCGATCTTAAAACTAAGTCGTTATACGAGTTTTTAACCGAGAAGATCTTATTAGCTGTCCATTTAAAAGAATCCATGAGTTCTGAAAGGGTGACCACGATAACACTTCTTACTATGCAAATCCAGTTGTCCCAATTCACCCCTTCTAGTGCCTTCCTAAAGGAGACATTAAGAGTAGTAGTACTTAGTACTTAGGCAATTGTCATATTCTTCTTCCTAACCAGGTTATATAGCGTAGGATACTTCACCATGAGAGGTTCTTTGCCAATCCAAAGATCTTCCCAGAACCTAGTCTAAGATCCATCAGAGACCATAAACCTACCCCTCTCAAGTATCAAGTTCTTAACTTCCATTAGCCCCGACCAGAAGTGTGAATCCCCTTTCTTCCTCTCTACCTGAGACAAGGTCTTACCCTTAAGGTATCTCTTTTTAAGCACTTGCTGCCATAAACGATCCTCATTGAGCAGTTTGAAAACCCATTTACCTAGAAGACATTTATTTTGTAAGTCTAAGTCGATGATGCCAATTCCCCCCACACTTCCTGGCTTGTGAAGAATACTCCACCTAGCTAACCTGTACTTCTTCTTGTGATCATAACATTGCCAGAAGAACCTAGATGTGACAACCCGCCTAAGAAAATACCGTACTATCGCCTAAGACCGATCCACTTTGGTCATTAAGCAATAATAAAGTATCATCCTGTCGTTAGTTGCCGGGTTAACGCCCGGTAAATCACTTAAAAAGCACAAGGATCGAATATATGCATTAAAACTCACTCGAAGGCGAGTCCAGAGATACAACAACATTAATATCCAAATTCGTACCCCGACGGGTTTATTTATTACAAACCATAGTTTTTGTCATGATGAAATAGTTCAGAGTTTTGAAAAGCAGCGGAAATAAACTAGCGGAAGCGAAGTCACCACGGGAGGCCATCCATGATGCTTTCAGTAGTCGTCCTCCACCCACTCCAGCTCCCGGCCGGCGGGATCTCTCGGGCCACACATCACTGAAGGCATTACCTGGATCAACACATTATAGCAAGGCTGAGTATACTAATACTCAGCAAGACTTACCCGTCGGTGATAACTACTTCACCAATTCTAGACCATGAAAAGCTTTTTGGCTACTGGGTTGCTTTTGCTAAAAGTAACAAAGAGTAGGTCCTTACTTTCAAGATTTTAGCACAAGTTCTAGTAGGTTTAACCTTTACTACATTAGCCAACTAGTGCAAACAAAGTTGTACAATACACTTAATCAAGCATCATCTTCATCAACTTCCATCATAGGGATCTCATGACTAGTGGAGTAAGTAGTCTCGGATAACAGTGAGAGGCCGACAATCGTTTGATTTAAACCTTGCAAGGTAGACCCAAACACACGGTAGGCTGCCCCCGCGAGGACAACTTTCCCAGGTCGTCCCCAGAAATCCTCGGGTCGGGATCGAATCTTACAGTCTTTGGTGCAGGCTATCTGGCATGTCCCACCCAGCACACCCAGAGTCACCATACACCACCGGTAGCTAGCCGTGAGAGCGAATCCCAAGAGTAGTAATGGTAGGATCCCTTGCCGCCTCATTAAGGTACTAGGCTTACCGGTCCCATACCCGACATGTGCTTAGTACGTTCAAAAACTTAACCCACATAACCACTGGACCGGAGCCCAGATCCCATGCTCTTACCACGTGAGCAATCCATTTAGGATATATTGTGATTCCTATCTAGGAACCTATTCTCTCGAGTGAGGTCATCACCCGACTTGTAACGGTCCTATAGCTTAGCAGCTATCGACCTATCATACTAGTAGGGACAAAAGGTACCTAGGGATCATGCATCTAGGGTTTCATTCAACTCCTGAACGTAAATGCACAATCATCCATAGATAATTGAATAAAGAATTTTAAAACTGGGTTAGATGCATCGGAGCTTGCCTTCGTCAGCTAGGTTAGCTTGGGCACCCTCGGTGTCGAGTACTTCCACGTACTGCAGCGACGCTTCCGCTCCTCCTTCCTCGGTTTCCGTGACAAGGGAGTAATCTCCGTCCGGAAGATATACACGGAATGCAATGCACTTTAGGTGATGTGATAGTTTGTTGTCTTATCCAACTCTGGGTTGGTCATATTCACCTTAACAAGCATTCATCTAATGTTTCTCTTTTAGGAAGGTTATGGGGTGTACATGGTTTACTCTTTTATTCCACATTTGAATAAAGGTTTTTATTAAGCTTATCATTTCATGTGAAAGCTTCATTTCCTTTTATCTTCACCAACAAAGGTGTAATTAATATTTTTATTTATGATTTAATTTCTTACCAGTGATGATAATTAATTATCTTTTAATTATATTAAATAATACTTTTTCAAAAGGAAAAAGAATTAACTAGGGATTTTTCTTTATTTAATTCCCCTTTAATATTAAAAGGGCTTTTAAGCTTTTTATTAAACAATTAAATTACCAAAATTAAATGAGTGTTTCTTAAGCCTACTAGCACCTATCCTGGTCCATTGGACCCACATGTAAGTGTTGGATGCTAGAAAATTAAATATTATAGAAAATATCAAGGGCTAGCTAGTGATTCAAATTAAATGCATACAAAAATAATTAAGCACCAAACTGACCCAAACTTTCTCATGCTTGCTCTCTGGTCCTAAACAAGCCTAAAGAACCAGCATGTTCACATAAAAACTCTACTGATCTTAGCTTATTAATTTACAAAGGAAAACATGCATAAATCAAGAATAACTATTTCTGGTAAGCCAAAAATCATGATTCGTTCACAAGATGTGCATTTTAGTATTGTAAGACAGTGTGCACAAGTTGAGCTCAAAAACATAAATATATTTAGCAAGAAAAATCATTTATGCAGACCTGGCAGAAATGGAAAAACATTTTTATAAAAAGATTTACATCATAACTTTGTGCAATTTTTGGCATAGGATCTAGTCATGACCTAACACACAACATATACAAAAATTAGCTACAGAGGATTTATGGTTTTTGAGATATTGCAGATCTAGGGTTTTCACATTTGTATTTTTCATGCAAACACTATAAGGAATTAGCTCAGGTCAGAATAACAAAAGTTGTGGGATATTTCACCACAGATCCAGCAAAATTGGTTTTGCATTTTTCTGATTTTTCTGCAATTTTCTACGGAATTTACAAATTTCAGCCAAAGGTCAAACACTATTTAAGATCTAACTTTCACCGAGGTCCCTGGAAGTTTCTGCAGGTTTACAGCCATGCCCCTACTTTGCACAAAACTCCCCAGAAACATTACCAACCTTGCAATGTCATCCCCGGGCGTCGGCCGGCGGTCCGGGCCAAATTCGACGAAGCCGGCGGTCGGGACCGGCCGGGCGCGGGCGGGGGATGGACCTCGGGCCCCTCGGGGGTAGATCCCCGTGCTCGGGCCGGGTGCGGGCGCCCACCGGCGAGCTCGCCGGCACAGCCCTGCGGCGGTGGCCACTGGAACGGCAGCTGCGGCGGTTTAGCTGCCAAGGCGCGTCGGCCTGAGGATTGGGGCATCAAGGTGGGTGTGTGCGCTAGTGCTAACGGCCTGAGGAGTGCTGGGGAGGGGTCTAGCAGGACGCTCGGCGCGGGAACGGCCATGGCGGCCTGGACGGCGGCGCGTCCACGCCGGAACGCTGCGGTGCCCGTTTTTATAGACGCGAGCGAGAGAGAGTCTTCGAGGCTAAGGAACACGGGGGAGGTGGGGGAGCCGGCGGCCTCGGGGTGCGCGCGGCCGGCCTCGGCGGGTGTGCCCGGCGAGGGGAAAACCGGCCGTGGCGGGGCACGCGGCGCGATGCCCCTCGCGGTGCCCCCGCCCGAGGCACGGCTCGGGGAGTGCGCGGCCGACGCCGGCGCCTCGTCTTGCGCGCGCGCGGCCCTCCCCGACCGACCGTGGTACGGGGGGTACGGCGGCACGCGCGACGTCGCCCGTTCCAGCATTTCGGTTGCGGTGTAGCTTAGTTTGACCGAAAATTTCTCCAAAAATTTGAACTAAAGTGCACCGAGCAGTGAATAGGAAACTTGTAGATCTCACTACCCTCTACAACTTTTGTAAAGACCGTCTAGTGTTTTTCTCAACGGATTTGGTAGGAACGCCGTGCCAATATTGAATACCGGCCTGTCCTGGAAAACAGGAGGTACTGTCAGTCGATCAAGTTTTTCGCTAATTTCCACTCAAAATTTGAAATGCCAATCTACATGAAAGTTGTGTCCCTCAACAAGATGGACAACTTTCATAAAGGTAGATTTTGAAGTGTTTAGGTGAATTTTGGAGAACGCGAAGAAAAGTTCCGGACGATATTCGGTGACGTCAACGGTTAAGCCGGTTTTGACCGTGTCTTTGACCAAGGGTCCACTACGGGTGTGTGTAGGCTTGGTCAAGGGGTTCATTAGGGTTCATTGGCGAGGTTTTCGGGGTGATGACCCAGGTTGACCTAGGTTTGACCGGTGTTTGACCGGTTTGACTCGGCTGATCCGGTCATTAGCGTTAATGACGGTAATTAAAAACCTGGGGCGTCACACTAGATCTGTAATAATCCAGTTTCTCCGGGACACCTTTAGGCACCCTGAAGAAGGACATCATATACATGGGAAGACTAGACAGGACAGAATTAATTAGCACCAATCTACCTCCCGATGACGGCATTTTCCCTTTCCAGCTACTCAGCTTTTTCTGGAATCTCTCCTCAACCCCTCTCTAATCCCTATTAGAGAGTCTCTTAGGACTCATAGGGATTCCCAAGTATCTGAAGGGGAATTCTCCCTCCTTACATCCAAAAAGTTGGACATACTTCTCGGTTTTATCCCTCGCATCCCCAAAGCAAAATAATTCACTCTTGTGAAAATTGATTTTCAAACCTGAAAGCTTCTCAAAAGCACCGAGGACTAATTTCAAACCCTTGGCTCTCTCAAGATCATCATTGATAAACAAGATCGTGTCGTCTGCATACTGCAAGACAGACATACCATCCTCCACTAAGTGAGGCACCACCCCATTAAGGAAACCTTGACTTTTCGCTCTTTCAATTAAAACTGCCAAAACATCAACCACCATATTAAAGAGGATAGGAGACACAGGATCACCCTGTCGCAAGCCTTTCCCCGTCTGGAAGAAGTGACCAAGATCGTCGTTGACCTGCACACAAACGCTGCCCTTTGTGACCATGTTCTCCATCCATTGACACCACAACCTTGGGAACCCCCTCATTCTCAGCACCTGCTGTAAGAAATCCTAGTTAACCTTGTCATATGCCTTCTCAAAATCTAGTTTGAGAATGATACCATTTTGCTTCTTCCTTTTTAGCTCATGGATAGTTTCATGCAACACCACCACCCCCTCTAGTATATACCTGCCAGGCAAGAAAGCCGACTGGGCCAGTTTAGTGGTTCTGCATGCTATCGGTGTGAGTCTGTTAGCCAGCACTTTTGTAAAGATCTTGAAACTAAGTTTACCAATGAACCAAGCTGAGGTAGTTTCATTAATTTGTTGCATCCAGTAATGTTGAGATCATTCAAAAGAGGGAAATCTCCATCATGAACTCCATGCCATACAGCCTGTTCGCTCGGCTTATCAGCCACCAGCCAGCAGTACTTTTCTCTCAGAACGAACCAGCCACCAACAACCAGCCGCAACTAGCCAGCAGTACTCTTCTCTCAGAACAAACCAGCACCAGCCATCAGCCACCAGCCAACCGAACAGGTTGATAGCTCAAGATCATACATTTTCCTTATATCCAATGTCTCAAGTGCTGGAAGTCCACTGCTATGCCCAATGAACTCTCTTCCAATGATTTGTAGTTTCTCTATTTGTTGTATAACAAGGTGTTTGAGACTTGGCAACTGTCCAAGAGATGGAAGTAGATCACAATTTTCGCACCCTTCTAGAACCACCTTAATCAACTTAACAAAGCTGCGATCTCCAAGCCACAGTGGAAATTTGTCGCCACAGTAACCACTGACTACCAATTCCTCTAGATTTGAGTGAGGCTGCAGACTATCCAGTACCAAACTTGACGTCTGCAGATCTAGAAGTTTTGGCCAACCAGTTGAGCTCCACCATTGCAGGACCAGTTTTTGAAGTTTTGTCTTGCTACACATATTTGCAAGTAGAGCCTCTTCTACATTGTGTACATTCAACAATCCTGAGATGTGAAGCTCTCCACTAAGATTTACCAAGTTGCGAAGCCCACATATACCACAATAAACAGAATTATCTGCCACATAAAATGCATTCAATGTACGAAGACCGTGTAGAAACTCAAGCTCAGATGGGATGGATATGCTTAGATACTCAGATAAGGGTAATTCTAGGTGTCGCAGATTAACAAGGTACCTTATTCCCCGTGGCAGCTCGTTAAGATAGTAGGAATGATTCAGGTCTAGTGTTTGCAGGTTCAGAAGCCCACATACTGATTCCGGTATCCTTTTGAGTTTGGTATTGTTCAGACCAAGGTACCGTAGGTGTATCAAGTTACCGACAGAACTAGGGATCTCACTGATGCAAGTATTGCTCAACTCGAGTGTTCTAAGGTACTCCAGAAACAAGAATAGATCATAAGGTATCTTAACATATAGAGAGTTCCCATCAATTTCACAAGGTGACCTTTTGATGACCAAAAGTGTGCGCAGATCCTGTACATGAAAGAGCTGAGCTTCTATAGTTATATCTGATTCTGTAAGTGACGGAAGCACTGATGAATGCCTAATGCTCTCATGATTATGCATCACATCATGTCTCTTATTGTATTTTCCAGGATCAATACTGATGCATTCCTTTTGGGCAATAGACCGCGCTAATACATGAAAAAGGTCATGCATTTCATACCTTCCCTCGGTGAAATCAAAGAATGGTGATTCCTGGAAGAAGTATTTCGCAAGCAAGTTGTCAAAATATCTGCGACCAACATCTTCAGGCTGCAACATCTTCTGCCATCCACAAGCGGATTAATTGTTCTTTATGAAATATGTATCCATTGGGAAACAAGGAGCAGTATGCAAAACAGTTTCTCAAATGTGGCTGGAGATGATCATAGCTGAGCCTGATGACCGGCAGAATCTCATTCATGAAATCATCATTATTCGACACATCGCTGTGTAAGATCTCCAACAACTACTCTCCATCAGGTTTACACTGAATCAGACCCCCAACTGCCTTGGCCGCAAGCGGAAGGCCCTTGCACTTCTTGACAATCTCCTCACCTATTAATGCCAATTCAGGACACATTTCCCTGTCCCGGCCAGAAAATACATTGATCTTGCAAATCGACCAACAGTCAGCATCAGATAGACAGTGCAACCTCAACTGAGATCTGTGATCACACCCCATGGTCATGCCCACCTGTGTTGCTGCTAGTAACCACCACCTTGCTTCCTCGCCTTGCAAATCGAAGAGGTCCCTTGAGCAGCTCCCATACAGCTTTTTCAATGCACCACAGCTCATCGAGCACAATCAAGAACCTCTTCCCCTTCAGAAGATCCACGAGCAAGCCCTGCAGCAAGCTCAGTTCAGTGATGTCACGAGTATCCCCTCCACACGCTTGCACCATCGTCTTCGTCGTGCTCATTACATCAACACCTTGCCCTGAGTAAATCCATATAGGGGAACCGAAGAAATCACTGACCCTTTGGTCGTTGCACGCGAGTTGGACGACAGCGGTCTTTCCCACGCCGGCCATTCCGACGATGGACACTACCGAGAACACGCGAGAATCGCAATCCTCGGACAAGAGAAGCTCAAAAAGGCGGTGGAGGTCTCCCTCCCGGCCGTAGAGCTTGCCGGAGCTGAGGGACGAGGTCGGCGGGCGCGCGGAGGTGCGCGCCCGGATCTCCCCATCTTCCGGGGCCAGACGGAGCGCCTCGCGGTCGGAGGCGATTTCGTGGTACGTCTCCCATATCTTCTTGACCTTGAGGTCGAGAGAGCTGAGCGGCGAGTGAGATAGCAGGGCGCCGACCTCGCGGACTCGAGCGGTTCTTGACCGGCTAGCTCCGTCGGTGCCGAGGTCCTCGACGAGGGAGGCGCGAAGAGCCTCGAACTGCACCTTCTCGAGGATGTCCTCGACGGCGCACTCGACGCCGCGGAGCTCGCGGAGCCAGAGCTCGGTGGACTCATTGGCAGGACAATCGGCTGCGAGGCGCTCCGCGTACCGGAGCATGGCGCGCACGCGCTGCAGCTTGGCTTCGAGGCGGCGGAGCTGGTCGTCGTCGACGCCGGCGCACGGCTCGGAGGCGGGGCCGAGTGGCGCGAGGGCGGACTTGGCGATCCGCTTGGCGGCGAAGAAGGACTCGAGGGAGGCCTTGAGGTTGGCGACGAAGATGCGCTTCTCTTGGCTGGCCATCGCTCCTCCTGGAACGCAGAGCAAGCGAGGTGGAGACGAAGGGGCGGCGTTCCCCTGCTGTTTTGGTTTTGGAAAGAGGAAGACACAGGAAACTCGAGACTCGAGAGAGCAACTCCAGGTGTGATTTTCGTAGTAAAAATATTAATCTAATCCGCCATTATGGTGAGTGGGAAGCTTGTTGCTGTGCCACGGCGAACGCCGGTGAGGTTTGGACCGCCGTCACCGACCAATACGTTTTTTAGGAGAGCCTTTTTTATTTATAACCAATGTGTCTGTTCTTGACAGCGGAATTCTTTATTTATTTTTTAATTCACACAATGCAACGCAGACACTCATAACTCACACTCACCCTATGAATATAGGTACGCAAACACTACCCTATGAGCACCGGCAGATCTGGAGATTCTCGGAGTCACCATTGACGTCTCGTCGTCGACGGGAACATCGCTTACCTCTTGACGCACAACACCAGAATATCGCGAGATAAATGCAGGAAAAGATGTGAGCACAAGAATTTGAACCCTGATGCGTAACGTCCCACTGGACCGTCCTACCATTAGATTACAAACTCATTCACAATATATGTCTCATATCAAATTTTGCAAAACTATACCTCCGTATCACATGGCAGTTTTGCAAAATTTGTGACGAGACATATGTTTTTTTTGAAAAATCTAAGAAAAATAAATATATCATATCATATAGTTTTGCAAATTTTGATACTCCCTCTGGTCTTGAAGAGTTCAAACTCAAGAAGGAAATGACCTCTATACCCTTCATTTTACACTACCAATCAGCTTTCCACCTACTCAACAACCTTATTCCATTCTGTCCTACCCTCCAGGTCCTTGTATTTTGAGACGGAGGAAGACATATTTTTTAAAATCGAAGAAAAATAAATATAAAAATAAAAAAATCGTGACAGCAGGCCGCAGTGCATAGCTCATGCTATTATGGGCCGGTCCGTCCCATACCGAGTACATTAAAGTAAGGGCCGACCCATTAACGTATCGAATCAAACGGTTTTTTGGCAAGCCAAACTTTAGCAGCTTCTGCTCTCGGCTTCCATCCAACCCTACATCAATCTATGACACCTGCACCCCACCGTTACCCGTCCCCACATGCCAGTCTCTGAGAAGACCTTCGTCTTTTCCACGTGGACTAGTCTCCTGCCCCACGGCCCGCAGCCCGCGGTCCGCCGCCGCACCCTCGCGCAAGAAAGAAAACGGAAGAGAAAATCATGTGAAAAGGAAGGGGGAAAACAGGAAACTGCAGAGGAAGCGTCTTCCTTCCACGCCTGTAGGGTTTCCGGATCGGAGGAGCCAGCCCCCCAAGGTCGCCGCAGCCATGGTTCGCGGATCGCTCGGGAAGCTTGCGTCCCGCGCCCTCTCCGTCGCCGGGAGATGGCAGCATCAACAGCTTCGCCGCCTCAACATCCACGAGTACCAGGTGCCTCGCGCGACCTCCTAGATCCCGCACTTTGCCCTCCCATTTTTCTTCCGGTTTTGTGGGATTTGCCGGTGATGGTTGGTTTGGAGGGTGGGGCTGACGTGATAAGGGTTGTGGACTGTGTGGTTCTCCAGGGCGCGGAGTTGATGGGGAAGTATGGGATCAACGTGCCCAGGGGCGCAGCGGCTGGGTCCGTGCAGGAGCTCAAGGACGTCTTGAATAACACATTCCCCAACGAGAAAGAGGTGACGACGCATGGCTTCCCTATCTTATGTTATTACCATAATGCCAGGTGCACTGGTGATGCTAGACTAGAATGTAGTTTACTTTGAATTTGTACTCTCTTGGGGATGACAATGACACCAATCTAATGTTGGTGTTTTCTTTACTGATGCTGTAATTTATGGAATTTTCAGATGATTAAGGGCCTATTTTTTTTTTAAAAAAAAGGTGTCCATAGTTGCTAGGGTTGATTGTTAGTTTACATCGGGCTTAGATCAGTACAGTTATCTCAGTACATCTGTGCAAATGGAATTATGAAATAGCCTTAAGATCCCTCGAGTAATCTAAAGTTGATGTCTGTGTTCAGTACTATATGCTATCTTTCTGATGTTTCTTAAGAATGCATGCTCTTGTGAAACAATACTTCCTCCGTATTGGTATTAGAAGACGTTTAGGACAAGGTTTAAGTCAAACATTGAGATTATAAATGATGAATAGTTTTTAAGTTATTGAGTTTGAAAATGTGAAACAAGTCAAAGTTGTGTTTTGAAGACCGTGTCACAGTCAAAAACGTTTTCTAATACCAATATGGAGGGAGTAGTTAGGATATATTTTTAATTAAAGAGTTCAAGTACAAATATATAAACCTCAGCAGCACTTGTCTTGTTATATTCCAAGAGGATTAGGCATCATAGTTTGCAGTTTATTTACCGTTTCAACATATTTTTCATTGCAGATAGTTGTTAAGAGTCAAATCCTTGCTGGTGGCCGAGGGCTGGGCACTTTCAAAAGTGGGCTGAAAGGTGGTGTTCATATTGTTAAAGCCGAGGAAGCTGAAGGAATTGCGAGTAAGTGGTGTGCAAAGCGTGTACTTGGATTCATTATGCATTGCTGGATTTGCTGCAACTTGAGCAGGCATAAATTTGTGTATCTTTATTTGTAACAGTTGTTCTAGAATTCTTGAGATATCTTATGCATTTGGTGTTGCTATGCATGCTAATGGCTTATGTGCTTTGTCATTACAATTTGAGTCCCTTGTTTTATGATATTTTTCATTTTTGCACTCCTACGCACATGAAGAGATTTTTTATCTAATACACTCTATTACTTTTAATTGTTTGGTGCTTGTATGAAATGGGCAGTATTACCTTGATATCTTCAGATTTAACCTAACACATCTCTAGTAGGAATATTGCGACCGTATAGATAACTGTGTTCATACCTTTATTGCAAATATAAGGATTCCTGTATTGGTTAATTTCGTGTGTGTTTGACTTTAGTGTCATCTGGGGTAAGTCAAGTTATATATGTGCATCACTGAGTGAGTTATACTGATATTCTTCTGCAGGTAAAATGCTAGGACAGATTCTGGTCACAAAGCAAACTGGTCCAGAGGGGAAGATTGTGAGCAAGGTTATGACTTACTAACTTAAGCTGTCTTTTATACATATATATTCTGCAAGCTGTGATTGGCTTCATGCTATGTTTCACTGCCTTTTTTACCCATTTGTCTCGGTGGTTCTTTGTAAAACTTCTAGCAAAACTAATTTTCGGTCCGTTGGCATGTTTACCCATTATTTTCTGATCTTGACTATGCCAGATCCTTTGCAAACTATCTTTTCATTTAGCACGTTTGACTTTGACTATCCCAGTAAATTGTTTGGCTGGTACACCATCCATTGCTAAAACTAGGTGATTCCCCGCGCATTACTGCGGGATTTAAGAAAGCTTTTCAGTAGATTTTTCTATAGGACATATTTATTCTCTCACGTTTATCTAAAGTAATGCAACAATTAATTGACAAACTAACAGGATGAGGACAAATTGTACACTTAAAAATGCTAATGAAGTTGGAGCACATTTTGTTATCTTACCTGAATGACTCGAAGAGGCCAGTACTCTTGCTCACTGCGGAGGCGAAATCAACCCATATGAACTTGAAGACATGCACAGAAAAAATAGAATTATATATTTCATCAGTTTTGAACCGACAATACACCAAACATATTGAGTGCATAAAATTTTAAATTACATTATGCTCAATAAGACCATAAATTTACATGATGGAAAACCGAAATCAAAGACATAAAAATTAGCTACGTTACCCTTTTCCAGAAGCTCACGTATTGCATATTCTATACGTTTTACAAATACGTCACTGATACGACATAGCATCGGGGAATATAATTATTAAATAGAAGAAAATTGGATACACTGGCCAGACATATTTACTCATTAGCTTGATACGGCGCAGCCCATACAGCGGCCCCATTTTGTTCGCGACTGCTGCCCTACCCACACGCACGCAGTGGAGGCTCGCAGCCGCCGAAGGGGGATCTTGCTGTGCGAGCGCCGGCGGCGGGATTGGAGCTCAACGGTTGCGGGGACTGTGGCAATGCCGAGAGAGAAGAGCAGCTGGGAGAGGGAGCGCTTGTGGTTGTCCCAGCCCCCCCGGCATGGCCGTAGGCTGACGTGAGGCGCGGGTGCGCTGGCAGCCGGAGCGGCGGCGAGAGGTGGTGATACCCGGATGCCATGACGGCGGCGAACGCGAGGTCAAGTGGTACCCCGACGAACCTGCACCTCAGGCAGCTCTCGCCGGCACTCTTCGGTGAGTCTGAGAGTTTCCCATTCTCGATCTAGTGCTCTTGTGGACTTCTTACCCGAGGGTAGTTTTATGGATACATGCGAGGTGTGGTGGTGGGGAGGTGAGGCGGCGTGAAGGCGAGGGGGCGACGGGCAGGCGAGGTGGCTGCGGTGGGGAGGCGAGGGAGCGGCGGCGGCTTCAAGGTGCGCTGGTGGATTTTTTTAGCAAGAGCAGAGGAGGATGACGTGTGGGACTAAGTGGTGGGGTCGGGAGATGACGTGGATAGCTGAGAGTTGAGAGAATTGGCTAGTGGGGTGCTCTTATTAAGTTGTGTATGATTATTGATTCAGTCAGCTTGGGTTCACACACTTGTTTTTTAAAAAAACAAGATTCACATAGCACTTAAGTAGCTATTAACTATTAATTACCATTGAATTGCCCCCCCCCCCCCCCCCCCCCCTGATGTCAATCTTAGCTCTGCCACTGTTCGCACCTGGCCTTTTTAAGTGTTGCCAATCAATACATAAAGAGGTTGGTACAGGATTGATAATACTAGTTTCATCATGGGAAGTACTTTTTATATGTAATCTTTTTGTTACGTAAAGGTCATCTCCATAGTTTTTTGTAGTCAAAGACCTTTACGCTGTGGGAATGTATGAAATGACTTTGTATTTATTAGGGAGGGAGTACCTGTTGAGGCCATGCTAACATGCTATCTGATTTTAGCTCTCCCTTGAACCGATGGACTTTATAATTATTATTTTTAAATGCAAGGCAATAAAATACATTTCAATTTGAAAGAGCTTAACTTAATTGTGCTGTCATGTTTTTTTGTATTGCATAATCGTATTAAAATTACTACCTTGTATTTTTCGCGGGCAATACTTTTGACTATAAAAATTTGTGGATCCTGACAATGTTTCATCCTCTTGGACAGGTCTATTTGTGTGAGAAACTGTCACTTACTAATGAAATGTACTTTGCCATCACCCTTGACAGGAAATCTGCTGGTCCGGTATGCTGTTTATCACATGACACTTTATGTTGCAGTTCATTTTATAAATTTCCATTAGCGAGCTTTTTTCTAGTGTTCTTTAAATATATCTTCTAATGCTCATTGCTTATTGTCATTTCAGCTCATCATTGCCTGCAGCAAGGGAGGAACCAGTATTGAAGATCTAGCAGAGAAGTATCCTGACATGATTATCAAGGTTAAGTTCGCTAATTTGATTTTGGGATATGCCTTTTATATCCTTTTTTATGTTACTTGTTGAAATCATGTTCCTAACTGACATGCTGATATTTTTGTATGTTGAAATTCAATCAATTGGATTTCAGGTTCCTATTGATGTATTCAAGGGAATCACTGATGAGGATGCTGCTAAAGTTGTTGATGGTCTGGCGCTAAAGGCAGCAGACAGGCAGTCTTCTATAGAACAGATTAAGAAGCTGTATGAACTTTTCTGCAAGTGTGATTGCACACTGCTGGAGGTATGCATTGAGAAATGGTTAACTTATCTTAATATCTTATGATTTGCATTTATTCTAATTGGATGCTTATTGTGGGTAGATAAATCCACTTGCGGAGACAGCTGACAACAAGCTTGTTGCTGCTGATGCAAAGTTGAACTTTGATGATAATGCAGCATTTAGACAGAAAGAAATATTTGCACTGCGCGATACAACACAGGAAGACCCCAGGGAGGTATAGAGTTGCTTGTCATTTCCATCCTTGATTTTTTCTGTCCTCTTGTGTTGAGTTCTCTTTGAAGACATCTTTGCACTTCTTTCTGCCTTCAAACTATTTTTCTGAGAACTGGCATCACTACCTGTACAGGTTGCTGCTGCCAAAGCAGATTTGAACTACATTGGTCTTGATGGAGAGATAGGTTGCATGGTGAATGGAGCAGGATTGGCTATGGCTACCATGGATATTATCAAGTTGCATGGTGGTACACCTGCCAATTTCCTTGATGTAGGCGGAAGTGCATCAGAGGGTCAGGTATGAAGTGAATACCATGTTAAATGTTATTGATTCCTTCTTTTTTTAATCTTGAATTGAATAGATTGCAAAGTTACATTATTTCCTGATAGAGATTGAGCATTCATCGATATCCATCTTAATACTTAGGTGTCATTTTGCATGGTAGTTTGCTTTGCCACACATGTTTCAATACTGCAAATCTTATAAAATATTTCTATCCAGGTTGTGGAAGCATTTAAGATACTGACTTCAGATGATAGAGTGAAGGCAATTCTGGTGAACATTTTTGGGGGCATCATGAAATGTGATGTGATAGCAAGTGGAATTGTAAATGCTGCTAAACAGGTGCATTTTGTCAGTCCCTAGTCCTGTCAATTTTGACATATTCTTTTGTAAGTATCAATGTACTCCTGCAACAATTTTGACATTTTCTCCAGGAGCTTCTTTATTTCTCATAAATTCACCCCTGTGCATATAGTACAAGTGAATCTTTATTTCAAACTTGTTTATCTAACTCTTGTTATGTGAAGATAAAGTTGTCATTAATTCATTTTGGTGGTTCCCTTGCCCCGAAAAAATGCCTGCTTGGTTTAGTGCTAATTTTTGACCAGCCAAAACCATGGCATGCCAAAATCTGGGCATTCCAAAGTTAGGGTAAGAAATTTAGGTACTCGGTTTAGTGCCAATATATGGCAACCAATACTTCCATCCTTATGAGTTTCAAGGAGTTTCTAGTGACTTGCCTTATTTTTTGGCTGTTAACATTGGCATACCAATTTTTTGTAATGAGCAAATAGCCAGAATTTCTAGGCATATGCCATGGTTTTTGTTTTGGGTAAAATTTGGAACCCAACCAATCAGGCCCAAAAACTTCATACAACTATAGAGAACCCAACAAAAGTGTTTGTTTCGAAGCTATGTTTATCTAAGTTTTTGTGATATCAATTTTTTTCTTAATTAGTTTGTTTTTGTGTTTTTTACAATCTTGTGTACTGTTACGTATGGTTGCTGGAGAGGGTTTCCTTGTAGTGGGGTTCTTAAATGGAATTGTGTTGATAGAATTTTATTCTTTTTATTGTCTGATGCATAATTGGATTTTAGAAGTAATTTTCATCATGGACCTTGAGTTCACCAATTCATTTTCTTCACATTTTCAGCATGTTACTTGAGTTTTAGTGTCTTATTAACCTGTGCTCAGCACCATTATTCATTTTCCTATCCCTTATCAGGTTGCCCTGAAGGTTCCTGTTGTTGTTCGGCTAGAAGGCACCAACGTGGACCAAGGAAAGAGGATTCTGAAGGTCAGAACTGCTGATAATAGTGTATTCTGTGTGTGCAAAAGCTGTGCATGGATGTCCAAAAAACACCTGTGCTTCATTGGCATTGTTTATGTTTGTTTTGCAGGAAAGTGGAATGACACTGATCACAGCAGAGGATCTTGATGATGCAGCGGAGAAAGCTGTAAAGGCATCCGCTAAATAACTCCAGTGCATCAGTCTGAAGCTTTTTTTTTTTACAAGATGAGCAGTGCACTTTTACGGATTTCGGATCAGGGCTGAAGTCGTGAACTGCATATTTTGAAGAGGGGTTATTTTGGCTTGAGTTTTCCTGTTAGATGTTGCCAGTGCCGCAACGGAATGAAACACTGTGGTCTCATGTTAATAAGCATTTGTCGGTGCGATTGGGCAGCTACCTTTCAAGTGCTTGTCTTGCCCTAATGAGTATATTTTTCGCTTTATATGCTGCTATTTGGCTTATTATTATAGATGCTAAAACTGATGGTCTGATTAAATTACACCTGTATTGTCAGGGTTTGCTAGTATCGGGATGTCAATTTATCATTACCCTATAACACTAACATATGTTTTGCATGGCGCTGTTCTGTTGCGTTCTTCAATTTCTGGCTGTGGTGTACAGATGTGTGAACCTGTTCTTCTACGAGGCCTTGCCTGATACTTGTCGCCTGCTGTGTTATTGCCCTTAAACAAGGCACGTATGTACACTTGGTGGACGGCGGATCGTTGGACGCAGTTTCAGCATGTTTTAAAATCTCGCATTGAATAGTTGCCACCTCACCTGCAGCCTATTAGGAGAAAATGGTGGTGACTAATAATCATCCAGATGAACATGGTGCTAGAGTGATTCACATGCTCGATTTTCAATCGTTGCCATTGGAGCAGGGCTTTTGGCAGATCTCGTGAGTGTGTGATCTGACCCCGACTGAGCGTACAATGGCGACGTACGCAGGGCATGCACGGCAAGTGCTTCATTTAAATTTCTTATTACGAGAATCATGGGAGTTATTTTACAATACACTAGGAATAACGGGCGTGGAGCTCTTCTCAGAAAGCAGGGTCGCGCCTGAGCGACTCGGAGATGCCGGTGGCGAGACAGTAGGCGACGGACTGGATGGTGACCATGGGGTTGACGCCCACGGCGCTCGGCAGGACGCTGCCATCGCACACGTACAGGCTCTCGGCCTCCCAGCTCTCGCCGCGCGCGTCCACAGCGCCGTCCGCGGCCGTGGCGCCCATCCGGCAGCTGCTCATCTGGTGCGCCGTGCAGCACAGGCTCCACGCCTCGGCCTTGGACTGGGGCCCGCGCACCACGTCCACGCCGTCCAGGAACTCCTCCAGCGCGGCCTCCGTGGCGCCCCGGCACACGAACCGCTGCCCGTCGCTGCGGTGGGTCCCGATCTCCGCCGCGCCCGCCGCCGCCAGGACCCGCAGCGCGCGGCGCAGGCCCTCGCGCATGTCCTCCCGGTCCGCCGCGTTGAGGTGGTACGCGACCCGGCGCTCGCCGTGCACGGTGCCAGACCCACGGTCCCTGACCAGGGAGAAGAGGTGCACCGTGCGGCCGTACCTGAGCATCCGCTCCTTCATGTCCCGCCCGGACACCCAGGGGAACACCGTCCCCGCGGCCGCCAGCCCCATCGCCGGCGTCTCCAGGATGGCGCGGGGCGGCGCGCCAGGAGGACCTTCCACCTTGTGCAGGGACGTGATGATGCCGCCCTCGTACATCTTGCCCTTGAGGTCCGGCTCCGCCGTGGTGGTCTCCGGGAAGTAGCCCCACACCAGCGCCGTCGGGTGGAGGTGGAGGTTCTTGCCGATGTGATGGTTGCTGAGCCCGCTCCCGCGCAGTAGCACTGGCGTCAGGAGCGACCCGCACGCCGAGACCGTCGCCCTGGCGCGCACCTCCAGCGTCATCGTGACCGCCGGGTTGGTGCTCCTCGCCACCACGCCGGCGCACCGCTTCGCTCTGCCGTCCGCGCCGCCGGTGCCGGTTCCGGCACGCTCCATCAGCAGCAGCTTCTCGGCTTTGCACCCCGTTAGGATCACCGCGCCGCGGCTCACGGCGTCGACCAGCCACGTCGTGTCCGTGCCGCGCTTATCGCCCGTGCGGCAGCCAAAGCCGCAGCTGCCGCAGTAGTGGCCTTCCGACGAATTCCTCGACACGGACTCCACCTTGTAGCCGAGCTTCTCGCACCCCTTGCGGAGGACCTTGTTCTGGAGCCCCTCCTCGTCGCACCCGTGCGTCACGCCGAGCCGCTCGAACACCCTGTCCATGGCGGCGGCGTACTCGTCGGTGGCGAAGAGCGGGAGCCCCTGGTCGCGCGCCCACTCCGCGCGCACCTCGTCGGGGGTCTTGATGCAGGCGGACCAGTTCACGGCCGTGCCGCCGCCGACCGTCGACCCGGCCAGGATCAGCGCGCCGCCGCTGAGCGTGCTGATGAACCCGCCGCCCTCGTAGAGCTGCTCCATCGACGGCGCCTCGACGGCCGTGTAGTCCCGCGCCGTGAAGTAGCTCCCTTTCTCGATCACGACCACCTTGTAGCCCGCCCCCGCGAGCACCGCCGCCGACACGCCACCGCCGCAGCCGGACCCGACGATGACGACGTCGCACTCGACCCTGCACACATTCCGCGTCGCGTCCTCGGTCACCGCGAGCCCCTTCGCCGCGAGCGACGCCGCCAGGGATGCGTCGGTCTCGTTGGTCGTCTGCACGACGCCGTCGTCGAGGGGGCGCTTCACGGGACGCCCATCTTCCGCCGCCGCTGCAGGCTCCTCGTCGGCCAGCGGCGGGCTGTACCCGATCGCGCGCCAGTGTGGGTTCTCCGAGTTCTCGTCGGTCTGCAGAGCAACGACATGCCATGCATGAGGTTTCAGAAAGAAATTGAGACGCACACATCCACCACACTGACAAATGACAACATGAGTGGACGCGTCCTTGTCAGGGTTCGTTGATATCATCTTTTTTTTCGCAAGACGTCAGTTGACATCATCATCGTGACTCTTATAGGCTCCATTTGAACCCTTCATTTTGAAAGAACTGAAATCTAGTTAATGGAGTAAGCTATCTGTATACTGATTACGGATATTAAAATAAAATTCAATTCTAAAGTTTAGAATTTTTCTTGTACCTAAATATATAGTTCATTTCTGAACTAAATATCTTGTAAATGTATATGTTTAAGAACAGAGGTAGTATTTCATTGGAAAAGAGAAATTTTTACAATCAAGGTAGCCGGCAAAAAGAAAAGAAAATATAATCTCATGCTTAGATTGATGTTGATTCTATAGATGCTCATGCTCATGTGCAACTAAAGATTATGAAGGTGAACGGAATTCGATTCCAAAGATCCAAACGGGACCAAATTTCTGTGTACGTTCACAAATCACGAGCCGATGATCTTCGGACAGAATTATAATACCTACGCGTCCTTGTCAGGGTTTGTTGGTCAGTTGATATCATCGTCATTGCTAATAGAATTTCTGCTTACGTTGAAATCACAGCCGGTGATCTTCAGACAGAATTATTGAATATTCCTTTCCATGTTGGCATTATCAAAGATTTCATGTTAGTAAAGTTGATACGGGCTTGATGCACATTGAACGGCACCAGACCCAGAAAGCGTGCTTTCGGCGTCAAGTCTAATTCCCCTTCCTCTGCTTCGACTCTAGACGACTCTGGTTTAAGTACACTCTTCGCCTTGACAGCAACTAATCGAGGATGGTTGTGGCCACTCTCATGGACAGGTCAGGAGGAATGCACGCAGCAGCGCCGTGCATCCCGCCAAGCGCAGGACGCGCGGTTGTCCCTCTGGACACTGGCCAGGTAGCCTCATCGTCAACGTTCTCAAGACGGCGCCGATCGGGCCAATCCGCCGCGACGATCTGTCTGGCACAGGAGCGGCGCAGGCCTGTTTGTGGTCCTTGCCGGTGCACATGCCCTGCGGCCGCTCGTCACGGCGTGGCCTCATCGATTGGCATCGGCCCGTGCTCGATGCTACCGTGCAGCTAGCTAGCGGACAGCGGAGGCTAATCGACGACGACGCGGAACCCACTCTTGTTTTTTCTACCGCGCGCGGAGGACCACCAGGCTTCGAGGTTGAACGGGGAGGCTTACCCAGGAGTAGAAGACGTAGAGGCAGAAGACCTTGGTGATGAGGAAGAACACTCGCAGCGGCGGGAGCAGCGTCTGCCGGCTCCACCGCCGCATCGCGCCCTCGCGCCGCTCCGGGGGCAGGTCGGCGAACCGGCGCACGAACGGGAACCGCCACGACAGGCACGGGGTCCCGCACAGCGCCAGCGATCCCAGGCGCGTGCCCAGCAGCCACAGCACCGCGCGCACCAGCGCCAGCGCCTCCGGGAGGCACCTCCGCGACATGAGCTCCGCCACCTCGTCGGGCACGGGCGGGTCGGCCGCCGAGGCGAGGAGGAACTCCTCCACGACCTTGTTGCCGCCGCCGCGCTCGCGACCGCCGTCCTCCTCCTCCGTAGCGGGCGGCCGCAGGGACGGCACCAGCGCGCCGCACAGCGCGGTGAGCGCGGCCATCTGGGACGCCGAGAAGCCGTGGGTGTAGCGCTCCCTCCTCGCGCCCCCGCCCCGCAGGAGAGGGTGCCCCCGCTTCTCGCCCGCGCCCATGGCAGCCTCGCTCTCCGGGTGGTGGTGGCGGTGGTGGTGTGTGTGTGACTGTGTGTGGTGTCCTGCTGGTCCGCGCGATGCGGACAAAGTTCCCCTCTATAATGGAGCCTTGGCAGGGCAGGGCAGGGCAGGGCAGCTGCCGTCTGCCAAGGGCGATGTGCTTGAGGAAGTGGAGAAGCAGAGTGGAGGCGCCGAGGCTTATAAACAGGGCGCGGCGGAGGCTCGGGTGGCCTCGTGCGGCCGCCGCTGCCGCTTTCGCCACGGCTCAGCAACAGCGAGATTTACCGGAGCGGTGACTTTTGGACTGAATTTCTTAATCTGTTGCTATCTGCGGTATGACAGTTTGTGTAATAGCACGGATTAAACAATGGTGGCTTGATTAACCGAATGGATTGAGATGCTCTCCAGAATTTCAGAGTACCCCAATTGGTCGAAACACTCGTCGTCAGACGGCAGCTAACCATTCCGTTGCGGGGCCAACTAATTCTAGAACAGTGCGGGGGCCTGCCCTTGCCCTGGCAGGCTGAAGGCCGGCCGGCGCGGCTGCCGTTGGGATATGAGACGTGGCACGGCACGGCACCCTGCCGGCGCGCTCGGCGCTCACCGGCCGGTTCGGCTACGGCGGCGATCCGGCGTGGATGTTGCAACGAGGAGTTCGTGGCGGGCCTGCGCGTGCCATGCTATCCGGCCTCCGGTTACGGGAGAGTGTGCCGGGTCTGGACGGGAAGGTGCGCGGTGGAGTCTGCCGAGCTGATCGTCCTCCGTTACATGAGATATTTAATTACGGCCTCCGTCCCAAAATATAGGGTCCGGAGCGTTCAAATTTTGTGCCAAAATATAAGGTCCTGTAAGGATAGGACAAAATTGAATGGGGTTGGTGAGTAGGTGGAGTGTTGGTTGGTAGTGTGAAATGAGGGGTATAAAAGTCATTTCCTCTCACTGTTGTTTCTTGAGTTTGAACTCTACAAAACCTTATATTTCGGGACGGAGGGAGTATTTGTCATCCTAAGAAAGTCCACACCTTCAAAAGTCACTTTTAGAATTTAGCTTACACATTTGTCACATGAAAGAAGTTTTAGCAACACAATTGTCATTTATCTGATGTGGCAGTCCAAATCACGCATCCACGCTGGAATGAGCACGCGAAATGACCATTTGCCCCTGCCCTTTCGTTCTACTCCCCTAACCCACGGGCACCCCCCGACCCAGACAGATCCATTCCCCATCGGCTAGAGGGATCCCCTGGCTAGAACCCTAGCTCGACGGGCGGGCGGCGGCGGCCAAGACAAGGAGGACGGCGGCGAGGACCACGCCGACGGCCACAACTACGACGCCGGTGAACGTCAGGTAATTGTTGCTCCTTTGCTGCTTCACCTAGATGGGGACCCCCTAGAATGTGTCTCGAATCCATTTGTTGTTCGCCTTCCCATTCCCCTGAGTTGGATTCTTTTTCCCCGAACGTTGTAGGTTGAGTGGATGATTGGCTTTTCTGTTTGTTAAACATGGAGCCTAGTGAATGCCCTCCGTGGTAAGCGCCCCATCGAAAAAATGTGCACTGCATATGCATGAGTCGGGTTGGTTTAGGCCTTTTGCTAAGTTCCAATTTGTTTCATTGTTTATGGTTATGTCAGGATGGATCCTGGCAATGCTTTTAGAATTGTTGTTAAATGCGAAAAATATAAGGCAGTACTGGAATATGCAGCTGTTTTAGATATGGATGAGCAATGGCATGATTTGTGGATTGATAGCAGCAGTGGGTACAATTTGGATTCATTTCTTACTGACATGGCAAGTAAAATTACTTGGGGTCCTTCTCAGTCACTAGATGTGTGGGCAGTGGATGCTAACTCTGATTCATCATGGAAAATAAAAAAGAATGGGCACTTTGAGAAGATGATTAATTCTAGGTTTCATGACAAGCTGGCTAATTTGGTTGTGGAAGTAGTTGAAAAGAGGTACCATCAGGAGGAAGAAGTAGTGGAAACTAGATGTGGTTCAATGGGCAGTTCAGGTGTCACTAGCCAACCACAACCAGCACCTACTATGGGAGACACATTTAGTTGCAATGCTGGGTCAGATTATGCATTTGATGAAGATTTTCTTCATGAGATGATTGATTGGGATACCCTAATTATCCAGCCTGAGGCAGATAAAGATGGAGAAGCAACTGAAATTGCAGATGAGGATAGAGTGTTTGAGGCCATGGGTTTCAAAGAGGCAGATGAGAGAGCACAACAAAGTGCAGAAGCTGAATATGCCATTCCAGTGATACCTGAAGAAATGCAACAGGACATGGCAGATGCAGCATTGGGTGTGCATGACAATGATCCTGCTAAACCTGTTATGGACTGGGATAGGGATAATCCAGAAATGTCTGTTGGCACAATATACCCTTGTATGGATGACTTCAGACTAGCAGTTAGGCAACATGCCATTGTCACTGAATTTGAGTTAGGAACTGAGAAGTCTGACCCAACAAGATTCAGGGGATATTGCAAGGCTAAAGGATGCCCCTGGGTTAAAAGGGCCAGGAGACAGAAAGATGGTTGTGTCAGGGTACAATTACTAACTATTGCATGTCATATGTTTAATTTGTGCTTTTAACCACTTAACATAAAATTATAGTTTATGATTTGTCACTGAATTTTTTTGCTTGATGCAGGTTCAAATAAAGACTGAAGCTCATCTGTGTGCTTCAACTAGTAGAGTGTTGGGTGCAATGGCAAGTCAGGCTTGGGTTGCTGAAAGAGTTATCCCTTTGCTAAAGAGGAAGTCTGGACTGGGTGCTACAGAATTGAAGGAGGAATTGAAGAACAAATACAACATTAAGGTGCATTATCAAACTGTATGGTATGGTAGGCAGAGGGCAGCAGATAAACTTTTTGGGAAATGGGATGATTCTTATGACTGGTTGTACAGATTCAAGGCTGAGGTTGAATTGAGAAGCCCTGGCAGTGTTGTAGAGAGAGCATATGATGAAAAGGATGACATAAAGTATTTTAGCAAATTTTTTTGTTGTTTCAAGGGCAGCATAGATGGCTTCTTAGGTGGCTGCAGACCTTACATCAGCATTGACTCCACTGCAGTACTGCACTGAATGGATTGTGGAATGGTCACATGCCATCTGCCTTAGCTCTAGATGGGCACAATTGGATGTTCCCACTAGCATATGGTTTCTTTGAGTCAGAAAACAAAGATAACTGGATTTGGTTCATGGAGCAACTCCGCAAGGCTATTGGAGTAGTTCCAAGATTAGCAATATGCACAGATGCTTGCAAAGGGTTGATTGGTGCAGTCAAGCAGGTCTTTCCATGGGCAGAACAGCGAGAATGCTTCAGACATCTAATGGAGAACATGAAGAAGAACTTCCATGGAGAGGTGTTTGCCAAAAATATGCAGCCTGCAGCTAGAGCATATGAACCAGGAAAGCACCAATATTTCCTAGATAAGGTTCTTACAGCCAGCCCTCATGTTCAGAAATGGCTTGAAGATCATCACAACCTTTTGTGGGCTAGATCAAAGTTCTCACCAGATATTAAATGTGACTACATCAATAACAACCTTGCTGAGTCATGGAATGCATGGATCAAGGAGTTCAAGAACCTGCCACTGCATTATATGGTTGATGCTATTAGGGAGAAGGGTGTGGTCATGTTTGAGAAAAGGCACAGGATAGCTAGAGCTTTGCATGGAGTCATACTGCCAGCTGTTATTCATCAATTAAATGCATCCACTAAGGGGCTAAGTCACCTTAGAGTCACAAAGGGCAGACCTGACAGAGCTGAGGTAACTGAGAGTTACAAGGACGAGGAGGTTAGAAGACATGTGGTCCATTTAGTTGAAAACAAATGCTCATGTAGGCATTGGCATGTTACAGGTAAACCTTGCCCACATGCTTTGGCTGTACTCACTACAGAGAGGCAACCAGTGTGGGACAACTATGTGGACATGGCATATTCTGTGCAAAGGTTCAGACAGGCATATGAAATTGGGTGGCCTAACATAACAGGCCACAAGTTAACAAAGACTTCAACCTATTCCCACCAATGGCCAGAAAAGAGGTCTTGGAAGGCAGAGAAAGAATAGAATACCTTCTTGCTTGGAAAGATCAGGAAAGGCTACAAGGCAAACACAATGTGAAAACTGTGGCCAGTTAGGTCATAGGAAGACAAGCTGAAGGTATGAACTGACAGGGACTAAGAAAAGGTATGTTTCCTTCAAACTTTTTTTTTCTAACTGAAGCGTCCCCTCATCAGAGGTGACTTAAATTGACACAAATACCAGTCCCAGGAGGCTGGTAGCACATTTATTACAACAGGCGGATCAGTCTTTTACATCACGGCGACACAGAGGGCACGAAAGTGCCAAAGCTACAAGGAACAACACAAACGCTAATGACCATACTACGATAGCAAAGGCTTCCATAGCCTCCTCAGAGTACCACACCATGGAAGCTTTCGGTAGGGGCCCTGGGTACACAGGCACGGTTGGGTTTAGGGTAGCGACCTACTCAACATCTTCGGGAATGTAATCGGGATCCTCCTCTGTAAAATAGTTAGTAAAACAAGGGTGAGCACATACGTACTCAGCAAATCCAACCCCACCCACGGAGGGGCTTATAAGCAGATCATGCACATGATATATAGCAAGGAACAGGTTAAGGTTCATTTTGCAAACTTACTCATGCAGGGGTTCATTTCAAAAGATTTTCGCAAATCATCTTCATAACCCAAGTAACTCAAATGTTTTAGAAAAACCACTGTGGAACTACCGGACTTCCCGTCCGTCGTAGCCCAGGCACACAGCCACACACTTCACCCAGAGAACAACTCACGACATAAAACATCCCATCCCAAACACTAGTTTTTGTGACCACACCGTGACTCGTCCAATACCGTGGACACGGCTATTCGAGTAGGTTTGACACTCTGCAGAGGTTGTACATCTTTACCCACGAGTAGCGTACCGTCACACGGACACCTTAGTGTCGGTACGGATCCTATCAAAGCCATTACCCACCTTAGCTAACACTACGAGCCACCACGGAAGCACCCAAGGGGTTATACCACATAACCAGGGCGTACCTCACACAGAGCGTACCCCGACTCCTTGGTCTCCCGTTGCTCACCCGCACACCAGATGGCAAGTAGATTAACTAGTGGGGTTTATGCTAAGCCGTTGCCACATACAACGGTCGAGTGGTTGTACGGTGACTTGGGTCAGGTGAGATGTCACGCAACCCGGTCCTTAACCGACAAGATGGACAACTCCCACACGCTCAACCACACAGGTACGAGCTCACCCATACTCCTGACACACACGTCCATCCCGTCTACCCAGTTCTTTACTCACTTTCCAAACACATCCCCTTTTTGTTTTTAAAGCACTCACACATTTTGAAAACACTCACATTTTAAAGCAGGCATTCAGGCCAAAACAAGGTTCAATCATGGCAATCAAGGGTGGCTATCCTACCATGTTTTGCAGTAAAACAATATGCAATTCATAAAACGGGTATAGGGTATATTTATAAAACTAGGACAGAAGCATGCATCAAAGGATGAGGGTGAACTTGCCGTCTTCGAAGTCTTCGGGGAGTGCCGGCTCGGCGTTCGGGGCTTCGGGCTCCTGCTCGCAGTAGTCGGCTTCGATCTCCGGCTCGGGGTACCTTCCTCCGTCTACTCCGTCGGCTATAGTGCACACACAGGCAAGCAAGCAATATTAGCACACATATTTCCGGCCGAGCTCCCGGAGGGGAAATGAGCGGGGGAGGGGGGTATATATAAGTCCTAGGAGGGGGTTGGTTCGGCGGGGCACCGCCGGGGAGGGGTGTGGTAATATTTGGATTTAATTAAAATTGTGCATAGGGTGTTGGGTTAAAGAGGGGTTACAAGGGCTAAGGGCCTATTGGTAATTTCTATTAATGGGGGAGGTTGGGCGCGATTGGGATTAAACTCGCGCATGAAATGTCGGGTTAGAGAGGTGTTCATAATTAACTAGGGTTGGTTAGTAATTTAGTTTGAATTAACAGGACCTAAACATACTATTTAGGTGGGGTGGGGTTTAATTAAACTAGCCTAGGGGTCTATCTAGAAATAACAGGGGTGTTTTGGTAAAGAAACTTAAGGTTTAGGGGGTTAGAAAGGAAGGGAAAAGAAGGAGGGGCTCGGTGGGGAGAAATAGGGGGAGGCCAGGGGGGGTTTTGGCAAAACTGCCATCTCCTTCCTCCCCCTCGAATCAGAACAGAGAGAGGGAGGGAGGCGGCTCGATCATGGCCGGCCGGCGGCGATTCCGGCGGGCGGGCGCGGCGGCGGCCGGGAGGTGGGGGAAAATGGAGAGGGCCTCAAGGGCATTCGATTCCCCTACCTACCTTGAGCTGAGATGGTGTGTGGAGGCGGGTCCTCAGGTGGCGGCGGACTGGAGGTGGCGGTGCTCGGTGTGGCGGCGCTGTAGGCGGTCGGGGTGCTAGGCAATGCTCGATTGGTGCGGTGTGGGGCGACGAGGAGGTGGTGGCGGCCTTTTATAGGCACCGTAGGTCGGTTTGGGGGGGGGGAGATATTTCCGGCGAGGCCGCCGGCGAGCTCGGGCTTCTTCTCGAAGTTCGGCCGGACTCCGCGGCGACCGGCGACACGACGACTCGAGCTGCTACGGGTCAACTTGTGCAGGGGAGTTAGGCCGGTGCTGTGGACAAGACCCGGCGTGCGGGCGGCCTTGGGGCGGTGGTCGGCGCGGTGGTGGCGCCGGCGGTCGGGGATGCGTCGCGTCGTCGGCGCAACGCGGTGGCGTGAGGGGAGGGGTTCCGCCGGCTTGGTGGCGTGCGGAGGAGGGGAGCGGTGTGCCGGCGCGCGGGGCCCGGCCGGTCCCGCGGCGCCAGGGGCGCCGGTCGGGGTGCTGGCCTGGCCGCGCGAGAGGAACGGGAAGGAAGGGGAGGGAGAGAGAAGAAGGAAAGGGAAGGAAAAGAAGAAAGGAGAAAAAGGAAAAAGGGAAGAAAGAAAAGAAAAGGAAGAAAAGAAAAAAAAGGAAAGGGAAGGAAAAATGGAGAAAGAAAAAGAAAAGAAATAGGGGGAGAGATTTTAGAAAATCTGGAAAATTGTTAGGGAGATTAGGGGAAGGGTTTTGCGGGATTTTTCCGATTTTCGGGCGTCGGCGTGTTTTCCGGGACGGCGGTGATGGCGAGGCGGACCGGCCGTCGGGACCGCGGCGTGCGCGGGATTCCCGGCACGGTGGCCGACCGCGGCATTGGGAAGGCGCGCACGGGTGCGGCTCGGGTGCGTGCGGTGCGGCGGGACTCGCGGCACACGCGCCGGGGTGATAGGGAGGGATGATGGCTAGGGTTTGAAGGGGGTAATTGAGCTCGGCTGGACAGTTTGAAAATACACATGATTTATTAGGTGATTTATTTGGAGCTAAAAACGTGGGCGTTACAAACCTACCCCACTTAAAATGAATCTTGTCCTCGAGATTCGGCTAAGTTTCGAATAGGTGGGGAAACTCCTTTTTCAGTGCGTCCTCTCGCTCCCACGTAGCTTCTTCCACCCCGTGTCTGCTCCATTGGACTCTGCACACCCGTACTTCGGTCGTTCTTGTCCGCTTGACCACAGTGTCTAAGATCTTGACGGGCACCTCCTGGTACCTAAGGTCCGGGCTGTAGATCGATGGTCTCCACCGGTACTAGCTTCTCTTCCAGAACCTTCAAACATCGGCGTAGCTGGGAGATGTGGAACACTGGGTGTATATCTGACATTTCTTCGGGTAGCTCCAACCGGCATGCTACTGCTCCGACTCTCTTTATCACTTTATACGGTCCGATGTACCGGGGGGCCAACTTCCCGTGTACTTGAAATCTCCGAGTCCCCTGGATGGGTGAAACCTTGAGGTAGACGAAGTCTCCCGGATTGAAGCTCGCTTCACGCCTTTTCTTGTCTGTGTAGCTCTTCTGTCGGGACTGAGCGGCTCTCAACTTTTCTCGGATATCAGCTACTCGCTCCTCGGCTTCCTTTATAAGTGCGGGCCCAACCGGGGCACGCTCTCCTACTTCGACCACATCGGGGGTGTCCTACATTTTCTCCCGTATAGTGCTTCGAATGGCGACATTCCCAGACTTGCTTGGTAGCCGTTGTTGTAGGAAAATTCGCATATGGCGGGGCTCTGCTCCCAATCTTTGCCATAGGTGAGGACGCATGCTCTCAACATATCTTCCAAAATTTGATTCACCCTTTCGGTCTGTCCGTCTGTCTGCGGGTGGTACGCCGAGTTGAAGTCTAGCTTGGTGCCCATGGCTTTGTGCAGGCTTTTCCAGAACCTAGAGGTGAACTCGGGGTCCCTCTATACGAGACTATTCGCTAGGCACTCCATGCAGCTTCACTATATTTTCTATGTATAGTTTTGCCAATTTCTCTCCACCATAAGTGGTCCGTACGGGTAGAAAGTGAGCGACTTTAGTGAGTCGGTCCACGATCACCCATATGGAGTCATGTCCCTTCTGATTCCTTGGCAACCCTACTACGAAGTCCATACCTATCTCGTCCCACTTCCATACCGGGATTGGTAAAGGTTGCAACGATCTGCGGGCTTCGATGTTCGGCTTTGATCCTCGACAAGTGTCACGGTGGGCGACGAACCGTGCAATGTCTCGCTTTCATCCCATTCCACCAATACTTCGTTTTAAGTCCATGTACATCTTGGTGGATCCCGAGTGAATGGAGTATGCTTCGAGTTGTGTGCCTCATCCATGATGGTCCGTCGAAAATCTCCACCTTCGGGCACGCATATCCTTTGTTTTTGTACCACGGGGTGCCTTGGTCATCTACCCCGAAGTCGGGGGCCTTGTTCTCTCGGTATGCTTGCGGATCTTCATCGGATTTTCATCGGTCTCTTGGGCCTTCGGATCTTTTCCTCTAGGGTAGGCCGAACACTCGAGTGGCGGACGTAGCCTTGGGGGACGATGTGTACGTTGAGCCGTGCCATCTCCTCTTGCAACCGGGCACTCTTGGGTGCTGCCTTCTCATAGGTTTTCGGCTTAAGGCATCCGCTACCACATTGGCCTTCCCGGGTGGTAGTGAATCTCTAGGTTATAGTCCTTGACTAGCTCTAGCCATCTTCTCTCGCCTTAGGTTCGGGTCGGGTCGGGTGAAGATGTACTTTAGACTCTTGTGGTCCGTGTAGATTTCACACTTGTTCTCGATCGGGTAGTGTCTCCGGATCTTCGGGGCATGCACTACGGCTGCAAACTCCAGATCATGGGTGGGATAGTTCTGCTCATGGGGTTTGAGCTGACGGGAGGCATATGCCACTACCTTCCCATCTTGCATGAGAACACATCCCAACCCTTGTCGGGAGGCGTCGCAATACACGACAAAGTCCTGTTGGATGTCTGGCAGGGTTAGCACTGGGGCTGTGGTCAACCTCTTCTTCAACTCTTGGAAACTTCTCTCGCAGGCCTCGGTCCAGTTGAACTTCTTCTCCTTCTTGAGCAGCTCGTCAAGGGCCGGGCGATCTTGGGGAATTCCTCGATAAATTTCCCGTAGTAACCTTGCTAAACCTAAGAAACTCCTGATCTCGCTCACGTTGGTCGGTTGCTGCCAGTTGGAGACTGTCTCAACTTTCCCGGGGTCCACAGCTACTCCTTCTGCAGTCAGGATATGCCCAAGGAAGGATATTTTCTCTAACCAAAATTCACACTTGCTGAACTTGGCGTATAGCTTGTGTGCCCTCAATTTTCCCAGCACTACTCGAAGATGTTGTTCATGCTCCTCCACGCTCTTGGAGTAAACAAGTATGTCGTCAATGAAGACTACGACAAACTTGTCCAGCTCTTCCATGAACACCTTATTCATGAGGTTCATGAAGTAGGTGGTGCATTGGTTAGTCCAAAGGACATCACCGTGAACTCATATTGCCCGTAGCGAGTGACAAAGGCGGTCTTGGGGATGTCACTTTCCCTAATCTTGAGCCGGTGGTACCACGATCTTAGATCCACCTTCGAGAAATACTTGGCTCCCTTCAGTTGGTCAAACAGGTCATCTATTCGGGAAGAGGGTACTTGTTTTTAATAGTGACCTCGTTCAGCGAGCGATAGTCCACACACATCCTCATGCTCTTATCCTTCTTCTCCACGAAAAGCACTGGGGCTCCCCATGGTGATGAGCTTGGTCTGATGAACCCACTTCGCTGGAGTTCTGCTAACTGCTTCTTCAATTCTGCCAATTCAGGGGCTGCCATCCTATAGGGCCTCTTGGCTATGGGAGAGGTTCCAGGGATAAGGTCAATTACGAACTCTATATCCCTGTCTGGTGGCATTCCAGGGAGTTCTTCGGGGAACACATCTGGGTATTCTCGTACTACTGGGACATCTTCTATGGACTTGGCTTCTATGTTGAAAACCATTATGTCCGACCTGTGTCCTCGGGTGTGGCAGGTCACTTGTATCCCGTCTGGGTTGGTCCGGTGCACTACTTTATCGACACAACTTATGAGGCCATGGTGTTGGCTTAACCAGTCCATCCCAAGGATCACATCTATCCCTTTGGATTTCAGTACCACTAGGTCTGCTAGGAACTCTACCCCACTTAAAATAATCCTTACCCGGGGGCATCCCAGTTGACACTTAATGTCACCTCCGGGCGTTCGAGTTATTAGGGGTGCTTTTAGTAGTCTCGTGGGTATGCTATGCTTTTCCACAAAGCTTGAGGATATGAATGAGTGTGATGCTCCCGAATCGAACAGTATGGTAGCCAAAGCGAGCCGACCGAGAACTCACCGAGTACTACGCCTTGTGCTTCCTGTGCCTCTTGCGCATTGATGTGATTGACCCGGCGCGTCCATACGACTACCGGGGCTGCCTCATCCGCCGGTTCTTGTTGTTGTTGCCGAAGTTATTGTTGCTGCGCACTGGCATGCGGTTGGCTCCTGACACAAGCGGCCTTGGCCCGTTCACCGAGTTGGAGTAGGTGGTGGTGGTTGGCTTTTTAGCATAGGGGCGGTTGGCGATGAAGTGCCGGTTTCTCGGCGGTTGAAACACACTCGGGAGGTGTTGTTGTTGTTGTTGGCGGTGATCGGGGCCGGTGTTGTTCTCGTGGGGGCTTCATGGCACTGCGGTTGTAGGAGGGCTTGAACCGGGCTGCGGGGGCTTGCGAGCTCGTGGCTTGGGATTGGGTTCGTACCGCATGGGAGCTTGGAACCCGGACATGGGGTGTCCAAAGTTTCTCGGCCTCCGGGACCGCTCTTTCTTCGCTTGGCCTTGTGTTCCATGAACTTGCGCTTGTTTTCCTTCTTCTCTTCGGCCCTTGCTCTCTCCGTGAGTATTGCCATGTTCATGAGGGTGTTAAAGTCCGGGTAGATCTGAGGAGTCAGCAGCGTCCTCAGTTCCGGAGTCAGCCCCTTCTTGAACAACTCTTGCTTTTTGGAATCTTTATCCACTTCCTCGGGGGCATAGCGTGCCAGCTCTATGAACTGGTACGTGTACTCCTCCACAGACATGTTGCCTTGGCGGAGTTCGTGGAACTCATCTGCCTTCCGCTTCAGTGTGGCCTCCGGGATGTGATAGCGACGGAACTCCTCCACGAATTCATCCCATGTGATGGCGGAGGGATCCTTGGCTGCGGCGCAGTAATTTTCCCACCACGCTAGGGCTGTCCCGGTGAGCTGGTGAGCTGCCAGGAGAACCTTGTCGCGGTCCTCACAGTTGATGGGCTCTAGCTCTCTCAGAATGGCTCTCAGCCAATCGTCAGCATCCAAAGGATTCACCGACCCGCCAAAGGTGGGCGGCTTAGTCCTGAGGAACTCGATCAGCTTCTCGTTCATGCCCAAAACTCGGGGTCTTGGGCGGTTGACGGCGTTGAAGATAGCCTCCATCAGGACATTCTGGTTGGCTAAGACTTGTGCCAAGTCAACGGGAGGGGGTGGCGGTGGCAGGACCACGTTCTCTCCTCCATCTTCATTTTGGTTAACCTCCTGGTCGTGGAGACTCTCCCTCCGATCGGCTTGCGATCCCTCGGCGTCCGATCGGTGGGTCCGACGAGGCGCCGGAAACCATCGCAAGAAGCGGTGTTTTCTAAGAGATCTAGTTTTATGTGATGTTTAAGTGGATTATATCGGATTTCTTTTGAAAAGGCGGGGTCTACTCCCGCCGTAAGCACACAACAAGCACATAGCAAACAAGCAAGCACAAACAAGTTTTTATTACAAACCCGGCGAGGAGGATACATCCCGACTACGCGGACACACTACACGACTAAGGACTAAGGGCGCGACTTGGACCAGTACGGCTTCATTCCCTGGGCCTTGGGACACACTACTCGCGAGGGGAGCTGTCTTCTGGGGTCGAGTGTTCTTCCAGCGGAATGAGCAACTCGTCATCGTTTCCGCCTTTGGGGTCTCCGTTTTCCCGAGGCGTGTCTTTGCGTCTTCGCGGTAGGCGTTGGGGGTTCGGTGGACTCGCCGGTGATCCGGGGGGACTTCGATAGTTCCTCCCCATCCTACAAGGGGTGTTCCCAGCAGGACTTGAGCTTCTCCAATGGCTGGAACGGGTGTTCCGCCGTGGGTCCATTCTTGCATGCGTTGGTCCTGGATTCTCCTGAGGCTTTCCTGGGCAACGGCTTCACTGCTTATGGCTGCCGCAGTCCTTGCTTCAGCTTGAGCCACTCGGACTTAGTGCATCCTCACTGTTACTTCAGCTTGTTCGGCCCGACTGATCTGTTCCCTCAAGTGCCTGGCCTGGTCATCAAAGAGCTTGTCCAGGGAGACAAGGTAGGCGACTACGTGGTACAACAGGTCTTCTTGGTGGCGGCGGCGTTCCAGGTTTCTCATGCGGGCCTGCCAAACTGGGGTTCTGATGGCGGGAGGGAAGTACCTCATTGGTGTGGGGACGAGGTGTTCCTCGTAGATTCGGCACAGGTAGCAGAGGGCTTTTCTGAGGGCCAAAGGATAGGTGTCCCGGTGTCGAAACCCCGTGGCGGTCACGCGCCACGGCTCGATGTTGGTGTGGCGGTTGCTTCTAGCGACGGAGAGGACCACTCTACGGCGAAGAGTGCCGAGTTGCTCGTACTCTCTCTTGTAGTACCTAGGGCGCTCGGTGATACCGAGGCGCTCCAGGGAGTTGATGAGCAGGCGAGCAAAACCAGGCTCCTCCTGGCACACGCCTTGGGTCCATCCATCTTCCGCCATCTGAAAACAAAGGTAGAGTTGAACAGGTTGTGGTGGGGTACAAGAGACGGATAACTTTATTTAGTAGCAAGGTTGGGGTACATCCTTCGGGGTACACTTATTATTGCTAGGACTCGGTTTCTATCCTAAACACCCTAGTCTCATGGTGATTCTTCCTCTAGCTGGATACGGCGCTTCTTTAGTGGAAGATCTTGCTGTAGTATCTCATCTTCAGTCTGGGTCCCTTTGTCCCAGTGAGTTTCTTCGGGTTCTTCTTCATCCAAGTCGGCTTCTCTTCTTCGCCTTCTACGTTCTCTGTGGAGCTCATCCCATAGCTGTTTGTGAAACATCTCCGAACGTTCTTTTTCCCTGAGGTAGTCTTGCTCCATGTTGTGTCGTTCAACTTCTGCTATGGTTGTCTTTACCCTCTCCAGTTCTATCCTCTCGCTCTGCTCTTTCCGCTCGTCAATTTTCTTTGCTTCGATTCTTTGGGCTTGCTCCCCGATAAAGGTGGTCTAGGCCTCGAGGTATATGGATAGGTGGAAAGCGCCTCTTCTAAGTCTTCTTCTTCTCGTTCTAGTCCTCTCATGCGATCAATCCACGAGCGTACTCTTCCTCCGGAGGGTGGAAAGAATCCCATTGGAGTCCTTCGGAGGTGCTTGTCTATAAACCACTCGTAGGCGTCGCGGGGCCTTCCGAGCGACCTTGGGGTAGGTGTCGGCGAAACGAAAACCGGTGGCGGAGACGAACCATGGTTCTATGTCGGGGTAAAGCGTGCTTCTTCCCACAAAGATCGGCGAGCTTACACCGAAGGGTGCCGTAGCGTTCGTACTCCGTAGACGAACTCCGGCGGATCCCTTACTCCGACGCGCTCTAGGGCCGAGTAGCAACGAGTTAGGGAGGCCGGGTTGGACGGGCGGATTCCTCCGTTCCATGCGGGGTTAGCCATGCGGGAAACAGGCAAGAATCAAGGTAAGGATTTGGGAACAGGTGAGCTTAGCAAAGGAAAGGTTAGAGAAGGCCAGAGGAGGTCTCGTATCCTGGGGGTCATGTCCTACGGCCAACCTACGGCTCTGATACCACCTGAAGCGTCCCCTCATCAGAGGTGACTTAAATGTGACACAAATACCAGTCCCAGGAGGCTGGTAGCACATTTATTACAACAAGTGGATCAGTCTTTTACATCACGGCAACACAGAGGGCACGGAAGTGCCAAAGCTACAAGGAACAACACAAACGCTAATGACCATACTACGATAGCAAAGGCTTCCATAGCCTCCTCAGAGTACCACACCATGGAAGCTTTCGGTAGGGGCCCTGGGTACACAGGCACGGTTGGGTGTAGGGCAGCGACCTACTCAACGTCTTCGGGAATGTAATCGGGATCCTCCTCTGTAAAATAGTTAGTAAAACAAGGGTGAGCACATACGTACTCAGCAAATCCAACCCCACCCACGGAGGGGCTTATAAGCAGATCATGCACATGATATATAGCAAGGAACAGGTTAAGGTTCATTTTGCAAACTTACTCATGCAGGGGTTCATTTCAAAAGATTTTCGCAAATCATCTTCATAACCCAAGTAACTCAAATGTTTTAGAAAAACCACTGTGGAACTACCGGACTTCCCGTCCGTCGTAGCCCAGGCACACAGCCACACACTTCACCCAGAGAACAACTCACATCAGAAAACATCCCATCCCAAACACTAGTTTTTGTGACCACACCGTGACTCGTCCAATACCGTGGACACGGCTATTCGAATAGGTTTGACACTGCAGAGGTTGTACATCTTTACCCACAAGTAGGGTACCGTCACACGGACACCTTAGTGCCGGTACGGATCCTATCAAAGCCATTACCCACCTCAGCTAACACTACGAGCCACCACGGAAGCACCCAAGGGGTTATACCACATAACCAGGGCGTACCCCGACTCCTTGGTCTCCCGCTGCTCACCCGCACACCAGATGGCAAGTAGATTAACTAGTGGGGTTTATGCTAAGTCGTTGCCACATACAACGGTCGAGTGGTTGTACGGTGACTTGGGTCGGGTGAGATGTCACGCAACCCGGTCCTTAACCGACAAGATGGACAACTCCCACACGCTCAACCACACAGGTACGAGCTCACCCATACTCCTGACACACACGTCCATCCCGTCTACCCAGTTCTTTACTCACTTTCCAAACACATCCCCTTTTTGTTTTTAAAGCACTCACACATTTTGAAAACACTCACACATTTTAAAGCAGGCATTCAGGCCAAAACAAGGTTCCATCATGGCAATCAAGGGTGGCTATCCTACCATGTTTTGCGGTAAAACAATATGCAATTTATAAAACGGGTATAGGGTATATTTATAAAACTAGGACGGAAGCATGCATCAAAGGATGAGGGTGAACTTGCGGGTCTTCGAAGTCTTCGGGGAGTGCGGCTCGGCGTTCGGGGCTTCGGGCTCCGGCTCGCGGTGGTCCGCTTCGATCTCGGCTCGGGGTACCTTCCTCCGTCTACTCCGTCGGCTATAGTGCACACACAGGCAAGCAAGCAATATTAGCACACATATTTCCGGCCGAGCTCCCGGAGGGGAAATGAGCGGGGAGGGGGGGTATATATAAGTCCTAGGAGGGGGTTGGTTCGGCGGGGCACTGCTGGGAGGGGTGTGGTAATATTTGGATTTAATTAAAATTGTGCATAGGGTGTTGGGTTAAAGAGGGGTTACAAGGGCTAAGGGCCTATTGGTAATTTCTATTAATGGGGGAGGTTGGGCGCGATTGGGATTAAACCCGCGCATGAAATGTCGGGTTAGAGAGGTGTTCATAATTAACTAGGGTTGGTTAGTAATTTAGTTTGAATTAACAGGACCTAAACATACTATTTAGGTGGGGTGGGGTTTAATTAAACTAGCCTAGGGGTCTATCTAGAAATAACAGGGGTGTTTTGGTAAAGAAACTTAAGGTTTAGGGGGTTAGAAAGGAAGGGAAAAGGAGGGGCTCGGTGGGGAGAAATAGGGGGAGGCCAGGGGGTTTTTTGGCAAAACTGCCATCTCCTTCCTCCCCCTCGAATCAGAACAGAGAGAGGGAGGGAGGCGGCTCGGTCATGGCCTGCTGGCGGCGATTCCCGGCGGGCCGGGCCGCGACAGCGGCCGGGAGTGGGGGAAAATGGAGAGGGCTTCAAGGGCATTCGATTCCCCTACCTACCTTGGGCTGAGATGGTGTGTGGAGGCGGGTCCTCAGGCGGCAGCGGACTGGAGGTGGCGGCGCTGTAGGCGGTCGGGGTGCTAGGCAATGCTCGATTGGTGCGGTGTGGGGCGACGAGGAGGTGATGGCGGCCTTTTATAGGCGCCGTAGGTCGGTTTGGGGGGGGGGAGATATTTCCGGCGAGGCCGCCGGCGAGCTCGGGCTTCTTCTCGAAGTCCGGCCGGACTCCGCGGCGACCGGCGACGCGACGGCTCGAGCGCTACGGGTCAACTTGTGCGGGGGAGTTAGGCGGTGCGTGGACAAGACCCGGCGTGCGGGCGGCCTTGGGGGCGGTGGTCGGCGCGGTGGTGGCGCCGGCGGTCGAGGGACGCGTCGCGTCGTCGGCGCGGCGCGGTGGCGTGAGGGGAGGGGTTCCCGCCGGCTTGGTGGCGTGCGGAGGAGGGAGCGGTGTGCGGCGCGCGGGGCCCCGGTCAACGGCGCCAGGGGCGCCGGTCGGGGTGCTGGCCTGGCCGCGCGGGAGGAAGGGGAAGGAAGGGGAGGGAGAGAGAAGAAGGAAAGGGAAGGAAAAGAAGAAAGGAGAAAAAGGAAAGGAGAAAAAGGAAAAAGGGAAGAAAGAAAAAAAAGGAAAGGGAAGGAAAATGGAGAAAGAAAAGAAAAGAAATAGGGGGGGAGATTTTAGAAAATCTGGAAAATTGTTAGGGAGATTAGGGGAAGGGTTTTGCGGGATTTTTCCGATTTTCGGGCGTCGGCGCGTTTTCCGGGACGGCGGTGATGGCGAGGCGGACCGGCCGTCGGGACCGCGGCGTGCGCGGGGATTCCCGGCATGGTGGCCGACCGCGGCGTTGGGAAGGCGCGCACGGGTGCTGGCGTCCGGGTGCGGGCGGGACTCGCGGCACGCGCGCCGGGGTGATAGGGAGGGATGATGGCTAGGGTTTGAAGGGGGTAATTGAGCTCGGCTGGACAGTTTGAAAATACGCATGATTTATTAGGTGATTTATTTGGAGCTAAAAACGCGGGCGTTACACTAACATTCATCACCACTTGTTGTTAACTGATAACAATTGTAGGAAGAGAGGCAAGAAGGCAAAGGAAAAGGCTGGGAGAAAGAAGCAAAAGACAACTGAGACAGTGGAGGTAACAACACCAAGGACAAGAGCAGTAGCAGCAAGGGAGGCAGCAACAGCACAAGAGGCAGCAGCAAGGGAAGCAACAACAGCACAACTTGTAGCAGCAAGGGAGGCAGCAGCAAGGGAAGCAGCAGCAAGGGAAGCAGCAGCAAGTGCAGCATCAGCAGGTGAACCTCCAACAAAGAGGTATGATCTCCTCTTTTATGTTTTTTTTGAATAAATATCTGAATCATCATAATGATTCTGTAGGAGGCTTGCTCTAGATGGACTTTTGGACTTGGAGGACAGCACTACTTCTACTTTGGAGCCAACACCATTAGAGACGGCCCCCCCTGTTCCAGCCATGAAGATGACTCCAAAGAAGCTGGCAACCAAGGTCTTGAAAGCATCTGTGGCCAAAAAGCTGAGTCCAAAAAAGAAAGGGGCAACAAAGAAGTGATGAGCATGCTATGCTAGAATGATATGCTGAGAACACCATTATGCTTTTGGTTGTGTGTTAGTTTGAACAATGTATGTCAATGTATGTCAGTTTGAACAATGTATGTCAGTTTGAACTAAGCTTTTTGTGTGATTTGAACTATGTTTGTAAGATTGAACAAAGTTGTGGATGTTGTGGTTCAAATAAAGATCTATGTATATGTCACCCAGAAACTATGCTGTGGATGCTGTGGTTCAAATAAAGATTGAACAAAGTCTGTAAGATTGACCATCAAGATTCATTCATCACATCATATTTGTTCATTCATCAAACATCAGGTTACATTTTCCTACTTAAGTGCATGACCCAAAATCATGCCAATGATGGCAACAACTAACACAAACAGCACACACACAAGCTTCACGATTATGTCCAGCTTTGCTTCCACATCTTGCTTGTCCTTCTTTTCTGGAATTGCTTCTTGTGCCAAAGGCTGGAGGTCTACAGATTGGTCTTCTTCTAGGTTTTCATGCTCAAGGTCATGATAAAGCACCTGAATCACTTTTGCGCTAATCAAATCATCCAGATAATCCTTCTGCCACCGATAGTACTTGCATCTATCTGGGTTCTGAAGAACAAATTGCATACAATCAACACCCAACCATGCACAAATGTAACATGACAGCAACAAAATTCACTTACCCAACTGACGCCCCTAGGGCATTTGAAATACATGCGGCCATGGTTCTCGTTCCCCTTGGTCGAGCGTCGCTCGAACACCCTAGCTCGCCCGCAGTCAGGGCACTGGACCAAGGGGAGGCCGGTCTCTTTCCCCTTCCGTCCACCCAAAGAAGACTCTGAAAGCTGCGACATTGCGCCCCGACGTTCGCCGCCGTCCTCCTTGTCTTGGCCGCCGCCGCCCGCCCGTCGAGCTAGGGTCCTAGTCGGGGGATCCCTCTAGCCGGTGGGGAATGGATCTGACTGGGTTGGGGGGTGCCCGTGGGTCAGGGGAGTAGAACGAAAGGGCAGGGGCAAATGGTCATTTCGCGTGCTCATTCCAGCGTGGATGCGTGATTTGGACTGCCACATCAGACAAAATGGCAATTGTGTTGCTAAAACTTCTTTCATGTGGCAAATGTGTAAGCTAAATTCTAAAAGTGACTTTTGAAGGTGTGAACTTTCTTAGGATGGCAAATAATTAAATATCCCCCGTTACATCGTTTGCTAATTGCCGGATAGTGATAGTATTTTTTTTTTTTGAAAGACGGTTAGTGAGAGTGTGGCTATTGCCTGATGACACTGCACGCATGTCCGGTACTGACGCGCTACTTGTACCTGAAAAGGACTCTACGGGACCTGACACGGTCTTGAGTCTTGACCCTGCGAGAAGGATTCGAGACGTCTGTGAACCAATTCAGCCTCGGTTCAATAGATGAGCTCTGGGATACTGCGTGCCTGCGCCTTTGTCGATTGCAACCTTCTTTTGCTGTGCGGCTGTGCCTGCTGGGCGTTGCAGTTCATCCTAAAAGCCCTAGTTGATGATGAAATAATTTCGAGTCTTCTCTTAAATTTGAGGTATTCTGTTAAACACTAAAACGTTTATATTTGGAAAACCTGATGCTGAATGTTATGAGAGAGTGTTTCTGTTACCACTCGATAAAAATATGCAGGCACTAGCTAACTGGCTCAATCTACTGAAAAACTCAGACATACATGTTTTAGTTCTTTCCTGTGGAACGATTCTCAAGATACACAGGTTTTAGTTCTTTCCTGTGAAACGATTCTAGCGGAGCTTTCAGTGATCTAACAGAAAGATGGATGCCAAAAATTTCTCACAATCTGTGTCCATTTACTGGAAAACTCGAGATATACACACCAAAACATAGCATGTTACAGAAGCTGGATGCCAGAATTTCTTGGATAAGTTGGATATGAGAAATTTCGAGCTGCATGGGTCTGGAAATGCAACCTTCAAAAGCCACCAAGCAAATACATACAGTTTCAGCAGATTCACCACTCACCTTTAGAGCACTCACAATGACAAATGAACAAACCTATCCTTTTTGCTGCTTGTATGAAGGCCCCTAGGAAGGCAACGACAATTCCAAACAATGCAGTGATTCAGGTTTGTCTTTGTCACAAAATGATTCATACATTCATAACATCATAATACTATTCTGACTATACGTTTCTAATAACAAACTAAACAGTTAAGAGAATCGAAATACATGTGCTCATATAATGTAAGATAAGAATCACCAGAACAATAGCCTCTTAACATCATTTAAATTCTTATAAAAAACATCATTAAAGACCACCTTAACAGGCATCTTTTTATCCCAAAAGCTAGCAGCTCACGAGTCTGTATCCGAAAGCCTATGTTTACATCTACAGAGCAGCAATTCCTCAATGTAGAGAATGTGCTCAATGCAAACACCCTAAACACATTAAACTCGACAAACATGGTAATACCCACTTAGGCGGGACCATGTGGCACTTCCTTACTAGAGGATACCTCAGGCACAGGCACTTCATCATCACTGGATTCTTCTGACACAGCAGTTTCCTCAACAGCAGATACTTCCGGTTCAAGTGCATCTGCAGCAACAGAATTTGACTTCTCAGCAGTTTCTCCAGATGTACCTTTTGACTGAGGAGTGTCAATGCTATCGGAGTCCAACCCAAGTTCCTTCTCAACCTTCTTCCACCCAGCCATCAAATTCTCTGGGAACCTCTTCTTCAGCTCGGCAATAATCTCCTTGGCCTCAGCCATCCTACCTCCCTTTGCCAATCCCTCAACCAACCATTTCATTGTCCTAAAATCTGGCACCCTGTGCCTCTTCAAGCTTTCCTTGGCGATGCCCAACCCAGCATCAAAGTCACCATGGGCACACAGTGCTGCTAACATGTGCTTGTATGTAGCAGCATTTGCAGAGCACCCCTTCTCAGCTAGTGAATGGTAAAGAACCTTGGCATCCTCCAATTTTCCATTCTTGCAATAGCTAGTCATAAGGAAATTATAGGTGATGGTGTCGGGCTTCACTCCAGCCGTCTCCATCTCCGTCATCACCTCCAATACCTCTTCCGGCTTCCCATGAAGTCCATAGTTCATGGCCTTCACATTGTAAGCTGCCACATCGGGCTTGCATCCACTCTCGACCATCTCCTTCCACAAGTGCTCAGCTTCCTCAGTCTTCTTCTGCTTATACATTGAATCGATCAGTGAGGTGTAGATACTGGTGGTCGGCGAGATACCTTGCTCACGCAGTTGATCCAAGGCTTGTTTCGCCTTAACATCGTCGCCGGTCATGCAGTGGGCCTTGACAAGGATGGCATAGGAAGTGGCGTTGGGTGTGATGGAGAACTCCTTGGAAAGCTCGGAGAAGAGGACAGGGACGCGATGGTGGCGGCGGCATCGTGTGAAGACGGAAAGGAGGGCGTTGAAGGGGAGCGGGGAGATGGGGGTCGGGAGGGACGGCACAGCGGAGCGGAAGGCCTCTAGGGCCTTCTCGGGGAGGTTGGCGGAGGCGTAGGAGCACAGGACGGCGGCGAGGTAGGGCTCGGTGGTGGAAACAGGGAGATGGGAGGAAAGGAGCGCCTCCACGTCGGCGGAGCGGCCGGAGCGGTAGAGGCGGCGCGCGGCCAGGGAGAGCGCGTGGCGTGCGGCGCCAGCGGAGATGGAAGCCTTGTCGATAGCCTCCAGAATGGAGACGGCACGGTCCGGATCGTGCTCGGAGCGGAGGCGTCGCGTGGCCTCGGAAACCGAGAGGGCGTCTGGCTCGGTGCCAGCTGAGGTGGCGGAGAGCGCACGCGGGAGGGGGGTGCCGTGGGCGCGGGCGCGGGCGCGGCGGCTGTGGCGGAGGAGGATAGCGAGCGCAGCCATTTTCGTTGGCGGCGGCGGGCGGCGGCGCGGGGAAGAAGACTAGAAGAGGGTTTTGCTCCGATACGGACTAGAAGAGGGTTTTCCTCCGGGGGCCTTCGGCTTCTGCCTTTTCCATCCAATGTGCTGGCCCGATCATCTCCGGCCCATATTTGTTTCGTTGGCCCGTGTACAAACTAAATTTTAAGTTTTCCAAATTTTTTTATGTCCCCCATGACAGTGATCGTTGGTAAATAAATCTGTTATAAATTATTGTAAAAAGCTATTCAACTCAACGGTTGCCAACAGTGATGATACTCACACGCTCTTCTTTGCTGGACTTCTTTATTTCATTTTGTTTGCATGCTTCATTTTGTTGAACTGTTGAGTGGACTTTTGTTTGAAAATCACCAATATTTATTTGATATTCTTAACAGACTTTTTACATTCACCAACACTTTATCATTAACGTGCTTATTGTCACCGATGTTATTGTGTACATACATCAACGTTTCTCAACTTTTTCAGGCATTCACCAAAAATTTTGCTCCATATTTTAATATCCACTAAAAAGTTTACGCTCACCACTTAATATTTTTTAACTTCTTCGATTTGCCAACATTTTGTTTAAAGTGTTGTAGCAAAATTAATGTGTTGACCAACATTTCCGTTTAACATTTTCCTTTGAACTTTTTTGTTTAACATTTTTTACACACACCAAAAAAATTTATTTACTTTTCTTAGCTCATTTCCCAACATATCTTGACATGCACCAACATTTTCTCACGGAAGTATTGACTCAACACACCACCTTTTGACACTCACCAACATTTCTTTTATGTTCACAACTTGTTTTAACATTTGTAATTGTACTTCTATAAAACATTGGTAATTCTTCCCTTCTTCTGTCATTCTAAAATTTTTAATTCCCATGAGCAGGCGATCTTCCCATTTCGGTCAAGAAATATCCTAGTTAAGAAATTGTAATTCTTTTCTATAAAACATTGGTAATTCTCCCTTTCTTCTATCATTCACTAGGATCATGCTCGTGCGTTGCTACGGGCAATCAAACATTTATACTGCAATACAACATTCAACAAGATAATCTCGAATACTAAATAGATAGTCCAAAAATATATTCTCGTGCATTTTCACATGATGTTTTGATAATGCCAGAATACAATAATGACCAGGATTACAATTCTCTACTCCTAAAACAAACATGAACCAATATCACACCTCCGATTTATTTTCCTTCACACAAATAAACAGTGTTAGTGTTCTAAACTGCAATATGGTGTTTTTTGAAGCCTTCATTTGTTTGCAGTACATACATGATAGGAGACTATTTGGATGACTTTACCATACGTGCAGCAGCAAATCCTTGTCAGGATGCCATGGAGAAACACATTTGAATGCCTAACAATTGTAACATAAAAAGAAATCTGCATTTTAATATCGAATGCAGGTTGTTTATGAGATGGAGTAGACAATCAAATTACCATGGATGTTTGACAACAAATAACATCAAATAAATTCATAATCAGAGATGAAATTGAGGCCACAACTCACCGTCGAAACAAAATTAGTCAGGGAAGGCGTAATCACAAGGGTATGTACCCTATGTCCTTCTGCAACTACACCTTGTCTCAAAGAATGCATCGGTCTAAAAAACAAAAATGTCAAGGTCACAGGAGCCAATGAAGATCAACACAAGAACTCACTGTAACAACTAAAATCTGCTATAGTATGGTACTGAGTAAAGGCAATCAAGCAGTGAACTGACCTTGAGTCCGCCTTTCTCGTCAGCAACTTGGCCTTTGAAGAGAGGCATCAATGGACTGCCGCCAACGCCACCGATCACAATGTCAGCTTCCAGTACTCTTCCATCCTTCAGCTTCACTGCACTCACATGTCATTGATTCAGATGAACTGTTAGTCTTCTGAGCTAACATTATTTATCTGAATTTGCAGTGTATTCAGTGCTCACATCTCCATTGGCATCAGCATTGAAAGCAAAATCAATCGTTTCCTTCACAATATCATTTCCTTTGTGGTCTAAAAAAATCTTGTTTCCTTTGTTAGCGTGTAGCAACCGTCATAGAAATGAGTGATACCAGAGGTGAGGAGTCGGGGCACTGCAACAGATCAGATTCAGGATGTAAAAAAAGGTCAGTGCTTTGCCTCAGATTTCAGAAAATACATCATGCATGATAAGCTTCCAGGTTAAGGAGACTTACTGCACCAAGGTTCAGGGTACACCATTGTGACATCAAAGTTGTTGATTCTCAAGGCTGCACTAAGCTCAAGCCCTCATGTAACCACCTCCAACGATCAGTCTTTCTATCCTTCTTTGCTTGCATAGCAGAAACCAATTTCTCAGCATCGGCATATATGTTGTTGGATTCTGCTCCTTGAACGCCGAAGTCTATAAGCTCTATAACTTGCACATGCAAACTGAATAAATGTCATGAGTAATTGGATAAAGAAAACAAGTTGCCACTATAAATTTACATAAAATAGCCGTGACTGAGAACTCACCGAGGAGCCAGTAGAAATGAGCAAGATATCACATGTAAAGGTTGCCCCAGCTGCACTGGTCTGAGTCTTTGAGGCAAGTTCTGCCTTCACAATCTCAATGCTTAGAATCAGCCCAATTAATGCCTGAAAATAAACATAACCAGGGCATGATGATCAAGGGTAGTCTCAGATGACATACCAAAGACAAAATGAAAAACATGTAAAATTTATCAAAATTTTACTTCTTCAAGTTGTTATCTCCACATTTCCATGCCTTCACCCATGCCTGACAAAAAAACAACTCCCTCTATGTAGACATTTATTATTTTCATGATGGTACACTGGTATACATGTACATACGACAAAGAAAATGCTGCATTTAGCCCATTCAGGATACAGGTAGTTAAGATACTATATGCCCTGATGATATTAAGGAATAGAACCTCTCCCCTGAACTTAATGACACGTGTCCATCGAAAGCAAGACTCATTTTCTGATTCGGTTTACACAGATGCAGTACTGATATACAAATGCCAAATTTTCAGTTGGACTCCAGAATGATCTCTTTCGGCTCAGGCATTGACCATGTACTGCATCAATCAGAATCTCCACTCTTATTTTGCTTTACTAATAGGCTAAACCTCATCATTCAAGCTATTTGCGGTAATTTTAACAAGTAATGTGACACTGGCCCACCCATCAGAGAAACCACAGGTGAAGAAATCGGAGCAAGGTGGGCTCGAACCTTTTGCCTGGTGGTGTTTTCTTTCTTCTACTCTCCATAATTCTGCAAAAAAAAACAGAAGCAATGATGCCATTGACTCACAGTAGTTGCATTTCCAGATTTATTATTTGATTCCAGCAGTTGACATCAATTAGTTGGGATCTTAGGAAATGGAATGGATGGACCTTATCTTTATTCATATTACCAAAGTGATAGGTACCTCAAAAATAAGATCCTCAATCGGTGAGCAATATAAGTTTGTTGTCATCATTCTGGTGAGCAAGCATGCATCGACGGTAACCTCTAGTGTGACTCTTTGGTTTCCTGTATTTGTAGAAGCATTACTAATTCAGAATACAAAGATAAATGCTAGTACGATCTATATATGTGCAGTAGTGTAAGCAAAGGGACATGCACCAATCATCTTAGTGGCAAACAACTTACAAATATGCAATATATTTAACTTTATTAAAAAACATACGCGACATTTCATGTCTGTTCATATTACATGGGCAACACAAATCGATCATGGAACGTCATACATTAAGTAGATCATCATCGATGTAGATTGATCTGTTTTTTTTCATTACAAGAAAGGGGCTGGTTATCTGCACATCTCAAGAAATAACAGACACACATCAACCTATTTTTTCTTGGATGCATATGCACCAGAGGAGCATGAACATAACCTATTGATTGAGGAATCATGGCACATGTCAGATTATTAAGACATGTTAGAGTCCAACCTTAAGTCTAGCCTCATGTAAACCTTCTAGAAAGAGAATAAGTGCAGAGTATAGTTTAACAAGAAAATGGAAGATAGGAAAGGAAACGCATCCCCCTATATTTTTGATATAATGGTCTGACAGATGTTCTCACTTTTACTTCCATTCACAATCAAAGAGAAAATAATTTCAGTGAGCAACTTAAAATAATCTGTACATTTTTTCATGAGGGGGTAGCACATTGCAAAACTAACACCATTTCTTGATGATGCACAAGTCTAAAACATGATTCTAGATGATTGTCTTTGCAGGTGTACAATTCTCAAAATACATTAAGTTATGACCAAAACTCTGTACATTAAGTTAAGGCCATTTTAGCTAGAGGCATCCCCATCCATGCATCTCAATGTGGCTTATTCAAGCGTATGTATAATTCCCATCCATGCATCTCGATTTGGCTTATTCTTATTCAAACATATGTATAGTTGTATATATATTTTAGATCTTACATCCATGCATCTCGATGTGTGAACAAAAACAAAAGAATACAGTTATTTGCCCATAAATAAGAATGGGGCCTTTACAACAACAAAAGGGCTTACTTAAAGATGACCCATGTGCCGAGTAGGCTATTAGCATGGCAGGTAGCGAGGCGGAGATGGCGAAGGAGAGGAATGCACAATTACAAATAGTGCCTGCTAATGATGTATTATGCAATGTATTAATAATGGCGATGGAAACTAATCCTCAGAATAATGTTTGAAAATATCAAACTAAGAAATAATTCCGATTTGTAGGCTGCTCCTCCATGATTTCAGATTCATAAAAATTAAAGTATTTGCATACCTTCCTCAAACGCCTGCTCCTTCATGATCACCAACTTAAGGCTGCTAGTCTTCAGCCACTGGTGCATACTACATCATGCACTTGGGAAAACTTGCAATCAGACAATATTTAATTGCTGGAAGTAATTGCTGCAAGAGGAAAGAGGTAGTTTCCATGTCGGCACCATCACCGATTTAGGAAACTTGGAATGTCCGCCTACTGCAAAGTCAAGAAAATCTATGTCCCTTTGCTTACAAAAGATCGAACGCATCATTACTGTCAGAATCATATTATGCCCTTGCAATAAAACAGATGTAGACAGCACCATCTCAGGTCCCTCGCACCCGTATAATTATGCATGAACACATTTAGATTACACATATTAATCTATTTTTTCAATTTGATTTTTAACAAATATACATGAACACAACCAGAACAATGTAATCGATCCATTTTTCATCTCCTTTTAAACAAAATCCGCATGCACACATACAGATGGGAGAGAGATCAGAAGAACCTGGGCCTCGGGACTTGGGGGGTACAGAGGTGGCTCCATCTTGCTTCTGGAGGACCAATAAAGAGAGCGGAGGAGGATGACGTGGAGCAGATGACGATGGATGAGCTGACCGGCCAAGAACGGTGACGATCGAAGCGCTTTATTTGCCGCCCATCTCCAGGCTCCAGTTCCAGGCCGTGTCGGCAGAGCATGGAGCAAATCAGCCAGCTAAGACCGGTGGCGTCGCTTGGCTTCCGGCGTCGCAGATACACCGCCATGGGAGTCCTCTTCTGTCACCATCGTAGCTAAGGCCGGTAGCCCTGACCACCTCGGTCTCCACATCCTCACCGTGGGCGGAGGGGACAGAGATTTCATGAGAAAACTGCAGCCGGAAAAAACGGATCGGCGGCATCGCGGGGGAGAGGAGGAGAGCGGGTGGCGGCGAAGAGACGATAGGAGGAGGGACAAGCGGCGGCGGCGCGGGGAAAGGAGAGGAGGGGGTGTGCGGCGGCATCGTGGGGAGATGGGAGGAGGAGAGACGAGCGACGGCGGCGGCGTTAGGGAGCGGATGCGGCCTTATGGGCATGCGTGGGATTGGAAGGAGTGATTTTGGGTGGGGGAGGCATACGCGTGGGGTGGTGGGAGATGGTGGGACTGGGGGAAGCGCGAGGGGGCAAGCAGAGGGAGAGTCGCGGTCGCCCCGCGGTCGTCCAAGCGGAAGATCGCAGACCCATTTTTTCTCCACTTCATTCTTCTATCATTCACTAGGTTCGTGCCCGTACGTTGCTACGGGCATCCAATTATTTATAACGCAATACACAAAACATATAATAAAAATTATATAATACGCCATTTTATTTCTCACTATAAGACATCATCATATCTGAAGAACAACTTGAAATTGAGCATACATCTTTATGTTTGATAAGTAATGCCTTAGCTTAGTGACAATTCACCCAAAATGCTACCCTCAATCTATTCCATCTTTCCACCTGTGATGCACCGACACACGTCTCGAAACCAAAGATAGTAAGCAGCATTGCACGGACCACAAAAGGTATTTCTCAACCGTCAGAACGAACAAGAACGACACTGAGCAGCTCAGCCTCGGACCTGAGTCCCCACAACTCCCTGATATCCAATCTAGGATCTATTGCTGCGGCTTGTCGAACTCATGACCATGAGCCCATGACCGAGGAGGTACTTGACAGCGAGCTCCTCACGCTCCTCATCCTTGTTGCATGCAAAGAAGACCTCCAGCGCGAGCTCACGACTGAACCCCATTCCAAGCTGTAGCAAAAAATGTATGTAGTTCAGTTGCAAGTAATTAAGACAAATGCTCTTAATTCTCCTATATCGACATAATTAGTAGGGACATCCGTTTGACAGTTTCTATACAACTATGCATATCTGCATGCACCCCCTCATTACACATCCAAAAGTATGTCATGAAAATATAGTAAACAATGCCAAAGCATGCTAATTAATTGTAAATTTGATGAGTTGATACTGGATAGGATCTACCACTATAAGCGCACAGTTATGTAATAGTGCCACGGTTCTTGATTTCCTCAGTTACACTACCTAGTCTATTCAACTTGAATTCAAACCAAATAAGTGAATATTAATTATTATGAATGCACGGTTAAGTGAGCAACTATCTGCAAATTAATGCATTCAGCTAGAAAACTATTTTCGAAGAACTCCAAATAAATTGAATAATAAAGAGATGTTACCCGCTGGAGCCTCCCGCTCCTCCGTCGTGACTTGCACCACTTGTGGCATTGCCGCTCCTAGTTGACCTAGTATATTTCTGGTCCACAAGAGCATTCTAGGACTATGCAGATGGAACTTCGCCAGCAGGCTGCTTATCCTCAAGAGCTCTAGGTGCAGGTTTGTCAAAACATTTCACATGCTCAGAGGCAAAGGACAGATCACGAATACAAGGCAGACATGTTGCCCATTGTTGCAGCATGTGGCAATCAACACCAACAGCAAAGTTCTGTTATAAATCATAAAAGGTTCAGTACTTATCATCTGTTACCTTGATACTTCTACTAATTTTGAAAGCTTTAGTACTATTCATAATACACTTTGTCAAGAATTTCATAGCACAAAACAAGACACTCAGCGAATCAAAGGAGAACGAACAGATGGACAAGCAAACACAGCCAACGTACCAGATCAAATTACAAAACATGTATGCACTTGCACCAAACATGTCATGTTGTATAAGACTAGAAGCAGGGATAGAAACTTGTAGTGCCGACGTTCAGAGATGGTCCTGCTGACTCACCTTTGCTGGTGCGCATCTGTGCAGATGCTGCCTCCAGGAACGTGCGCCACAGGATGATGAACGTGCAAGCTTTTTATAGGTGGAGTAGACGATGGCTTTCAGGAAATTTTATATCAACCTATTTAGGCTATTACACAAAATGAAGGCATCTTTTTTATATTTCAAATTTTTAAAAATACAATGATTCAGATTTGTAGGTGAACAAAAGCTTGCAAGCAATTATAGTAATAAGTAATAGAGAGATCAGTATATACATATTTTTACGCGAAAGCAATGTTTTTCAAGTAGACATTTCTACAAACATATTGTACATAGTGGCCAACACAACAAAGGGATTTTAGCATGGGACACTTAGCTTAAGGATGAATTCTACATTCCGCTGAGCCTAAAAAAAGATTTCATAAAGCCAAGAAAATCAAAGTCAGCCCTAATTGCCTACTAAAGTTGTGAAATAGTCTACAACATACCCATGAAATTGTCTATTGGACATCCTTCTCATGTTTGGTTCCCTGAGCCCAAGTGAACATGCACTTTCTGCTTCTCTTGCTCCTTTCTCTGTCATCTGGACCACATAAAGTTTGCTAATCACTTGCTTTCATCACCCACTATTTCCTTCTACATGTAAATTGCAAAAAAATATATTTAGCATGAAAATAAGAAACATATAGCTAACTTTGCATCAAAGACATTTTGACAAGAGATTAACACATACATAATGAGATTTGATCATACATCATATCTTACCTATAAATAAGTGTCGTAAATAAATCAATTCTTTTCTGTCAAATAATATAGTAAGCATAGAAATGATATAGTTTGCTTGATGAAGTATTAAATTTTCTAGGCTATGGAATAGATAACTGGCAATTAATTAATTATACAGTAAGCTTAAAAATTTAGAATACAAGTATCTCATATTAATGAACAGACAAAATTTACCCCACATTTTAGTAGCTAGAAAGTGCATAAGACAATTGTCTCTACAAGCCAAGAATTCCGAGCTGTTGTGTGATTTGTGAATACAAACAAAACAACACTGCTATTTTCCCATATAGTGTACAAGAATGGAGGAGAGCAGTTACAATAGAAAAGGCCTGCTCTACTCCTTTACTAACACAGAAATGCAAAAGGCACAGGACAAATTGGTCAGTTGCCCCATAGATTCAGAACTAATTCTACTACTTTTCTAAAGCAGAAACCCAAGAGGTACAAGACAAATTGGTCACTTGTCCCACACATACATTTAGAACTCATCCTACCCATTTTCTAAAACAGAAATGCATTTGATCCATCCTAACAAGATAACATCTATTAGCTCGTAAAAAGAAGCTAGTGAAATTCGTGTCAAGGATGCTAGCAAAATTTCAATGGCAGAGAAAAGACTATAAATGTATTAAAAAACTTATGTGTTTGAGGGATGGGGAAAATATACAAACACAAGCATGCAGTTGTACAGTAGTACCAACTACCAACCCACCTGGATTAGACTGCTTGTGCATGGGAAGGTTCGGTGCCTTGTACTCATATACTCCACACCTAGATACATAAACAATGTTAAGGACAGAGCACACATTGGATCAACAAAATCCAACCGAACCCAGTGTCCCAAATTCCCAAAGTCCCCAACATACAGTATGAGTTTGCACTCTTATTTAGCGAGTTTAAGGACTGTAGAGTTAACACAACATTATGAACATACGGGTATGCATGACCGGAGGTACTATAGGATGGATTAAGATGAAGGGAAATTGACAGAAATAGGCAAAATGGAACGCGGGCATGATGAGGATCTCACGATTAAGGTAAAGCTATCTGTTGCTTGTGTGATTTGGACCAACTCCTCACACAAATTTTTTCTTCCCCAAATTCACCTTCTTCCCCAACTTCGGCGAGCTTTCCGGCGAGTTTAGGGTTCGGGTTAGGGTTCCGGGTTTCTGGGGGTGGGGCTTGTCGGTGTTTTAGACCGGCAACCTACTAAGGGGAGTACCCGAAGTAGATGAATGTGGCCTCGCCGAGATCGGTAACTCGAAGGAAGAGACACGTGGCACACAATTTAGACAGGTTCGGGCCGCGAGGTGCGTAATACCCTACGTCCTGTATGCTGCGTAGCTCTGGATTGATTGGGTACGATTACAAGATGGTGCAATTGTACGCCGTGAGATGAGATGTCTAGAGAGGGGTCCCTGCCTCGCCTTATATAGTCCGGAAGGCAGGGTTACAAGTCGGAGTAGGGAGAGAGTACTAGTCGAGTACGTTTAGGAGTCTTCCATACAGTGCGGGACATGTACAGCTTCCTAACCGAGTACTTCTCCTCTGTAGTCCTTGTGCTCCATGCTATCAGGTGCCGTGTAGCGCAAGCCGAGTAGTCCCAGGGGTCCACCGAGTAGTCGGTCCTGGTACCCACCGAGGTAGTGGGCCCAGGGAGGTTCATATGACAAGCCCCCAAGTACTTTGTAGTCAAGAAGGATAGCTTCAAGTAGTCTTGACGGCCTTAACGATTAGTCCTCAAGCGTCCCCGAGTACTACAAGTCAAAAGTCCTCAAGAGTAGTCGAAGCATCCCGAGGCTGGAATGTACTCCAGCTGATGTTTGAGCAATCTTGAAGTCTTCTCGAGTAGTCCCAAACGTCCTCGAGTGCTGCCCTCAAAGGTCTTCAACAATGCCCGTGTTGTCTTGAAGCCGAAGCTGATATGGAAGTGCGATTGCAAAATCGCACTCCATATGGAGTAGCCCCCGAGCCTTAGGTTGAGTCGTAGGCTCTGGCTGAGGGTCCATCTGAAGTCTTGGCAAGAATATCCCGAAAAATCCGGAGAAAAAACGAAGGAAACGTGGCACGGAGCCCCCGAGCCTTGAGTCGAGTACTTCCTCTCGAATTGAAGGGTCATATTGTAGAATGTGTCCTGAGATGCTCCTGAGTCTTGTCGCTTCCCAGGTAGTCGAGTAGAGGTAGCCGAGCCCCCGAGCTGAGGCGCGTCGACTAGTTGAAGTTGAAGAGTCACACGCGGCCGCTGAGTCAGCCGAGCGCGAACTTATCCATCCGGCCGTTGGAGGGCCGCGTTGACTTATAAATAGAAGCCAAATCCCTTAGGGCTTTTCACCCAACGCAGCTGTAGCCATTCAAACACATCTTGGCCAGAAAATCGCCACCAGTGCGCGCCGCCTCCGCTGAGTGAAGTGTAGATCCGAGCACGTCGCCAGAGAGAGCCACCGCAGTAGCCCCCGAGCGAATGCGCGTGAAGACCCCGTGCACTTGGAGGATGAAGCCATCTCCGTCCAAGACCGCGAAGGCCGCCGACGGGAAGAAGAGGAGTCGCGACGAAGCCGCCGGATCTGCCGCAGGGGCAGCACCGCCGATGTCTCCACCGCGGCCAGATCCGAACCGCGAATGGAAGAAGTCGAAAGCGAAGACCGAAGATCTGCTAGCCCTCCTCAACAGCGGTTTCATCCGGGAGAAGGAGGTGGACATGTGGAGGGCCGCCACCAGGGATCCATATCCGATGGAGAAGAATGAAGATGAGATCCCAATGTTTGCGTGATTCGCGGAGCGCGGGCTCTCACTCCCGGCGAGCAACTTCTTCAAGGGGCTCATGGGGTACTACGACATCGAGTACCTCAACCTCAACGCCAACGGTATTTTCCACACCGCCGTCTTCGTTCATTTCTGCGAAGCTTTTCTGGGGATCAAGCCCCATTGGATCTTGTTCCGGAAGTTTTTCCGGGTGAAGCCGCAACCAAGCGCCAGCAACCCGCGGGTAGTCGGAGGAGCGGGGATCCAGATGCGGGAGGACACCGCCGAGCAGTACCTCTCGTACAAGCTCATCGACTCCAACCAAGACTGTAAGGCAAAGTGGTTCTACATCACGAACCACCATCCGGGGTTGCCGAAGCCAAGCGGGAAGCAGCCCAAGCATCGCCCGTGGTGGAACACGGAGCCAACGATGCAGGAGGGGATCCAGCTCCCCGAGTTGTTGGCGCGGATCAAAGCGCTAAGGGAAGCCGGGCTGAGGGCCGAGCACGTGGCCTTCAGCTTCATGAAGCGCAGGGTGCAGCCACTGATGACTCGCGACACCCTAGGATTCGAGTACACCGGGGACGACGACACGTCGCGGATGCCTGGAGACGAAGTCAACGACGACGACATTGTCGACAGGCTGGCGCGGATCTTCAAGGACATGCCACCGTACACGGCGTGCCCCATCCCGGAGTACTCCACCGCGCGCCCGCCAAAGGAGGTAAGTAGCCGTACCCCGTGCCGAGTACTCATTCCGTGTGAGTAGTCGTACTGATAAGTTGTTGTCGTATGGACCTCCCCGGGCCCACTACCTCGGTGGGTACCGGGACCGACTACTCGGTGGGCCCCTCGGGACTACCGGCTTGCGCTACACGGCACCCGAAGGCGTGGAGCACAAGGACAACACGGGGAGTAGTACTCGGTTAGGACTGCGTACGCGTTCCGCACCGTGTAGAGGTCTCCTAGACGTACTCGACTAGTACTCCTTCCCTACTCCGACTTGTAACCCCCGCCTCCCGACTATATAAGGCGAGGGCGAGGGACCGATCTCGGGATCACCTCATCCAATCTCAACTCACGGCGCACTATTACACCATCCCGTAATCGTGCCCTATCAATCCGAGCTACGCAAGGCATACGGGACGTAGGGTATTACGCACCTCGCTGCCCGAACCCGTCTAAATTGTGTGCCACGTGCCTCTTCCTTCGAGTTACCGATCTCGGCGAGTCACATTCATCTACTTCGGGTACTCCCCGTAGTAGGTTGCCGGTCCAAAACACCGACACCGGCGCGCCGGGTAGGGGCTCTCGCTCGAGATCACATGGCGAACTCGACGGCTTCCGTTCACATCAAGCCAACCGTCGCCTTCAACCGCGGCGACACCTTCGTCTTCGGCGCACGGGTCCGCACCGCCGATGGCACGGGCTCCTTCCCGGCCGCCGCTTGATCATGCAACCCGACTCGAGGACGAGGCCTTGTGACGCTTCCCGAAGTTGTCACGGCAAGCTCGCCGCAAGTTCGGCGAAATTTCGCTTTCCAACCTCCACGCCGACTTCGAGCTCGAGTCCGTCTCCAACTCGAACCCGACGTCGCCATGGGCCATCGCATGCGAGCCGGCTCCTCGGCCATCGCGAGGGCGGTCCCCTCTCCATGCCGGCGCCCGCGCGCGGCCCTCGCATTCCCGGTAGGGCCCGCACGGAGGCTTCTACACCACGTCGGGCCGGCAAGGAGCCCGTAACCGAGTACAACTCGGACTCCGACGCCGTCCCCAGCCGCGTCTCGGACTCCAGCCCTCTCTCCGAGTTCTACTCGAACCCGGACTACGAGTTCGACTTCGGGTCGGACCCTGAGGAGCCCGAGTCCGAAGATGACTCCTCTGAGCTTCCCTTGTCAGGGCCAGCCTCTGGGCTGGTTATAAGATCGACGCCGGCCGGAAGATACGTCTACTGGCCAGACCGCAAGCCCGCTGAGCTGACAAAGGAGGACTCACGCTACGTCACCTACATCGACTCGCTACCGTTCCAGGAGGGAACACCACTAGCCCAGGCCGACTCAAACACACCAAGCGAGGTGGCACCTTCGAGCCAAGCTTGGGTATCCCCGATCGTCAAGTCTTCATGGTCGCCGGCGTGCCGGCCCGGGGGCCGCCCCGTCTACTTCGTCGGCGAGGTTCTATCGTAGTCCAAGGCTCGCTACCGGCCGTGCGAAGCTCCCGTACGCTCTACTCATCACCTCGCGGAAGCTACGACACTACTTCCGGGAGTACTCGGTCTCCGTCGTCACCGACTACCCGCTCGGCGCCCTCACCATCGACTTCAAGCCACGCACGGCCATCAAGTTGCAAGCCCTAGTCGACTTCATGGCGAGTGGCGGGAGAACCGCCTACCGCTCCCACTGTGCGACCGGAGCATTGGGTGATGTACTTTGACGGCTCACTCAACCTCGAGGGCGTAGGCGCAGGAGTGCTCCAGATCTCTCCAACGGGCGAACAACTAAAGTACGTCCTGCAGATCTTCTGGAAGGTCTCGAACAATGAAGCCGAGTACGAAGCTCTCCTGCACGGGCTCCGCCTCGCGGCTTCACTTGGCATCAAGCGGCTACTAGTCTACGGCGACTCCGCCGGTGGTCATCAACCAAGTCAACAAGTCACGGGACCGCAACAAGGAGAACATGGACGCCATCGCCTAGAAGTCCGCAAGCTCGAGAACAAATTCTATGGTCTCGAGTTCCATCACATCGTCCGCGACAACAACGTTGCGGCGGACGTCCTCTCGAAGCTCGGATCCACCCGCGCCCAAGTACCCGCGGGCGTCTTCGTCCATGAGCTTCCACGCGCCATCCATCCCGGAGCCGGCGCCACGGTCCATTGCCCCGCCCATCAACCGGTGGGCGAGGAGGTCATGATGATCGACGTGGACCGGAGGCAACCCTTCATCGACTACCTCGGCGAGCGAGAAGGTCCCCTCCGACAAGAACGCGGCCGAACAACTCGTCCGCCGCGCCAAGTCTTACGTCCTCGTCGGCGACAAGCTTTACAAGCGAGGCGCGTCGTCCGGGAGTACTCATGAAGTGCGTCCCTCGCGAAGAAGGCAAGGACATCTTGGAGGAGATCCACAAGGGCGTCTCGCGGCAACCACGCGTCCTCCCGCACGCCGGTCGGCCAAGGCCTTCCGGCGAGCCCTCTGCGGCCCACGGCCACGGGCGATGCCGAAGAACTCGTCGAAGGTGCCAAGGATGTCGGTTCTTCGCCAGCGACAACACGTCCCCGCCTACAAGCTAGTCACCATACCGCCAACTCCGGCCCTTTGCCCGCCGAGGGCTCGACATGATTGGGCCAGCGCCAACCGGCGCCGGGAGGATTCAACAAGGGTGCCGGTGGCTATCGACAAGTTCACCAAGTGGATCGAGGTCAAGCCGGTCACATGCCCCAAAGGCGACAGAGTACTCGACTTCCCGGATGAACTCGTGCACCGCTACGGCTACCCCCACCGCATCATCACGGACACCGGGGTCCAACTTCAACAACCACCGCTGCGGGAGTACCGCGAGAACAGGCGGGATCGACGTCGGATACGTCTCCGTCGCCCACCCACGGCCAACGGACAAGTCGAGCGCGCCAATGGGATGGTGCTCGACGCCCTCAAAAAGCGGCTACACGACGCCGCTAACTCAAAAGGGGGCAAGTGGATCAAGGAACTACCCAACGCACTGCGGGGGCCGCGAACTCAACCATCCAAGCCAACGGGGCAATCCCCCTACTTCCCGGTCTATGGCTGCGAAGCCATCCTCCCCGCCGACGTCATATGGAACTCGCCGGCGGTGGAACACTACGACGAAGGCGTCTCGGAGGACAACGGACGAGTTGATATCGACGGCCTCGAAGAAGCTCGCCGCGCCGCCCTCGTCCAATCGGCAAGGTACCCGGAGGGTATCCGACGCTACCACGATCGCAACGTCAAGGAACGCTCCTTCAACGTTGGAGATCTTGTCCTCCGCCGTATCCGAACACGGAAGGACTTCACAAGCTCGCCCTCCCACGGGAAGGCCCCTTCACCGTGGCTAAGGTGACCGGGCCAGGCTCCTACCGCCTCCAAACACTTGAAGGCGAAGAAGTCAACAACTCGTGGAACGTCGACCGGCTCCGTCGATTCTACGCCTAGTCTACACGACTACTCGGGGGTTCATGTCTACACGACTTCATCAACTCCCCTCGCCGCGAGCGACCCTCCGGTCCCGGCTCCAAGTCTCCGGACTACTCTCCTCCGAGTCCGGCCCGTGCGGCTACCTACGGACACGGGCCGCAACGAGCATCAAGGACTCTAGCAACGGTCTACCAAGAGACCACACTCCAAGATCCGGCCCCGCACGGCTACCTACGGATGCGCGATCCGGCCTACACGGCTACCTACGGATCACTCGGCGCAAGCGGCTACCCGCTCCCGGCGCTACTTAGTCGTAAGCGGCCTCCGGGTCCGGGCGACTACTTGTAATTACGGCCCCGGCCACCCCGGGGTGTACTTCTTCGGTAATAAAGCTTGATTGTTTATCAACTTCTTTACTGTCTACTCCCCGCTACGGGACTACTAAGCCGAGTACTACTACTCGCACCTACTCCACGATGGGCGCTCCGCACTGCGAGATCTCGGTTACGAGTACTCATTGATGGAACATCACATTTCATTGATATATGAAAAAGTTCATTACAACCCGTTTCCTATACAACTACGGCTACTAGCTATCTATGCGGGGCTACCGGAGGTTCAACTTATTGGCTACCTCGCTCCGCGATGGGAGCCATCCGCTCCCAAAGAACTCGCGTCTCGCTCATCCGAGCGGTTGGCGGCTACCCCGCCGGCGACTACCTCCACCGGGCCTTCGGGAAGTACGACTTCATGAAGGCCGGCCCCTGCCGGGATTGACTTGGCCATGTGCTTCACGTAGGCGGCCGGCCGGCTTGGCGCCTCACGAAGTCGATCCGCCAACGGTGCGATCTTGGGGCCGCCCGGTGCGGCACCGGGAGCCTCGCGATCGGGAGGGCGACCTCTTCAAGGTCCTTCGAGCCGGGCCGGAGCGCCTCGCGGTCTTCGTTCAACTTCGCAAAGATTTGTAGCGATTGACGAGGTCTCTATCGGATGCAATTCGCAACTCCATGTGCTTCTCGCACTCGAAGGCCGCCTCCTTGTAGTCGAGCTCAAGTACCGGCGGGCTTCTTGCTCCGGTAGAAGAGATTCTTCATGCCGATCTCCGAGCCTTTCGGTCGCTCCACCCGGCCTTCGAGTTCCGCAACACCGAACACAACAACGGGTCGAGCTTGACGACTCCCAACAAGTACCCGACAAGTCAAGAGACATACCTTTATTCTTGTTGCGGAGGCCTTTGTTCTTCCGCACCGGCTCGTCGCCCTTCGCCGCAAGTCCATCACATCGTTGTGGTACTTGGCGAAGGCGGCGTCAAGCTTCGACCGCATGGCGGCCGCGTGCTTCCTCGACTTCATGATCCGCTCCTCCGGGGCTTCGGCTCGCGATGCATCGTGTCGCCGTAGCCTTGCGGTAGATTCGACTTCTCGCGGGATCGTTCCACGACGTCCTGCACAAGACAAGTTCAAGTCAGCGAGTACTCAACGCGAAGGGCCGACTACTAGGGAGGCAACGGCCACGTACCTTCATCCTTTGTTCGGCTCGCCGCATCGCCTCCGGATGCCGCGCCAACACCGCCGCTCGACGAGATCGTCGGCAAGCGGCTCAATCCCGCCACGGCTACTCGGCGTAGCCTCCGTCATTGGCGCCGAGCGGATAGGCTCCGCGTCTTGGATCTCGGGGGGATCGGATCGCCACCTCCCGGGGCAACCCCCGGCGACGTGGTAGCCGCCTCCCCCTCGGCGGACTTCTCGACGGTCTCCCCCATGGGCTCGGGGGCTCCTACCGCGGCCCTGCGGGGCTTCGGTGTCAACTCCGCATGGGCACCCCTGCAGGGATGTCACCTCCTTCGGCGCCTGTCACCAAGGAACACGCGCATCAGTATCTACGACTACTCTTTTTGGGGCTCTACAACTTCGGAGGAGTACTCACCTTCAACTACGACCGCCTGCGGCGCCGGCGCGGCACCGGGGGCGGGGGGCTCGGTCGCGGCTTGGGCTTCGGGAGCGGGCTCCTCGACGGGCGGCGCGGCCTTTTCCCGCCTCGTGCGCCGTGGGCTCCTCTCCGTCCCGGCTCAAGTCCGTGGATTTTACGTACAAGTATCCACGAGAGGGTCGTCGGATAAAATCGGCTACTACAATGAGTACTACTCATGAAGGCGTGGTACTTACAAGTTCGACGGACGATAGTCACGGCGGAGCACCGAGGATGCGGCGATATCAACCGGTCCACCCTCGGCGGGCGTTTCTTCCTCCGCCTCTCCGACTACCGCCTCCTCCACGGCGGCGGCGGCCGGCGCGGTTTTCTCGCACCCCCGCGGCTTCCACCTCTTCAACGGCGGCGGTCGCGGGTACTCGCTCCCTTACGGGGGCGGGGGGCGGCGCCCCGAGCCGCGCCGAAGTTCTTCGACGGGGGGGGGGCCGGACTTCGGCTTCCGGCCGGTCCCCCCCACCGTGGGCCACATGCCCTCATCGCCTTCCTCCACGGGCTGCGGTGGCGGCCTCTCCCGCACACAAGGACGACTACTCGTCGCACCGTACTCGATCACCGGGTACTCGACTACTCTGCTCAAGATGGCTTACCTCACGGAGGCGTGGTCTGCGAGACCTTCATCTTCTTCGCCACCCGCTTCTTGGCGGGGGTTGCGCGGCTTCCTCGGCGGCGCGGCAAGGCTAGCCTCCCGAGCTAGCGGGAGGGTCTTGGATGAGAGGTACATGAGGCAAGCCGGACGGCTAAACCTCGACCGCGGTGGAAGCGGTCTGCCGGCGTCTCCTCGTCTTCTTCGTCATCGGAGGTATCCTCCACGATGACGGGATCGTCGTCGTCTCCGACTACTCGGCGCTCCTTCACCTTCTCCACCGTTGGGATCTCAATTCCGCTCGGTGGTGGCTGCGGCTCGGAGACAAACCGCTTCACATCATCCTGCGCAAAAGACACAAAAGCGTCAGCAACTCTGCTACAAGTGCCTACTACTCGACGAGGGGGTACGGCTACTTACCTCGTTGGGCGGGCGCGCGGCGGAGTACTCCTCGACAGGGCACGCCGTGTACTCGGCATGTCCTTGAAGATCCTCGACAACCTATCGATGATGTCGTTGTCCTCAATTTCGCCCCGGCATCCGCGACGTGTCGTCGTCGCGTGTACTCGAAGCCCATCGTATCCCTCGCCATCGGCGGCCGGATCGGCGCTTCATGAAGGCGAAGGCCACGTGTTCGGCACTCGGCCCCGCATCCCGCGAGTCTTGATGCGTGCTAGCAACTCCGGGAGCCGGAGCCCCTCCCTGCATGGTGGGCTCCGTGTTCCACCACTCTTGGTGCACGGGCTGCCGCCCGCTCGGCTTCGGTAGCTCGAGATGGTGGTTCGTGATGTAGAACCACCTCGTCTTCCGGTCGGTGTTGGAGTCCACGAGCTTGTACGCCGAGTGCGCTCCGCGGCATCCTCCCTCGGCCGGATCCCGGCTCCTCCGACTACTGCGGGGTTGGAGGCGGGGGCTCGCGGCTTCACGCGGAAAAACTTCGGGAAGAGAATCCGGTGCGGTTTGATTCCCAAGAAAGCTTCGCGAGAAGTGGACGAAGACGGAAGTGTGGAAGATACCGTTGGGGTTCAAGTTGAGGTACTCGATGCCATAGTACACGAGAAGCCCCTTGAAGAAGTCACTCGGCCGGGAGCGCAAGACCGCGCTCCACGAAGCGCGAGAACATCGGGATCTCGTCTTGTGCCTTCTCCATTGGATAGGGATCTCCCGCGGCGGATCTCCGCATGTCGATCCGCTTCTCCCCGATGAACCCGTTTGTTCAACGGGGGTCGGCAAGTCTTCGGTCTTCACCTTCGATTTTTTCCACTCGCGGCTCGGGTCGGCGCGCGGTGGAGACGTGGGCGGCGCGCTCCGGCGGCCGGCCGCGGCGGCCCCTCGCATGGCTCCTCTTCTTCCCGCCGGCTTTCGACGTCTTCGACGGGGACGGCTTCATCCTCCAAGAACGGGGAGTCTTCACTCGCATCCGCTCGGGGGCTACCCTACGGCTTTCGGGTGGCGATGCGCTCGGATCTACTACGGCGGCGGTGCTCGGCCGGAGTGGATCTACTTCAAGATTCAAGTGGCGAATGATTGCGGCTCACTTGGGTGAAAAACCCTAAGGGTTTCGGCTTGTATTTATAAGCCAAAACGCCTCCGTAACGGGCGGTTGAATGAGCCCACGCGCGGGCGACTCGGCGGGCGCGCGTGACTCTTCGTATTCTACTAGTCGACGCGCCTCATCTCGGGGGCTCGGCTAGTTCTACTCGACTACCCGGGACGCGGCTAGTCTCAAGAGCATCTCGGGACACATTTTTCGAGAAGACCCTTCAATTCGAGAGGAAGTACTCGACTCAAGGCTCGGGGGCTCCGTGCCACGTGTCCTTCGGTTTTTCTCTCCGGATTTTTCGGGATTTTCTTGCCAAGACTTCGAGATAGATCCTCGGCCCGAGCCCGCGGCTCGAGGCTCGGGGGCTACTCCACGTGGATGGCGGTTACGCAAATCGCATCTTCTTGACCGGCTCCGGCTTCAAGACAAGGCATGCTTTTTGAAGACCTTCGAAGGCGATTTCAAGGACGCTTGGGACTACTCGAGAAGACTTCAAGATTGCTCAAACATCGGTGGAGTACATTCCGGCCTCGGGATGCTTCGACTACTCTTGAGGACTTTTGACTTGTAGCACTCGGGGACGCTTGAGGACTACTTGTTAAGGCCTTCAAGACTACTTGAAGCTATCCTTCTCGACTACAAAGTACTCGGGGGCTTGTCGTATGGACCTCCCCGGGCCCACTACCTCGGTGGGTACCGGGACCGACTACTCGGTGGGCCCACGGGGACTACCGGCTTGCGCTACACGGCACCGAAGGCGTGGAGCACAAGGACAACACGGGGAGTAGTACTCGGTTAGGACTCGTACGCGTTCCGCACCGTGTAGAGGTCTCCTAGACGTACTCGACTAGTACTCCTTCCCTACTCCGACTTGTAACCCTGCCTCCCGGACTATATAAGGCGAGGGCAGGGACCGATCTCAGGATCACCTCATCCAATCTCAACTCACGGCGCACTATTACACCATCCTGTAATCGTGCCCTATCAATCCAGAGCTACGCAGCATACGGGACGTAGGGTATTACGCACCTCGGCGCCCGAACCTGTCTAAATTGTGTGCCACGTGCCTCTTCCTTCGAGTTACCGATCTCGGCGAGTCACATTCATCTACTTCGGGTACTCCCCGTAGTAGGTTGCCGGTCCAAAACACCGACAGTTGTGTCTTGCAGGACGACTTGAAGAAGTTCATCTCCGAGCCGCCGCCGCCCCCTCAGGAAGTCGAGATCCTAGAGGAGGGGGAAGACCAAGGCCAAGGAGCGGCGGGAGGTCGGCGAAGGAGACGACACCGCTGTCGTGGAGGACACGTCCGACGAGGACGATGACGAGGAGACGGCTGCGGGACCTCTTCCGGTTGCGGTCGAGGGTTCGGCCGGTCCCGGCCTACCTCACGTTCCCCTCGTGCGGGATCCCGCGGCCCCAGCCTAGAGGCTAGTGCGGCGCGGCTGCGCGGAAGGCGCGCAATGCGTCCCGCAAGCGCGTGTCGAAGAAGTTGAAGGTCACCGAGACCACGTCCCCAGAGGTAAGCCGTCTTGAGTAGTGTGGTCGAGTACTAGTGTCTCGAGTTGATGTGTTGACGACTGAGCTTCCTTGCTTGCAGGAGGTGCCGCCTACGGAGCCCGGTGATCGGGCGACGAAGGCGGCCCCGGGACACGGTGGGGGAAGTCACTGGGAGTCGTAGCCCAGCCCCCACTATTGAAGAACTCCTGGCGCAGATGGAGCGCCAGCCCTCTGCTCGTCAAGAGAGCACGGAGCCCGCAGCTGCCGCTGCGGAAGAAGTGGTGGTCGCAGAAGCGCAGGAGAGCGCCGCACTGGCGGTGGCGTGTGCGCGAAGGGGCAGCGGCCGCAGAGGCGCAAGAGGAGGCGCCCGCCGTGGCTGGACTGGTGGACATCGCCAGCATCCTCGACGCCCCGACCGTGACGATAGTCCTACCTGCGGTTGAAGGCGACATGAGCCGTCGAGTTCGCCGTGTGATCTCGGCGAGATCCCCTACCTGGCGCGCCAGCTGTCGGTGTTTTAGACCGACAACCTACTAAGGGGAGTACCCGAAGTAGATGAATGTGGCCTCGCCGAGATCGGTAACTCGAAGGAAGAGACATGTGGCACATAATTTAGACAGGTTCGGGCCGCGAGGTGCGTAATACCCTACGTCCTGTATGCTGCGTAGCTCTAGATTGATTGGGTACGATTACAAGATGGTGCAATTGTACGCCGTGAGATGAGATGTCTAGAGAGGGGTCCCTGCCTCGCCTTATATAATCCGGAAGGCAGGGTTATAAGTCGGAGTAGGGAGAGAGTACTAGTCGAGTACGTTTAGGAGTCTTCCACACAGTGCGGGACATGTACAGCTTCCTAACCGAGTACTTCTCCTCTGTAGTCCTTGTGCTCCACGCCATCGGGTGCGGGTGTGGCGCAAGCCGAGTAGTCCCGGGGGCCACCGAGTAGTCGGTCCGGGTACCCACCGAGGTAGTGGGCCCGGGGAGGTCCATACAACGGGGATGCTGTCCCCGTCGGACCTAGAGGGAGGGCGGCGGCGGTAGGCCCGGCCGGCGGAGGCCGGCGGTGGGCGGGCGGCGAGGGCGGGCGGTGATGGCGGCTGAGCCGGGCGGAGGGAGGCGGAGGTTGGGGCCGGGGTCGGGCGGGGGGAGCACGGCGGCGACGGAGACGGCGGGGTCGGGCGGCGGCGGTGGTGGGAGGGGGCGGTGGTGGTGGGGGGGGGTGCGGCGCGGCGGGGCTAGGGTCGGCGGAGCTCCGTGCGCGATGGCGGCCGCACGGAGCTCCGTCGGACCCTAGCCCGGCCGCGCCGGCGGGGGTGGGGGGGCGCGCGCGCGCGCGGCGGCGGAAGCGGGCGCGAGAGGCGGGGGGAGGTTGGGGAGGAGGAAGAAGGTAAGAAAGTGAGGGAGAGAGAGAGGAAAAATAGTAGTTTGGAGATGTAAATAATTGCAAAAATTCGTGTGAGGAGAGGCCCAGAATTGCGTGGGTGAGCTACAGACACTCCCCACGATTAAGATGATGGGAAATAGACAGGAACAAGCAAAAAGGAACACGGACACGGACACGATGAGGATCACGCCTAGGGGTTCGTAAGGAACGGCGCGGATGCAGACAGTGCCGACCGGGCGGCGAGGCGACGATGTCAACCCAGAGACGCAGAGGGTCGTGGTCGGTGAGAAAGGCCGCAGAGGGGCGACACCGCCTTCTTCTCCCCCCACGCGCTTATCGTCGTTGGCCCGCGCTGGCAGTTCCTACCGCCGGATCCAGTGCCGACCGATGGAGGCGGATGAGGCACCGATCTAGAGACGCAGACGGTGGCGGAGGAGGCGCGGCGGTGGCAATCTAGAGATGAAGTGGGGCGACACCGCCTTCTTCTTCCCCCCCAACGCGCCCGCCGCCTCGCTGCTCCCCATGTGTGCCGCTCCCTCGTCGCCTGGCCGGTGGTCGGCCCATGGACATGAGGGTGGGGAGCACCGCCGCCGCGTGCGAGGCAAGTTAGGGTAGGGTTTGAGAGGGGCACTCGGAGGAGAGTGGAGGAGGAGATGTGGGCGTGGGCTGAGAGAAGGGAGGATGGCGGCGGATCCCGACGACGGAGAGGAGGGAGGATGCCGGCAGCGGCGCGAAATCACGCCGACACGAGGAGTTGCGGGTGGGGGGTGGGGGTGGGGGTGAGGAGTGGGGGACCTTTTCTTTCATAGCGCACGGGCGGTTGGCGGTCTAGGTTTGAGGGGCGACACGGCGGCGAGCGGGGGCGGCCGTGGGAGGGGCGGCGGGCACGGCGCGAGGAGAGGGAGGCGGAGGCGGGTACGACGTCGAGGTGGCGTCGCGGGGCGCAGTGGTGGCGAGGCGCTCTGGGAGGAAATCGAGAGAGGCCAGAGGGGGCGGCTAGGTTTTCGCGAGTTGATGGTGGGGGATGAGATCGAACGGCAGGAATCGTTGCGAGGAGGGCGAGCGGGCGGGCAGGCGAAGCCGCGGGTGCCGAGCGCAGGCAGAGCCACGGGCGCGTGAAGCCACGAGAGGGGAGTTTTTACGTACCAAGTTTGTTCTCCTTTTCATTCTTTTGAGTAGTAGGAAGGGGAAAAACTATTATGAATTCAGTTTATTGCAAAATCGGGGACGACATGGCCACTCTATATTTGTACTCATGGATGCCTACGCTATGTGCATCTGTGAAACATCGGCAGCAAATGTCATGTTTGAGTAATTTTAAACCCCAAGTGATGTACGTGGTGTTTTTTTTTGCAATGGATGGAACATTGACTAGGTAATTTCGCATATATGCGAGACAATGAGTACAAGAAATGCCACGAGAAAAGAAAAACACAGTACACAGGCAGCAAGAACCGGGGCAAAAGGGCGAAAAAGGGGGCAAAACGCAACACACGTATACCAAGGACAAGGAGCAGGAAATGGGAGACCGCCGGCAGAAAGAAACGGGGACGCATCGCCGTGCTCCCCTCCCCTATCCCTATCCCTATTCCCCCTCCTGCTATCCGTTGTCCGACCCCCGTCCGTTTCCCACGATTTCCGCGTCCCACACCCATCCCCTCCACGCTTCTCTGTTAACGCGCCCCACGATTCCGCACCCAAAAATTTAAGACGCGGGCGGCGGAATCCCTAGCCCCGGCGCCGAATCCCACCGGAAATCCCCGAGCTCGCTCGCCAGTCGGATCCGCCGGGCGCCCCTGCTGCTGCTGCCCCCGTCGTTGGCTGCGGCGGCTCGCGGCGCGGAATCTACCCTTTTGGGTTGGGAGATCCGGGGGGGACGCTTTGTCCTGGGCGTTCTGGGGCTCGAATCTTGCGGCGGGCGGGCAATGTGAGCGGTCTCCGTCGGAGGGGGACGATCTGCGGCGCGGTTCGCGGGTGAATCTTGCGGCGCCGGCGCGGTTGGCGGGGGATGGAGCACGTGATCGGAGGGAAGTTTAAGCTGGGGAAGAAGATTGGGAGCGGATCCTTCGGGGAGCTCTACCTCGGTACGCGCCTCGCCGGCTCCTTCCGCTTGGAAATCTTTCACGCGCTTCTGCCATTTTCGACGCCCCGCCGTTTTTCGTTTCGGCCGCCGTTCTGATGCGGTCGGTTGTTTTTGGCTGCAGGCGTGAACATACAGAGCGGCGAGGAGGTGGCTATCAAGTTGGTATGTCATAATCTGGTCCTGTTTGCAGACTTATTCTCGTGGACACGCGTGGCATTAGACAATAGTTATAGTCCCAGATTCAAAGATATCGTTGTTCTACTGTTGCACGAGGAACTCCTGTGTAGATATTGTAGCACAACCTAATTGCAAATGCTAATGGTGTTACCTAATCGCTTGTGAAAAGATGGACATGGCTTCTTGCTTGATGAAGCTCGGGGAGAGGGTTATCGAGCATCGCCTAAGAAGAGGGACGAGTGTGACCCAAAATCAGTTTGGGTTCATGCACGGTAGGTCGACCATGGAGGCGATTTTCTTAATACGCCAATTGATGGAGAGATATAGGGAGCGAGAAGAAGGACTTGCACATGGTATTTATTGACCTCGAGAAGGCATACGACAAAGTGCCGAGACACGTCATGTGGTGGGCACGGAGAAGCACAAGGTCCCAACTAAGTATGTTAACCTCATCAAGGATATGTACAGGGATGTGGTGACGTGTGTCGGACATGCGATGGCGATACTAGTGATTTCCCAATTAAAATAGGACTACATCAAGGGTCAGCGTTGAGCCCTTATCTATTTGCTTTGGTGATGGATGAGGTCACAAGGGACATTCAAGGTGATATCCCCTGGTGTATGCTCTTTGCTGATGATGTGGTGCTAGTTGATGAGAGTAGGGCGGGGGTAAATAGGAAGTTAGAGCTGTGGAGGCATACGTTAGAATCGAAAGGGTTTAGACTTAGTAGGACCAAGACCGAGTACATGAGGTGCGACTTTAGCGGTACGACGCGTGAGGAGGGAGACGTCACCCTTGATGGGCAAGTGGTGACCAAGAAGGATACTTTTCGGTATTTAGGTTCGATACTACGAGAAGGATGGCGACAACGACGAAGATGTTAGGCATAGAATTTCAGTTGGTTGGTTGAAATGGCGTCAAGCCTCGGCGTCCTCTGTGACAAAAGGGTGCCTCAGAAGCTAAAAGGTAAGTTTTATAGGACGGTGATTCGCCGGCGATGTTATACGGTGCGGAGTGTTGGCCTACAAAAAGGCGACATGTCCAGCAATTGAGTGTGGCGGAGATGCGTATGTTGCGTTGGGTTTGTGGGCACACGAGGAGGGATAGAGTACGGAACGATGATATTCGGGACGGGGGGTCGGGGTGGCGCCAATTGAGGAGAAACTGATCCGGCATCGGTTGAGATGGTTTGGACATGTCCAACGAAGGCCTCCCGAGGCTCGGTGCGTCGTGGGGTCCTAGAGCGGGACGACAATGTGAAGAAAGTTAGAGGTCGACCTAAGCCGACCCGACGGGATGAGTCGGTCAAGAGAGACCTTAGGGAGTGGAATATCTCCAAGGACTTAGCTTTGGATAGGGGCGCTTGGAGACTAGCCATCAACGTTCCCGAGCCATGACTTCTTCTACGTGTCTTTATGTTGGTGGTACCTTTGGGTTTCATATCTAGCCTACCCCCGACTTGCTTGGGACAAAAGGCTAAGTTGTTGTTGTTGTTGTAAATAACAAAACTTCCAAACATTTCTTGGTTATCCATGCGAATTGACTTGAGTTTTTCTTTCAATGATTAATAACTAGACTCATTTCCTTTACTGCCAAGGCGTCCCGTCTGGTGTTTTATCATGAAATAATGACAAGACTTCTGAGCTTGTTTTTGGTTCTGCAAGCAAATTGATATATTGAAGCGAAAATTGTGCTATGGCAAAATGCGATTTAGACTGCTATAGCATATAGGTAATGCTTTTCTAGCTTGTATGTATACCATAACCTTTGTGACAGCATGTGGTTAACCATTTTGGAGCAATTTGATCTGTCAGTCTTAGTTTGGGTGGTGCCCTTCAACATCCAGGACATGCTACCTGATCATATTTCTCCATCTCATGTTTTCTCAGGAATCTGTCAAATCAAGACATCCTCAGCTTCATTATGAGTCAAAGCTATACATGCTTCTCCAAGGGGGAAGTAAGTACCAACACAAGGACATGGTTCCTTTGTTCATATAAATTTTCACAAGTCTTTATTTATACTTTTTTATTCCAAACTTCAGCTGGGATTCCTCATTTGAAGTGGTTCGGGGTGGAGGGGGAGTACAATGTCATGGTCATTGATCTTCTTGGTCCAAGCCTGGAGGACTTGTTCAACTTCTGCAGCAGAAGATTCTCTCTTAAAACAGTACTTATGCTAGCTGATCAGATGGTAAGTTTTTTCCCTATGGTATCATCCGTTTTCTGTTAATGTTATCTGTATCGTACCTACGAAAAAGATCTCAGTGAATTTTAAGTCCTTATACAGTGGATTCACCACCAAGTTAATTTCTTCCCATTGTTTTCATACATTTCACCACCGAGTTAATTTCTTCCCATTGTGTTCATACAGATAGCCAGGGTAGAGTACATGCACACGAGGGGGTTTCTTCATCGTGATATCAAGCCAGACAACTTCCTTATGGGCTTAGGCCGTAAAGCAAGCCAGGTTTGGGTGCTAGACATGAGTATTTACTGATTTGGTAGTGGCTGTATGAAGTCTCCCATGCTCACAGGAGTACAAAATTCTGATACTGCACCCATAGTCTGTTTCTTCTTATAGCTGCTGTCATATTCATGGGCCATTTTTGCTTCGGCTCATTATCGCTGAATAAAATTAAATTCCTTATATCTTTTGTTATTGTTATAAGATGCACTGTAACTGTCAAATTTCTCCAGTTGATGTAAGCACTTGAGTGGCTGTAGCTTGAATTTGTACCACACCAGTTCATATTATAAAACAAATGTTTTACAAATTTCCTGTGAGGAATCCTTGTGTATAATTGTTGAAAAACTACAGTGGGTTCTCCCCCGCTGTATAGCTTTTTTTTAAAAAAAAAGATGAAAAACTGGGAACTGGTTTTGAAATGCAGACATTTGCTGCAATTCATATGTGATATTTAAAAAGTTATCAAGTCTTTTGGAGGTGCTAAAAGTTCTTGAGCATTGAAGATTGTGCTAGCGATGCTAACTTTGATGAGTAGATACCTGTATCTAAACTGCTGTCATAAGCATGCCTTTTAAGTGATCGATATAACTTATGTTTACTGTTTTATAGCTGCTAAAGAAAATTGAGTGCACCCTTAACAGGTTTATGTCATTGACTATGGCCTTGCAAAGAAGTATCGGGACCTCCAAACTCATAAGCACATACCATACAGGTAATTGGAAATGGTTCTTGTGAATGCTATGAAATAAATTCTCTTTGCATCTGGATGTTTGTTGTAGTACTATGTTAATTGTGAGGATCTCTGTGCTTAGTATCATTCATTTGTGATACTTATTTGTGTGCTCTGTAGAAGCAATGTTTGCGATACTTATTGTTCTGTTAGACCCTTCTTGTTTTGCCTATTGTTTGCTAACATCTTGGTTGTTTAGTTGTCTAATTTACTGAACGTTGATTTAGAATTTGCATAGCTTTGCTTGGCACTTTACATGCAAATGATATCTGCTAGAGTGCTTGTGAATGTGTTGGTTTAAAAATCTTTATTTTATACTGCTATTTATGCAATCTATATGAAATCTTAATTGGCTAGCTGTTCTATAACAATGAATGATTTTGAAGATGAATTTCTGCAATCCTACAAAATGAGGAAGTTAACTGTGGTTCTTCATCCTATTGTAAATTCTTTGATGATATTTTTTCTTTCCTTCTGTTACTTAAGTTTGATTTGTCTTCCTTTTGGGATACACATTCAAAGCTTACATGTTTTCCTTGTAGGGAGAACAAAAATCTCACAGGAACAGCACGATATGCTAGTGTAAACACCCATCTTGGAGTAGGTGAGTTTCGCTGGTGAGGTGTGGTACTAACTACTAAGAGGTCAAGATATTATAGTTATAACAGAAACCAGCAGGTTTTAGGTTCTAATCGTGGACAACAATAACAGTAACAAAGCCCTTTTAGTGTCCCAAGCAAGTTGGGGTAGGCTAGAGATGAAACCCAACACAGCCACCAACAGAAAGGAAAACTCAGAGAAAATGAAAGACATTAATAATAGTAATATGCGAGGTGTCTAATGTATTGATTCTGCAATTGTTATTACAATCATTGCTCTTCTGGAATCTAAATTTTATGCATTGCAATCAACAAAAAATACCGTTCATCCAGAAGTCCCAGGCTTTTTGGCTAACTATATGATGGTGTTGTGTTATTCTGACTTCTCATGTGTGTTATTTCTGCTTTTCTCTTCAGAACAAAGCAGGAGAGATGACCTAGAGTCTCTTGGTTATGTGCTGATGTATTTCTTGAGAGGAAGGTTGGACAATCAATTGCTTTCTAATGTTCAAATCACCTTTTGTCTGTGATTATATATTACTGAAATACTTGTCTTCTCAGCCTTCCTTGGCAAGGCTTGAAAGCCGGCACGAAAAAACAGAAGTATGACAAAATTAGTGAGAAGAAAATGTTAACTACAATTGAGGTTGATTGTTTTATCTCGACACATTGTTTGAACAATCTCCATTTACCTTTCTGCTTGGAATGTATATAATCTTGTTAACCATGATTTTTCATAATTTTTTGCAGGCCCTCTGTAAATCTTATCCAGCAGAATTCAGTACATACTTCCATTATTGCCGATCCTTGCGATTTGAAGATAAGCCAGACTATAGCTATTTGAGGAGACTCTTCCGGGATTTATCCATCCGTGAAGGTATCCACAAATAATACTTCTAAAGTTGCTTGCCCATCTCCATATTTTTCTTACATGCTTTCTTTTGAATACTTGCAGGGTACCAGCATGATCATGTATTTGATTGGACTGTAGCAAGGCAAGCTGCAGACAATAATAGATTGCGAGTATGTCTGCTACTCCCTTTTTCTGGAAATTGCTACTAGTGCAAGTTTTACTGTGCTGAATGTGTACCATTTTTTCCTTGCTACCAGCTGAGTGGGAGAGGTGGGTCAGGAGGACCATCTGCAGACCGGGCTGCAGGTTTGTTAGTTGCAACTCGTTTTGAAGGTTACATTTAGGAAATTAGCATGGTGGAAACCAGGGTGCTCAAATTTACTTGTTTGCTTTTACAGTGAGACAGGATGTTCCGGATAGATATCCGGGTCCAGTTGATGCATTTGGTAGAAGAATCAGCTCTGGTTCTGGCCTTTATGGAGAACATACAAAGCACAGAACTCTATTGGATACACTTTTACCCAAGACGGTGAGAAACTCTCAACCCAATTCTATTGACATTTTAGTCTGGATAGTTGTCAGTGAGTGATATCTCATGCTTAGGTGATAAATGGGATAATTTTTTCTTTTTGTGAGAACATCAGGACACTGCAAATGTTGGTAGAACAGGAGGGCAAATATGTTTTTTATTTTCCTGGGCGCTAGCTAACTCCCTCCGCCCTAGGTTGTTTTGGTATTTCTAGATTCATAAGTTTTAGTTTTACTATGGATGTAGACATAGATATATTTAGGTGCATAGCAAAATGTTGTAAACCTTGAAATGCCAAAACAACCTACAATTGGGCCTTACTATATTTCTGTACCTGTCATCACCAGGGTTTTAAAAACCAGTCAGTATTCGCGAAAACTGCTCCTATCGGGCCGGCTTGATAGGGAAAACCGCTGGTTTACCGAGGTTTGGACCGGTCCAACCGAAGCTAAAAAAACAACCTTGATTAACCGGTCCGTTTTTTGGGGTTCGAAAAACCTGCCCGGTTCCGGTTTTGTTGACCCTGGTCATCACAATAATGTGATTGTGTTCTAAATAATTGAATTCCTTGGTTCCCCTGCCTTCCCTTTTTCTTATTTTAGTCTGGATGGTGGTAACTTTTATACTTGCATCAATTTTCACCATGTATTCTCCATGGTGATAACTTTTATACTTGCATCAATTTTCACCATGTATTCCAGACTGTTGATTCGGATAGAAGAAGGCCGTCATCATCTCGGAATGGAAGCACGTCAAGGAAGGCCCTTCTTTCAAGCAGCAGAGGCTCTGGAGATCCCAGTGACCTGAATCGCAGTAGCCACCAACTCCCAACCAGCAGTGGCAGCAGCCGTCCATCAACTAATCAAAGGCTTCACCAGTCAACAGGACTTGAGGGCAGGACCTCATCATTCCCGAAACCAGGAAGATTTGTTCATGATGATACCACTATGAGGAACTTCGAACGCCTTACTATCAGTGCAGACAGGAGGAAATGAAAATTTTAGTTCCCCAGGTGATGCTGGATGAGCAAGTTAAATGAGTGCTATGCATGATACTGCAATCTGCACAAAATGATTCTCATCGAATGTTGGCGCAGATTTTAATTCAGTGGGCTGTCTTTCAAATGGCCACAACCCATAGAAGCATACTGCACTGTTAGGACCCGCGGTATTGGCGGCAGTGTTTAGCCGCGCGGGTCAAAATGATGTTAATGTTGACTGATATTTGTAAAATGCCAGTGGAATAATACATTTCTGTAGACTTGCATTACCTTTAGTTCTGTGAAAGTTGAACTTTGTCTATACAAATTGGATTCAAATTTCTTTTTTCAGAAAACATGTTCCGTTTACATTTATATTTTTCTTAATACAACTGAACTCGTATTGTTAATTTGTGTTAGTACAATAAAGCTCATAGGATCCTCCTTTTGCGTAGATCATTGTTAAACAATTTTGAGAACCGAGATGCAAGTCCGTGGAACAACAGTGGGAACGTGAATACGTTTAGGTGGTATCGCCAGAAAATTTACTTTATCCCTTTATCCAAACCAGGAAATTTTCCCTGAACTTTATCTGAGAAAAAAAAGCCTAGTTGTAACTTCTACAATCGCCGTAGGAGTAGCATCAGTTACCACTTTACAGTCCAATGCGTAATACCAACTTCTTTCACCCACTTTAGAACGATTGCATTGATTCACAATTGGAAAATTTTAGCTGGGCTTTCCAGATTTCAAATTCACCCACTTTAGAACGACCACATTGATTTGCATTCAAAAAATTTTAGCTGAGCTTTCTGGATTTCAAACAACATACATATACTTTTAATCTATATTCCAATTCCAGTGACGGTCTACACGGAGATGTATTGAACCAGACAAGAATCCTTGTGACACAATGAATTCAGCAAAAAATTCCTTGGGTACGACAAAGCATTTGTCGAAGAGAGCCTTTTATTTTAGTCAGTACCACTATTGGCAGCACATTAAAAATCTAAATTAGTCTGTTACCAGAAAAAGTTAGACATCATTCGAGATTTCAGTTCTAGAGATAAAAAAGTCCTACCATGTGTTAGAATCACGGTAACAAACAAACATGTTAAAGAGTATATACATACACATGAATACACTAAACAGGCGACTAGCAGTACATCAGCTATAGATAGCTACAATCAAACCAATCCTCCACAAATGTCATTTGCACGGCTATTCATTCAGTTATATCAAAGCAGAGTTTTGCTTCATCCCAGGGGCCATTGATCTCAAACTTGTATTCTTGAATCCTAATAAGCCAGTAAGGGCAAACGATCGAAATAAAAACAAGAAGTGCCAACAGTAGAATGAAGAACATTCGGTGCAATTGGTATGTGACACTCAGGGTGACAACCATCAATGCGAAGGAGAACATGAGATGAAGCCTAAAGTGGTACTTCTTGACACAGAATGTAATGAGGGGTGCAAACAGGAAGACTTGCAAGGAGAAGAGCATGATCGCAAAGACATGCAGCCTTGATGGCAAACGCGAAGCCACAAGGACAGATGCTACTATTGATGCATTCAAGGAAATGTTGCTGGTTAACTTTGGATTGTTGAGTGCTCCTGGAGGCCTTATAGTTGAACCAGAATAATCATGCAGAAAGAGATGAACCAGCAGAAGAGATACAGCAAGGGCCCATATTGAGTCTGAACTGATTGACCTAGTGAGAGTATGATAAATTGGCGCAAGAACATAAAGACCACTGATGAAGAATGATATGTTGAGGACGTACTTTGTCAGAAGCTTAAGAGAGAATGGACAAGTTGTGAGCAAGAGGACAGAAAAACCAACCAGTAGGAGACCAACATCTAGCTTGAGAAGAGTGGTCTCATCAATGTCCAAGTTCAATGTGAGGGTCCATGTTGAAACAACGAGAGCGACGATGCAGAGATATTGCGAAATGGAGACGGAGTCAATCATCACTTTCAGAAGGTCTCTCTTGACGACATTGGCATTCATAACCATCTCCTCGAGGAACGACTCGTCGGTGTAGTTGTCATCATATCCTGGTTGCCTTCCCCCATAGGCAACTTTTCTCCACATGGGCTGTAACCTGATCCGGTTTCCATCGCTGCTCTTCATACTGTACTGCAGTGATTTCTGCTCCAGAAGAAACAGGCTCAGAGCCATGTCAAAGGACACAGATTGGTAGCCATCGAGATGCCTTCAGTGCTCAAACTTGCATTTGTCTGGCACGAGTTGCCCACTGCTAAAAGAAAATGCTAAGTTAATCACCTCCAATTTCAAGCAGCTAACAGTAATACGTAGCCAAGTATCAAAGGATTTTAACCCAGGGTATGCCTAGCCACAGCTCCAATATGCAATTAGGCGCAATTCAATTCACAATTCGGTAACACAACTATACAGTTCTCTAAACAATTTGGTATACAAATAAATAACCAACATTATGATAATATATTTAAGAGGTCCCATAACACCTTAAATTTGACACATAAGTTCCAAACTTGTATAGTTACAATATATGCAGTTTAAAAATAAGATTAGGTCCTGACAAAGCTAAGCAATTTCCTAATCAGCAATCACATGTCAATATGTCCAGGTACACACAACGTTTCTAACTGGAATGATGGTTATAATTGGACTAGTTTGTGCTGTGCGTGACTGCGTGTTACAAATTCACAAGTTTCAGAACCACAGCCCTCAGTTTCGGAAACAGAGACTCGCAACACATCCGCAAATCACATTTCGTAAATTGCTCACCTTAGCCTTCAGTTGCTGCTGGATCCAAATCAGAGAGGAGAGGGAGCTGGACTGTGGACTGTCTGAGAAGAAGGAAGAACGGGGTCTGGCTGTCCGGGGAAGTGCATGCAACGCCGCAGCCGCAGGCCTCCAGGCTCCAGGATGCCCGCCAGCGGGGCGCTGCCAGCCGCCTAGGATGGAGCGCCTGCCGTTGGCACGCCGCACTGCGCCAGCGCGCACCCACCAACGGCCGCACGGGGACGGCGCTGGGTGCTCGCCGCTCGGCTCCTCTGCCGCCGCCGGTGTGGACCTAGGGATGGGGGGGGGGGGGGGGGGGGGTCTTTGGGAGAAGAACGGGAGTGGAGAGCGAGCAGAGCGGCAGCCGCAGGATATTGGGCCTCAGCGGGGTGAGTTCGATGGATGCTACGGTTCTTTGGGCTGCATGTGGGAAGGAGCCTGTTATTCTGTGGGGTGCCCCCCCCCCTAAATATACATAGTACTCCCTCCCCAGTGCGACGCTACCCACCAGAGTTCAAATCCTGGTGCTCGCACCTTTTCCTGGATTTTATAGGATTTACCGGTGTTATGCGTTAAGTGGTAAGCGACGTTCCCGTCGACGACGAGGCGCCATTGGTGACTTCGAGAATCTCTAGATCTGCCGGTGCTCGGTCCTTCGGAGGTGCTCATAGGGGTAGGGTGTGCGTGTGTATTGTGAGCGTACGTGTATTCATAGGGGTGAGTGTGCGTGTGTATTGTGAGCGTCTGCGGTGTACTATGTAATTCTAAAAACATAGTACTCCCTCCGTCTCTATATGTTAGCATTTGAAGAGTTCAAGCGATCGTCGCCGGTTGGCGCCTCGTCCTTCTCCTCACCGACCCCTCCAGTGCTAGTGGTCGATGTGCACCTCCCCGGCTCCCTCTTCCTCGCTGCGGCAGCGGCGGCTCGCCTCCTCCGCCCGAGGCCGCTGCCGTTGCCGGACCCCGCGACAGATGAGGGGCACAACGGAGGGTCATGGTTTCCCCTCTCGATCTCCGCTGAAGCTGAGGTGGCGGCGGCTTCTCCAGAGCCTGTCCGCGAGGAGGGTGGCATGGGACAACGGTGAGGTCGCCGGAGCCGCTCCTCGAGCTCCGCACCGCGTCCAACTAGGCGTCCTCGGCGCGCACCAACGTGTCCACCTCCGTGTCGCCCTGCCGGCACAGATCCGACACCAGCACATCCGTCATCGACGTCGCGGTGCTCGGCCGCCTACTCGTCGCCGCCGCCACGGTGGAGGTGCTGGTTGTGAGGACTGAGGAGGCACCAGCACCCCTGCTCCACGCGTCGACGGTGAAGGCAGCGGCGGCGCTAGAGGATCCGTCTGGGCACCTCCTCTCTACCCGTGGCGTCCTCTCCCTCTTCTCTGGGCTCCGACGGTCCCTCCCTCACCGTGTTGGCACCCTCCCTCCGCCTCCCGCCGGACTGATGGCCAAGGGTGACCGCGGTGGCGAAGATCGACGAGATTCGCGGCTAAGTAGAGGCGAGAGGAGGATTTTTTATTGGGAAATCCTATGTGCAGGGGAATCCTATGTGTGTGGGACCCACATAGCTACTCCAAATGTTTAGATTTGTCCACCAACTGCTGTGCACCACGGCGGCCGCCGTGGGCCACGACGCTTACAACCCAACCGCCGTTCCCCACGACAATTGGTGGCCGGCCACGGCGGCTAGGCTCAACCACCATGTGCCACGATGGCTAGGCCCAAACGCCGCGGGCCACAGCGGCTGGGGTCGTTTTATTTTTTTTATAAAACTTTATTAAATCTAGTAGAAAATTAAGATTACAACACAATCACAATAGGATCCAGTTCAAATGTTACAGATTTATAACACTGCAGAAAAGATTACAACGTCTTAAAAAATGACAAACTTCAGCCATTCTTGCGATGTGACGACGAAGGTTTATCTTTCCTTGCACCTTTTGTAGCTGGTGGATTAGCAACAGATGGGTCTGCTGGTGGAGCCTAAAGACCACCATAAGGAGGTTCCTCTCCTCTTGCAATGGCATCTGCAGTTTTTCTTTGCAGATAAGGAAGCATGTCTGGTGGAGTATAAAAAGCATCCCAAGGAGGTTCTTTCCTCTTGCAATGACATCTGCAGTTTTTTCTTGCATATATCGAAGCATGCCTCTTTCGAGTGTGCTCATTTTCTTCGGATCAGGTGCCGCATTTGTGTTTTCCCCTTCGGATGACCACCACCATTACCATCCTCACCCCCTCCGCCGGCGGAAGTAGACATCTCTAGTTACACAAAATCATAACTAATTATAGTATTCTAAACTACTTAAACTAATTACATGCAATAAATAAAGAGAGTAAACATACCTAAGAGGGAGGAGCAGCCCTTGGGGAGAGGTAGGCGGTGGCAGGGTCGGGTAGGACGGCTTGTGTCGTCGCCCTTTATATAAGCGCGACATCCGGATCTACCACGTGGTCCACGACAGTTGCTTTTCAACTTCAGTGATGCACGATCTCAAACCTACTGCCTACTGTACTGCCGCAGTTGCTTTTCTGCGAGTTGTTTTTTTAACTTAATGATTAATTTTTTGTTTTTTAACTTTATGACAAAGAAAACTAGGTTGTAGTAAAAAAAAGCGAAGTGACATACTAAAAATAGTCATGATCACATATAACAACACTCCTGTACAAACAATATGCGACGTAATCTAGCATCGCCCGTTCTTCTTGAGCAGCCTGTCAGCTCGGACCGCAGCGTGTGTCTGCCCGCGAGGGTACATCAACGGGTCACATGGGTGGATCTGCTGACGCCTAGCATCCAGTCGGCTGCGGTGTCGCCATCGCTGCCGCCGACGCTGCAACCTCGTGGGACGACCCTGGCAGCCCTCCTGGAGACGGTTGTGCCCCACTGCTCGCGCTTGGCAGCTGCGAGTGTGACGCCCCAGGTTTTTAATCACCGTCATTAACGCTAATGACCGGATCAGCCGAGTCAAACCGGTCAAACACCGGTCAAACCTAGGTCAACCTGGGCCATCACCCCGAAAACCTCGCCAATGAACCCTAATGAACCCCTCAACCAAGTTTGCACACACCCGTAGTCGACCCTTGGTCAACGACACGGTCAAAACCGGCTTAACCGTTGACGTCAGCGAATGTCGTCCGGAACTTTTGCCGCGTTCCCCAAAATTCACCTAAACACTTAAAAATCTACCTTTACGAAAGTAGTCCATCTTGTTGAGGGACACAACTTTCATGTAGATTGGCATTTCAAATTTTGAGTGGAAATTGGTGAAAAACTCGATCGACTGGCAGTACCTCCTGTTTTCCAGGACAGGCCGGCATTCGATGTTGGCACGACGTTCCTGCAAAATCCGTTGAGAAAAACACTAGACGGCCTTTACAAAAGTTGTAGAGGGTAGTTAGATCTACAACTTTCCTGCTGACCACATGTTGCACTTCAGTTCAAAATTTTGGAGAAAAACTAATTCGAACAGCGGCAGTCTGAGCAGAATCTTGCCGGAGCGCGACGTCGCGCGCGCGCGCGCCCGCGCCGCGCCACCCCGCGCGCGCGCGCGCACGCCGCACCCCCGCCGCCCCGCCTCGCCGTTCGGGCCGCCCGCGCCTCCCGAGGCTCCACGTTTTCTCACGCACGCGCACACCCCGAGGCGTCTCGGAGTCATCCCTGCCTCGCACGCCGCGCCCGCACCCCCCGCGCCGGCCGGTCCGTCCGGTGCCACCCCGCCACGGGCGCGCCAACCAAGGCTCGCGGAGTACGCACGACGTTAATGCGGGCAAGCCCGAGCGGCCGAAGCAAAGACCCCCCCTCTCCCGCTCGCCGCCTATAAAGCTTGCTCGCCACCCCTCCTCACGCGCGCCAGGCCGTCCTCCGAGCCGCCATGGCGGCCTGCGCGGGGAGCTCGCGGTCCCAAGCCGCTCCCGACCAAATTGAGTGCTTCACCACCACCCCGGACCTCCACTCCAACCTCCCGGACCCCGCCTCTTGCCCCGCCGGAGGTGCGGCCACGCCGGACTAGCGGCTCCGGCGGCGGTCGCCGCCTCGCTCCGCCGACGGCACCGTCCGGTGGCGCCTCCGTCCCGAGCAAGCCCGAGAATCGAGCCATTAGGGCCGTAGGACCTTTCCCCGCCCGCGCCGCCGGACATGGCCGCCGGCTCGCCGGATTTTGGCGGACCGGCGCCGGCCGGCGCCCGAGGACCCGATTGCGAGTCCCCAAAACTTTCCAGGGGTCCATCTGCGCAGCAAGGGTAAATCTGTAGCACTTTTAAAATTTCTAGGGGCCCCTGTGTAAGAATGGATCTTCAATAGTATACTCCTTTCTGCAGAAACTTGTAAATTGCGTAGAAAATCACAGAAAAATCGGAAAAATGTGAAACCAATTTTGTTGGATTCGTGGTGAATTATTCTACAACTTTTGTTATTCTGGCCTGAGCTAAGTCCTTTTAGTTTTTGCATGAAAAATACAAATGTGAAAACCCTAGATCTGCAATATCGCAAAAACCATAAATCTTCTGTAGCTAATTTTTGGATATGTTGTGTGTTAGGTCATGACTAGCTCCTATGCCAAAAATTGTACAAAGTTATGATGTAAATATTTTTCTAAAAATGTTTTTATATCTCTGGCAGATCTGCATAAATGATTTTTCATGTTAAAAATATTTATGTTCTTAAGGCCAACTTGTGCACACTGTCTTGTAATACCAAAATACACATCTTGTGAATTAATCATGAATTTTGGATTAACAGAAATAATTATTCTTGAATTATGCATGTTTTCCTTTGTAAATTAATAAACCAAGTTCAGTAGAGATTCTATGTGAACATGCTCGCTTTTTAGACTTGTTTAGGACCAGAGAGCATCCACAAGAAAGTTTGGGTCATTTTGATGCTTAATTATTTTTATATGCATTTAAGTTGAATCACTAGCTAGCCTTTGTTATTTTCAATAATATTTAATTTCCTAGCATCCAACACTTACATGTGGGTCCAATGGACCAGTATATGTGCTAGTAGGCCTAATAAACACTCATGCAATTTTTGGTAATTTAATTGTTTAATAAATGGCTTAAATGCCCTTTTAATATTAAAGGGAAATTAAATAAAGAAAATCCTTAATTAAATCTTTTTCCTTTTTGAAAGAATTATTTAATATAAATAAAAGAAATATACTTATCAGCACTGATAAGAGAGTAATTCATAAATAAGATATTAATTACACCCTTGTTGGTGAAGATAAAAGGAAATGGAGCTTTCACATGAAATGATAGGCTTAATAAAAACCTTTATTCAAATGAGGAATAAAAGAGTAACCCATGTACAACAAATGACTTCCTCAAATAGAAACCTTAGATAGATGCTTGTTAAAGTGAATATGACCAACTAGAGTTGGATAAGACAACAAACTATCACATCACCTAAAGTGCATTGCATTCCGTGTAGATCTTCCGGGCGGAGATTACTCCCTTGTCCCGGAAACCGAGGAAGGCGGAGCGGAAGGTTCTCTGCAGTACGTGGAAGTACTCGACACCGAGGGTGCCCAAGCTAACCTAGCTGACGAAGGCAAGCTCTGGTGCATCTAACCCAGTTTTCAAATTCTTTATTCAATTATCTATGGATGATTGTGCATTACGTTCAGGAGTTGAATGAAACCCTAGATGCATGATCCCTAGGTACCTTTGTCCTTACTAGTATGCTAGGTCGATAGCTGCTAAGCTATAGGACCGTTACAAGTCGAGTGATGACCTCACTCATGAGAATAGGTCCCTAGATAGGAATCATACTATATCCTTAAATGGATTGCTCACGTGGTAAGAGCATGGGATCTGGGCTCCGGTCCAGTGGTTATGTGGGTTAAGTCTTTGAACGTACTAAGCACATGCCGGTTATGGGGCCGGTAAACCTAGTACCATAATGAGGCGGTTAGGGATCCTACCGTTACTACTCTTGGGATTCGCTCTCACGGCTCGCCACCGGTGGTGTATGGTGACTCCGGGTATCTCGCGGGGTATGCCGGATAGCCTGCACCAAAGACTGTAAGATTCGATCCCGACCCGAGGATTTATGGGGACGGTCTGGGGAGTTGTCCTCGCGGGGGCAGCCGACCGTGTGTTTGGGTCTACATTGCAAGGTTTAAATCAATCGATTGTCGGCCTCTCACCGTTACCCGAGAGTACTTACTCCACTAGTCATGTGATCCCTAATGATGGAAGTTGATGAACTTTATGCTTGATTAATTGTATTGTACAACTATGTTTGTATTAGTTGGCTAATGTAGTAAAGAATAAACCTACTAGAACTTGTGCTAAAATCTTGAAAATAAGGACCTACTCTTTGTTACTTTTTAGCAAAAGCAACCCAGTAGCCAAAAAGCCTTTCATGGTCTAGAATTGGTGAAGTAGTTATCACCGACGGGTAAGTCTTGCTGAGTATTAGTATACTCAGCCTTGCTATAATGTGTTGATCCAGGTAATGCCTTAGTGATGTGTGGCCCGGTGAGATCCCGCCCGGCTGGGAGCTGGAGTGGGTGGAGGACGACTACTGAAGCATCATGGATGGCCTCCCGTGGTGACTTTGCTGCCGCTAGTTAATTTCCGCTGCTTTTCGAAAACTCTGAACTGTTTTGTCATGACAAAAACTATGGTTTGTAATAATTAAACCCTTCAGGGTACGTATTTGAACTTGAATGTTGTTGTATCTCTGGACTCGCCTTCGAGTGAGTTTTAATGCATATATTCGATCCTTGTGCTCTCAAGTGATTTACCGGGCGTTAACCCGGCGACTTACGACAGGATGGTACTTTATTATTGCTTAATGACCAAAGTGGATCGGTCTTAGGCGCTAGTACGGTACTTTCCTGGGCGGGTTGTCACAGCGAGCCTCCTTCCTGCGCCCCACCGCTCGCTCCTGGCTGCGTCCCTGCTCCCTCCTGAGTCCATGTGGGTGGCGCACCTCCTAGCTACGACCCTCCGAGCTCGTCCTACGACTGCAAACCCTGCAAGAAGTCGAAGTTGATGCCCAAGTCGTCGAACTCGGACTCGGACGCTCCGGCCTGGTCCCCTAGGGTGGAGTCAGGAGTGTCAGTGCTACCGTCGTAAAATGGAAGAAATAGTATTATTAAATCATGTATCCTAATTAATACAATCTAGTATTTGTATATGCTTCGACATAGAGTTGTGGTCATTACCCGACGGAAGAACAACACCAGTGGACGAGGAAGGAACTGGTGCTGCTGCTCGTGCTGCTAGTATTGGTGCTGGTACAGGTGCAGGTCCTCGTAGTGCCGGTCCTGGCCTTCTTGGTGGTGGTGCACGTGTAGGTGCAGGACCTCTAGGAGAAGGCCTAGTGGAGACATCCTCAAGCGAGGATGCGCCGGGGAGAAAGCCGCCTGGCAGGGTAGCCGTGACGAGGACCACGGTGTCGTGTGGGAACGACCAATCGAGGCAGAGCTGGAGGACGACTGGGAGTACCGTGGAAACAGTGGTAGAGTCGGGTTGTTGCGGTAGTTGACCGCGGCAAGGAACCTCGTGGTAATGGCACCCATCCTGTGGAACGTCTCCTCGATCTCCTGGTGTGACATGAAGTTCAGCCCCTTCGACTCCTTACAATACGTGAAAGGTCCGGAACCACGTCGAACTGCATAAGAAATTATTAGTAAATGCTAGAATGTAAAGTACCATAAGGAGATAAACTAATTTTCTACAATTTTGAAAATAGATAAACAAATTTTCTACATTTTCTAAACGAGATAAATTAATTTTCTAAAACTTCTAAATAAATTAAAGTAAAATCAACAATTTTCACGGCAGATAAACTAATTTTCTAGAATTTCTACGCATGCTAAAGTACTTTCTACAATTTCTATAACAGATAAACTAATATTCTAAACACACTAAAGTAATTTAGACAATTTCTACACATGCTAAAATAATTTCTAGAATATATAGAACAGATAAACTAATTTTCTGTATTTTCTAAACAAGCTACAATTATTTCTATAATTTCCACAATTTCTAGAAGTGATAAACTAAGTTTCTATATTTTCTAAACTAAGAAACTTATTTTCTAAATCTAAACTAATTAAATTAACTAATTTCTAAATTTTATAATCTAAAAACTAAATTTCTAAATCTAAATCTAAATTTCTACACTAATTACACTAATTAAATTAATTAAAAAAAACATACATACCTGGAAGGAGAGAGGGGCAGCTCCGACCGAAGGGAGAGAGAGCAGCGACAGGCGTGGGGGACGGCGACCGCCGTCGCCCTTTATATAGGCGCGGTTGCCGCCGTCCGCCATGGCGGGAATGAGCTACCGTCATGGCCCACGATGGCCGCAGCTGTTACCGCCGTGGACCACAGCGGTAGGGTGCCGCGAGGCCCACAATCTGCAGCCGACCGTTGGCGGTCACCTTACCGCCGTGGATCACGGCGGTTAGAGGTGCGGACGTCGTGGGCCACGGGGCTGTGGCTTACGTCGGTTGATGTTTATTTTTGTTAAATTTTCAAACGGTCGTATAAATTTGCAAAATGATGTGTTCCAATTGAATGGAATCTCTCCACTCCCCCGCGTGGTGGTGTAGCCATGGTGACTCGGAGTAAGCCCTCCCCTCTCCTCGTCGGCTGCCATGGCAGGTCTCTCTGACCTGGACTTTGCGCCTGGCCTGCACATCCAACGTGTGGTGGAGGAACGTTTCTTCTCTCCGGTTAGTTTCCACCCCTCTTCCTCTCGGGAATTCTTCTTGGTGGTCACCTTCGGTCGCTCAGCCATTCGCCTCATTGAAGATTCGGTTTCTTTGATCCTGCAATCGTGCTCGGGTGGTGTGGCCAAGGATTTCAAAGTTGCTCATCTCTCTGGAATGTGTTTCCGGTTTTTGGTTTTCTCCAAATCTGTTGGTTTCCTGGTGTATAATCTGAAGTTTTACAAGTGTCCTAAATTTGCGGCTTTCTTTGATCTTTGGGGAGACGGTGGCCCCAATTGGATCCGTGAACATCATCGCTGTCTGGAGGAATCAGAAGCCTCCTGGACCTACGTTGGTTCCTAATCAAAGCATTCTTACGCTGACACTATTAAACAACACTTGCCTAATCGTAGCAAGCCATCAGTTTTCTCAAGGCTGGATTTCTCCAAAGTTCTTGATCCTAATCTCGCTCCGGTTCGTGTGAAGAGCGCGGCGCAATCTTTGGCCCTTAATCAGTGGAGAGGTTTTAGGTTTCCCCCTAACCAGCCTGCAAAGCCTGCTTTAAATTTTAAACCGTCCCCACAGAGTTTGGGGCGTAATCGTTGTTGTTTCTGCTGTTTAGCTCTGGATCATTTGGTCAAGGCTTGTACTCAGCAGGTCCGGTGCAAATCGTGCTACAAATATGGTCATGTCTCGCGCACATGTCTCTCTAGGAAACCTTCCCCTTTCGCTTTTCGGCCGAAACAGCAGGGGCCACAAAATCCGTCTGAGCCAGGATCGGTTCCCTTAAATGCTCAACACCCCCCTTTTAGCTCGCCGCAATGTGTCGATTCATCTTCTTCCCCCAATCTACCGGAGCGAGCCAAGAAAACCCCACCTTCCTCCTCGGAGGATTCGCCTCTCCCACTGCCACCCAAAGGCTCCCCCCAATGGCGAACTACGCTATTGATCCTCGTCCCCATGCTCCTAGGGGCTTTGAGGTCATCCTGCATGATCCCGCAGAGCCGCCTCGTCGTCTCGTCGTGTACCTCGGTGGGTACATGGACGCCTTCAACGAGGACGTCGCCATCGCCCTTCTTATTCTGGCGGTGGCTAAGGAGGACTTCAACCTGATGGCAGCCATGATCAAGGACTACTTCATCCACACGCACCGTTCGCCTGATGGAGGTACAACCCTGTGTTATGGGCGATGCCTACATTCGGTTCAGTAGCACCGTGGAGCGTGAGCATTTTTTGGATGGGATCTATCAGCTTACGCCTGAGTATCAGATGCACTTTGTTAAACTTGATGAAGCTGTCAATGCTCGCGCCCATGATGCTTCTAGGGAAGCTTGGGTTATGCTCCTGAAATATCCTCTTGACACCAAGAACAACACCTGTGTGGCAAAGGCGGTAGAAGGGTTTGGTCTGCTCAGGTACTGGCATGACAAGAACTATAAGGCACACATAGTGGTGAAAGTTCTTTTGAAGGATGATGCACAGATCCCTCATGACGTCACGGTCACTGTTGGTTTGCCGCCGACTATGAGATCTTGGACCTCCCCTGTGTTTGCTCTTAAGAGGAAGAATGCCACTTTGCTGCAAGATGAGGATGAACTCCCTGAGTTAGGCCCTCTGCAGTCTGCACCCTCTGCTAGTGGGGCCGCCACGTTGGATGGGGCCCAATTTAGTGGAACCTTCATCAGTTATGCAAGTTCCTATAGAACAACAAGCCGATCATTTGGTGGGTGATCTACAAGCTGCTGATAAGCACTCTGCCGATGGGGTTCAGGATGCTGTCTTGGCTGCAAATTTGTTCGATGCTCAGAATCCTCTGCTGGATCAGCTGGTTGATCCTGTGCTGGAGCATGTGGTGGAGCCTATTCAATTTTTTGTTGACCCCGTGTTGGAACCTGCTCAGCTGTCCTCCAACCCTGTGGTGGAATCTTCTCCTGTTGATGTTGTTCCTGAATCTCAAGAGGGTTTGGTTGTTCTCTCTGAAGCTGCCCTTGCTGTTGCTCCTGCTACTGTGCCTCGGGGGAGCCCTCCACCGCTGACTCCTCTTGCTGTAGTCCTCCCCAGCTTAGTAAGTGTTAAAGTGCTCACTCTTTTGATCATGCCCAACATCCCCTCTCTGATTCAACATTTCTTTTATCGTGATCTGAACCTGTTAGACTCTGATCCAGACATTCTCATTCCCCCCTATATTGTGGATATTGGTCTTCTCTCTCACTTGGCATCCATCCTTTTTGTTCAGGATGATGCTCCATCAGTCTTCAGTCCTCAGCTTCCTGATGGTGGTCTTCCCTTGGTGTCATAATCTGGCAGCGACTCTGATGATGATGAAGTGGTGGTCATTGAAGGGCCCATTACCACTTCTACCCCAAAGAAGCGTCATGCTCGCAAGCTCAAGGAACCCCTCCATTCCAAGTTCCTCCATCGTAGTTCCAGGCTGAACTAGGACAAAGCCGGCTTCCGTACCAAAGACGATGCCCTTCTACTCTGCGGCTGCGAACCCACCCTTCTACTCTGCTGAAGCCCAGAATGCTTCTGATGCTGCTCCCTACCTTCCTGTTGCCAGTGTTCAGGGGATGGCGACTGGCTTCCTTCAGATTCAGCCTAGTGCTGTCTCTGCAGCTGCTCTTCTAGATCTTGATCTTGATGATGATGCCTCTTCCATGTAATAGGTTCAGTTTAGTGCTGCTAGTAGTTGGTGCCACTGTGTTGGCCTCTTTTGTTGCATCCACCTATCTTTCTCGTACCTTTAGTTCAAACTATCTTGATCATTCTGAAACCTTTGGCTGGATGCTGGTGGTGAACCTTTTAATCCTTTTGAAAGTTTGGTGTGGCTATCCCTGATTTTTGTTGCTTCTGAGTTGCGCTCTCAACCTCATGTGTTCCTCCTATTGGTTGCATAATGAGTAGACAGAGATCCTTTAATATTCTGGTGTGGAATGTTCGTGGGATTAATTCCCAAGGCAAATGGGATGCTCTTCGGGACAAGATCACTGAAAGTGCTGCCTCAGTGGTCTGTTTGCAGGAAACAAAGCGAGAGCACTTTGATTCTTCTTACCTTCGTAAGTTTTGTCCAAGATAGCTTGATAAATTTGCCTTCCAGCCCTCGGTGGGTTCTTCTGGGGGTCTTCTTATTGTCTGGAATGGTGCTCTTTTTGATGGGGTTCTCTTGCAATTCAACAGTTATGCCATCACTGTCAAGCTAACTAGTCAGCTTTCTGGGTCTTGCTTCTGCTTAACTAATATTTATGGTCCTAGCACTTCTGATGGAAAGGCAACTTTTATTAATTAGCTTTATAACTTTGACACTGCTGGTTTTTCTGATTGGATCCTTGCTGGTGATTTCAACCTAATCAGATCTCCTAATGACAGAAATAGAGGTGGGGGAAATGTTGATGACATGCTTTTGTTTAATGATCTTATCCAGCGTCTGGACTTGGCAGAAATCAACTTCCATGGTAGAAGATTCTCCTGGAGCAACATGCAACAAGATCCCCTGCTTGAGAAGTTGGACTGGGTTTTCACCTCCTCTTCTTGGGCTCTTTTATATCCAGACACCTCGGTTCAGGTCTTAAGGAGGTCCATTTTAGATCATTGTCCCTTTCTCATCAAGATTGGCACCCACATCCCAAAGTCTACTGTTTTTCGGTTTGAAAATTATTGGTTGCAGTTTAGTGATTTCCTTTCTGTAGTGGACCTTCACTGGAACACCTCGCCTTATTTTGCTAATGCTGCTCAGACTGTCAATGCAAAGTTCAAACAAGTGAGGGCTGGTTTGAGAGCCTGGAGTAAGAATTTATCCAAGATCAGTAAATTAATTAATAATTGCAATTTTGTGATTGCTCTTCTTGACGGACTTGAAGATCAGAGGACTCTCAGTAGGCCTAAAAGTGCCTTCAGACGTATTGTTAAGCTCCACTTAGCTTCTCTGCTTAAAGCTAAGAGAATCTATTGGAAACAAAGGAGCACGTCCAGGTGGGTTGTCTTTGGGGATGAAAACCAGCTTGTTCCAAACTATGGCAACCTATTCCTACACAAAGAAGTACATCACCTCCCTTACTTTGGAAAATGGAACTACTATTTTTGATCATGATCAAAAAGTTGCTGCCATTTGGCTCTCTGACAAAGACAGATTGGGTGTTTCTGAATTTTCAGACATTCTTTATGACCTTTTTGAACTCATTCAGGCTGTGGATCTACCTGTGTTGGATGATCCTTTCTCCCAAGAAGAAATTATTTCTGTTTTGAAAGATATGCCCTCTGATCATGCCCTAGGTCCTGATGGCTTTAATGGTGCTTTTTTCAAGAAATGCTGGGATATTATAAAGGTGGACATTCTCAGACTTTGTGCTGATTTTGTTCAGGGTAATCTCAACCTTGACAATATCAACAATTGTTTGATTGCTCTTATACCAAAGAAGGATAATCCAGAAACAGTGAGTGACTACAAGCCCATTTCCCTTCTTAATTACTCTTTGAAATTCCTCACAAAACTACTTGCCAATAGACTGCAGCTAGTAATCCTGAAAGTGGTTCATGAGAATCAGTATAGTTTCATTAAGGGGAGGACCATTCAAGATTGTTTGGCTTGGACTTTCCAATTCCTTCACATCTGTCACAAGTCTAAGAAAGACATTGTGCTGATTAAGCTAGATTTTGAGAAGGCATTCGATAAGATAGAACATGAAGTCATCCTGTAGGTTTTGCATCACAAAGGGTTTTCTGCTAAGTGGATAAATTGGATCAGAGCCATTATGTCATCAGGCTCCTCATCTGTCCTCCTAAATGGAATCCCAGGTAAACCTTTTAAGTGTAAAAGAGGTGTCAGACAAGGTGATCCTCTTTCTCCTTTACCTTTTGTTTTAGGGGTTGACCTTCTTCAGTCAGTAATTAATACTGAAGTTCTGCTGGGTAATATTTCTCACCCTTTGGGAGATGATTTTGGGGGTGATTTTCCCATTGTGCAATATGCAGATGACACTCTTATTATCATGCCAGTAGATCCTGTCCAGTTATCTCATCTAAAGGAAGTACTCAATACTTTTGCCTTCTCCACTGGGCTGAAGGTAAACTTTGCCAAATCCTTTCTAGTGCCTATCAATGTGGATGAGTCCAGATGGTCTTCTCTCACTGCTGCTCTAGGTTGTCAGCTGGGCTCCATGCCTTTCACCTATCTGGGTCTCCCTCTTGGTACCACTAGACCTGATGTGCAGGAATTCATGCCTATATTAACAAGATTGGAAAGACACCTCATGGGTATTTCTAGAATTCTGTCTTATGCTGGGAGACTTGTTCTGGTAAATTCAGTCTATTCAGCTGTGCCAACATTCTACCTCTGCACTTTGAAGTTGCCTTCAGATATCTTATCTCAAATTGACAAATACAGAAAACATGTCCTTTGGCATGGAGGTGATCTGACTAAGAAAGGGGGTTATCTGGTGTCTTGGAAGCAGGCCTGCAGAAGTAAGGAGGATGGTGGCTTGGGGATCATTAATTTGAGGATCTATAACACTGCTTTGTTGCTCAAATTTTTGCACAAATTTTATAATAAGCTGGATTTGCCCTGGGTGACACTTACTTGGTCCTGCCTCTATAGAAATGGTCCCCCCTCATGAGAGATCAGGGGTAGGTTCATTCTGGTGGAGAGACATCTTGTCTCTTTCAACAAACTTTTTTATGATTGCCTCATGCCTAGTGCAGAAGGGAGATACAATAGCCTTTTGGAAGGACTTTTGGGATCTTGGTGTTCTGAAATGGAAATACCTCAGCTTTTTTCCTTCTCCAGAAGAAAAAATCTTTCAGTACAATAATTTCAACTTTGGGATGCCATCAGATCCTTCTTTCTGCCTCTATCCCAGCAAGCCCATGAGCAACTTGAGGCAGTCCGGTTGGATATTCAGCTGCTAGCACTGTCTTCTTCAACCAAGGATGTTTGGACCTACATTTGAGGTTCGTTAGTTTTTTCATCCTTGGACCTACATTTGAGGTTCGTTAGTTTTTTTCTTGTAAAAAGGCTTAAAGTAGCCTGTCTGGTTCTCATCTAGCTTCTATTCTTTTCAAGTGGATGTGGCAATCGAGGGCTCAACCGAAGCATCTTTTCTTCTTTTGGCTACTACTCAAAGATAGATTAAATACCGGATTCATGCTGCACAGAAAGAATATGCATATGGATTTTTATCACCGTGTGTTATGTGTTGAGCATGTAGAGGAGGACATTATCCACCTTTTCTTTAACTGCCCTTTCAGCCAAGCCTGCTAGACCTTGGGAATTGCTTGGGATATCACCCTGGATCATCAAATGATGTTTCTCAAGGCAAGGGAAGACTTCAACTCAGTTATTTTCAGAGAGGTGGTTATCATTGCTTCATGGAATTTATGGTGTCATCGTAATGACATCATTTTTATGGTGCTTCTCTTTCTTTTTCCTGCTTGGCGTCGTGTTTTATTCAGGACTTAAAGGCGGTCACTTCGAAAGTTAAACCACAACTTAAGTTGAAACTTGACAGTTTTCTGAGTACTCCCTCTGTCCAAAAAAGAATGTCATTCTAGAAATTTTAGGACAGATTATTAAAGAGGTGAAATGACCTCAATTGCCTCTATTTATTTGCCATATTAGGTGCTAATTGATTGTTGCATGTCTACATGCAAATGCACACATACCAAATTAAGTAAAACGTCATTCTTTTTGAGACAAATTTTGAATCCTAAAACGTCATTCTTTTTGGGACGGAGGGGTAGTCTCTTATAGTCTTGCTTTTTCTCATTTTGGGCCTGAGGCCTTGTGAACTGCACATATTCTTTTTATATATATGAAAAAGAAAGGTAGGGGCCTTCCCTACTGTTTCGTCATTTTTTTTTCAAAATGATTAACAATATATAAAAAACTTCAACAGGGACGCAGTCGGGGTATGACGACTCGGAGTCGCGGTGAGATCTATTGCTTTCACTCACCGCTACTGTAGAAATGAAAAACGTGGTATGACGACTCGGAGTCGCGGTGAGATCTATTGCTTTCACTCACCGCTACTGTAGAAATGAAAAACGTGTTTCACCGTAAAAAATCTTAACTTTAAAACTAAGGCCTTGTTTGGCATAGCTCAGCTTCACCAGTAGAGCTGTTTTTTAGAAAACAACTTCATGAGCAACTTCATGAGCAGGGGAGAGCCATGCTTTTGCAGCTTCACCGTGTACTTAACTCTGTGAGAGTGAGTTTCCAGAGAAGCTGACCAGTGAACTGGGCAGAGAGCTGGCCGTTTGGCTATTGAAGTTGTGAAGCTGCTCGTGAAACCGCTCATGAAGCTGTACCAAACGGGCCCTAAGGTAGAGCCAGGAATTCATTTCTGTATCATTATTAGAGGGAGCTAACAATCCTAATCAAATTCAAACTTTTCGGTCGAGCAAGGAAGGGAGCTAACAATCCTAATCAAATTCAAACTTTTCAGTCGAGAAAGGATGGGAGCTAACAATCCTAATCGAATTCAAACTTTTCGGTCGAGCACAGAATTCATTTTTGTTTAGGAGCTAACAATGCTAATCAAATTCAAAATTTTCATGTGACAAAAACTCTTTGAGGGCCCGTTTGGTACAGCTTCATGAGCAGCCTCACCAGCAGCTTCACAACTTCAATAGCCAAATGTGCCCAACTCTCTCGCCCAACTCTCGGTCGAACCTTCTCGAAAACTCACTCTCACAGAGTTAAGCATATGGTGAAACTGCAAAAACATGACTCTCTCCCCCGCTTATGAAGTTGCTCATGGAGTTGTTTTCTACTCCCTCCGTCCCTGAATATAAGCATTCAAAGCATTCAAACTTAAGAAATAACGGAGCTGGTAAAAAACATCTATACCCCTCATTTTACACTATCCACCAACTTCTTTATTTTTGTCTTTATCCATAGGAATACTTATATTATAAGTAAAATTTTGAACTCTAGAAATGCTAACATCAAGGGACGGAGGGAGTAAAAACAGCTCTATAGTGAAGCTGAGCTGTGCCAGCCCTGAATGGTACGAGCAGGCAGTCAGCTCAGCCGGCAGTGTAAATCCTCAGTGCCGACGGATACATTTCATTAGGAGTGCCGAAAGATATTCATTAGGAGATCACGTGAAGGCTTCAACACAAACGAACACTTTCCTAGGCATATCATCTTACAAATCATACACAAAATAGCTAGCACAAATGCCGAATCTCACCGCTCACCAGCATCAAAGATCTAACGGAACCAAATAAATGCACATTGCACATTCATTGCAAACCAGGTTAATATAGACGCATCTCAGACTCAGCTACAAATGACCAGCAAACAAAAGATATTAGAAACAAAGGCACGTTGATCATTCATCACAAACTACCTTAGATATTCCATATCATTCATGACAAAATCTCCAGAGCACAGCCATGCTTGATAAAGGTTCGAAAAGGGTTCATAGGAAACAGAAGTACTAATTCTGGCTTTAACAACACTCCAACGAATTGCTGATCCAACATGAAACCAAAACCTCAACAAGCTATCCACCGTATGATACTCTAAGCAGTGGACGCCTTCTTGAGCTTGGCGAGCTCTTGCCTGATAGCTCCACCCCTCTGTTTACACAAGGAACAAAGTGTTAAAAAGCAATGCAGACAGCGCCGACAGAAACTAAAAACACAGGGAGCATCCTGACCTTGATCTTCGCCAGCATGACCTTGAACCTGTCAAAGTCATTGAGCGCTGCTCTCCTCTTCTGGACAATCAGCTTCTTGCCCCATGAGCTGTTCTCCCACTTGGTCTTCACATCTGGAAAAGGATAACAGGAAATCAATTAAGTGCCCTCTGCTCTGCTGTACAATCATCTAGAAGCTGCATAGAGCACACTAACGCTAGAGGACAGCACAAGCTTTATCATTACCAGCTTCCTCCATCGCCTTGATCAGAGTTGTCTTCTTAGGTACACGTTTGATGTCAATCTTGATGTCAGTAAGGGAGAGCCGCTTGAAGTTCATCTGGCACCTGACCATATCAGGGGCATCCACAAGTGCCTGGTTCACATAACAGATCAAGGCAATGAGAGCTTGGTCAATGAGGCATGACCACGTAATAGCAAAGGCACTGAAATTTGTAATTCGATAGATGATTTTTTCTCAAGTTTTATCTCCAAACACAAATAAGTTGGCTGACATTTGTTACTCCTAGTAAGGAATCTGACAAAACAATGGCATTGGTTATAAGTAACAGAAACAAGTTTGCCAAGCAATCCTAGCCTCGTTATATTGTTGCTAAGGCACTAAAAATCTGCCATCTGGCAAATAGCAAAACCGGTACAGCAAATAGGAATTACAGAAAGATAAACATATAGATTCGCTAGGCTACTCCGCAAATTAAAATGAATACAGTCTGGCGCTAAACACAGTCAACGTTTTACATTTCTCACGAAAACCATCAGCAATTATTACCACAGCTACAGAGCATGCTTGTAAAGCTCTAGATTGACATCACAAGAGCGAAAAAGAAACGCTGGAATTTAGGAGCGCTCGGTTTTTACCCTGTTCTGGTCGACCACGTCGACGATGACGACGAGGCGGCCATAGTCCTTGCCGTAGTTCACCAGGGCCACGCGCCCGATCTCCACGAACCTCTTGAACGGCTGCACGCGTAGCATAGGCAAAAAAACCCAGTCAGACCCCGCGCCGTTAAAAAACCGCCCCGGAACCAACACCTTTCAGCGGGATACACGTACCATCCTGACGGCAGTCGGGGAGGCGAGCGGCGGTGGCGGTGGCGGCGGCGCGAGCGGCAGTGAGGGAGACGGCGAGACGGGGCGGAAGTGCAAAGAGAAACTAGGGTTCGGCTGTGGGAGCGGCTTATAAAGCGGCGTGCAGATTCGGGACCGCCGCTGGATCAGAAGATGGGGCGCCCTGGCCGTCCGATCCAGGTCAGACCGCTCCCAAGGGGTTTGCCGGGCCTTTTGGGCTATGAATGCCTAAATGGGCCACAAATGCTTTACAGGTCAAACAAAGCCTATACATATATTGGGCCTCTCTATGAGGCCCATAACGACTACTTGCTTTTTGTTCGCCTCTCTCAGCTTGAGAGAGAACGCACACGGATTGACGGATCGGCTGCGCATCTTCTTCCGCAGGAAAAAAAAAAACCCAGTGGTCTCACTGCGCATCTTCTTCCGGCATCTGTTCTCGCTGCCTGCGTCGTCGGTGAAAGCAGCTGCGGGATATATTCGTTTCCTCCCCGATCGAGCCTCCCTCCTGCAGTCTCCTCGCCCCTCGCTGGCAGGGAACGCCGGGTGAAAGTAGGGAGCTTTCATTGCCAGATCCGTGAACGGTTAGTTTGCAACCAGCTCTATGTATGATTACAGATCATAGCGCATCTATTTTCGTTTTTGTAGAGTTCAAATCCGGACACCCTGAATTGGCGGGCTTTTGTAGTGCTTTCTTGGTTGGTTCTCTGTGTAGTCCGTGGAGATCTGATCCATGGATTTCGTGTTTATATTTATTTATTCAGTGGGAGATCAGATGTTAGTGTGATCTGGTGCATGTTTTTTTTTTTGTGTGTGTGTGATAAAGGATTACCCTGCTTTTATAGAAAGCATATAAGAGTTGGCTTACAACCAGTCCACACCATCCACTAACATGCTGGGGATGCCAGCTTTAGAATTAAGTGCAATCTGATGCATGTTGGGGCAGAACGTCTGGGTGATTAAGACTTACTTCTAGATATGTATGGGATGCTGGCAGTTACTTCCTCTCAGTGAGCATATTCTATTTGCTGTTATGATGGGTTGAAGTACTTGTTGATTCTTGCAGGTTCAGAGATGGCAGAGACGGTGTTCACTCCCTCTTTGGAAGGGATGAAGCATGTCAAGGCAGAAAATGGGGTCATTCTCACCAAGCCTTTCCTTGAAGTCTGCAAGCAAATCTTGCCTGTCCTGGGTAACTCGCTTTCCTGGTGCCTTCCCTTAATTCACTTCTCTTGGCTGCTGCATTGTTTAGCCGCAGGAGGTTTTGAGATTAGTCTGTGTTGCTTCAAATCTGTGATTTGGTACCATGTTTAGTTCAGTGGCAGCGTGGACGTGGTTTGAGTTATTCTCACACGTGTTGAATCATTCAAGATTCTGTGCACCCATCTGCACGATGCTTGTATTAGTCCGTAAATTGTGCATCTGTATTGCCTTAAACCATGGAAGAGAATGCCATTGGGTCCTATACTCGTAGTTATGCTTCTCTCTATATTCAGCTTTAATTGTATTGCTTACACTATAAAAATTAATTTTCCCTTTATTCCCGTCGTTGCACACCAGATAAATTTGGAGCTGCTATGGCAATTGTAAAGAGTGACATTGGTGGCAATATCACAGTAAGAAAATGCTTTTGCAATATTACTATTATACTAATATTAGTTGTTGTTTATCTTCCCTTCTTTTTTGCTGGTAAATAGCTGGTAGTGGTGTTCATGTTGTCTTTCAATTACTTTTTTTTGAAAACATTGTCTTTCGATTACTGATGTTGTGATAATCCATATTTAGTTTAGACAGATCTGCCTCCTGTTTAGCGTGATTGCCTATACAGCCCTCAAAGTTCTAAGTTATTTTTTATTTTTAATTTCAATTGACCTGATCCTCATCTGTCAGAGACTGGATAACAAATATTCTTCAGATCCATCAAAGTATGAGCACTTGTACACCATGGTTCAGGAAGAAGTTCAAAACAAGACTGCAAAAGGTTCCTCAAGCTGCACAAATGGGCTTCTATGGCTCACGAGGTGCTTAAATTTCTTTATTTTTTTGTTGCAACTTGATCAGCAAGCCAAGTATCTGACTTCCGTTTACACAAAATTTTGCATATCAGGGCTATGGATTTCCTTGTTGAGTTGTTCCGCAACCTGCTTGAGCATCCAGACTGGAATATGACTCAAGCATGCACTGATTCATACACCAAAACTCTGAAGAAATTTCATGGCTGGCTTGCCAGTTCTAGTTTTACGGTAGAATCTATCACTCTGACGATCCATACAATCAATAGAATTTCTAACGACATAAGGAAAACTGTATTTAATGTCCCTTGCTCAAGAAATTATAATCAACGTATGGATGGATTGTGGAAATATGAGGATTAGTTTTCACATGGATTATAATTTTATAATTAATATTAGGGGAGAGCAGCAGAATTAGATGGATAATAAAAGCCAAAGGTCTTACAAAGTAGATAGCAAAAGGAGAAACTAAAAAGATAAATAGGTGTTGTGACTTGCTAGGTACAGGCGATAAACACTGGATAGTTGATTAATTTGAACCCTGCCAATCCAAATGTCAACTGAAATCCCAATCTTTTAATACATTGTTGCTCATTTATGTATGGAGATAGGTCAAGTGGTCAATATTGTCGTCTTTTAAGATAGATTGCATACTTTTAGTTGGTATCTCTTCTATCTGCTCTTTCATTTTGGTGATTTACTCATATGTGTTGATGGCAGGTGGCAATGAAGCTTGCTCCTAACAGAGATAAATTTATGGAGGTCATTAGGGGAACGGGTGACATCAACGCAGACATTGAAAAATTTTGCACAACCTTTTCACCATTTCTCAAAGAAAATCATGACTTTCTGGTATGTGTACTCCCAATGCAAGATTAAATGGCTTGGTACTTTTTTTTATGTTGTCCACTCTTGTGAACCAATTCTGTTTTTGCAGGCGAGCGTTGGTCTTGATGATATGAAGGCTTCATAGAGCAATCTCCGCAGCAGTTACAGCAAAATAAACATGTCTTGTGAAACTCAAATGTTGCCTCCCGTGGTCATCTTCCCCTTCCCCAAAAAATATACAGGGTAATAATAAGTCTGTGAGCATGATTGCCATGGTTGCTTACACAGTGAAATGACAGTACGAAAAATTATACCTTTGGAATTCATACCCTGTTACATACATACATGATTATGTGGACCTCATGTACTCTTAAAAGTTCTGTCTAGGCTGAAATTTTACAAGAATCTTGCAACAATATTAATTTGAAATTCGTCCAGAATACGCCTACGGACAATTACACTACTCTGCAGCATTGTGGAATTAGACTTTTTGTCTGCTCTGGTGTGTTATTTTGCTAATATATAGTTAAGCTTTCTGGATAACTTGCCAAATAAGCAGCTTATGGAGGATAAAATTGGAAAATATGCGAACCCCGTCTCAAAGCACATTTTCTGCCAATCTTTACGGTAATGGGCACCCATGGATCGCTGCTGAGTGGCAGACACCAGTACGCTCAGATATGTCGAGGCTACACATAACGTCTATCTTCTGAACATTATAAATGAATCTATTCGATCAGAATAATTCACCATAATAACACTAGTTATTAGAGTATTTACAACTACTATTCCATAAACGTTTGAAACGATGCACTGATCACATTACACTCCAGATACAAGTTACATCCACCCACCACTGCATATGGAAGCACAATGTGCACCGGATGTTAAGGAATTGTTTAAAGCTTCAGGCAACCTTCTGACATGTAGATGCTGAGATGAACTTGCAGAATTTCACTTATGAAGGACACTTCTTTTCTGCACTTTGGTTTTCTTGAGTGGTTGACTCTGGAAAAAAGCGCAACGAATGAGTATATAGTACAAAGAAAAGAATCATCTGATGTCACCAAAGAAATGAAAACTAACCTTCCCCTTCTCCAAAGCTTCAAAGTCTATCCTGCTCTTCCATGTGCTCTTCCTTAATTTGATTGGCCGGTTTCCAACATATTTACCTGCATGACATCTTTTATAAATTGTAGCACTTATGGTAGCAACAGAAAAGAATGCATTGGGAGTAAGAGTGCCCTCGTACCGTTCATTTCTTTCAAGGCAGCAGCAAGATCTGATGCATTAGCAAAACTAACAAATCCATATCCTTTAGTTTTACCAGTCCACTTGTCCCGTATAACCTGGTGCAGAAGAGACCCCCAATCATGAGTTGCTTAAATAAAGCGAAAGATCTGATGCATTAGCAAAACTAACAAATCCATATCCTTTAGTTTTACCAGTCCACTTGTCCCGTATAACCTGGTGCAGAAGAGACCCCCAATCATGAGTTGCTTAAATAAAGCGAAAGATTTTAAACTGCAAGACCGTATAATAATGGAATGATCCAAACTCACCCTGGCCATGTTGAAGGATGGATACTTTGAGAATGCCTTTGTAAGAATATCATCATTCACTTCATTTCCAAGATCACCACAAAACAAACGGAAGTCGTCTGTAGATGAGAGATCAATCAACCGTCAATATAAATACATAACAGTATCTCTGTAAACTAATTAAATTGTCATCAGGAAGTCTACCAGGTAGAATCCCATTATTAACGCACAAATGAGAAACATTATGGAAGTCAACATGAATTTGTGGCCAACAGCAAGGATCCAAATGCTGTAAATTTAATAATATTGCAACATTTTTTTTTTGAGAAAACACATCCATGGCACATTAGAAGTTAGGAACATTAGATGAATATTGATAGGTTAATGCAAATCATTCAAGCAGACCACAAAGCATGATACACTAGTTTACAAATTAATTAGCAGCCAAAGCTCGCTAAACCTGACCCCAACAGATAAGAAATAGTCAAGCATCACTCTCCTGAACAGCTTACACCATTTAAGCTAAGAAGGGGGAATGAAGAAATCAAGCTTTCCTACACAGCACTATAGCTAATATGAAATGCACATAGTGCACATGTAGATCGATCCATAAGAAGAATGCCCAACTCTAAGCTATAGTTTCTTTAATCTTCACTGACCAATATAATGAAACAAGAAATGAAGGGAACATTATTGGGATGGCACACAAGTATGTTTATATCAAACAATACAAAAATAATATTTCATACAACAGCAAAAGCATGCCTAGGATAGGTAAAGGCATATGAAACAGAGTTGCAATGCATGTGAAACAAATCAGTCAGGGAAGAAAATTTGGGGAAAAACTGTTTACTATATTTGTAAGCCCACCTAAATCCCGTGTGGCATCATGTTGGACTACACATCACATCCTCGAGCACCTTTGTAGAAAGGGAAAAAAAGAGCAGCTTGTTTCAGATCAAATCATCATAAATAGAGCATCAGATCTTGCCTGTGAGAATGATAATTCATCTCATGGATTGTTGTCTTCAAGATAACGGACAAAGGGCTAAGGTAATTGTCACAATGCCACAAGGTAACCATAAGCCACATAGTTGGAGTATTTGAGAAACATTGTGAAAATTATGACAACAGAGAATTAGAGATCTTACTTTCAGGCCAATCAGCCAAGGTTGGGTCCTCCCAACTTTGCCCAGCTGCCTTCCTAGGCACAGCCTTCTTTGTTGCTTCAACCTTGTCTTTCTCACTATTTGCAATAGCAGCTTTAACTGTGGCTAGAGCCTCAGGACTGATCATCTTCGAGTCCTTCTGGAACAACTGTTGTGCCTGCAAGACAACATGTGAGAGTAACACAGGTTAAAAGGTTACTAAAACATTGTATCGAATTAATAGCGACACAGAATAATACATAGATGGTAGATCTGAGATTCATTGAGTTACAAATTGACAGCACGCATCGTTAAGACATAGTTTCATCTCGCTACCTTGAAAATAGTGAGTTGAAACTTAAGAGGCACGATTCTGCCTCCGTCAACTGGACACTTACAAATTGGCATGATCTTCTCTTTAAAATAAAATAATAAGGCCTCCTTGGGAATAAAGGAAAAACAGAGGATTTTTGTAGGATTTGAATCCTATAGGAAATTTTCCTATGGATTCCTTTGGAACAAAGGATTGAACCCTTACAATTCCTATGAAATGGCTTGTTCCATAGAGATTTTGGAGGATTTCCAACATGAGGTCCAACCTCTTGGAAAGAATCCTTTGTGTCTATCTCTCGCTTCTCAGTCCTATGGTTCAACCAAATGACCAATCTATCAACTTTCCTATGTTTTTTCATTCAATAGGACTCAAAATGGCATGACACTCTATCCCTACAATTTTCATATTCCTTTGTTTTGAAAATCCTTTGTTCCAAAGGAGGTCTAAATAATTGTAACCATTCGCACAGATTTTACTGCCACACAGAATTATTATTAGACAAATGACTATTCAGATTCCAGTTAAATTAGTAATTAGATATTACAAGGGCATAAAAATCTCTATGAAACGTCAGTATTAAGATTAATCGTGTATTGTTTAGTCTGAATCATTCACTATCAGCAGCACGATACAGGTAAATAGAACCTATCAAACTTTTGCAATTAGATCCTGCGAGACAGAAGACAACTTTTCGTGGAATGTCTGCAATGAATCTGAGAGAAATGTCTGTGTTAAGACTAATCCTACAACATCTAGTCAAAATCATTCACAATCAACAGTACGAAGCAACAGAAGTTCCTTCAGAGTGGCATAACCATCAGTAAACAAACGAAAAATCATAGACAATGATGCCGACCATCTTCGACCGAGGGAGGCTAGCCAACAGCGGAAAGGCGGCGGGGTCCCCGCGTACCTGTTGGACTTGAGGCATGGGGTAGACGGCGTTGTACACTGGCACCGGCGCCACCGTCGGCGCCGCGGCGGTGGCCGCATGCCACGCGGCGTACTGCGGGTTCTGCAGGTGGAAGGGCACGGGAAAGTAGGTCGGGGTCGTGGCCGCTGCGCCCGCCGCCGCCGCCGCCGCAGCAGGGTAGGTGAAGTGCGCGGACGCGGAGGCCGGCGAAATGGACTGCGTCGACATCCGCGCGGTCGCCGGGGGCGGGCGGGCGGTCGAGAGGGGGCGCAGTCGCGCTGGCCGCTGGGAGAGGCAGAGGCCGGATCGCCGGTGCCGCTGGGCTGGGCGGTGGGCGGTGGCGTGAGGTCGAGGGGGGATTCGCCGATTCGGCTGTGTGCGTTTCCTCTGGTTGTGTGATCGTGTGGAGAGCTTCGCTCGGGGAAGAGGAGGTAACGTGAGGACCGGAAGGAATGGTGTGGAACGCTCTGGAAGCGTCTGGTGCGTTCGTTCGTTGTGGACGGAGAAGGGGTGGACGGGTTGTGGGCCTGTGGCCCGAAGGAGAGAAACGGTTGGGTGAGCCCACCCAATGGTGCCACCAGGCCGTTTCCATGCGCAGGCCGCAGTCTGTAGCTGGACCTGGCCCGTCCGCGGCGTTTCGGACGAGGGACGAGCCATGTGGCAAATCGGCGGTTTTCGCTCAAAAAAAATGTCGCAAATCGGTTACGTCATTATCAACCTCTGCAAGTCTCTCCAACTCTCAAGTCCAAGGTGTGCCAGAGATCCACGCCAAAGAATGCGGCGGCTAGCTCCGTGCAAATCAGGGGTAGGCGCGTTGGCTCATCGGATCAATCCAAAATCCATCAGGCCGGGGCGGTGTTACGTTCAGACATCATGGGAAGAGTTCCGATGAGCCGAATCCCCCCCGGTTGCCCATCACGGCACGGCTGCTGGGCGCCGGTACGTACCTGGCATGGCAGTAATCTAGGCTCGCCGGCCGCGTCGAGTCCAAGGCAATCCAGGCCATCCTAGCCGCCCGTACGTGCGCAAATCGATCAACCCGGCCGTGCAAATCCGGCATCAGACAAAGCCTCGAAGGTGTGTGTGGTCGGCCGGCCGTGGAGCGATCGAACAGTTTGGCATGCAAGCACCAAGCAGCAATAATCTCGTACATGGTACTACCTCCATCCAACTGACTGATTCATTTCTTATATTCTTAAATATATAACGTTTAAGACAAAGTAGTTAGTTCAAAAATAAACTAATTTGCTTCTAAATGTCATATATTAAAAAAAAACGGAGCGAGCTAGTATACGTTAGCATGAATCGTCCCAGCGATAATGATCGGTCTCCAAGAGTCTAAACTTCTTTTTTGGCTATCAGTGTGTACGTGTAGCGACTCGTGATAGGCGGCGGCCGGCGGACCATGCATGCATTATTTTGCAGCTCACATGACGAACACACATCGCCTATGTTTTGAAGCTTGAATAGATCAACAATGTTAATTGTTTTTTCTTTGTGAATTACAATAATATTGTTATTGATGGAGACAAAGTTAAGAGCAACATACGAGAGTATACATCATATATGCGTGTTTCTTCAACTTCAGTATTTTTTTTAACATTTGTCGTTAGGATTTTAGGAAGCAAAGATGCATGCATGCATCTGGTGGATGGATTAGCAACTGCCCAAGCTTCCGCTTTCACTCCACGTCCTTGTTCTCCAAAAGTTACACGCACGGCGCACCCAAAGCTGGGCCATGCATGCATTGGCCCCCTCTGATCTCATGTCACCACGTACTAGGCCTGCATCTGCATAGATCTGCCAAGATATATGGGGCAGCACTAGCTAGTGTCGTCACAAGCTCACTGTTCAATCATAGTTGATCAGGGGCAGGTATGTGTGTATCAGTATGTATATGTGCTTTGCATCTGGACGTGCTTTCAGCAAAGATTTTTGGTAGGATATCATGCATCATGCAAGTTGTTGGAAGAGATCAAAAATCCCCGGGCACCCAGCAGGCAGGACCACAGAAGATCCCGCGACCCGTGAATATGATCCCCTCCTGCGACTGCGATGCATGGTAGTACATGATTGTGTCAAGCAATCTAGGCCTTGTTTGTTTGGCATAAGTAAGTCACCGACTTATAAGTCACGCCACTTTAAGTCAGTCCTGTTTGGTTGCAGTGACTTATAAGTCAGTTGGCTCCACACAGGGTGGTAGAGGAAAAAATGGAAATAAGTCACTTTAAGTAGGGGTGAAGCTACTTACGCAACTTATAAGTTGGAGCAGACTTTTTAAGTCGAAATTTGTTTGGTTTCGCGAGTGATTTATTTTACACTTTTGTCTTTAAGTCACCCTACTTATGGGGACAAACGCGGCCTAATCAATCGTCCCGCAACTTGGTTGCAGTGAAGTACATGCCCGTCTAAAAACTAGTGCAGTCTCCGTTGGCTGTTGCAAAGATGCATGCACTTGGCCAGTTGAGACAAAAATGTTCACTTCATGCCCCGAGATTCTCACTTGATCTGAAAATCTCCCACTCTCCACCAACAACGTTGTTACAAAATTACATACATATTAGCTTCGCTTGTATGGCTACACGCAAGACACGCGAATCCGTGTTGCCCCCTGGCACAAAATCAGCTACTTTGTCGCGCAAACCGCCGGCTCGGATCTTAGCGAGCAATATACAGTATAGTATTAATAAAATTTTAAAATTTTCCAGCCGTTCTCGTCCGCATGCACATGCATCACGCACGCACGCATTGCATCTGATGACGATCTCAGCATATATAGCTAGCGACCTCTCTGTCCTAACCGATCGCGACATGTGTTAGTTGTACGCGGGCGAGTTATGCGTTCATGAGCCGCTGCTGCACAAGTCTCCTCGGCGACGGCTGCCAACAAAGCGCGCGTTGGTTCATGAGCTGCCTCTGAGATGGCATCAATCGGTGACCCTGCTGGCTCCACCGGACCCCGGCCGCTGGATCACGCGCGCGTCCCGTTGTGACAAGTAAAAGGGGTGCGCGCGCGCATGGTCATGGCGGAGAACTTCCTTGATCGGTCAATTCAGAAATCACTAGCTAAAGAATTGGCGGTTACTTAATTCGCCGTGACGGATTCAACTACGCGTGCTGGCCATGAGCCCATGACCCGTGCATGATTCGCCGGAACACACACAGGCACACAGCCAGCTGGCTAGGAGTAGTTCCGACTTCTGAGCAGTCCCTGCATGTGTCGCGCATCGTCGCCGATTGGTACACGTCGTATAGTACGTAGCCCTACAGTGTCAGGAGGAGATTCGATGCTCTCTGCAGCTATGGCTAGCAGTCTGCTCCTTTTCAGTGAGAGTGAGCTGCCTTTGGCCCAAGCTATGATTCAGGTGCTTTGATGTCGATCGTGCATTCGTGCTCCTGAACAACCGAAACATATACCCTCGTTACCCAACAGGAAACTGTGGCTTCGCCTAACACCCGAGCTTTCCAACAGCCAAGCACCGAGTGTTTGGCGAAGAAACTCTTTCCCAACGGGGAAAATTCTCTTTCGGGAAAGAAATCTTCGCCAACGACCCAAAATCCAATGACTGATGGCAAAGTTCGATTTGTTGGCGAAGGGGTTCTTTCCCAACAACATTCCTGTTGGGAAAGAAAAGCTGTTGGCGAAGCCCCCGCACGGCCAAACGATGTACCGACGCCGTCCGCTTCGCCAACAACCTTCGCCGTTGTTGTTGGCAAAGGGAGCGGCCCTTCGCCAACGGGGCTACCAAGTCTGTTGGCGAAGAGCCTTCTTTCCCAACGCCCTTGTAGGGGAAATTTGTTGGGGAAGATTGCGGCCGTTGGCAAAGAATTTTCATTTTTTTCGAATTTTGAATTCAAACTTTTTTTGTAGCCTTGCTACATTGTTTACAAGCACATGGTTAAATGTGGGCCCATTTTGCAACATTTAGCTATATTTTGTTAATTATTTTCTTTCACTTGAATTTTCCGGCATAATTCAAATTTGAACTGCAGATGCGTGAAATAATGAAACTTAGGCGTTTGAAAAATGATATTCATGTCGGGGAGTGTGTTTTGAGGCCGTGTCCCAAAAGCTCACCCGAAATTTCCAAGTCCTTGTTCACGTAACATGACGGTCCAGGCGTGGTACAACTGTTTTTTAATTATATAAAATCCAAACGAAGTCGAAAAATCACGAAACTTGTCGGGGTGTCTTGTTATCACATGTGGAGGCTGCGATAAACATTTGAGAAAGTTTGGAGCAAGTTGCCGCGTCAAATGCTCAAAACCTAGACATCTCTACCATGTGATCACTTGCACATGGTAGAGATGTCTAGGTTTTGAGCATTTGACGCGGCAACTTGCTCCAAACTTTCTCAAATGTTTATCGTAGCCTCCACATGCGATAACAAGACACCCCGACAAGTTTCGTGATTTTTCGACTTCGTTTGGATTTTATATAATTAAAAACGGTTGTACCACGCCTGGACCGTCGTGTTACGTGGATAAGGACTTCGAAATTTCGAGTGAGCTTTGGGACACGGCCTCAAAACACACTCCCCGACATGAATATCATTTTTCGAACGCCAAAGTTTCATTATTTCACGCACCTGCAGTTCAAATTTGAATTATGGCGGAAAATTCAAGTGAACGAAAATAATTAACGATATATAGTTAAATAGCTCAAAACATCCCCAAGTTTTGAAGTTGAGATGTAATTATAGTAGGAAGGACCCACAAAAAAGTTGAAAGGAAAAAAACAAAAATGCAAAAAATCTTTCCCAACAGCCTTGTGATGCTGTTGGCAAAGTGTCTGCTTTAATACCACAGCTGTTGGCAAAGGATGACGCAATAAAAAATAAAAAAAGGCTTTGCCAATAGCCGCACCTATAGGCTGTTGGCAAAGAACTTTAACCTAAAACAAATCGGCCCCGCCCCTCCCACCCACCGGACCCGCCCCACCCTCCCCACCCAACCCCGTGCGCCGCCGCCCTCTCCCCTCCCACCCCGCGCGCGCCGCCGCCGACGCCCCGCCCCGCCCCGGCCCCGTGAAAGTGCATCTAGGCCCCTAAGTGGATTTTGGTGAATTGAATGACAAGGCGATTAAAGGACTAATGCTTTTGTCTAAGATCGTGAGCAGTGTTCATTATATATTCATGAGCTACTTTTGAAGTATTTTAAATATGGATGTATTTTATGGCTCACATCTACAAAGATAAGTATTTGGTGCAAGGCTTCATGGGTTTATTAAAAGAGAACAAGATGATGAGTATACATTTCATGGTTCTAAAGATGGAAGCTTGCATATCCGTTGTCAATCAAGATCAAGCATTTGAAGCGGGACTTTCAAATGAAAGCTAATTGCGTGTGAAGCAAAGTGGAACTCAAAGTGGATTGGATAAGTGATGAAGAGATCAACCGAGATGTCTAGGGTGAGGGACTAAGCAATCTTTGGGGCCGTAGCTAAGCCGCCATAAGTGTTTTGCTAGGGTGAAGGTCTAGCATCCGTGGGGTCTTCAAGTATCATATTCAAACCTTAATCGAGGGAAGCTTTGCAAGTCATCAACTCGTTAAGATTGGCAACATGGAGTGGCCATGGATCCAAGTGTGCATTCTTATGCTATATGGAAAGATCCTAAGTCACTAGCTCAAGTATGGACGTGCTCAAGTCAAAGGCTATGTTGAAAGCCCTCAAGTGGTTATCGATCAAGTATGGCAAGAACTGAAGTTGTTCAAGCTCAAGGGGTCATCAAAGCTCTTTTACTCTTTTCTTGAGTATAGGTATGCCGTACTATCAAGAGGGATGCAACTTAGCAAGTTGACCAAGTCAAAGTGCTCATTAGTTGACCTAAGTGAGATCTAGCCCTTGAGTGAGCTAACTAACCCTCCTAACCTAACACGGGTCATTTCATCCTGTTGGTGAAGTGCTAGTTTCTCTAAAAGAGGTTTTGGGGCAACTCGGGGCTGGCCGGTCGGCGGTCGGGGGCACCGTCCCGGCCGTGCCGCTAGCCCAACGGCTAGTTTTTCATACACCGGTCGACGGGTGGAGCACCTGGTCCGACCGGTGCCACCCGGGATCTAACGGCTAGTTTTCTTCTTTGAGGGGTATAAATACCCCAAGCCCTCTTCGGGTGAGGGTTCTTGCTTCTAGTGTTGTTCTTTGAGATCCCAAGCCATTTCTAACTAGCTCTAAGCCTTAGTGGCTCTCCTCAACCATCTCTTTGTGAGATTTGTGGATTCAAGCCATCATCTTTGTGTTGGGTTGAGAAAGTGAGCCTAGGAGTGACTTTGTGAGCTAACAAGAGCGGGTTCCATAGCTTGAGCACTTTGGTTACGAGTCTACAAACTTTGGTGCATTTGTTACTCTTGGAGGTTTGCCTCCTAGACGGCTAGGTGTCGCCGGCTAGCTCCCAAGGTTGTGGTGAGCGAGCGGGAAGTTTGTGAGGGCTGCGATCTTGCCTCTTCGTGGAAAAGATCACCTTAGTGGAAAGGAGGAAAGTGGTTGAAAGAGACCCGGCTTGTTGTGGGAATTGTCCCTTACAAGCTCCTCAACGGAGACGTAGCCATTCCTCAGTGGGTGGTGAACTTCGGGAAACAAATCTTTGCTTCCTCGTGCGATTCCTCACTCTAAGTTGTTTTTTCTAGCATATTTCATTTGCTTCCGCTTCGATCTACTTGGGTGTGTTACTCGTGTGTGCGGGGCTCATTACTCGCTTGTGATCATCTACAAGAGCCACACCTTGAGTTTGGTTCGTGCTAGAAGCCAAGAGGCGCTTGAAGTTGTTTTTGCGGGTTCTCGTGCTACACCGGTTTGACCGGTGAGGTGCACCGGTCGACCGGTGTCATGCTGTGAAGACCGAGTGCTTGACCGGTCGACCGGTCACCACCACCGGTCCGGCCGGTGGAGCACTTGTCGGCTCAAGTGATTTGGGGGAAAAAGTTTAATTTGGTCGTCACGCCTATTCACCCCCCCCCCTCTAGGCGACATCAAGGTCCTTTCAATTGGTATCAGAGCTTGGTGCTCCGATTCGAGCTTAACCGCTTGGAGTTCTTCGATGTCGACAACTTGTGAGGTACCGTTTGAGCCTCTAGCTCTAGATGGCTCAAACTATTCTTCTTGGTGCTCTAATGTTCACATTGCACTTAAGGTTTTGGGCCCTACCGCTGAGAGCATTATGGTTGCGAGTATCCTTCCAAAGGATGAGACATGTGTCTCGCCAATGGACTTGGAGAAGAAGCGGCTTAATGCTCTTGCTACTAACCTTTTGTGTAGGCGTGTATGTAGCGAACTAAAGTACATTATCTTGAAGAGCAAAAAGATTTCCGAAGATGCTCATCTCATTTGGAAATTACTACTTGAGTTGGTAAACACCAAATGGGATGAACTCGAGAGTGATGATGAAGATGAGTCAGTGGAGATGTGCCCTACCTCTACAACATCCACTGAGCCTCAAGCATCAAACCTCAAGCAAGAAGAAGAGCAAAGAAGCGAAGACGCCGTCTCTCTCTGCAGGGACCGGTCGGACCGGTGACACCCACCGGTCGACCGGTGCCAAGCAGAGGCACACCAACTTGCTTGATGGCCAAGAAGGAGAAGAGAAGCAAGAAGAAGAGACAAGCCAAAGGGGCTAAGGACCAAAAGATTGAAGCCTCAAGCTCTTCGTCAAGAGAACTTGAGCTTCTCAAATCCGAACTTGCATCCTTGGTTTGTAAGTATGAAACATTGGCTAACAAATATGATCATGACATCAAATCCTTTGCTTGTAGAGCTAAATTAGAAGAAGATGCCAATGATGATCTAGAAGCCAAGTTAGCGAAGCTCACTAGCGAGCATATGGTGCTACAAGCTAATCACAATGAACTTGAACTTTCCTTTGAGAAGCTTGTTGATTCTTATGCAACACTAGAGATAGCCCATGAGGTTGTGCTTTCATCGGTAAAATCTCTACAACCTCTATCTCACACATGCACTTGCTCACAAGTTCAAGTTGTTTTATCTAGCGCTAATGATTGTTTGTCTCAAGCAAGCCAATCTAGCATTGAGCATGTACTTGTAGAATCTTGTGAAGACCTCATTCTTCTTGAAAATGACAAACTAAAGCAAGAGGTCGAAAAGCTCCAAAAGGACTTGTGTGTGTTGAAGGAGAAGAGCAAAGTGCAACCTTCTCAAGATAACCGTGAAAGCATGGTGAAGAAGCTTGGGAAGGGATCAACCGCCACTAGTTCAACCCCTCAACAAGCTACAAGGTTCCACAAGCACAAGATTCAAGAAAAGAGCGAGGTTGGGCAAATCAAACCCCAATATCGCCCGATCAAGCACAAGGCACAAGAGTCACTCTCCAAGAAGCCTAGAAGCTCCAACAAGTGGAGGGTGTGCTACAAGTGCGAGAGAGAAGGGACACCTTGCCAACTCGTGCCCAAAAGCAACAACGGGCAGTGGCTCTGACCGTGACCGGTCAGACCGGTGCATGCCACCGGTCGGACGGTGCTGGCGAGTGACGGCCTCACTTCAAGCAAACAAGGCAAGGAAGCCACCTTCTCCAAGAACAAGTCTCGAAGCAAGTGTAGAAAAGAAATTGTAAGGAATGGGGTGACCAACAAGAACAAAAGTCGCATTTGCTACGAATGCCGTCAAAAGGGTCACATGGGTAAGGATTGCCCAAATGGTAACGTTCCTAAATCAAGCCTTGTCCATTATGATTTCCATAAGCTTAGGAACGATAGGAATAGAACTTGTGCTATAAGGGAGATTAGTTCACCTCATTGTAGCATGAGGGCTATTTGGGTTCCTAAGCACCTTGTGACTAACCCAATAGGACCCAACAAGTGTTGGGTACCAAGGAATGCTTACTGAGCTTGCAGGTTGTAAGAGATGCATTGAGCACATGGTTGGACGACTTGGAGATCTTGATGGACTCAATCAACCATGTGAAGGGCAAACTCATATAAATCGTGAAATCAATGACATCTCGGTAACCAATGCGCTAAATTGAGTCTAAGTCACGTTGGTCCTTTGTGAACACCCATGTGAAGCTCTTGTTGCATGAGCAAAGCATGAGGTGGTGACTTCGACTAATTTTCATGAAATTTACCTTCTCATGCCATTCGATGCCTTTAATGGCTCTCTAGTAGAGCAATACCTTATCCTTGGATGCAGGTCTGAAATTAGTGATACATTCACTCACTCAAGGAAAAGGGAAGGAAAAATCACCAAAATGGGTCGGAGGGCGGTCACGGTCGGCCGGTGACGTGCACCGGTCGGCCGGTGCCAACGCGACCAGGTGAAACTTGAGCGGGTGACCGGCATGAGTGCCGGGTGACCCGGTACGCCTCCGAATCTTTGCGGGGTGACCGGCATGAGTGCCGGGTGACCGGAGTTGTCCAAACCCTCAAGATGAAGGGTGATTTGGCGTCAAAGGTTATGAGAAGGCCGAACACATGTCAATTATCAAATCATTTGTGTGTTTTGACCAAGTTTTGGAATGAGCCTCAACATGTTCTTGATTGAGCAAAGTGCCTTGGTCGAGAAATTCAAATTCTCTAGCACTACTTAAGGGGGAGCTCATTACAAAACTTGAGTCACTTATGGGACTAACAACTCCTTCTAAGTGATATTGTAGTCTCATTCGTTTATGCATATCAAAGGAAGCTCTCGATAAGCGTAACCTCCAAAAGAACAAGTAAGAGCTAACATTGTTTGAAAGTTAGTATATGCACAAATGAAATGGTCTTAAGGCAAAGGTATGTTTTCACGAAACTCATTGAAATACCGTAATGCATCTAGGCCATAACAACATGCTAGTGTGCCATCCTTGGCATGTAATTGCTTCAAATGGACCCCTTGCGCTCCTCTCTAGATATTTGGTTGATATCTTTTCTTCTACTCGTCTTTGTGTCTCGAGGATGGAGATATGAGCCAAATATGCTTGTTAGGGCATTCATTTGAAGTGGATGCATGCATTTTGTGTTATAGGATAGATGTTTTCGAAAAATAGACTAGCATGAATAGGAAGTGTGCTTTCTTTAAAAAAAATATTTGGTTCTTGGTCTTAGTGACCCAATCAACTTAGTTGTGACTATAGTTCTCCTTGTTTGATTGATGGCTAGTCACAGTTAAGAAGATTTTCTCAAGTCCCTAAAAATCCATTCTTTTTATCTCTCTCAATCTTGGAAGAATCAAGAATTCGCAAATTAGATTGGTAATCCTCATTCTTCTAAGAATTGATGGTTTTTGGATCAATATCAACTTAATATCTCTTATCCAAGACTTCCCTAAAGGTTGAAATAAAAATTTCGTGTTGTGGCTCAATTTTTGTTTCTCAAGGCCGCACGGTCCGGCCGGTGCAAGCCACGGTCTGACCGGTGGTGACCTTGAAGTCACATAATCGTGTTTATGCAACCTAAGTGGATGAGAATTGGTCTATAACATATCTGGAGAAGTTTTAAGGAGCAAAATCTCAAAAAGGAGGAAAAGGGACGGTAATACCGAGGGAATGTCGGTTCTACCGATAAGGACTCTCTGTTGAATTTTATCAGGATCTTCGGTTCTACCGATGGGGGCGGAAAACCGATATGGCCTCTCCGGCTTGACTGCGAGCGTCACCGGTCCGGCGGTGGCCGTCACCGGTCCCGACCGGTGACGCCGGCGTCGGCACGTGGGGCCACAGTAAAAGGAATCCTTTTACCCCCCTTCCTTCTCTCTCCTCCATCATTCACCATCCCACCACTGCCTCCAAACCGTGAACACCTCCTCCATCTCCTCTCTTTCACCTCTCTCACAATCCATGGTGATTTGAAGTTTCAACCAAGGAAAAGCCTCAAGATTGGAAGCAAAAGGATCTCCTAAGGCCCCTCTTCACTTTCCCCTTCGTGTTTCTCGGATTCAACTCGAGTTCATCTCTCCAAAGGTATTCAAAACTTTCTTTTGCCCGATCTCCTCATTTGGTGCAAAGTTTTGAATTCCCTTTGGTAGAACATCTTACGAGATCACCTAGAAGACATTCCTATAGATCCATAGCATTTTGTTGGACACATTGTGAGAAATCACAAATTGGGTTCGGACGGCTTTCACCGGTCGACCGGTGGCCGTCACCGGTCCGACCGTGGCGCATGTCCACCCCAAAATGTGTTTTTCTTCTTGTTTTTCAACACATATCTTTTCTAGGATGTCTTTTGTTCATATATACCAAATCTTAGATCAACGGTACCGCTCGGATTTGATTGTGAGAGCTATTGGCTGCGTTCCGGGTGGCACCGGTCGACGGTGCCCCTCACCGGCTCGACCGGTGTAGCCCGAAACGGACCCGGTTCTGTTACGAACTTTCAAGCTTTAATTCCATTTCAATTCAATCTTTTTCCCTAGAGTCTTATACACTCCTGTCATCCTTTGTGTGACTCAGGACAGCAGCTATGGTGCGGGAAAAGGAAGGGGCTAAGAAAAGAAGAGAAGAAGTCCTCACTCGCCGAGGAGCCATCCCCGGTGATTTTGGGGAAGGGGGCAGCACTGTAAACATCAGCGGCAAGAGATTGAGACGCCGCTCAACTCAAGCTAGTGCTGAGGATCCCGATCTAGGAGGTGATACGGAACAAGCGGCGATGACAATGTTGAAGATGAGACTTATCCGGGTCGGTTTGAGTTGAGAAGACACCGGGGAGGCCGGGTCGGACGGCCGATGGTGCCGGGGATGAGGATGAGGAGGAGGATGAGGAGGAAGAAGAAGAGGATGTGGATGCCATGGAAGAGGACGACGACGATCGGGGTAGGCCGAGGATCATGCCACCTACCTACATTTATCCGATCGGCCGGTTAAGTACCACGGGTCGGGGATGACCAAGGCCCCGAAGAAGCTAAGGGACAAGAACCCCTATGAGGAGGGCAAGACCGCATCGGATCCTAGGTTTTGGGCTAAATTTCAGCAAGACTACTATGCTACGGTGATTATAAAGAAGCCCAAGATCTCACACAAGGCTCGGTTGTGGATTGGGGGCACATGGCAAGGAAAGGAGACCCTATTTTTGATGAAGTAATCAAGAATCGTGAGAGGCAAAGGGTCAAGTCACTTATGGGGTTCCGACACGATTGGAATAAAGAGATTATCGCCCAATTCTTTGCCACAAGTGCACTTTGGTCACATTGAGGCCGACAGGGCCATGATTTGGATGACTAACGGCCAAAGGTACTCCATTACGTTCCACAGATTCTTGAGATGCTTTGGGATCATGGCAGGAGACGGGGAGCTGAGGAAGCTCCATGATGAGGGGGAGCTAGAGAAGGATGCTTTGCACGTGATGTACCCTCGCGGTGAGCATGCCAACTTTGGGAAAGTGAAGAACCTCTATACCTACTTCGCTGTCCTAAATAGGCTACTTAGGGTATCTATCACACCTAGAGATGGAAAGCCCTCGAAATCACTAAGTTTCGAGAAAAACTTGATGGTGGCTTTGAGGGCGGGAGCTCGGAATTCGGTGTTGGGGACTTCATTTGGCAAGAGATTAAGCATCTATCAGAGGACCCCAAGAAAATCTGCGACTACGACCCTTACATCATGTATATGATCGAAAAGGTTGCAAAGACCGAGTTTCCGAAGAATGTCACTCACAAGCCTCTAAAGCTCAATCCAAGCAAGAATCCACGGGTTCCATCTCCTAGAGTTGAGCATGCACCGAACGGGGAGGAAGAAATTTTTGAGGAGGGTGCGGGTCGGCCGGTTTCGCCTGCGGGCCGATGCTCGAGCCGAAGCACCGGTCCGGCCGGTGCGAGCACCGGCACGGACGGCCGGTGGGGAGGCCGGCAGCCGAGCGGACCCCGCAGATCCACCTCTCCTTTGAAGAAGTTTCTCAACTTCATTTTTGGGATGTGTCGGAGCCGGCATGACATCCGGGTGGAGCGACGAAAGGTCAAGGCGGGCAAACAAGCAAATGCGGGATACGATGAAGCTCATGCACAATGCCCAAGGTTTTCAACCACCTCGATCTCCACCATCTCCAGAATCTCCTCCGGCTGAGATACCTTCCTTTGAAGAAAGGATGAGAGGATGGGCCAACTCGGATTTGCTTAACCAATACGGCCCTATGTTCTTCGAGTCTCAGCAAGGGCAAGGATCATCTTCATCAGTACCTCCACCTCCTCCACCCTTTGTACCTCCTCCTCCGGACGTAGCAGGATCGTCTCACTTCATGGAACAGGAGCAAGCACCCCCACCTCCTCCACCTCCGAACAAGTACACGATTGGGGCGCTCGCTTCTCCGCCGAGATCTTTGGCTACGACCCGTACTTCTATGGTAAAAGCGTGCTCCCATAGCTCATCCATCTCAGATCAACGTCTCGGAATCGATTTACCTAAACTCTCCTTTGCATTGGATTCTTGACGACTCTCAAATAGGAGGGAGCTCTCACCCGAGAGACGGATCTCACGGACGGTGATCGAGCCGTCGCTTCCTCTCCGAGCCCTTCTTGGATGCTTGATGACAAAGGGGGAGAAGAATCGCGATTAAAGCCTCAAGTTTGTGCTTGTGACGGTGGCTCTGTCGTGTTGCACCGGTCGGCCCAGGTGCCCCCTGCCGGTCCGACCGGTGCCCTACGGAAATTGAGAGAAATTGTGTAATAAGTTAGAATTTTAACTTAGTGGACTTGAGAACTTTTGTATGAGTGCCACTGTGTGTTTTAATCCTTATTGTAATATTTAAGCGACCTTATTGTTAGATTGTGATGCATGTTTTGAATGATGATTGTTTGTGTTGGCTAAATGGAGCAAGGTGATCTAAACCAGCTTGCAACCCTGGCATGACCACCTTGGACCAAATAGCACACACTTCTGTTGCTTTGTGCGCTGACTGGACCTGACCGGTCTGACCGGTCAGGGGCACCGGTCTGACCGGTGCCGCCCAGTTGAGCGAGCTGGCTGGACCGGACCGGTCTGACCGGTCAGGGGCACCGGTCTGACCGGTGCTGCCCAATCAGCTCATTTTTCTTTACTTTGTGCATATCTTGTCATACGCATCACGGATTTTATTTTGTCGCTCACACATGTTGCACTCCACTGATTCTAAGATATAGGGGGAGCTCACACGTCTTTTCTTCCAAATTTGTGCTAATGGCATTTAAGGCCATTTTCTTGAAATCAAACTCAAAGCACAAATTAAGGGGGAGCTCTAGCTATATCTGAGAATCTAAATGCGCTTTATTGTTTTATTTGTAAGCTTTAATCGAGTTGTCATCAATCACCAAAAAGGGGGAGATTGAAAGTGCATCTAGGCCCCTAAGTGGATTTTGGTGAATTGAATGACAAGGCGATTAAAGGACTAATGCTTTTGTCTAAGATCGTGAGCAGGTGTTCATTATATATTCATGAGCTACTTTTGAAGTATTTTAAATATGGATGTATTTTATGGCTCACATCTACAAAGATAAGTATTTGGTGCAAGGCTTCATGGGTTTATTAAAAGAGAACAAGATGATGAGTATACATTTCATGGTTCTAAAGATGGAAGCTTGCATATCCGTTGTCAATCAAGATCAAGCATTTGAAGCGGGACTTTCAAATGAAAGCTAATTGCGTGTGAAGCAAAGTGGAACTCAAAGTGGATTGGATAAGTGATGAAGAGATCAACCGAGATGTCTAGGGTGAGGGACTAAGCAATCTTTGGGGCCGTAGCTAAGCCGCCATAAGTGTTTTGCTAGGGTGAAGGTCTAGCATCCGTGGGGTCTTCAAGTATCATATTCAAACCTTAATCGAGGGAAGCTTTGCAAGTCATCAACTCGTTAAGATTGGCAACATGGAGTGGCCATGGATCCAAGTGTGCATTCTTATGCTATATGGAAAGATCCTAAGTCACTAGCTCAAGTATGGACGTGCTCAAGTCAAAGGCTATGTTGAAAGCCCTCAAGTGGTTATCGATCAAGTATGGCAAGAACTGAAGTTGTTCAAGCTCAAGGGGTCATCAAAGCTCTTTTACTCTTTTCTTGAGTATAGGTATGCCGTACTATCAAGAGGGATGCAACTTAGCAAGTTGACCAAGTCAAAGTGCTCATTAGTTGACCTAAGTGAGATCTAGCCCTTGAGTGAGCTAACTAACCCCCCCTAACCTAACCTGGGTCATTTCATCCTGATGGTGAAGTGCTAGTTTCTCTAAAAGAGGTTTTGGGGCAACTCGGGGGCCCGACCGGCCCCGGCCGGTCGGGGGCACCGGTCCGGCCGGTGCCGCTAGCCCAACGGCTAGTTTTTCATACACCGGTCGACCGGTGTGTAGAGCACCGTCGGCCCGACCGGTGCCACCGGGATCTAACGGCTAGTTTTCTTCTTTGAGGGGTATAAATACCCCAAGCCCTCTTCGGGTGAGGGTTGTTGCTTCTAGTGTTGTTCTTTGAGATCCCAAGCCATTTCTAACTAGCTCTAAGCCTTAGTGGCTCTCCTCAACCATCTCTTTGTGAGATTTGTGGATTCAAGCCATCATCTTTGTGTTGGGTTGAGAAAGTGAGCCTAGGAGTGACTTTGTGAGCTAACAAGAGCGAGGTTCCATAGCTTGAGCACTTTGGTTACGAGTCTACAAACTTTGGTGCATTTGTTACTCTTGGAGGTTTGCCTCCTAGACGGCTAGGTGTCGCCGGCTAGCTCCCAAGGTTGTGGTGAGCGAGCGGGGAAGTTTGTGAGGGCTGCGATCTTGCCTCTTCGTGGAAAAGATCACCTTAGTGGAAAGGAGGAAAGTGGTTGAAAGAGACCGGCTTGTTGTGGGAATTGTCCCTTACAAGCTCCTCAACGGAGACGTAGCCATTCCTCGGTGGGTGGTGAACTTCGGGAAACAAATCTTTGCTTCCTCGTGCGATTCCTCACTCTAAGTTGTGTTTTTCTAGCATATTTCATTTGCTTCCGCTTCGATCTACTTGGGTGTGTTACTCGTGTGTGCAGGGCTCATTACTCTGCTTGTGATCATCTACAAGAGCCACACCCTGAGTTTGGTTCGTGCTAGAAGCCAAGAGGCGCTTGAAGTTGTTTTTGCAGGTTCTCTGTGCTACACCGGTCTGACCGGTGAGGTGCACCGGTCTGACCGGTGTCATCTGTGAAGACCAGTGCTTGACCGGTCTGACCGGTCACCACCACCGGTCTGACCGGTGGAGCACTGTCAGCTCAAGTGATTTGGGGGAAAAAGTTTAATTTGGTCGTCACGCCTATTCACCCCCCCCCTCTAGGCGACATCAAGGTCCTTTCACCCCGCCCCGCCGGCCGGCCCCGCCGCCCGGCCCGGCCACCACGCGCACCGCCGCCGGCGGCGGATCCGCTCCGTCCGCCGGCCCCGCCCGTCGGTCCCGCCCCGCCGGCCGGCCCGCCCCGGCCCGACTACGCCCCGCCCGCCGGCCTCGCCCGGCCACCACGCCGCCAAGACGGTGGTTTGCTCCTCTACCGCATCTCCTCCCCGGCCCCCGTCTTTTTTCTACTAGGTTCGTGATGCGGCGACGACGACAACGGCAGCGGCGAGCCGGCCGGCAACTGATGCTCCCACGTCGGCGGTTCCTCCCCCAGGTGCATACCTCCCTCTATCATTGACTCTGTGTGTAGTCAAGAATGTGAATTCTGAAAAAAAATGTGGGTTGCCAATATATGATTGCGGATTGTAGTGTATGTTTTCTTTTCTGATGCAGTTATCTAAGGTTTATGTATCCCTACACCAAGTCTGTCATCCCCATAAAAAGTAGAGGAAATGAAATTGCTTCACTCACTAAATTTTCATTTCTATTTTGAAGCATATGATTTGCAAATTGCAACTTACTGTTTCATGATATCATCTATATTCCCTTTCTTATAATTTACTAGACCAGTATTATACAACATTCCATTAGTTTCTTCACATTTCAAAATGATAGTATCTTGATATACTTGTTCTTTTGATTCTGGGAGACCAAAGATCTCCGGGGATTATACCTTTGGCTGTCAAAGATGCATTTAGCATTATACAAGAGGTACTCTTTAAATACGAACCTTCTTGTATCATGATATGATGAAATACACATAGAGATGATGCAGCTAAACCTCTGTACTTATCACTTTGCTTTTGTTTCGTTTGTAGACACCGAACCGTGAGTTTCTCCTACGTGTGTCGTACTTGGAAATTTACAATGAGGTTTGTCTATGTAGTCATTTTTGTTATCGGCATAATATTTGTTATTTGAGGTACTTTTGCTTGGTCTATAAATGTCTCTCGATTAGTGTTTGTTCTACAAAATGAATTGTAATTCTCGATTGTACTTTTTCGATTCATGGCTCATTCGTTTGTAGGTTGTCAATGATCTACTAAATCCTGTCGGTCGAATTTGCGAATTAGAGAGGATCCTCGGGTGCTAATATATCCGGTCTTCATCCATATAACTCTTCTTTACACAAACTGGCTAAGTTTGCAAGCTAGAAACAAATGATTTCCCTCATGTATTAATACTGCCCTTTTCTTTCGAAAATTTTAATGCCAAGATGATAGTGCCATTCAAATGTTCATAGTTGCTTGTTCCCATTCATAATTTCTTTCAGCATATACTTATAAACATGTATTTGTTAGAGTACACTCTTCCGTGCAAATCTAGAACTGGAGTTCTTGAGGGGTTGAAACATTATATTTTATGAAGAATTTCAACTGGTAGCATAATTTAAATCCACTCTTAAATCTGCTAGCATTTAGTATGGATGGAATTTATTGTTTTATGAATAGTTTCAACTATAACTATAAATTTCTGCATATTGCCTTCTTTCTTAGGGACTTGCAAGTCAAATTTATTTAGTTTGCTCTGCTGACATGTTTGTAATGGACAGAGGGCATAGTTGAGAGTTGCTCTGTCTGCATCACCGCAGTTGCATGAAGTCTTTAGGGTAGATTAGGGTATAGATTAAGTTGGTGTTTTTTTAATCTGTTGTGACAGTTTGTTTGTGCCTGTTTGGGCTGCTATATACTGTGGATGTGGTGACCTCTGAGTTCAGCCATCCACAGTTCCTTATATACTGTTTGGGCTTCATGAGGACCAAAATATACCATGCTAAGGATATTTAAACATTAATATTTTGGTTTCTTTCTTGTGGTGCTAACTGCATATGGCTTATATGTAAATTTTTATAGTAGTATTTCTCTCAAAGTTTGCAATGTCAAAACATTACCATTTGCAATCAACTAGATTGTCTATATATTGGAAGAGTTTAAATTGGAAATGGTTCTAATCACATACAGTGACTCACACCATCTCTCTTAGATCATGTATAGCTTTGCTTGTGTTTTTGTGCTTACTAGTTTAACTCTTCTCCTTTCACTGATAGCTTTGCTTGGAGTGCATGTCCGCCTTTGTTTCTCCTCTTGACTTCTCTGGATGCCGATATATCTCGCTATGGTCTACGGATAATATTATCTTCTAATCTCCACTTGAATGCAAGACTCGACATAATTTTCTTATGGTGTGCGTTTATGCCGATGGCGGCATATGCTTAGATATCCTGAGAATCGGTGGAGCCCAATATATGATGTAGCTGCCATACTTACATCCATCCAGGTACACCATACAAGAAATATTTTATTTCTCGGCGGCCCCGGATGATTTGTTTTCCAATATTTGTGTCATTTTCTTATTACAATAACATTTAAACATTGCAATCCATATGTGCTACAAAGTTTAGATTTGGAACATATCATATCCGATACCCCTTCAATGTGATGTGAAATTGCAGCTACTAAACTCTTCTAAGATGGTAATTAGTATGTTGTTTTAAGCACACATTTCCGTTTACTTATGAATGTGCATGCCTTTCGTTGAATGCGATCCAACATGTTGGTTCGTTTATGTTGACCCTTTATGACTTTTCTAAACTATAAATATCTTCTTCTTTTGAGCCGAAAAACCATCTATGTTGATGGTACACTCGTGTGACAAACCCGAGGGTGTGCCATTTTGCGGTCATTGCTTGTGTGATCCAAACCCGAAGTCGCCCGCTAACTCGAAAGTCGTCCGCATGTTCGGCGAGAACAAGCGAGAGTACACGTGGGCACGCGGCCGTACACGTGGGCTCCACCGTCGCGGACCTACTCGTCGTGTCGGGGCGCGGACGCGGCGGGGGGACTCGCCCGCCCTGCGGCACTACGACCCGCCGCAGGGGTCAGGGTGGACTCAGGCGCAGCCACAGCCACAACCTCAGTCAGGGTGGTGTGCGTTGGAGCAAGGTGGGGGCGGCGGGACCTCTGGGGATGGCGCCGGGACCCCTGGGGACGGCGCCACGAGCTAGGTACCTGTGACTACCTCTTATGGACTAGTAGCGATGCATGTTAGACCCCTGGACATGTATGTTGGACTTGTCGGACATTTTGGACATGTATGTTGGACATCCTGGTGTATGTTGGACATGTATGCACTCGTTTCGTGACTTTATGTGTATTATGGACATGTATCGAAGGATTTGATGTGTGGATTCATGTTGAGATCGAAACCCATGCCGAAATGTGGTTCATATGCTATATTGTTGATATATACGTGGTATTCTGGTTCATATGCTGATGTGTGGATTTGATGTGTGAATTAAATGCTAGAAAAGAGCAAAAGAAAAGGGGGAAAAGATTCCCAGCGTTGCCAACAGCATGGGCCAAAGCTGTTGGCAAAGCTGGGCTTTCCTCACCAGCCTTGCCAGCTTTGCCAACAGCTTTGGACCAGGCTGTTGGCAAAGCTGGGCTCCCCTGAAGCACGCGCCGGCTTTGCCAATAGCTTCGGCCCATGCTGTTGGCAAAGAAAACGGTTGGCAAAGCTGGGCTTCTTTGCCAACAGCCTTGTCCAGCGGATTTGCCAACAGCATGGACCGATGCTATTGGCAAACCAAGCTGTTGGCAAAGCTGTCGTTCCCTTTGCCAACCGGACTTTGCCAACAACCGTCGCTTCCCTGTTGGCGAAGGTAACGCCCCCCGAGCCGACGGCGTCCCCCCCTTCGCCAACGGTACACGTGGTCGTTGGCGAAGCTTTCCCAACAGGGCCCGCGTTCCTGTTGGCGAAGAGCTCTTTCCCATCACTTAAAACGCCAACGGTTCTTTCCCAACAGGAACTCGGAAACCCCGTTGGGAAAGCCTTCGCCAACAGGGTTGGAGTCTTCGCCAACAGCTTAGCGCGGTTGGCGAAGCACGCGTTTCCTGTTGTGTTAGCCTATCCGCACTCGGGGTAATCCATTTCCGTAAGAGAATACTCCCTCCGGTTTGGTAAATGAAGTCGTTTTGGACATGATTTGAGTCAAACATTGGGAATATAAATCATGAATAACTTTTAAGTCGTTGAGTTTGGAAATGTGAAAACTACATGAATAGATTTGTCTCGCAACATACTTTCATAAAAGTATACATATGTTAGTTTTTAACAAATATTTTTATAAAAATAAGAAGTCAAAGTTGTACTTTGGAGACCGTGTCGCTGTCCTAAACGACTTCATTTACCAAACCAGAGGGAGTATTATGCTTGCTCATCAAAATTCTCCAATATAATATCAGGTTTTGCGAAAGAGCATGTAGCCTAGTGGTTACAAGAGCCCCGGTAGCACCTCAGGTCCTAGGTTCGACTCCCTGTGGGAGCGAATTTCTCAGGATTTAACGGTGTTTGTGCTTTCAGTGGTAGGCGACGTTCCCGTCGACAGCGAGGCGCCTGTGGTGACTTCGTCAATCCTGAGGATTTGCCGGCACGGTCTTCGAAGATGCACCCAGGGGTAGGGTTTGGGATGAGTGTGCGTGCGTAGTGAGTGTCTCCGATGTATTGTGTAATCACAAAAAAAATATTAGGTTTTCCACACCTGTCATCCTACCTATATATATCTTATACTCCCTCCGTCCCTCTTTAATAGTCCTTTTAGCGACAGAAACTTGTCCCTGTATAATCGTTGTTCTCTACTCCTAGGCTGTAGCCTGTAGGTGATTGCACATCTGCCTCTGCCCAGACCTCGTGACAGCAGGCCTCATCCCACTGACGGTGAACATTAAAAAAGAAAAATCTAGCCTCACAGCCAAGCCTCATTCCACTCGCAGTCGCACTGCTTCGCACTGTTTTATAGGGCTGCAGGGTCTTTTGTCGACTGCTTTGGTTTTGGGTTCCTACTTATGACGACAATCAAAAAGGGACGGAGGGAGCACTCCATACCAGCTATTCTATATTTTATTCAACCACCTCAACTGCCATTTACTTCTTTCTCATTTCCCTTTTTATTTTCTTTCTTTTCTCCTACCTACTCCGTTCTTTTTCCACCGTTGGCCATTCCTCTCCCTCCCTCTCTCTTGGCTCCTGCGGCGGTCGAGCTCGGCGACGAGGAGCGTAGCCGGTGGCAGAGCTACCAAGCGCAGCTCGCAGCGGCCCCTGCGTGACCCGCGGAGGAGATTTCGCACGTGCTCGGGGTGAAGCTCTTCGACCGCGGCCCTCGCCTCTGCTCTGTGGATATCTAGAGCCGACACGTATGAGGAGCTGGGGCCCCGATCAGCGGATTTGGGCGTCATCCTCCCTCTTCCCTTGATGCGGTGTAGCGGCTCAGCGAGTCAGCGTGGAGGAGCAGAGCAGCAACCACCATTCTCTCGACCTTCCCTTCTTTCTCCCCGGCTCCAGGCCAGCGGCGGCACAACAATTGGCAGCTCCCGGGCCTCTTTCCTCTCCATGGCGGGATAGCCTCCTCGGGGCGGCGGAGCTTGCCTGAAAGGCCGACCGCGGACTGCTAGCAAAGCTCGCCCGCGTGGCGCACAGCTCCTACGATCCACACTTTGTCTCTAGACCTGATCATGGGCCATCCAACTCGATAAAACCAACTCAACCCACCCGAAAAAACCTGACCCGACCCGGCCATGCGACAGTTCGATGTGCACGGGCCAAAATTTCACCCAAACTAAGAAAATAACCCGACCCAACCCGATCTAACCCAAAAATTATAAAAACCCCAAACTGGAACCCGACCCAACCGTGTCATGGATTGAGCGCGGGCCGAGAATTTTGACCCGACAACCCGACACGACCCATAATCATGATGTCTATCTCCCTCCACGCAAACCTTGACCTCGGGCTCCACCTCCTTACTCTGTTGCACCTCCGACGGTGAGCAGCGGCCTGCCCTCTCACCCTCAATCACTAGCTAGGGATGGATTCAGATGTCTGGGTATCCAGATTATCTAAATTCGTATTCGACAAAATCATCAATATGGATATCTTTATTTGTATTCATTTTTAATATGAATGTTAAATGGATGCATCCATATTTGATTTCTAATTTTTTCTCCATCTGGTTTCAAATTTTTATTCAACAAAAATGTGGATTATTCAATACTATCTGTATCCGTGTAGAACAAAGTACTCATGAAATCTTCTAGAATTTATTTTGATGACTAATTAGTAATTACAAAATGATCTTTTTTAAGACAACTAACTAATTATGTTACCTAATATTACTAGATTATATAATGATCGTTTTGAATTAATTTTAATGTGGCTAATCATAGTAATTTTTTAAAAATTATATTATTTAGCAAATAAATAAATTATATTTAAATGTTGTTATGTACTTATTTTACTATTAAAAGGTGATTATATATTTTTAAAAATACTTCTTTTGTATTTATGGTGATATATTTAATAATTAATTAATAGGTATTTTATTTGCAATAAGATATCTATTATGTACAATCACCATAGTTTACTCTCTACTTGTAACATGATTTGATCAATTATAAAACCATCGACAAATGGAATTGATACTCATTATGATTCTATGTCATAAATCGAGTAAGTATTCGAATGCGAATCCGAATTCGAGATATCCGTTTTGTATTCATATCTGTCACTATTGTATTCGTATCTGAATTCAAATTAAAATGTGGTAAATAGTGACATCCGAATTTGTATGCGTGTGCATCCGATCCGAATCCATCCCTAATCACTGCCCCTCTGTCTCTCTCCTGTCAAGCTTGGAGGTGTCGTGCAGCTTCTCCCGTGGCGGCAGCGGGATCTAAAGGACGGGGGCCGACCCTCCTCTCCTTCTGCTCCTCCAGTTCCCTTTGTCGACGGATAGTTGAGAGTGGTGCATGCCTGCAAATCTTGCGCCACATCAGCCTTTGCCGTTCTCTTCAAAGAACGCCAGGAGTAGCGCTTGCAAGACAGTACAGGGAGGTAGTGTCGGGCTGTCTAGCACTCGGTGCAGTAAAAAACCCGATAAAACTGTACTTTAGGGATGCATGTCATGTGAGTTATGTATGCCGGTGCGGATAGCCTTACACCTATATGGCATGACATACGACATGATGTGAAGAAACATCGATCAGAAACTGGTGCTAATTCAGGTCGTCGCGTTTGAACCTTTCATCGAGTAGACAAAGGAATGAGGCCGACCGTGTCCAGTTGTCCAGATCCAAAAAACGTTGTCGTGGAGCCAAACAGGGTGCAAGCAAGCGCATTAATCACTACTAGAGAAAAAACATTTAGTACCAGGTTCAAATCACCCTTTAGTATTGGTTGTTCAACCGGTACTGAGATTTTGGTGCTAAAGGGAGTCTTTTAGTAGTATTGGTTATATAACCAATACTAAATGGGAGGGTCTTTGGTATTGGTGGTCGTATCCACCCGGTATTAATGAACTTCCATCGCCAATACGAGCTGAGCAATTTTTCTTTTCTCTCAAAATCACAAAATTCAATCACAATATGAACCCTACTCACAAATTTCGACTACGATACTAAGACTTTGTCGGACATACACCTCGGGTACCCACAAGGAAGGAAGAAGGCGGACTCATTCTAAAACTCCATGTATTCCTAGTAGAACTCATATCATGTAATCCTATTAAGACTCATACCTTGTAACCAACTAGGAACCACCTCCTAGACTATAAAGGAGGGCCATGGCACCTGGATAGGCAAGTCAACACCTCAACACGTAGGGCGCAATATACGATACCCCAAACAGGACATAGGGTATTACTCCCTGATCTGAAGGCCCGAACCTGTATAAATTTGTGCCTTGTGTCCTCGCTTTAACCTTCGGGTTCCAGATTACATGAGCCCCTACTATCTACTCTCCCACAACTACCCCTCAGGAGGTTGCCGGATATACAACTCCGATATTGGTGCCCACCGTGGTACCCCTCAACTTCAACTACTACATCACAATCACAAATTTCAACTCAATGCAAAACAAGCAAATCTAAGCCTGAACATGAACCTTCCCGACCCCGGCCTCAATCCCCACGCCCTCACACGTTGGTAGCCCCATGCCCTCTAACGCCTGCACCTCCAGATCGGGGCTGGCCACTGAAGGCATCTAGGCCCCTAATTCGTGTTTTGGTAATTAATGACAATCATTGTGGACTAACATTTTTATTTGAGTTATAAGAATAGGTTAGTCTGGTGAAATGATGAGCTCATGCGGTATGCACAAGGAAGTCTTGTATGGCATGTGTTGGAAAGAGCTCAAGGCAAAGGTAAAAGATAAGGTTTTTATTTTTGTCGGTCATAAGGTGATTAGAGGATGCTTAATGACCAGGTTGATAGGATAGATAGCCGTACTATCAAGAGGGCTCAATTTCATTGGCTTGGCTTTCCATAGTGCCACTTTGATCAAGAATTTGTATGCATTGCATTTAGATGAGTGGCGATTTCTCTTGGTAAAAGGGTTTTGTTGAAAATCTTTAGAAAAATCAGTTTCTAGGTGTTGGGCGGACAGTTCGGGCTCTCGGGGCGGACGGTCCGCGAGTTTTTGATATTTATTTAATATCTGAGGTTTTTGGCAAAGGTTTTCGAGAAAAAATCGCTTCCATGCGGACAGTCCGCGGGTCCTAGGCGGATGGTCCGTTATTTACCTCGAAACCAAACAGAACGGTGTGCAGCTCGGGTGGACCGAGCGGACGGTCCGTGGCCTGCCCGCGGACAGTCCGCGGGGCCCAGGCGGACAGTCCGCCCGGCCCAACAGGCACTTCTGACATCCATTGACTTCGTGTTTTTACCGTTGGAATTCAAACGCAGACAGTCCGCGAGGGCATCGCGGACAGTCCGCGAGGTACGCATTTTTCACATAACGGCTAGTAACGGGAAGAGGGAGTATATATACTCCATGCCCGGGTTGGGAGAGCCTCTCTTGGCACTTTGAAAGGTTCATACTCCCTTGTAGAGCTCTCCTCTCCTCTCTCTCACTCACTTGGCTTAGTGGTTGCATTCTTTGTGAGATTGAGAGTTTCTAGTGCATTGCATCAAGGTTTTGATCTTTGTGGCACTAGGGAATCATCAAGCAAGTGGTTGATTTGTTACTCTTGGAAGTTGCCGCTTCCTAGACGGCTTGGTGGTGAAAGAATCCGTTGAAGCTCGCAAGAAGATTGTGCGTAGCTTCGGATTTCTTGTTGTGAGAGGTATTGTGCTCACCTCACTAGAGTGGTAAAGAGCAACTCTAGTGGAATTGAGGTGTGGAGTGGTTCTTTGGTTCTAACCGGCTCAAGATCAAGTGGTGTCTTGATAGAGGAGCGGTTGAATATTGAATCCACCTCAACGTGGATTAGGGGTGACTGGAAAGTCATTGATACCACGGGATAAATTTCGTCTCTTGTGCTTGGTTACTTCTTTGCTCAATCTCCTTTCAACACTACTAGAAACGTTGCAATCTGTGACGATTTGCTCGTGACGCCGCTCACTTTCATCACAGAATGGTATGTCATCTGTGACGAAATCTCCATTTTCATCATAGGTGCCAAGTGATAAAGATTTGGCCCGGAAATTTATGACGAAAATTAAAATAGCGTCACAGAATAGTAAAAGGAGATCGTCATAAAACTTGTTTTGGGTATACTTTATTGGAATGACGAAAGTTGATCGTCACAAATTAGTTTTGTTATCGTCAACATATATTGGCATTGTTTGACACACTTAATGATGAAACAAATTCGTCACAAATCAGTGGTGGAATTGACGGTGTGGGATTAGTTGTCGAAATGGGCCGCTCCTTTCCCTGGTATTTTGGTACTGGGCCATAACTAATGGGCCGCTTCAGTCCCTATTTGTTTGGAACTGGGCAACAAGTATTAGGCCAAAAAAATTGCTCCTGCGGAGCTTCGATCCCTGAACCAGTAAACTCACCTTCTTCTCCTTCCCTTTCAGCTGCTGCACTGGGTTCACATAAGTTTCCCCGCTTGATTCTTCAGTTGTAGACTCAGCAGCGCCAGCGCTACTAGAAGCACTCACTAGGTACCGGGTTTTCATGCAGACCTTTTCCTGTGGCGCTCGCTGACTCTCAGAGCGCGCTCTGCGGCCTTGGTGGAGAGCCCCCCGCGTGCGGTGGCCTGAAAATTAAGTGAATCACAATTCATTTGCACAAGTGCTGACGAATAAATGCCAATTCAGTTATGCCAGTTTCAGTGTGAAGATTTAACAACACATATATAGACAGTGAGTACTCCAACTAAAAAAGATTTAAAGAATCCAGTCAAAATTAAAATATATGCCATATATAGTCACTGAGTAGTTCAACTAAAAAGAATTAAAGATATGCCATTTATAGTCACCGAGTAGTTCAACTTAAGAATTTTTAAGATATGCCATATGCCAATTTGAATTCATATAAGCATAACATATGGATATCTGTAAATAGCATAATTTGAACATATGGATATCTGTAAATAGCATAATTTAAGCATATGGATATCTGAAAATAGCATATATATGTCCATCAGCATATGGATACCTGAAAATAGCACAATTTCTGACCAAGAGCAATCAATTTATTCTAAGGGCATGCATATATATATATATATATATATATATATATATATATATATATATATATCCAGTGCATTGTAAACCATACTGCTCAAATTACAAATCACAATTTTCCAGTGGCACATAAGTTAGTACTACATTCAAGGAAAATAGGATTGAACTGACCCCCACAAGCTTAACTGAAATCCCCCACAAGCTTAACTGAAAACCCCCCTCAAGATTCTAAGGGCATGCATATATCCAGTGGCGCATAGATTAGTACAAAAATCAAGCAAATTAGGGAAATGCAAAATCAGTGAGTAATTGAACTTATAAATGATGAACATCTTCTGATTGAATTAAAAAACCCCTAAACAGTGACAGGGTGAGAAATTCAACCTTAGGTTTTGCAGATGGGAATGCTGATCCCCCGGCGAGATTCAAATTGGGAGCGATCCTTTCGAAGCCTGGTGGGACGTCGGGAACGACGTCGGCGGAGGCTCGGCGCACCACTACGCCATGGGAAGCGCGGGTGAACCTCCCGGTCCTCGGGTCCCGCTTCTGGTTACTCGCACGCTCTAACTGCTCCCGGTTCTTCACCGCCTTCGTCATCTTCCAATCGCCGGCGACTGCGGCGGCGCAAGGGGCAGAGGTGGTGGTGGCGCAAGGGGCAGAGATGGTGGTGGCGGAAGGCGAAGCGGAGAAGACGAGGAGGCGTGACGATTTGGGGGACTATTTGGGGGAAACCGTCGTGGCGACTGCTATATAGATCTGCACAGCAAGGTGGCACTTTATGGTGTTAAATAAAATGGATCTTCACATCCAACGAATACACCTTCGTAGCCCACTGGTAATGCGCTCTGATTGTTAGTCCACAGCTCCCGGGTTCGAACCCTGTGGGAGCTTTTTTTAAACTTTTCATAAAAACATTTTTAACTTATTTTGATATTAACATTTTATTTCATTTGTTTTCTACTTTTTTAGTAGGTGACAATGGCAGTAATATAACTGTAATAATTTCCTGAACGAGTAACTAAAGATCCCACTCATTAGACTAAAGTCTCCCTTGCACACATTGAGTATATGTGAGGCATGCCCCACTACGACCAATGTGCCTATGCAAGGGACGTCTTCACATGTGAGATATGTGCATCACAAGTATCTCGAAATCATGTGAAACTATCAGAGCATGTTATTGGAGGTAAACATGGAGGTTTCGTGCAATTGTGCAATTTTCGGAACATTTTTACCTATTATCTTAAATTTTTGACGATTTAATAAAGAATAAATGTGAAAATTACCAAACTATGATAGAAAAATGTAAAAACTTGCAAGGAGACACCAATTTGGTGTGGAGTCATGCCAAAATAATATTCAATTCATTATACCAAAGTGGCGGTGCACGGTGCTACGATGGAATACATGCCCCACTACGACCAATGTGCGGACGTCTACACATGTGAGATATGTGCATCACAAGTATCTCGAAATCATGTGAAACTATCAGAGCGTGTTATTGGAGGTAAACAGGGAGGTTTCGTGCAATTGTGCAATTTTCGGAACATTTTTACCTATTATCTTAAATTTTTGACGATTTAATAAAGAATAAATGTGAAAATTACCAAACTATGATAGAAAGATGTAAAAACTTGCAAGGAGACACCAATTTGGTGTGGAGTCATGCCAAAATAATATTCAATTCATTATACCAAAGTGGCGGTGCACGGTGCTACGATGGAATACATGCCCCACTACGACCAATGTGCGGACGTCTACACATGTGAGATATGTGCATCACAAGTATCTCGAAATCATGTGAAACTATCAGAGCGTGTTATTGGAGGTAAACGGGAAGGTTTCGTGCAATTGTGCAATTTTCGGAACATTTTTACCTATTATCTTAAATTTTTGACGATTTAGTAAAGAATAAATGTGAAAATTACCAAACTATGATAGAAAGATATAAAAACTTGCAAGGAGACACCAATTTGGTGTGGAGTCATGCCAAAATAATATTCAATTCATTATACCAAAGTGGCGGTGCACGGTGCTACGATGGAATACATGCCCCACTACGACCAATGTGCGGACGTCTACACATGTGAGATATGTGCATCACAAGTATCTCGAAATCATGTGAAACTATCAGAGCGTGTTATTGGAGGTAAACTGGGAGGTTTCGTGCAATTGTGCAATTTTCGGAGCATTTTTACCTATTATCTTAAATTTTTGATGATTTAATAAAGAATAAATGTGAAAATTACCAAACCATGATAGCAAGATGTAAAAACTTGCAAGGAGACACCAATTTGGTTTGGAGTCATGCCAAAATAATATTCAATTCATTATACTAAAGTGGCGGTGCACGGTGCTACGATGGAATACATGCCCCACTACGACCAATGTGCCTATGCAAGGGACGTCTCCACATGTGAGATATGTGCATCACAAGTATCTCTAAATCATGAGAAACTATCAGAGCGTGTTATTGGAGGTAAGCAAGGAGGTGTTGACGAAAAAAATATAAAGAAATAGAAGCAACTGATGTTTTAAAAAAAGGAACAAAGTCAAAAAAATTTGAGCCCCATAGGAATCGAACCAGCGACCCAAGGTTCCAGTAAATGGGCCTTACCACTGCGCTACTCGAGGATGTTCGTTTAGTAATCCAAATAGTTTTATATGATTCGAGTAACTGACACTTCTGCGGCAACGCGAGAGGAATTGCGTCAAAACTTTTCGGCACCATTCTTTCACAAAAAAAAGGCGGACTTATTTACATGCCTCCCCCACAACTCGTCAAACCTCCCCACTTCCTATTCCCATCTATTCGACACCTCCCCTGGAACCACAAAAGCCGCCGCCGCCACAGCACCCATCCCGGCGACGAGGTGCTTCCTCACCCCAGGTTGGTAGTTTCCAGGCCGCGACGCCTCAACCTAACCCTCTCTCTCAATGCCCCACCTACCTAAATCTTCCCATCAACTACTCAGTCACATCAACGAAACCCTAACCACAGCCGCCGGTGATGAGTAGCTCCGTCAATAACACGATTTGAATTCACGCCGCCCCAATCCCTCTCTCTCACGTACATTTCTCTGCCCATGCACCTCCTTTTGTTCCCCGACCTAACCCAAAGCTCATCTGCAGGTTTCAATGGTGGCAACAAGGGGGCAAAAGAGGAACGGGCCTGCAGGTCTGTCAAAAAATTCAACTATATTTCTGAGAGTAGATCTACAATTTGATGCTGTCGTATATGTATGCCATTTTGAAATGTATTTTTTTTATTCATGAGACCATTATCATGTCACGGTTTGGTACTGTAATTTGCCTGATTTTTTGTTGACAGGAAGATTGTAGTTTACTCCATTCTATATTCATAGTTACTTATGTAGTTATAACAGTTTCTGATTCACTGTAATACCCTGGGGTTTTCTGATCTAGGAGTCCACACATAGTTGTAGGTCTTATCTCATATCTTAGACCTCTTATCTATCTTTTAAGTAGTTTTGTTAACTCTAACATATTAGTTCAATCCTTTTAAAAATTCTAATACACCCAATTTCTTGTCCTTGAAAGAACCTATGCTAACTGATTATGAGTGATGCCGAGATAGACGCGTGGCGAAAAATCAAAAGATGCTTGAAGAGCTTGGATTGAATACCTTAGCTTCTGAAATTATTACATCCTTGCCTCAACCTGCACAAAAGAAGGGGAAAAAATCAGCAAACAAGGGAACTGATAACGAAGATTCATCATCATCGGAGTATCTCCTTGATGAGGATGATCAAGGAGATAATATTGATGATGAAGACATTGAATCTAATGAGTAGCCACAACTTAAGGTGCTTCTTCTATCTTCACAGTAGTGAATGGGGCATACTTGGAACATACAACTTGTTTACTACATTGTATTCATTATTAATATATAATCTAGGATTAAATGTTTCTACTGCGAAGTATGCTTTAGGACTTAGATTGCATTGGAATTAAATGTTTACTATATGGTACTTATTATTAATATAGTTGATTGCGGTTCTCGTTTCCGATCCGCATTTTGATCTCCGATTTATATGCAAATTCTTTCAAACTAAGATGATGTTGAATATATGGTTTTCATTATCAATGCACATGACTTACATGAGCTTTTTTTTCCCATGACTTCTCCAACCGCATAGTCGCAAAATCATCTCTCCAAAGATCAAGAAATCTGTTGGCAGAATGGCTCTTGGAGTTAGGAACAGTAAGAGAGTGAGGGCATCAATTCAGTCAGATGTCCAGCCTTCTGAATGTGAAACAAGAGCATCAAAAAGGCTTCTTGTACAAGATCCTACTGACCCCTTATGATGACAATCCGGTGCAGAGGATTCCAATGGACTAGTCGTTGATGAGAACACACCATCGAGAGGATGGCGAGTGTATCGGTGGTCATGACAATGCAGCTTTTGAGGCACACATTGCAGCTGCTAACGATGACAACACACTAGCTGAAGGTAAGCACTTTTTCATGCAGTTTTGACATCTATTTAGTTGATTTTGCATCAATAAAATAATAAAACTGAATGTAAATTCTATGATGTAGGTCCTCCACAGCGAGCTCCTAGGAGGCCCGGACTACCCTCTTTTGTTGGAAAGCGGCTAGATAGGATGACCAAAGGCGTGGGAAGGAGATTGCCCATAGTTGTTCGGGAAGGAAAAAAAGACCTCAAGATTCTCGTTCAAGCTGCCAAATTAGCTTCAGAGGCTGGCATCATCATTCGGGAAAGTATTCCTATCCTCCCACATTGGAAAGATTACAAGAAAGACGACGTACACTACAAAGCCTTTGAGGGACAGCTAGCTGTAAGTGCATTACTGTAGCCATATGAAACTATTGTTCATTAAGATTATTTGACTAACTAAATATCCAACTATCATATGACTAGGGTCTCTTGGCCATTAACACAAATCATGCCCCAACAAGGGAAGCTATGACTGATCTGATGCGTGTTGCGATAAAGAACCAACGCTATCGACTCAAGAAGAGATACTTCAATGGTGTTCCTGCAAATCAGATTCGTACAACTTCTCCGATTCGCTACATGAGCGATGTCGAATGGAGGGCACTTGTTGCAAGGTGGTCGATCCAAAAAACATGGTATGGGCATCAATTCATACATTCACTATCGAGTTTACAAAGTCCCTTATTTTAAACCTGTGATATCAACTAACATGTTCATCCTCTTTTAGCAAACATGTGAGAAGAACAAGGAAAACCGCAGTAAAGTCAAGTATCATCAGGCTACGGGTTCTCGCTGCTATGTGGCACACTTACATGGATACGTAAGTAAAACATTACCTTGTTCACTTACCTGCACATTTGGACTCAACTAATTATTTTCCCTTTCATCTGTGCCTACTTTTGTCACACTCGATTTCCGGAGAGAAACCAGATGCATCTCATATGTGTGCCAGGATCTAGTTCCACACATATGATTGACAAAATGAGTGTAATATCATAGACAGTAAAAACGTAACAAGGGGTTTAACAACTTACTACACTCATTCGGAAGACACGAAGGTCTTTAACATCGGAAAACGATAACTACACGTCGAGTCTTCATCTTCCGCTTCCACAGGCACTTGACTGGGGGAGACGCATGCCTCAGAACTCCTCAAGGTCGCAGTAGAACTCTTCACCATTGTTCTCTTCTGAACAGCGGTAAGCAAGGCTGAGTACACTTATGGTTGGTACTCAACAAGTGGGGGAAGATGCAAGGCTACCAAGGATAGGCTATGGTTTTGTAGCGGTTAGCATTTTAATGTTGGTCAAACTTTTAATTAAAGAACACCTAATTACTAGATGTAAGTTTATACCAACCCACTTAAGAAACTTTTAAGCAAAACAACCCAAAGCTCATCGAGCTTCACCAAACCACGATTTATTCTCATCTTCAAGTTTATTAATCATGTGAGGGTCCAAGCCGCTCATGACCGTGAGCACGGCTGATCGATCAGTTTTACACTCTGTAGAGGTTTGCACACTTTACCCACGGCTCGCGTAAAAGTTTCGAAGAACTGCGAACCCAACCATGCGATGCGATCGGACATCATACCACACTTCCGAGGTGTGATTGCATAGGGACGCTACGAAGCCTTTACAAAGGTATACAAAAGACTAACGACCCGCATAGTTACAGATCAGGGCGGACTATAACCCTCCCTAGTGGTCCGCACCTTAGCAAAGGCTGCTACCCCAAAAGGACCGGGCTATACCCCTGCAACACGGATCCCCCTCTGCTCCTTTCGGAAAAGGGCCATCAGATCAATCGCACACCTAATTAATTGGCTAAGGTCAGAGCCATGTAACACTGTGGTTGCGCATGTTTTCTTGGGTGGTTCTCCATGTTCCGATTAAATCATATGATCTTGTATTACCAAAAGCATCATCAACATAAATCATATAAGCATTTATCTTCGAAAACCACTTTTATCCAACCCAAGTTGAGCAACTAGCATATTCTACCCAAAAACATTTATTAAATAGGGTTGATCCAAGGATTCTGGGTAAAAGTCTAGGTAAGTCCTTAAAAAGGGTGTTCCCATCAATTTAATGCAATGTCAATAAATATAAACTTAGTTGTCATGCAATAACATAGGATAAAATGGAATCATGCAGGGGGAGAAGACCACTTGCCTTCCTTGCTTAAACAATGAGGTTCTTCTTCAAACACTTGCTCCTGATCTACTTCAACTGGCTGCTCGCTTGAAACTGGCACGATGTCTACGAGCACACAAGAATACATACAATAAACAAAACAATACACCAAGCATGAAAAGCTTAAAGGGAAAACAGGGTTTGGGTCTAGGAAGCGAACACAAGGAACACTCGGAACTATCGGAGATTTGGATGATCACATACAAGAGCTAGCTACGTGTTTGGTATCTTTTAATTAAGTAAAATCATGTGTATAGGTTATTTCAGAGAAATACCCTATTTATAATTAAGCAAGTTATATTTATATTTAAAAGACGATGTAGGCCTAGTCCAATTTTACATATAAATATTCAAGTATGATTTATGCAAATTAAACATTTAATTTTAAAAGAAACATGTAAAAGCATCTAGGCGTTTATCTTTATATTTCGAGTTGTTCTAATCAAATTATAATTTAAAAACACATTTATATTCATTTTAATCAAATTAACATTTAATTAAGAAAATTCGGGATATAGCCTATGGTACATTTTAGTAGAAAGCAAATTGCATAATCATTAATCAAATTAAGTTTGATTATAAAAACCGAGGTATACATCTAATTAACTTTTAATTAAAAGAAATGTTCATTTAATATTAATCATATTAACTTTCTTATGAAAACACGTGTTAAACTTCTAATTAGATTTTAATTAGAAAAGCATGTGCAATAGGATTTATTCATATTTAATATTTAAATAAATTGTAAAACATTGAACATGTACATCATTGCTCCTAACGTGTACTTTGAGTTGATATGAGCCTAACGCAACAAGAACGGGGTTAAACGGAGCTAAAATGCAAAAGATATGGAGAAAACAAGATTCTAGAACTGTCAGGCTTTAAAAGACGGTCGCATGGACACCAAGAACGCTTAAAACGGATCTAGGACGGAAAAGATATGGCTAAAACAAGATTTAGGGACTAATTTGTGAATATCTGGAAGTTTATGGAGTTTTCTGCAAGATTCCAGGGACCTAGACATAATTATATGTGAAACTAGGAGGTCTTTGGTGCAAATGATTGGCTTTGGACCGCGGGTGAATATTTTTGAAAGGTCAAGGGCTTGATTATAAAAACCAGGGGCTAAACTGCAAGGGTTTTATATGGTGGAAGGGTATATTTGAAATTTCCAGAAATGGGGGGGCTTATTTGCAAACTTGCCAGGGCGACCGGAGGAGGGGCTGCGGTGACGCCACGTGGCGGGCGACGACTAGTCGGCTGACGCCAGCGCTGACGCAAGCTTGACGTGGCTGCTGACGCCAGCGGTGGACCGGCGGCCGTGGACCCGGTCCATCGGTCCACCGTGGACCGGATCAAAGGGGCACGCCCCCTTTTGATCTAGACCGTCCGCACCGATCGGACGGTCCCGGACGCTTGCGGGCGAGGCCGGCGGGGGGGAACGGTCGGCCCGCGGCGGCGCCGGCGACGCGTGCGGCCGGCGAGGCTCGCCGGAGGAGCCAAGGACGGCCTCCCGGCCACCAATTCGCACGGGAAAAACACCAGAAGAAAGAGGAGGGGAAGGGGAACTTACAGGAAGCCTTGGAAGGGAGGTAGAGGCGCCGGTGGAGGAGATTGGGGCGGCGCGGTGGAGCTCCGGCGGCTCCTCTGGTGCGGCGGCGCTGCACACGAGGGAAAGGGAGGGGGAATGGTGCGGGGTGAAGAGGAGATGGTGCTCATTCTTTATAGGGCGGAGGGGGAAAGGGAGGAGGCGCGGTGAGGCGGTGGCGGGTGCTCGCCGGGCGGCCATTAATGGTGGCGGCGGCGGCTCGGGATCGGCGGGTGACGGCGCATGTGGAGGTGAGGAGAGGGTGTGGGAGCGCGGGAGAGTGAAGGGGCGGCCGCAGGGGCTCTCGGGTGTGCTTTTATAGGGCGAGAAAGGCGAGAGAGGCGACGTCCATGGCTACAAAGTCTATTAATGCCATGGCTGCGACCGGTTGCTTCAAGGCAATCAAGAGGGGCGCTTGATTGAGGTGAAACGGAAGAGAGTAAAGGAGGGGGAGTGAAGCCGGGCTTCAATGCAGATTGATTCGAGGTTTTAAAGAAGCAAGGGTGCGGGAGACGCGGGAGGAGGGGCGGCGCGGGGACGGGCGGCGCGGCCGGGGAGAAGGGGCCGGAGGTTGGGGACGGGGGCGACGGGTGGGCCCCGTCCGTCGGTTCTTGTGAGAGAAGGAGAGGGAGTTGGGCCGTGGGGGAGGGAAAAAGGGAGACGGGCCGGGCGAACCAAACTGGGCCTCGGGGGAAAAAAAAGAAAAGGAGGAAGGGGATGAGGTGGGCCGGCGGTGGTTTGGGTAGATAGGTTTTGTTTTTTTTCTTTTTTTTCTTTTTCAAATCCATTTCAAATCTTTTCCAAACCTTTTTAAATCAAATCTTTTACATCTTTTCAAATTCAAGTTTTAACACAAATTTCTCCAACTATTTTAAAGGCTTTTCACAAACCATTTTTAACAACTTTTCAAACATATTTTAAATTCAAACCTTTACACAAATTTTCACAAACTATTTCACAATTATTTTTAAGAATTTTCACAAGTATTTTAAGACTTTTAAAACCACACCACAACCAAAACTCATGCATTCAAATCATGATGCACAAGCACTTATTGCTTCTAAATTATTAAAATGATATTTAAATATTTTAGAGACCAAATTTATTTGATAATTTATTTAATCCTTAGAAAATTAAATCTAAAACACCTTGTTGCTTATATTAATTTAGTGATGGAATTTTAGGGTGTTACAAATCTACCCCCCTTAAAAAGAATCTCGTCCCGAGATTCGGAGAGATTGAAAAGAACTAAGGGTATTATTCTGAATCCATCTTGTACACTCAGTTCTTCCAACAGGCTTAGCTCCTTCACCTACTTTCCTTAATCTTGATTCACTTTGCCTTTTTCTTTAGGTAGGGCAGTAGCGACAACATCAATTCTATCTCCTTGCGGGTTGGTTATGAGTACTGACTTATTGGCACACAGAATTATTCCGTCACATTCGCCTAACCAATCCATTCCAAGTATTACATCTAGTCCACAAGATGTAAGTACTACTAGATCAGCTTGAAAATCCATTCCCCTGATCTTAAGATTGACTTGTGGGCATACATGAGTGGACTTCATTTCACCATTCGGGAAACCAATCAGCAAATGTGTCTTCATAGAACTCATAGGTATATTATGCTTTGCCACAAATTGTTCGGTACTGAATGAATGTGATGCTCCGGAATCAAATAAATCGTTGCAGGCACAGAGTTTGACAGGAAACGTATCCAGCACAAAATCAGGAGTGTCTGAAGCTTGTTCAGCTGTCACGTGGTTCACTTTGCCACGCACATAATTCCGTTGACCCTTGTTGATCTGAGAATTTGCACTTCCATGGTGTATCTGAGATGTTGGGTGTCCGAACCTTTGGCCATTGTCTTTTTGGGGAGTCTAGATGTTACGATTTGGGAAGATGCTGGTATATCGTTCCAATTCTCCACAATTGAAACAACCATTAGAGTGAACTTGAGAGTTGTTTCATACTGGTGCTCCTGAGCGATCTCGATGATGATTTGGAACATGTGGTGCTTGTTGGCTGAAATGCTGAAACCGCCGAGTTGAATCTTTGCAAGTTTGGGAATTTTGCAAATAATTTCCACTTGATTCACCAAAACTAAACTGAGAACCATGTGATGAGTTGAATCGGGGACGTATGTTGCTGATTGTCCATGTGTTTGGAACTTGCGCTTCTGTTCACCAAGTTCCACAAGTTTGTTCTCTAGACCTATAGCTTTGTTCATGTTCAGTAATGTAGCGAAATCCGAAAAGTTGTGACTCTGTAGCTGATAGTTGAGTGGCTCTATCAGATTATCTAGGAAGCATTCTTGCCTCTTTGGGTCAGTATTAACTTCATCTGATTCATGGCGAGACAACTGAGTAAACTTATCCAGATACTCGTTGACCGACATATTGCCTTACTTTAGAGCGAGGAACTCCCTTTGCTTAAGCTTGATCACACCAGAGAGAATGTGGTGCGCGCGAAAACTATCTCTGAACTCCAGCTAGGTGATGGTGTTAGGTGCAACATGTGCAACAGTGTACGCATTCCACCATGCAGCTGCTAATCCCTCCAAATGGCTTGCTGTATACAAGACCATCTCTCGATCAGTGCACTGTGTCATCTCCAACTTCTTGGTGACAGTCTTTAATCAATCATCAGCATTCAATGGATCGGTTGTGTGGGAGCATGTGGGAGGACGGTGACTCATGAATTCCTTATGCTTGTCCACCGGTGCTGGTGGTGCTGGTGGTGGTGATTGATTTTGCTGAGCTTGAATGTTTTGAATAGTGGTAGTCAGGTTTTGGATTAGCTGCATCTGAGTGACAAGGAACTGTTGCGTTACTGGATCCATTGCTCGGTTGAAGGGTGGGGGTAGTGCTTGATTCTGCTGATAGCAATATGAGCACAGACAACAGATGGAATGTCTTGTCCTTCTCCTGACCTGGTGCTTACCAATTGATTGTTAGAGAAAGGAATTTCAGATAGGAATAGTGAACTAATGCATGAAGAGATGAACTCAAAAAGATGAAGCAATTTGAACTTCCAATTTAAGACAGATTCTCATTCCGAGATTCACAAAGGCTAGCATGAAACAAGAGTTTGGGTGTTTAGAATCCAACACTGCTTATCTTGCTTCCATATAATTCATCTTACACAAGCTCCATAAACATAATTTTTATTCTTCACAACTCACTTTATAAACATCTAACTCTGCTTGTGATTGTCCATTCCTTTCCTAAGCTTCATTGACTTGCCTTGGTAGAATTTTCTTGTCGTCTTGATAAAGTGATTTGAATAGAGCTGGATTAACTCCGTTTTTCGGCTATTTGGAATCACTCTTCAATTCCTTTCATTTTCTTCTTTTGATCCAAAAGCTTCTTGGGGCACTGACTTATGAAATGTCCCTCTTTGTTACAATAGAAACATGCTTTTCTTGCTTTAGTATCCTGGCGATTGCATGTTTGACTAGAAGTAAGGGTATTGAGACTTCGATCCTGGGGTTGATTACCATCCTCTTTTGCACACCAACTAGCAAGATGTCCATTTTCTCCACGCTTGAGGCAATATAATCCATCGTGACTAGGCAAAATCCTCTTACGCTTTGTTGGACAATTATTAACATAGTGGCCTTCTTCACCACATTTGAAACACAATCTTTTAATACTTTTGTCTTGGCTTTCCTCACTTGCATGCTTCTTGAGTTGTCTGATTCTATCAGGATGAAACGCTTTGAAAGTTATATTCCAATCCTCAAGGTTGATAATCTGATTACTATCTACAGCTTGAGCAACTTCTTTTAGAACTGGATTTTGGGTACATAACTTCCTCTTCTTATTGATATCCAAATGGTAACATTGTCTAGCCTCATCTGTCATTAGACTGACTTCTTTTTGGAGACATGAACGACCATAATGTTCACAACATTGACATATTCATATAGTCTTTATATGTTCATGTTGCAATTCTGGTGCTCCATGACTTCTCTTATTATTTTGATGATTCCATGCTTCTAAAACTTGCTTCATTACTGGTCCGGCGGAAACTTCAGCTTTGGTTATCTCTGTGTTATGAGGGGGTGACGTGCTGGTCTGCTTCTGTCCTTGTAAGACTTGAGCTTGCATGACTGATAGCTTTTCTTTGTCCAATGACGATGAAATAGTTGGAATCTGACGGTTTCACCCAAAACAAGGTTGGAATTCTTAGGATTTGATGCTTGCTCTATAATATACTAATGGATATCAATCATGGTTTGAGTCATTGCTTGTAGAGTCTGAGTTTGTGTTGCCATATGCTCTAGCATCTTGCGTTCAAATGCTGAGGTTGTAGATGGAATGTCGATGTTTCCTTTGTTGTCTTTTATCTTTGTGATTTCTATTAGGACTCGCCATCTGGTTGTGTGTTAAAGATAAGCTCAGAAGAGATTGGAAACCAACAGATTGAAGAGCATGATAGAATTTTTGATATCATATCCATCTTTTCTTGTTGTGATTGTAATCATACTGTGGTAGAGAGGAGAACAACATGAAGGACCGATACGGCGAACCGGGAGAGGGGGGGGGGGGGAGTGAATGGGAGCCGATAAAAATTCTTCTCGAAGGAGATGGAAACTCCAACAAGATGAACACGGCTTCCAACACACGTCTCCGACTCACTACCCAAGTTGGCCAAGCCCACGCAGCCACTGGAGTGCCACTGGACCTAGGAACCAACACACAACCTTCCGACCCGAGAACGCAGCGGAACACCAAACCTCGAGTCTACAGACCCACACCGGTCAGACCGGTGAGCACCACCGGCCGACCGGTCCCCGCCGGTGAAACCGAGCAACTTTCACTAAGTGGCTCTACACCGTTCGGACCGGTGAGGCACACCGGTCGGACCGATCGCGGCACTCGAAAGCCCCCAAGGCACCAAACGAGGCCAACCGACCACCAAACCGACCCAAACTCGAAACAAGCAGCAACACGGGACAACAACGAACACACCAAGACGTTCACCCGAGCAAAAACCCACCAGGGCCCGCACCGGTCAAACTGGTCAAGAGCACCGGTCGAGGCCGGTGTAGCACGGGCGACTCGGGATGAACAAACACCGCGGGTCAACTCCCCCAAATCCAAATCTCGATCTCCCGAATCGCTCCACAGACTTGAACAAGACTTTGGGGATATTATGAACACCTCATGAGGAGTCCATAGCCAAGTTTAATCCCACCAAAACTCGTCCAAAAGGAGGAATAAAAGAAATCCCGCCAAGAGCACTACCAACCCAAGAACTCAAGAAACCCCAAAATCGAGCACCTTTACTCACGGATTTGGGAGGGGAATCACAGCCCAAAGAACCACGAAGGGTTCCCACAAATTTCCCCCATCAAATCCCCAAGAGAAAGGTCCCGAAAACAACCCAAAGAAATCACCGAGAGAGGGCTCCGAAAATCACCACCAAGAACAACCGGGAAAAACACATCCAAACCTTGAGGAACCACGCCGAATCATCTATACATGAAACAAAGGTTCGTACAAGGTCTAGCAAGCCGCCCGATCATCCATCCCTCTCAACAAGATCTCTCCGTGAAGCTCTCTTGCTAGTCCTAAAGAAAACCTAAGGAAAATAGGTGGAAAATAGGAAAAACTAATGAGCTAGGGTTCCAAGAGTTAGCTGCCATCCTCTCACCTCTTGGGTTATATGGAGGCAACCGAATGTCTAAAATGCCCTTCTCTAACAACTAGGGATACAAGCCCCTCAAGGGCGGATTTGGGATTCTTGATGTCTTCACCATCGGACGGATGCCGGCGACCGCACCTTGCGTAGCCTCGACGCAAGCCATGCGATCCCGACGTGTGTCCTCCACTTCGAAGATTCGGACCGCGTCGTCGCACACCCGATCGGACCGGTGCTCCTCACCGGTCGGGACCGGTCCCCACCGGTCGGACCGGTCGACCCACCGGCCACCGGTCGGACCGGTGCAGCGCGCTTTGCAGCTCCATCTTCGGTTCTCCGGTCTTGGCTTTGTGGATCAACCAAGGAACCCAGTGGTTTTCTGGTGAACCACCGGAAACCCCGCGAACTCGGTGTAGCCTCCGCCAATCTCCACTCATGACTCGGCTCCCACGTAGTCCCGGCTCGACCTTGGTTTTGAGGCTCTACCAAGAAACCGTCCATGACTTCATCTTCTTGTTCATGCCACCATGCGGCCCGCACTTGACCCCGCTGGCCACCGGGTCCCTCGAACGAAGCCTACTTGTCTTCTCCACACACCGGAGGCCTCACCGGCGACGACCTTTTGCGCTTGTTCTTCACCCGCACCAACACCGGTCAAGCCGCAACCTTGCACGTGCAATACTTAGCCAAGAATCGGTCCACACAATGTTGTCAATCACTCATCACACAAGGAAGCGACCATCCATCGGTCCTTGAACCACACATGGTCCTCAATCTCCCCCTTGATGAGTGCATTGACAACACCCACACGAAAGTAACAAGAGAGAAAAGAGAAAGAAAAGAAACGAACAAAAAGAAACTCCAACAAGCGATCGAAAGCCAAACAAAGGCAAAGAGCAAGATCACTTGAAGAAGACAAGTCTCGAACCCCTTAGGCAAGGGCAACGACTCGACACATCCGAGACAAAACAATGCTCAAGCAAAGAGGGCAAACCACCGAATCAAAGCTCGAACAACCACAAAGAGCTCCCCCGCACACATGCAAGCTCCCCCTGAACCAATGCACCTCCCCCGGACGGATGCATGCAAGACACCACTTGAAACAGGGCAGCTGCAACAACTCAGCCCTGACCGGTCAGACCGGCCAACACCACCGGTCAGGCCGGTGTGCAACATGTGAACAGAACCAGCACTCACACCGGTCAGACCGGTGACCCTGACCGGTCAGACCGGTGCACAACAGAGCCCAGAAATGGCTCGAAACCACCTGAAAACCTTCTAAACACGTCCAGCAAGCCATTTCAAGCTCAAACTTCTCCCCCTTGTTGGCAATGCATGAATCAAGCCAAAAATGCAAAACTTTCAACCTAGAGCTTCTCAAATAGACAAAATTCAACAAAGAATGCTACACATGTCCAAATGAGCAAGTTAGATACTCTATAGCTTCGTATCGATCTCAACTACATGATCACCAAGTTTCACAACCATTGGACGAAGCTAAGATGGATTTTGGCAATTTTGCGAAAAACTTGCCTCTCATGAGCAAAGTCCTAAACATGATCAAAGCATACCAAAATGGCAAAGCCACACAAACTTCATGCTAGGACAGCCATTCTAATCATAAGACCATCACAAACACCCACAAGCACCTCATGTCATGTCAAAGCCACCGAGCCATGTGCCTACTTCTATGTATGAGACTTCTCATTGGTAGGCATCATGCCACGGTTTCGCACCCAAAGCGAATTAAATTCAGCACATATGACATGGGAACATAATTTCCAAGCATTTTTCATTTCATTTTCAGATTTGTAAATGGTACATGAAATGTCTTTGCGACAAAAAGGAACTTATGCCCCTCCACAAGATAAAACAAGAGGGCTAAACATTTATGATGGCAAATGAGCCTTTGGCCCCATATGATCAATAAACTAGCTATCCAACCACAAATTAAGCATAGCAAAGCCACAAAACATCTCAAGAGCATGTAAAGGCATTTACACATGAGAGAGCATACATATGACATTTTCAAAAGCATAGCCATCAACCATGGATTATTCATCAAGATCATCAAGAGCTAAGCCAAACTAACCATAGCATACCAAACAAGCTAACAAAGACATATATCTCATTCCATGGTGAACAATGTATATGAGAGAAGCTTTTCCTAACCAATGCATATGATACAAAATGCATGCAATCTAAGATAGAAGTATGCCTATACATCATGTTACATATGCCATGCAAAATGCAAGAAATGCACAAAGGAAACTATACATATGCTACAAAGGAGCTCCCACACACAAAGCTCACAAACCACCGGCTCCTCGAGGGGAGGCAAAAAGGGCTCGACACCACCGGCAAAAGAGAGCTCCCACACACCCAACTCAAGAAATCAAACACACACCAAGTTCCCCCCGCAAACGAGTGAAAGTTGCTTGATCTAGGGGTTTGGTGAAAATATCGGCTAGTTGGTCATGTGTGGGTACATGGATCAAAGCTATCTTTCCTTTCTCAACGTTGTCTCTCAGAAAATGGTACCTCACTTCTATGTGCTTGGTTTTGGAATGGAGCACTGGGTTCTTTGCAACGCTTATGGCACTAGTGCTATCACATTGAAGTGGGACATGGGTATACTCCTCACCAAAGTCACTCATGGTGTAGGTGATCCAAAGGAGCTGAGAGCAACAACTAGCAGCGGCAACATACTCGGCCTCGGTCGTGGATTGAGCAACACTTGACTGCTTGCGGGAAGACCAAGACACCAAAGAAGAACCCAAAAACTGGCAAGTCCCAAAAGTGGACTTCCTATCCAACCGACACCCGGCAAAATCCGCGTCTGAAAAACCATGAAGTGCCAAAGAAGAGGACGCGGAGTACCAAAGGCCGAAGTCGGGAGTGTGACGCAAGTACCTAAAAATTCTCTTCACTGCTTGCCGATGCGAAATCCTCGGAGACGCTTGAAAACGAGCGCACAGACACACCGAGAACTGTATGTCCGGCCTCGTCGCCGTCAAGTAGAGGAGTGACCCGATCATGCTCCGGTACTCCTTCTGGTCCACGTGTTCACCTTCCTCGTCCGCATCAAGAGTCGTAGTCGTACTCATCGGCGTCGTCATAGCCTTGGAGTCCTCCATCTTGAACTTCCGCACAATGTCCTTGGTGTACTTAGCCTGGTGCACAAATGTTCCTTCCTTTGATTGCTTGATTTGTAGCCCGAGGAAGAACCGCAACTCGCCCATCATGCTCATCTCAAACTCCCTGCTCATATCATCCGCAAACCTTGCAACAAGAGAGTTAGACGAGCCACCAAAGACAATATCATCCACGTACACCCGCACAATCGGGATATCTCTCGCCCCGCCTCGGCAAAAACAAGGTCGATCGACCTTCCCCATCTCAAAACCTCTCTCAAACAAGAACCCTCTCAACTCGCCATACCAAGCTCTAGGCGCCTGCTTCAACCCATACAACGCCTTCCTCAACTTGTACACCGGTGGGGGTACTTCTCGCTCTCAAACCCCGGAGGTTGCCTCACATACACTTCTTCCTCCAACACACCATTCAGAAAAGCACTCTTCACATCCATTTGGTGCAACTTGAACCCTTTAGCCACAGAAAAAGCTAGAAGGATCCTAATCGCCTCCAAACGGGCTACGGGAGCAAAGGTCTCCTCGTAGTCGATCCCCTCCTTCTGACTGAACCCCTGAGCAACAAGTCTCGACTTGTTCCTCACAACCTCACCCTTCTCTCCCTCTTTGTTCTTCCACACCCACTTTGTACCAATCGGCTTACACCCTGGGGGAGGGTCAACCAACTCCCACACCTGATTCCTCTCAAAGTTCTCCAACTCCTCATGCATCGAATTAACCCAATTGTGATTAGATAGTGCGTGTCCAATGTCTTTGGGCTCAAAAGTAGCAACAAATGCAGCATGGGCGAAATGGGAATTGTTTCGAACCCTCGACCGTGTAGTGAGTTCATTCATGTCGCCGATGATCCTCGAAGCTGGGTGATCCATCTGTACTCGCCGGGGAGGTTCTCGCCTCGATGCTACCTCCCCCTCAACATCAGCTTCTCCTTGTTCTTGATTTGTCATCGTAGGTGTAGTAGAGGGTCCATCCATCACCGTAGTCGAAGTAGTGGGTACATGTTCAACCGGGGGCTCCACACCGCCATCTTCATCATCACCATGTTCATGCTCCTCCTCCTGAAAGATCTCCTCGCCAAGCTCTTCATCACCTGCACACTCAAAGACAAGCTAACTACGTGGCTCTGTCTCGTCGAAGGTTACCTCGCAAGTCTCCACGATTTGGTTAGTTTCAAGATTGAGCACACGATATGCTCTAGAATGAGATGCATAACCAAAGAAAATGCCATCGACAGACCTAGCCTCAAACTTATCCAACTTCCTGCCTTTCTTCAGAATGAAACACTTGCAACCAAAGACATGGAAGTGACTCACCTTGGTTGTGCGACCATGCATCAACTCATAGCATGTCTTCTTCTTGTGCACTCTGAGGTATATCCTGTTCGACACATAGCACGCGGTATTCACCACAGCCCAATACCTCCTCGGAGTCCTATGCTCATCAAGCATCGTCCGAGCCATCTCGCACAAAGTCCTGTTCTTCCTTTCCACAACACCATTCTGGGGAGGCGTATACGGACTCGAAAACTAGTGCTCAAGACCCAAGTCATGGCAGAAGGTTTCAAAACGAGAGTTCCTGAATTCCGAGCCATTATCACTGCGGATAGCTCGTATGGCATCTCCGTGCCTCTCGTTCCTCAACCTCAAGACTAGATCTCGAACAAAACCAAATGTTTCCCCCTTATCCTCAAGAAAGAACACCCACGCATACCGAGAATAGTCGTCCACCACAACAAGGACATACCACTTCCCACCGCGAGATCGCACACGAGCTGGGCCAACAAGGTCCATATGGAGCAGCTCGCATGGACGCTCAGTCATCACATCGGTGAGAGGCGGGTGAGAAGAGGCTACCATCTTGGCATGCCTACACGGCGCACAAACCAACTCTTTCTCAAGCTTCAACCGTGGCAATCCTCGGACCAAATTGAGTTTACTCAAGCGAGACAAAAGGTCAAAGCTCAAGTGACCCAACTTCCTATGCCACTTCCACAACTCACTCGAAGAACCAGCCAAGAAACAACGCTCCACACCCGAAGACTGAGAAAAATCAGCACGAAACACCTGACCCTCGGGAACGACTGTTGACGGTGAAAATCTGTCAACCTAGCCATGAGTTTACCTTCGGTGTTGGCATGAGTTTTATACCTTATCCATTGGTACTAACCCCCGTGGTATAACAAGTTCATGTGTGCATGTCGGTTTTGGAGTTTAATGTTTATGCAGGGTTTTAGTGTTGAATGGAAGACTTTAGGGATAAGTTCATCAAGCACCTCATGACAAGACCTTGAAGCCCCGTACAAGTCATGCAATGAAGCAAACTTAACTCCAAGAAGCCAGGGACTTGATCCGAGAAGACGACAGACTCCGAGGACCCGACCGGAAAAGTGCTCGAATCTTGCAAGACAAGGAGTTGTGTCCAATTCGGAGAGGAACCGACGACATGGACCTACATGCGAAGGGGGAAACATCCGGGAAGCAAGGGAACCGACGTAGAGCAAAGGAGGCCTCGGGGCCGGGCTGGATGGGCCCAGGCCGGCCGGCCCAGTCCGGTCGGCTCAGGCCCATCCAGGGCCCATTTGCCCCCTCCTTTGCCCTAGCCGCCAATCGGGCTATTTATAGCCCCCTGACCGAGAGCCACGCATCAGAGAATTCGTCGGCCGCCGAGGAGCAGAGAAGAGAGGGACACCATCTCGGAGAGGAGAGGGTCGAGCTAGTTGACTAGGGTTTTCCTAGCCGACGTGGGAACCTTGCACGGAAGACCACGTCGGAGTTCCCGGAGCTAGAAGCAAGATCAAGGAAGGATCCCGGTGGTGATCTTGTGTATGTATCATTGTTATAGTTGAATTATCAAGTTGAATCTTTTCCTAGCGATCAAGTGTTTCCTTAAAGATTTCGTTTTTCGATCGGCTTTGCTTATTCCAATTCTATTCTCGAGATAGATTACATAGGGTGTTCTTGTAGCCGTGGTGGCTAGAGGTACACGCCGGATCTTCCGAAAGAATCTCGACTTGTCTTTTGACTCACCCTAAGCTCCCCGCATGAGTAGGGATACGTTGTGACAGAACGGGGGTTCCGAAAGGCGGATGTTTTCGGATTTGGACGGGAAACCACGATTTAAAGAGGCTTCTATTAAGATTCGATTTGCTACTTCTTCTCTTGCTTGGAACTTCAACAAAAGGCTTACCCCGATCCCTCTAGATCGGTTTATCTACCCAATCTTACTTTGTTTTCTCCGGTCTTTAGTAGATTAGATTAGTTTCGTGTCTTTTACTTAGATGCATTAGGGTTTCTTTTATCGAAGATTGGAGTTACTTGGCTTTATTAGATTAAGTTTTGCGTCACACATTTGTTCCACGGATTCGATACCTTGGGTTCACCACTCGAGGGAAGAAGGGTCCCTTGACTACGACGGGAGACTTGTACACTTGCAAGTCACAAACGAACTTTGATATAATTATTAACCGTCAACAAGCCCCTTTTTCTGGCGCCGTTGCCGGGGAACAAGTGATCGGGATTTGATTTTTTATTGCCTTTTCGCAATTTTCAGTTTTCTTTTTGTTTTTATTTTTGCATCTACTAAATTTTGATCATCCTCAAAATACATCTAATTTAGTTGTCTAACCCTAGTTTTTATAGATTTGTTTTTACTTTCTAGTTTTTGCATAATTTGTTTATTGCTAACCCTAACAGGAGATGGACGGCTACCTCTCCAACAAACCCGATAATTTTGTGGATGATCCAAAAAAACTTTACAGGCTAAGGAGACGCGAAGCACATCAAGCTAAAAAGCTGGATTTTGTAGATTCGGAGTCGGAAGACAAAGGATCGCAGGAATCTCCGAAGAATTCACCACCTCAAAGTCCTCGGGAGAATCAACTTCCACCAATGGGTGACCAACCACCGCAAGAACGCAAGATTGGGGAGCTATGCACCCCAGACATCATCGATCTACCAATCTTGAACCTTGAGGAGATCGAAAGACCGTTCGAGATCAAGACCTCAACAATCCGCATGGTGCAACATTCACCCTTCACCGGTAAAGAGGATCCGAACCTTCACCTCCAAGCATTCATTCAACTATGTCAGACTTTCAACATGGATGGGGTGACTCAAGACCAAATGAGGGCATGGCTTTTCAGTTCTCACTACTCGGGAAGGCTTTGCAATGGTTCCACTCTCAACCGGCGGAGACGGTGCAAAATTGGAACGCGTTGATGAAGGCTTTCATGAAGGAATACTACTCTCCGGGTAAAACTCAAAGCTTGCGTAATAAGATTTCCACCTTTGTTCAATATCCTACGAGAGACTATCTCGGAGGCATTCGAGCGCTTCAACGAGTACACCGGGCGGTTCCACATCACAAGTTCCCGAAAGAAGACCTCGTGCAAAAGTTCTATCAAGGACTCACCATGGCGTCAAGGACGATCATCGATGCATCGGCGGGAGGATCCATCATCGAACTTACATCGACGGAAGCTTTCACGCTATTCAAGAAGGTCGCGGATAATGACACGTGGGCGTCGTCCGGCGCCTACATCCGGTTCAACCCACGGGGAACGTCAAAGGAGTCTTGCAAGTGGAGAAGGAGAACATACTTGAAGGCAAGATCGACTCGCTCATGAGGAGGTTGGAGAAGATGGAGATGGAAAAGAAAGAGGCTCAAGACTTGAAGGCTGCCGAAGCAAGGTCCACATGCGAAGAATGTGGAGAGTATGGCCATGTCCGCAAAGATTGTCGGAGGAAGCCAAAGTGCTCGACTACATGAGGAAGGGAGAATTGCTGAACTTCCGCTACGGGCAAGGTAGGCCTCAATTTAATGCAAGCTCATCTATTCCTAACGAGGTTCCGCTTCGTATACAATTGAAGGAGTTCATGGATGAGCAAGCTAAGATCAACAAGGACACCGTCACCAAGTTTAAGACCATAGACAAGGTGTTGGAGAACATCGATAGCAAAGTGACGGAGGTCGGAAGTTCCAATCATGAAGTGCTCAACATGATGAAGATGCTCGAGACGCAAGTTGGACAACTTGCGGGGCGCCTCACTAATGATGAAGGGAAGCTTCGGGACAACCCAAAAGTCCCGAATCGGCGAAGGCCATTCAAACACGTTCGGGGAAGGAGACCGAAGATCCCGAACGTTCCGCGGGAGCAAGGAAGCTTAAACCATCCACCGAGGTGGAAGGAGTTGCTAAAGAGAAGGTTACGGGGATCGTCACCGAGGAACCCGAATTTGAGATGCGGAGGAAGACACGAGGATACCGCAACTCAAGCCACGCTACTTCCGAGGTAAACTTGACAACCACTTTGAGAAGTTTGTGGAAGTTGTGCGTAGACTTAGCATCAACATGCCATTACTAGATGCCCTACAAGTACCTACATATTCTCGTTACTTTAAAGACATACTTGCAAATAAATATGAGATAGCAACACTCGGGGTAGATCATGTCAAGATGTCCGAGGAGTGTAGTGCCGCTATTGCTAATGGGCTAGAGAAGCAAAAGGACCCCGGGTGCCCCACAATTCCATGTTCGGTTGGTTCTTTCAACTTCGAGAAGGCGTTATGCGACCTTGGAGCTAGTGTGAGCATCATGCCTAGGGATGTGTTCGAGAAGCTATGCCTACCAATGGAGCCTACGGGTATATGTTTGGAGTTGGGTGACAACTCCATTCGCTATCCCTTGGGCATTCCTGAAGATGTACCCGTGAAGATCGGACACCACTTCATCCCCGTCGACTTCGTTGTGCTCGAGATGGGAGAGAGGGAGAAGCCGCCGCTCATCCTAGGGAGGCCTTTCCTCAAGACCGTGGGAGCTACTATTGATGTTGGCAAGGGGGAGATCATGTTCGATATCAACGGAGAAAGGAGTTCCTTCAAGTTCCGTCCAAGAATCGAGGCATGCAACATGATTGGAGTGAAGGGAGAACCAAAACAAACGGAGGGGCTGAAAAAGAAGGAGCCGAAAAAAATGAACGTAAAGAAAATCAAAGAAGGTGTTGCATCCGTCAAGACAAAGCAAGAGAAGCAGCTTGTGAAGAGCAAAAAAATGACTAAGCCGGAAGACAAGCCCGCGCCCAAGATGGTGCGGAAGTGGGTACCCAAGATTACAACACCCGCAAAGAGCGTTGATCCGGAGTAATCAAGTGAAGAAGTCTAGCTATAGACTATAAACGAAGCGCTAGGCGGGAGGCAACCCGTTTCGTCGAGTCAGGAATAAGCTACCGGGAGGACAACCCGATTCCTGGTTTTTCGAGTATTTTTAATAATTTAGTTTTTGAGTTTTATTACGCAAAGACATTAGACTTAGAAGTGGTTGAACAATATTAGAGACATAATTCTTGATTGAATGTTTGCTTTATCATAAACCCTTTGCATGAACCCTCATATGTGCTTGTTTGTTCTTTTCTTTTCGAGAAACCTCAACCAAATAATTTCAGAACCTAACTCAACCTTTCACCCTCATTATGGTGCTGAGGTTGACTTATTTTTCATGCTAAAACCACACGAGTAGGGCCACGATTTATATTTAGGTGTTAATAAAATTCAGCACGTGGTAGGACTCGCGTGAACCTAGAAATCAAAACTTTTGGTTGGTTTTAAAAATCTTTATCCTTGGTTTCTCTAGGATTAGAATTTTTCTAAGCCTATTCTAATTTTGTTTTATTCAAATCTTTCTTATTTAGACAAAATTAGAACCTAAACCTATGCCCCCATGATCAAGCCGGGAAAAGTTTGCTCTCAACCGATGAAGGCAAACTATACCGGTGAGACCGAAATCGACGTAGTCAAAAAATATTTTCGACTTACATTTATTTTTAATGGTTTAAAAACTTCTCTAAAATTATGTTTGAGCTCTTGCATGGCTCTGAAAAATATTTTAAATTTCGAATTAGAGGAGTGCTTAACCTTAAACACACCTTAATGGAGGCAATCTAGTTTGAATTAATCATGCATGCACCATTGGATTCCCTTTTATCAACTTTCACCAATTCCACATGCAAAGGACAAGCATGGTGGGCAGCAAGCATCAACTTTGCAGGAATTTCATGGTGGCATGTGAAGCAAGTGGAGCTAGGGAGCATGGACATGACCCAAAGCATGAAGCATCAAGTGGAAGGACCAATAATACAAGAAAAGGAGTGGACGAGAGCGTTTGGGCGGTGCAACTCGTGGAGCACGCGAGCAGGAAAGTTGCAGAGGCGAAATGATCGTGCTGGAAGAAAGACGAGGCAGGGAGGAGCACCGAGGCCCCCAGGCCGGCCGCCCCTACATAAGGAGCCCCCCGGCTCCCATTTTCTGCAGGCAAGCTTCCCTCTCCTTCCTTTTGTTTGTGTGTTCAAGTTTGTGTGCTCAAAACCTCCGTAGACATAGTCAACCTTCCCAAGCTTGATAACTCAAGAAAAAATCCACATCCTTAATCCACTCAAAGTCCACATCCGAAGCAAAGAGTTTAAGTGCCTAGTTACCGGTAGCAACCCGGAGTTTTAGTTGAAGAAAAGAGTGCAGCAACCATGTGGAAGAAAACCACAAGTCTCTTCTCCAAGAAGAAGAGTTCGTCGTCGTCCAAGCCGTCATCAACCACGTCTTTGAGGAGGCACTCGGTTTCCGAGTCTCCCCGAGCATGGAGACGGATACGGCACCACCGAGGAGGAACGATGCTCTCCTCCTTGGTGGTATGAGGGCTACAAGAAGCATGTCCATGAGGTTTACCGAACCTCGTGGGCACACGGAGGAGCAGCCCGTGCCACCACGACGATCGACCCGTTCAACCGCGCCACCTCCTTACACTCCGACATACTCTTCGTACGGCTTCATCATCTTGTCATCGGAGGAGGAGGAGAGGCTCTCTAATCTTGAGAAGAGGCTTGTGCCCAACGTCGAGTTCGACGACCAAGCACTCTACACCTTGGGTTTTGGCACCGACATATACTATATGTTGGGGCACCTTGGATGGGTGCAGTTCTCCAACGGAGTATCGGTGGACACCCACTTGGGGTTCGCCTTGGAAATTTTAATGACTATTGCACCTATCCTTGATGATGATGGGGTGCAAAGCTTGTCATTCCGTTTGGAGGGAGTCCAACAAGTGGTTCCCTACGAGCATGTTAGGGAGCTGCTTGGATTCCACAAGGGAGCTCCGGAGAAAGTTGACGTGCCACCCGGCATGTTAGCGGGATTTTGGAATATGATCTCCGGGGAAGCCCATCAACAACGCAATTGCATCCGCAACCCCATTATCCGGATATTTCACTCTTGGATGTGCAAGAGGGTATTGGGGAGGATGAAGGAGACGAAGGTGACCGACACGGAGTTGAATTGGCTCTACTCGGCTTTAATTGCCAGGCAGCCAATAGACCCCTCTTACCTCATGATCAACCGTTGGTGTTGTGAAGCAACATCGGGGGCGGGAAATATTGGTTCGGGGTGCTACCTCTCCATGTTGGCCTTCTCCTTACGGCCGGGGATCGCAAGAAACCCCGACCATCTTTTGCGTGGTACCTCTCTCGGTATTGAATATTTGCGGCAAGGCAAATACATTAGTGGAGATGAGAGAGGAGGTTATCGGTTGGCCATAGTGAACCTACCCCTTCCCAATGATAGGCTTAGGCTTTTCATCGAAGGGAGAGAAGATTGGTTGGAAGAGGGACTCCTTGTCCCTGCAAGGAAGAACAAAAGAGGAAGAATCGTAGAGGAGGGAACATCCTCCGCACAAGCGAGTGGAGCACAACCCAATGTGCAACCATTCGGCGGGATCCCTCCTCCGCCAAGTTATTACGGAGGGCCACAAGAGCAAGCATGGGGGGTGGTGCACCGGTACCCCCACCAAATTATGTGGTGCCCAACGCTAACTTCGCGGAGCCCTACGCACATCATCCCCAACCACAACAAAGCATGGCCATAATTGGAGGGCATGCTGCAAGAAACGCCCAAAACATCGCAGCCATCCAAGCTAACACAGCTCAACTTGGTGAGGGCAATGCAAATATTGCCTTTGAGCTCGGACGCCTTCACCTTGTGGAGCCAAATCAATTCGTCGGAGGGAATGTCCAATCATATTATGAGCAAGGGTATTACTATCAAGATCATCAACATCAACCACCGGCGGAGGACTAGAAGATTTAGGAACTTTAGTTTTCTTTTCTTTTCTTTTTCTCTCGTAATTTTCAGCTTTTGCTTATGTGTGTTTGCGTAGTATTTTCTGTTTCTATTTAAATTTCATCCAGAATGTTTGTTTATTTTCAGTTTGTATTTCAACTTGATGTGATCATTAATAAAGACACCACCTTGATTATATCATTGGAAAAGTTACAAAAATTTGTGCCATGATGATATATGATTATAATTGCAGCTTTGTTCATCTTTGTAATTGATCTATGCATGTTTAAGCTAGTGCTCTCTTAAAAATACAAATCTGAATTTATTTAAATGCTAGCTTAATTTTCAGCAGAGGTTATGATTAAAATAAAGACCCATGGTGTTTTATGTGCTCTCAAGTTATGAATAGATTAAAGATGTCTTTTATGCTAAAAAATATCGCTAACCTTGTCACAAATATCACTTGTGTGTTGCTCAACCTATCCAAAGCCTTATATATATTTGAGTGCATAAACCTTAGTGTACAAGATTTATTTTTGAGTGAGTTATTGCAGGCCATGATTTCTCTGGCCCGAGACTAAGAAGTTGGTCATTCCGTTTTTGTGTATCTATCTTTTTGCTAGCCTTTTATCCGTGCATTGTGTATCCCCGCATCGGAGATCTCACAAACCTCGCCGGATATCCACCCTTAAACAAAATATCATCTTTTGTGATTACCTCCTTGACCACAACCTATTGTTGAGAATGGATCATCAATTCAAGGAAGATCGCAAGACGGTGCCGACATTGAAGATTTCAAGTATCTCTCCAAGGAAAAATATTTCCGGTGCCTACCTTATTTTTCGCCTCTTTGCTCAAGGACGAGCAACGTCTAAGCATGGGGGAGGAGGTAGGTACGGTGTAGTTTTAGAGTTCAAAGGGGAGTATATTAAAAAAAATGATGAATGAAAGAAAAAAAATTCGGCGATGTACGTGACTTCCAAGGTGAAGGTCTCACAAGAAGAAAGAAAAAAAAATATATATATATAATGAAAGAAAGAAAGAAAGAAAGAAAGAAAAGAATGAGAAATATGAGAAAGAGAAAAATATATGCGTAAAGTGAACTCCCCGGTTCTCTAAGAGTGCATTCAAGGCTTCAAGTTTAAAAGAGCCATTCTCATTTTTCCAACCATGTGCAATCCGATAACGAGGACTTCCTTTGTGCCTCGGGATCACTCTTTGCCATTTGCACATGTCCACTTATCTAAAGTGTGTGTGTATTTTTCTCTTTCCCCTTCTTGATTTAACATTATTTTCCAATGACCTTTTTGACGAGTCTCGGTAAGACCATGAGAAGCTTGTCTTGTTTTGACAACACCTCATTTATAAAATCTTGTTAGGACTAAACTTTCCCAAAGCTCCATATAAAGCCTACCACACATATATGTTATGAGAGGGAAAGGAGTAGAATATATAGGCTTGAGAGACAAGCGAGATGAGAGTTCATGAGCAATATACAAGATGATTTAAATTTGTGAACTTGGTTTAGCTTTTCTTTATCTCGTTCTTTATTTCAAAAATTTTGAGATCTATTTAAACTTTGTGAGAATGTTAATACTTGTGGGATAAGCTTAATAAGAATCTACCCTCCGTAGAGATGAAGGCTAGTACATTATGGAACTTTAATGAATTAAAATTTTGAGAGCATTATGTTTTCTCATGTATGATCAAGAGCAAGGTTTAACATTGTTTGACAATGATGATATCCATCGAAGGCTTACTCGAGGACGAGCAAGGTTTAAGCATGGGGGAGATGTTGACGGTGAAAATCCGTCAACCTAGCCATGAGTTTACCTTCGGTGTTAGCATGAGTTTTATACCTTATCCATTGGTACTAACCCCCGTGGTATAACAAGTTCATGTGTGCATGTCGGTTTTGGAGTTTAATGTTTATGCAGGGTTTTAGTGTTGAATGCAAGACTTTCGGGATAAGTTCATCAAGCACCTCATGACAAGACCTTGAAGCCCCGTACAAGTCATGCAATGAAGCAAACTTAACTCCAAGAAGCCCGGGGACTTGATCCGAGAAGACGACGGACTCCGAGGACACGACCGAAAAAAGTGCCGAATCTTGCAAGACAAGGAGTTGTGCCAATTCGGAGAGGAACCGACGACATGGACCTACATGCGAAGGGGGAAACATCCGGGAAGCAAGGGAACCGACGTAGAGCAAAGGAGGCCTCGGGGGCCGGGCTTGGATGGGCCCGGGCCGGCCGGCCCAGTCCGGTCGGCCCAGGCCCATCCAGGGCCCATTTGCCCCCTCCTTTGCCCTAGTCGCCAATCAGGCTATTTATAGCCCCCTGACCGAGAGCCACGCATCAGAGAATTCGTCATCGGCCGCCGAGGAGCAAAGAAGAGAGGGACACCATCTCGGAGAGGAGAGGGTCGAGCTAGTTGACTAGGGTTTTCCTAGCCGACGTGGGAACCTTGCACGGAAGACCACGTCGGAGTTCCCGGAGCTAGAAGCAAGATCAAGGAAGGATCCCGGTGGTGATCTTGTGTATGTATCATTGTTATAGTTGAATTATCAAGTTGAATCTTTTCCTAGCGATCAAGTGTTTCCTCAAAGATTTCGTTTTTCGACCTCGTTTTTCTTATTCCAATTCTATTCTCGAGATAGATTACATAGGGTGTTCTTGTAGCCGCGGTGGCTAGAGGTACACGCCGGATCTTCCGAAAGAATCTCGACTTGTCTTTTGACTCGCCCTAAGCTCCCCGCATGAGTAGGGATACGTTGTGACAGAACGGGGGTTCCGAAAGGCGGATGTTTTCGGATTTGGACGGGAAACCACGATTTAAAGAGGCTTCTATTAAGATTCGATTTGCTACTTCTTCTCTTGCTTGGAACTTCAACAAAAGGCTTACCCCGATCCCTCTAGATCGGTTTATCTACCCAATCTTACTTTGTTTTCTCCGGTCTTTAGTAGATTAGATTAGTTTCGTGTCTTTTACTTAGATGCATTAGGGTTTCTTTTATCGAAGATTGGAGTTACTTGGCTTTATTAGATTAAGTTTTGTGTCACACATTTGTTCCACGGATTCGATACCTTGGGTTCACCACTCGAGGGAAGAAGGGTCCCTTGACTACGACGGGAGACTTGTACGCTTGCAAGTCACAAACGAACTTTGATATAATTATTAACCGTCAACAACGACCATACAAACAAGGTCCCCTCGAGAGTCCACAATTCGAGAACCACCTGGCCGAAACAACACCTCAAAACCCTCATCCAACAGCTGGGACACAGAAAGCAAATGTACCCCAGCGATTGAACAAGAGCAACACGCCTCAGAGTGATCTTGTCACTCACTTTGATCTCACCTTCTGAAAGCACACGCCCACGCCCATTGTCCCCGAAGGTGATGTACCTCCTCGTCACCATCGGGACGAGACTTGAGAACCACCCCCTGTCTCCGGTCATATGCCTCGAACAACCGGAGTCAATCAACCAAATGTTCTTCAAGTCTCCCACCTGAAATTCAAAAACGAGCACGTGAGCGAACAAACGACTCAGCACTGGGGTTAGTACCAAAAGAGTAAAACCAGTGCCGAGCCATTTGCTCGAAAGTGGGGTTAGCACCAACCAAAGCATCTCTCCTACCAAAGCTACCTCCACGAACACCACCATGGTAACCACCCTGAGGGAACCAACCATCTCTGCCTGGAGGAGGACCAAAACCACGAAAGAGAACCCGTGAACCGTCCCTCCTCTCCTTCTCAAAGCTTCGACTCCTCCCATCCCCGTAGTGAACTCGAGGGGGAGAACGCCTAGCAACCTGACCACCTGCGAACTCTCCAGCCCAACCACCAGAACCACGACTTCCAGAAACAACCCTCGCACCTGTACGAGCCTGAAAACCAAAACGTTGCCTGTTCAGGCCTGCACCGGTCTGACCGGTGCTCCACACCGGTCTGACCGGTGTGACCTGGACAGCAGCACCTCTAACAGCCTTCCGCTCTCCCCAAGCCCGAACTATCCTCACATTTGCCTTGGCCCTGGGCATCTGCACACGAGGCTCAAGTACACCATCGGAAGGGTGGTACTTGTCCTTGTTAGCCCACTCCTTTGCCATTCTCTCCTCACGCTTCCTCTTGAAGCAAAACTCCTCCTTATGGCCATCTCTCCCACAATAGCCACAATGGAACCTCACAAGCTTAGGATTTGTCTTGGGATGTTGTCGCTCACTTGGGTTCTCTCCACTCAACTCCTCCACCGGTTTCTCACCGCTAGCCTTCTCACTCTCCTTCCCAAAGAACACTTTCCCCGAAGTGCTCACAAACTTGATAGGCTTTCGGAGATCATTTGTGGGTTTAGGAAACACGGGTGGGAGCTGGGGTTGTGTCTAGACGGTTCCTAAGATGGTTGGGTTTTGGAGGGAAATCATTCTTGTGGTGGGTTTTTGGTGGCTCCGGGATATTCTCTTCACTTCCCTCACCAACCTTGTTTGCCCCAAGTCCCTCACCATCTTGCCTCTTAAAGGCCTCGATCATCATCCTCAACTGAGGCTCATGACCGGACAACCAACCCATCAACTTCCTCAAGTCATCATTCTCATCCTGCAAATGATCAACATAATGTGCAAGTTCCAAATTTTTCAATGCATGCATTTCACAGGTAGAGCAAGATGTAGGCATGGGTTCCTTCAATTTAGCCTCAAGAGAACTAGTGTAAGCATGCATCTCATCAATCTTAGCATGCAAAACAGGGCAAGAGGTGCAAGCACCTAGCAAAGCGAGTCTAGACTTAAGCTCGGCCACTTCAACCCTAAGCACATCTAGTTCCTCACACTTGGAGGCATGCTTCTCCTTAAACAAAGCAAGATCAACAAGAAATATGGAGCAATCAAGACAATCATTCTCATCCGAAGCAACGGGGCTAGCCTTAAGGGAATCAATCTCAAGCTTGCTATCAAGCACCTGTGTCTCTAGCTCGGCCACTCTAGTCCTAGCATCCTCGAGTGAAGCCCTAAGCTCTTTTCTCATTTTCTTGGCCTCTCTAAGCATGTCATCACGGTTATCAAGCAAAGAGCCAAGCCTCTCATTCTCCCGGCACAAGAAGGGAAGTTCATCACGCACCTCGTCGTTGGACTCGGAGTCCGAGTCGCTCCGTGTGCTCTTCTTGCTTCGCCGGAGCTCGGCGCCATGGTGCGAAGCCATCTCTCGCGAAGCGGCTCGGCCCCGCTCGGGTTCTTGGACGACTTCTTGTTCTTGCAACGATCACCTTCATCCTCACCGGCCGCTCGAGCTCGAGGTGGAGTACGCGGAACTGGAGTCGACGTCACTCGCTCCCACCATCGCTCGGGCCTTGCCTCGGCTCTCCTTCTTCCTCGATCGTCGCTCGTCCTTGTACTTGTTCTTGTGCTTGCTCTTGTGGTCGCGCCTCGAACGGTACTTGCCGTCCATCCTCGGCTTGTGCTTGTAGTTGTCCTTGTTCTCGGCCTTCTCCGGGCAGTCGGCAACGAAGTGTCCCGGCTTGCCACACTGGAAGCAAGTCCTCGTGTTCCTCCTCATGTTCACGCGGTTCTCGTGCAGCCTCTCGAACCGTCTCGTCAGGAGCGCCAGCTCATCCTCTCCAAGCTTGTCGAACTCCTCATCTGGCATGGACATCAAAGAGGAGAAAGAGAACATCCTGGTGGATGGGTTAGAGTTACCCTTTCCTTTGGAACCACCAACGAGGGCAAGACTATGGGAATCAGTCGGTCCCTGGAGCTTGGCAGTCATGCCCCTATCCACCTCAGCCGACTTGAGCTTCGAGAACAGCTCGTTCACCGTCAGAGTGTCATACTTCTCCGACTCCACAATGGCCTCGAACTTTTCGCCCCAAATCGTACGATCCAAAGAATGTAAGAGCTTGACCGCTCTATCATGATCATCGTACGGGAGCACGTCCACATTGGCCCTCATGTTCTTCACAACCACCGTGAACCTCTGAAACAAGGCATCGATGGACTCACCGGGGAGATGAGTGATGTTCCCGTACTCTCTCCGGTAGGTCGCATACATCCGTGCCTGAACCTGGGAGTTCCCAACATGAGCCTCCTTCAACACCGCCCAAATCCTACAAGCCAAGTGCTCGGTGTGCACCCGATCGAACTCAGGCTGACACAAAGCACGAAACAAGTAGTCGACCGCCTTATTGTTGGCATCGAATCCGTCCCTCGATCCGGAGCGAGGAAGTCCATCACTGGACATAGCCTCGTGTCCACCGTGACATCCCAAAGGATGCGACCCTTTCCGCGGAGAAACGCACCCATCCGTTTGCTCCACATGCGGTAGTTCTTGCCATCGAAGTGTGGAGGACCCGAACCCCGTTCTCGGTACGCCATCCTTGGATCTTAGGCGGTTAGAGTCAACAAAGAACCGAACCGGCTCGATACCACTTGAAGGACCGATACGGCGAACCGAGAGGGGGGGGGAGTGAATGGGAGCCGATAAAAATTCTTCTCGAAGGAGATGGAAACTCCAACAAGATGAACACGGCTTCCAACACACGTCTCCGACTCACTACCCAAGTTGGCCAAGCCCACGCGCCCACCGGAGTGCCACCGGACCTAGGAACCAACACACAACCTTCCGACCCGAGAACGCGGCGGAACACCAAACCTCGAGTCTACGGACCCACACCGGTCGGACCGGTGAGCACCACCGGTCGACCGGTCCCTCGCCGGCGAACCGAGCAACTTTCACTAAGTGGCTCTACACCGGTCGGACCGATGAGGCACACCGGTCGGACCGATCGCGGACTCGAAAGCCCCCAAGGCACCAAACAAGCCAACCGACCACCAAACCGACCCAAACTCGAAACAAGCAGCAACATGGGACAACAACGAACACACCAAGACGTTCACCCGAGCAAAAACCCACCGGGGCTCGCACCGATCGGACCGGACAAGAGCACCGGTCGGACCGGTGTAGCACGGGCGACTCGGGATGAACAACACCCGCGGGTCAACTCCCCCAAATCCAAATCTCGATCTCCCGAATCGCTCCACGACTTGAACAAGACTTTGGGGATATTATGAACACCTCATGAGGAGTCCATAGCCAAGTTTAATCCCACCAAAACTCGTCCAAAAGGAGGAATCAAAGAAATCCCGCCAAGAGCACTACCAACCCAAGAACTCAAGAAACCCCAAAATCGAGCACCTTTACTCACAACTTTGGGAGGGGAATCACAGCCCAAAGAACCACGAAGGGTTCCCACAAATTTCCCCCATCAAATCCCCAAGAGAAAGGTCCAGAAAACAACCCAAAGAAATCACCGAGAGAGGGCTCCGAAAATCACCACCAAGAACAACCGAGAAAAACACATCCAAACCTTGAGGAACCACGCCGAATCATCTATACATGAAACAAAGGTTCGTACAAGGTCTAGCAAGCCGCCCGATCATCCATCCCTCTCAACAAGATCTCTCCGTGAAGCTCTCTTGCTAGTCCCAAAGAAAACCTAAGGAAAATAGGTGGAAAATAGGAAAAACTAATGAGCTAGGGTTCCAAGAGTTGGCTGCCATCCTCTCACCTCTTGGGTTATATGGAGGCAACCGAATGTCTAAAATGCCCTTCTCTAACAACTAGGGATACAAGCCCCTCAAGGACGGATTTGGGATTCTTGATGTCTTCACCATCGGACGGATGCCGGCGACCGCACCCGCGTAGCCTCGACGCAAGCCATGCGATCCCGACGCGTGTCCTCCGCTTCGAAGATTCCGGACTGCGTCGTCGCACACCGGTCGGACCGGTGCTCCTCACCGGTCGAGGCCGGTCCCTACGGTCGGACCGGTCGGACCCACCGGTCGGACCGGTGCCGCGGCGCCGTAGCTCCGTCTTCGGTTCTCCGGTCTTGGCTTTGTGGATCAACCAAGGAACCCGGTGGTTTTTACGGTGAACCATCGGAAACCCCGCGAACTCGGTGTAGCCTCCGCCAATCTCCACTCATGACTCGGCTCCCACGTAGTCCCGGCTCGACCTTGGTTTTGAGACTCTACCAAGAAACCGTCCATGACTTCATCTTCTTGTTCATGCCACCATGCGGCCCGCACTTGACCCCCGCCGGCCACCGGGTCCCTCGAACGAAGCCTACTTGTCTTCTCCACACCTGGAGGCCTCACCGGCGACGACCTTTCGCGCTTGTTCTTCACCTGCACCAACACCAGTCAAGCTGCAACCTGCACCTGCAATACTTAGCCAAGAATCAGTTCACACAACGTTGTCAATCACTCATCACACAAGGAAGCGACCATCCACCGGTCCTCGAACCACACATGGTCCTCACAACAGGAGTGAAAGAAACTTCTTTCATATGTTGATGTCTGTATATGCTTGTAGATTTATGGTTGTTGATGTTGGTGTTGCTTCTAGACTTTGATCTTCTGACATCCTCCGGCAGATAAGGTGTCGGGGACCGCCCTAAGGGTCCCCTCAAACAATGGGGGAACCCCTATCCAAATTCCTGCATCAACATAAGCTAAGCCTAACCATGCAGGAAACTAACCATGCGAGGATACGGCCCATGCAAGGCAAGACTTCGGAGGCCCACCAAGGCGGCCCGCCTAGGAAGACCCCTCGAGCAGGCTCCGCCTCGCCCGGGGCATGCTCCTCCTCGAACGGGCTCCGCCCCGTTCGAGGGGCAACTCCCTCCTCGAACGAGTTCCGCCTCGCTCGAGGGGCGGCCCTTCCCTCGAGCGGTCCCGCCCCGCTCGAGGGCGCGCTCCCCCTCGAGCGAGTCCCGCCTCGCTCGAGGGTCCGCTCCGCCCTCGGCCGGGGCCCGCCACGATCACGGGCGCCCCGCACGCGTGCGCCGGCCCCGTACTTGGGCATTTAACGCCCCGACGCGCGCAGACGACGCCATCATGCGCCGGGGCTCACGCCCGTGCCGCCGCACCAACTCCCCGGGGAAGGAGCCCATCCCCGCCACCGTGGGATGGACCGTGCGGTACGGCCGGTGTCGGTCCCGTGACACCGTGCGCACGCCGCCGTACGGCTAACGCGCCCGACCCTCGAAAGGGGGCCGGCGCACCCTCGATTCCACTTTCCCGTGACCTTGCGGGTTAGGTAAGGGGCGCTAGGCCGGTGGACGGCCATCCCGGCCACCGTAACGGCGCGGCCGCCGTACCCACGCATGCGGGCGCACGCCCGACTCCGCGGGCGCACGCCCAAGCACCTGCAAAGCAACCACTCCGCCACCGCAGCTCATTGGGAAGGAACGCCGTTCGCCCGCTCCCCGTACCCCGTACCGGTCATCATCGCACCTCCCTCGAACCGCCACTGTTCGGGAACGAAGTAGGCCATCATGGCCGGATCGCAGCATGGATCGTTCGGACGATCGCCCGCTCTACACCGTAGCACGACGTGCTCCTACACGTAGCTAGGTAGCGCGGCGTGCATGTAACTCGCCGCCCCCTTGGCCTATAAAAGGGGAAGCGAGCCCCCAGCCGCGGGGGGACGAACCCAGAGGAACACAGCGCATTGTGCACTCACTCTCTTATTCTCCCATAACATCTCCGCCCACCCACCAGGGACTTGGAAGCCACGCTTCTTCTCCCACCTTGCTTGTACTTGCCCCACTACAAGCACCCCCGGTGCTGAGCAATATAGTGCCACGAGCACGCCACCGCCGGACGTACGGCCCCCTCGGCGGGAACCGGGATAAACCTTGTGTCATTTGTTGCTTAGCATCGACCATAGAGGGATAGACTTAGGCGTTATCTACCGGTTAGAGTCGGGACCATATTCCGCACCGACGGTTGGCGCCCACCGTGGGGCAAACGAGCGCCTAAGGTCATTTCGCTAACTCCCTCCATGGTGATTCGCACTGAGTACCGTAGCACCCGCTACAACATGGGTAGCTCAGACCCCCTTCCGGCCGGGCTCGAGATCCGCTTCGGGGGACTTGAACTTCCGGGCCACGGGGAATGGCTATCTCATGCGCCTCACCAACCGTGAGGAGCTACGCGCGCGGCGGGAGGCCGGAGTCCGCTGCGGTCTCCGCCGCGCGCACGACACCGGCGCGGGGCACCGCAGGCACGGATGCGCGGGTCCGTCGACGCCGCGACGCCGCCGCCGCTCGGGCTACGCTCGCGCCGGGGCGCGGTCCGAGCGGCGGCGGCGGCCGAGCGCGCGCCGCCCGGCGCGGTGCGCCCAACGTCACGACGGCCGCCACCGCCCCGGCGGGACCGCGTGCGGTCTCAGGACCGCGCGTCCCCATCGGGCTGCGTGGCGTCACTACGGCCTACAACGCCAACGTCAACACGACAATGCGCAGGGTGCCGCCTGGTCGGCACGTCTTCGTCGCCAGGGATCCCGGCACTTCGCCAGCGGCGGACGAGTCGTCCCTGGGCTCCGTCGACACGATGCCACCCGCCAACCGTCATGGGTACGCGGAGTGGGACTTTTCCGGTGTGCCGGACCCCGGGCCGCGTTCGGGCGCTTCCTCGACGCCACGGACCTGCGGTTCGGGCCGCTCCGACGACTCCAGACGCGGGAGCTACGACCCCACGCGGGAATGCCGCGCCGTCATCACCAACGACCCGGCCAACGCCGCCGGTGCGGCGGGCGCCGGAGATGGGGAAGTCACGCCGGCCCGGGGGTTGCCACGCGCCCGGCCGCGGGGCCAAGCGCACCCGCTGGGGCCGACGTCGACGCGCAGCTGGCCCAAGCTCGCGAGCTCGAGGCCAAGCTGGCAGAGGAGTACCGGACTGTGCGGCTACTCCGCGCCTCGATGGCGGGGGAGGCCTCCGCGCGCGGCGAACGCGCACGGGGGTTAGGCCGACAAGTCCGCGACCGCCTCAACCCTGTCCCCAACGTCGACAACGCGGATACTCCACCGCGAGCGAGCCAAAAGCTTATCGCCGCCGCGACACCGCCGCGCGCCATGCCGGCACCCTCGACCCCCGAGGCTCGAGACATGCACCGCGAGGTGCGGACCCTCCTTGAGCAAGCGGCCGTCCGGCGAGGCCGAAAGCTCGGCCTCACGCATCCGCCAACAACGGGGGGGACGCGCGGGGTGATGATCCGGCACCGGGGGGGCGAACCCTCGGTGCATGCGGGTCGACCCGCCGACCGAGGGACGCACGCCGGCCAAGGAACGGCTCCTCGACACACGCGAGGGCGCCGGATGGCGACGCCCGCAACGTCATCAACGCCCGGCGCACCGGCAAGGCGGACGCGCGAGCGGCCGGGGGGCTACCACCCTCGAAGGGGTGGGCGCTACGACGGCGGTGAGGATCGCTCCCCGACGCCGGAGCCCCCCGGCACCCGTGTGTTCAGCGGGGAGATCCGCACGGCGGCGTTCCCCCAGCGCTTCCGTCAACCCACGACGATCATCAAGTACAACGGGGAGACGGACCCTCGTGTTTGGCTCAACGATTACCGCCTAGCCTGTCAGCTGGGCGGGGCCACCAACGACGAAGTAATCATCCGCAACTTGCCCCTGCATCTGGGTGATGCGGCCGGACATGGCTCGAGCACTTGCCCGCCAGCCAGATCCACAACTGGGACGATCTAGTCCACACTTTCGTGGGCAACTTCCAGGGCACATACGTGCGCCCCGGGAACTCCTGGGATCTGCGCTCCTGCACGCAGAAGCCAGGCGAGTCGCCGCGGGACTTCATACGGGGCTCCCTCGAATCCGGCGGGTGCGGAACCCATGGAAGAGGACCCCTCGAACGAGGCGTACGTGCTCTCCCTTCTCGAGGGGTACGGCTCCCACGAGGCCGTCGCAATGGACATCGAGCCGGCTCCCGCCCGGGCGGACGGCGGGGAGAAGTACATCGCCCGGATTGCTCGAGGGGAGCTCCCCGCGACCGGGCCGCGGCCGGGCGCATCGCCGGGATGGCCAAATCGTTCACTCTCGTCGACGGCGAGCCGCACAAGCGCGCCGCGTCGGGCATCCTCCGGCGGTGTATACCCATTCCCGAGGGGCGCGAGCTCCTACGGGACATCCACGCGGGGATCCGTGGCCACCACGCCGCGCCGCGCACCCTCGTCGGCAACGCGTTCCGCCAAGGCTTCTATTGGCCTACCGCGGTCGCGACGCCAACGAAATCGTGCGCACTTGCGAAGGGTGCCGGTTCTACGCTCGCGGGACCAACTTGCCGGCTCACGCTGCGCAAACAATCCCCGTAACATGGCCGTTCGCCGTGTGGGGGTTGGACATCGTCGGGCCCCTCGCGGAAGGCGCCGGGGGCTTCACCCACCTGCCGGTTGCAATTGACAAGTTCTCCAAGTGGGTGGAGGTGCGCCCCATTACGAATCCGAGGGCCGAGCGGGCGGTCACGTTCTTCACGGACATCGTCTACCGCTTTGGAGTGCCAAACTCCATCATCACGGACAACGGATCCCGGTTCACGGGCCGGAAGTTCTTGGAATTCGCGACAAGTTCCACATCCGCGTGGATTGGGCGGTGTGGCACACCCACGGACCAACGGCCAAGTAGAACGTGCCAACGGCATGATCCTACGGGGCCTCAAACCCGAGATTTTCGACCGGCTCAACAAATGCGGCCGGAAATGGCTCCAAGAAGCGCCGGCGGTCGTGTGGAGCCTAAGGACTACCCCAAGCGAGCCACGGGTTCACCCCGTTTTTCCTAGTCCACGGCGCGGAGGCCGTCCTCCCCACGGATGCGGAATACGGGTCGCCCAAAGTTCGAGGCTACAACGAGGATGCTAACCGGCGAGCCCGCGAGGACTCGCCGGATCGCCCGGACGAAGTACGCCTCGTGGCGTTGATGCACTCCGCAAGATATCAACAGTCCCTACGGCGCTACCAAGCGCGCAAGATACGTCGGAGGGATTTCAGCGAGGGGGATTTGGTCCTAAGGCTACGCCAAGACAACCGAGGGCGCCACAAGCTATCGCCCCCATGGGAGGGACCCTACGTCGTGGTGAAGGTGCTCAAACCAGGCACGTACAAGCTTGCCAACGAGGACGGCGAAGAACTCACCAACGCTTGGAACATCCAACGGCCTACGTCGCTTCTACCCTTAGCTAGGATTTCCAAATATTTTTCGTTGTACAAATACACGGCCAACGCCCCGGTTGGTGTCACCTATGTAAATACTCCAAGTATAATAAAAGGGCAACTCGGCTTTCCCCCGAAACCCAAGTTACCCTCGGGGGCTCGCGCGGGGGGCACCCCCCCCCAAATGGTCCCATTTTTTTCGCGCAAAAAACGTAATAACATGCGCTAAGTTTGTTCCCCACTTCAACCTCGAGCCATGATTCGAACGGGCGTAGGCGGCACGGCGGAAGGAGCGCGCGAGCCGAGACGGCCCTACGCCGCGCGGCTATGGCCCGTCTCTCTCGCCCCCAACCCGGCGGGCCCCCGCGAAAGGCGGACTCCCCTAACTAGAATCTACTCGGGGAAGAAGAAGAAGCAAAAAGCGCAATAAGCAAGCGATTTCATTTACAAAGCCGACCATGTTCACGAAACTACTTGTTTGTTTACAAGAGGCCACGAGGCCGAGTTCGACACACATAAACAAAAAATGGGCCTAGCGCCCGTGGTGCTTTCGGGGCGGGTGGAGCGGCGGCATCGGCGGCGTCGGGAAGAGGAACTCTTCGAAGGCCTCGGCGAGCGACTCGGCGGCGTCGGCGGCAAGCGCGTCCGCACGCTCCATGGCCACCTCGTCCTCGACGCCCTCGGGCACGATGTAGCCTTCCGCTACCGCCTCGAGGTTGACCTCGTAGTGGGATCGCACCACTCCGAGGGCCTTCGCACGCCCGGGTGCAACGCCCGACGCACCCGCCCCGTGACGTGGCCGCCGAGGGCGCGTAGGCGGCCGGCCGCCGAGCCGCCGGCCCGGGCATCGCCTTCCTCGACGACGCGACGGGTCTCGAGGGCCGCGTCCCCGGCCCTCCCCGGCCTCTGCTCGGAGAGGAGTTGTAGGAGGCTTGCGGGGCCTCGGCCCGCCGGCCAGCGTGTCCCGGGGGCGTGCGCAAGCTCGGGAGCGACGAGACGACAAGAAATCGAAAAGGGGAAACGAACCCTCTAAAGCAAAAACTAACGAGCGAGGGTCAGACAATAGCTTACCTTCGATTTGTCTCCTCCCCAGATCGAGGTCGCGGTGCGCGGACTCAGCGCCGCCTCGAGGCTGCGGGACGGTCTCGCCTTGCTCGACGAGGGCCATCTCTTGGGCGGCATTGCTGATGCTGAGCGTCAACGCCTCATCCTCAACCTCGGAGAATGCGGCGTTCCGCTCCTCCAGCGACTTCTCCGCCGCCTCGCGAGCAACACGCTCCCGCTCCCGGCGCCGTCCGGGCGTCGCCAAGGGCGCCCGCTCCGCCGGAGCCGCCCCTCGGCCCCACGGCGGGCGATGCGCTCTTCTTGCCGGAGCCGCCCCTCGGCGGCGACGAGAGCCGCGGCCTTGACGTCGAGGGCGGCCTTCGGGTCGTCGGCCTCCTTGGCGCGCTGCTCCGGCCCGCGCGCCCGCTCCTCGGCCCGGCGGCCGCGCGCCGCGCCCCCTCGAGCGACGTGCGGAGCTCCCGGGCCTCGGCGCGAGCGGTGGCCACCTCCGCCTCCCGGTGGCGGCCGGCGTCCGCGTCTTGTCCGGGTCCTCGCGCGCATTCCACGGCGCCTCGTCACGATCGACGAGGGCCGCGCGGATCCGCCCGAGACTCGAGTCACGCGCCGCGTCCGCCCCGAGCTCTCGGGAAGCACGTCGCACCACGCCATCGCCGGTAGACCGGCCACGGTGTCCCGGCGTCCTAAGAGCTTCCGCAAGCGCGTCGAAAGCGCCGCATCGCTCCCGGAGGCCGGCGGGCCTCGGCGTTCACCCGGTCGAACGCGCTATACTTTTCACGAGCGCGGCGCTCGAGCTCCCGGCATCCACACATCGAATCTCGCAAGTGTCAAGGCTTGAATGCGGCACGCGAAAACGAAATAAGGAAGGGAGACGAGCAACCGTGGCTCACCCGGAAGACGATCCGGGCCGGCCGCCGTGGACCCGCGGCGCTTCGTTCAACGCGCGGTTGAGCGTGGCGCCGTGGCTCGGGGAGCTCGCCCCGCAGCTCCTGCTCCCTCTCGGGCGTCGGCGAACGCCGGGGATCCTCCACGGCCCCTCCCACCGGGCGGGGCGGCCGGCATGGGAGGATGAGGCCTCGGCGTCGTGCCCTCGGCCCCCCACTATCATGTGACCCTCGTGTCGCCTCACGAGGGCCCCTCTCCGGGGCTCGGGGAGAGTTCGTGGGCCAGGCCCGGCCCACCGGTTCCACCCGGGCGGCGAGGAGTCATCCGAGAGCTCCACCACCTCCGCACGGGGACCGCCGGCCAGCGGAGCCGCGCCGCTCCGCCTCCGCCGGCGCCTCCACCGCGCCTCCGCGGCCGCGGGCGCCCGTTGTGGCGCCGTTGCCACCACCTCCGTCCGCGCCGCCACGTCCGCGGGCGCTCCCGCGAGTTGCGCCCGCTCCGCCTCCTCCGCAGGTGGCCGCCACCGCGGGTGGCACCCCCACCGTAGCCGCCGTTGCGGCCCGCGCCTCCATGGCGGCCGGCGCCGGCCGCCCCCGGCGACCTGCGGCTGCGCGCCGCGGCGGGTTGATCCACCGGCCGGGACCTCGAAGCCCCCGGCCGGCCTTGCGCGCTCGTGCCCGCCGCCGCGCGCTCGTTCCCGGGCGCGACCCCCTCGACGAACGCCGCCGGGTGGGGATCGACGCGTCCGTCCTCAGCACCTTGGCCGGTGCAAGAGGAGGGACGGTTGGCACCGCCCGCGGAAACACGAACGGAGGATTAGAGCGTCTAATAACCAGCAAATTAAGGCAAAGCAAAGGAAGAACGGGTTCCTTACCTTGCGGAGGAAAAGGCCCGCTTCCTTTTCCTCGAGGCCTCCGACGAGGCCGGCGCGGGGGCCGCGCCGCCGCGGCACCTCCCCGACGGCGCCGCCGCACGCGCGGGCACGCCCACCTCGCGCGTGGGCGCGTCCGACGCCGCCACCACGCGCGGGGGCACGCTAGCCCCGCGCGCGCGCGCGCCCACCGACGCGCCCCTCGACGAGGGACGCCGCGCGCGCGGACGCGCTCCCGCCACGCGCGGGCACGCTTGACGCGCGCGCGGCGCGTCCGCCGCGCGCGCCTCCGTGGCGCGCGCGCGCACCTGCGCGGCGCGTGCCGCCCCGACGACGACCGGCCGGCGGCGGACGCCGACGCGCCCGCCCCGGGCAAAGCCACCACCGACGCCGCGCGAGATCCGGCGACGGGGGGCGCGGGCCGCCACCGTCCGAGGGGGCCCTCCCCCTCGGACTCTTCCTCCTCGTCCCGGTCCGAGGACGAGGGCTCCCTCGATGTCCGGGGAGGAGAGCCCCGGCTCCTCCCGCCGCCGATATTCCGCGGACCGTGCGTCGCGGCGCGCTTGGCGCCGCCTTGCGTGTTCCCGTCCGCGCGCCGCCGCCGCTCTCGCGGTGCTCCCGCCGCGCCGCCCGCCGAGCGCACGGGGAGTCGGGGGGTGGGTGGAACGGACTTGGCGGCATTGAACCGCACCGGACCGCGCGCAAGAGTAACAATGGCGCGTCGAAATCAAAAACAAGACCAAGGATGGAAGCGAAATCGGGAACTCTACTCACCCGGCGGGCCCGTGGGGAGCATCTCGATATCCCACGGGGTCCGACCCGCGGTGGCGGCGCGTCCGGTGTCGACGGCACTCCGCGCCCGGGTGAGCGCGTACGGCCGCTCCGGCGGCGTCGGGGAGCATCCGCGACCTCGCCGTGTCGACGGGGTTGGCCGCCTCCGTCATCTCGAAGATGCGAGAGGGGCCTCTCCATCAACGGCACGACTCGCCGGTGATGAAGAAAGGCGAGGACGCCCATCGCGTTGAGCCCTTCCCCTCGCCGGCCCGCCGCAAGGCGGCGAGGACGGACCCCCGGCGCGCCCGATGGTTGGCCGTGGGCAACCCGTAGCCCCGGCGGTCCGGCCTCTTCTTGAACACCCGGCCGGTGTAGGGAGGAAGGCCGGGCTCGGCGTTGCGCGGATAAAACCATCCCCGCTCCCGGCCGGCGTTGTTCGTCGTCATGGTGCGGGGGATGTAGAACTCCTTGAGCCGCCCCCGCACGGCGAGCGACATCCCGCCGGCGCGCACCGCGCGCGGGTCCTCGGCTCCGACGTGGGGCTGCGTGATGAGCTCCGCGCGGAAGAGGTGTACCCGAGCTCCCAATTGAGCGGGATCCCCGGGTACCCTTCGCGAGACGCCCACGAACGTGGCCGCCGCGAGATAGCGTTGGGGGCGAAATTGTGCGGCTCCACTCCATAGTGGTAGCACAATGCCCGCATGAATGTGCTCGCCGGCGCGTTGAAGCCGCGCTCGTGGTAGCGGAGGAAGCTCACCACGTAGCCCTCCGGCGGATTGGGCTCAAGGTGTGACGATGGCGGCACGATCCACTCCGCCGGCGCCCTTCTTCGTTGGCCGAGAGGCGGCCGGCGGCGACCGGCTCGCCCGGGCGCGGCCGGGTCACGGTCGACTTCTCCCATGCGTATGGCTCCGGGACCCTAATCGGAAGCCGAGGCGGCGCCATAAGGAAGGACGAACGGGTGCGAGGGCGGAGGACAAGGAAGCGGGAAAAAAGCTCTAGCGGCGAAACCGCGCGGTGGCGAGAGCATGACGAAGGCGAAGGGACGGAGGACCGAAAACGGTGAGGAGCCAAGGTAAAAAAAAAAAAAACCACCGTCCCTTCCTCACCGCGGTTTATAGGCAACCGGCGAGTTCTCCGGAGCGCACGCCTCGCCAACGATGCTGCGGGAATCTTTCCATCGCGTCGACGGGCGGGCCCCACCACGGCTGCGGCGACTCTAACACCGCGGGCGGGTCATCATTACGGCGAGACCGGCGGCGACCGAGGCGAAACCGTCACGTCCGCCGGCCACGTCGCCCACTGCGCGCGCGCGCGGCCGCGAGCGCCTAAAAAGGCGCGCCCGCGCCGCAAAACCCGCGGCCACGCCCGCGGGGGCAATTAAATGCCGGGCCCCTTGCCAAGCAAGGAGAGCCCTCGAGCGAGGCGAATCCTCGGCTCGAGACAAAGGTGACCCTCGATGGATGACGGCGTGAGAAGGTCGCCGGGACCTGCTCGGTGTAGAGCGAGGGCGGCCCGCGGCACCCATGCCACGTGAAGCCCTCGAGCGGCATGACCCTCAACTCGAAACAAGGCGACCCTCGATGGGATATCGGCGTGAGAAGGTCGCCGGGACCTGCTCGATGTAGAACAGACCACCGCGGGCACCCATGCCACGTAGGACCCTCGAGCGGCATGACCCCCAACTCGAGACAATGTCCACCCTGCGAAAGAAGGCATGCGCGTGAGAGGATCGCCCGGGTCACGCTTGAAATAGAGCGACACCGAAAGCACTCATACCGCGCCACGCCGCCAACAAGCACCTCGAGGGCCGGTACGCCCAGACCCCTCGACGGCCGCAAACGTGAAAAGACGGGGCGGCCAAGGCACGGCCCCGCACGGCCTTGCGATCGGGGGTTCGAAGCCCGACCCTCGACGGGTTCGAACGGGCGCCCCGCATCTCGGAGTTAGGGACGACGAGGGCACGCGCATTCGAGCCGTACCCCGAGCCCGTCGGCTCGAGGGTGCCCCACATGTCGTGTTCGAGAGCCGGCGAGGGCGCCTGGCGGGGGGGATCCCACCGAGGGAGAGCTTCCGCGCCCTCGGTCCCTAGCGAACGGGACCGAGCCCCACCTAGCAAACCCACGCAAGCGCTTCCATGGACGTGTCTCCGGACCGCGCGGCCTACCCTTATCGAACGGGGCATGGACGTCCACTTGAACCACCCGCTAGCGGCTCGAAGAGGAATCCGCGATTCGCGACCCGCTCGATGGGAGTCGTGGAAACCTCACCTCCCGACCCGCGGAGGGACGGCGAGGGCGCGATAAAAAACAAGTCGTCGGGCTCGACCCGATCGCCTCGAACGGGCCAAGGCTCGGGGGCTTGGCGCACGGCTACACCTCCTTGGAATTGCACCCGCCGGGAGACGGTGACGGGGGAGCGTGCACCCCCGATGCGGCCGAAATACCGCCGATGCCGGTTGGCATATGTGCCACGCCTTTCGACCGAATTGCTCGCGGTTAACCCCTGCGGGGAGAGCCCACACTCTGCGGGGCTTCGGGGGCTAGACCCGCGGGTCCGCCGACGCGGCCCCACGGATAGCGTTCGCAAACAAGGAGGGAAGAACGTCCTATCGGTAGGTTCCGGCACCGCGGGAGCCTCAATGGCGAACCCGCGGATGCTCGGGGGCTGCGTCGGGGACCGCCCTAAGGGTCCCCTCAAACAATGGGGGAACCCCTATCCAAATTCCCGCATCAACATAAGCTAAGCCTAACCATGCGGGAAACTAACCATGCGAGGATACGGCCCATGCAAGAAGACTTCGGAGGCCCACCAAGGCGGCCCGCCTAGGAAGACCCCTCGAGCGAGGCTCCGCCTCGCCGGGGGGCATGCTCCTCCTCGAACGGGCTCCGCCCCGTTCGAGGGGCAACTCCCTCCTCGAACGAGGTTCCGCCTCGCTCGAGGGGCGGCCCTTCCCTCGAGCGGTCCCGCCCCGCTCGAGGGCGCGCGCCCCCTCGAGCGAGTCCCGCCTCGCTCGAGGGTCCGCTCCGCCCTCGGCCGGGGCCCGCCACGATCACGGGCGCCCCGCACGCGTGCGCCGGCCCCGTACTTGGGCATTTAACGCCCCGACGCCGCGGGGACGGCGCCATCATGCGCCGGGGCTCACGCCCGTGCCGCCGCACCAACTCCCCGGGGAAGGAGCCCATCCCCGCCACCGTGGGATGGACGCGTGCGGTACGGCCGGTGTCGGTCCCGTGACACCGTGCGCACGCCGCCGTACGGCTAACGCGCCCGACCCTCGAAAGGGGGCCGGGCGCACCCTCGATTCCACTTTCCCGTGACCTTGCGGGTTAGGTAAGGGGCGCTAGGCGGTGGACGGCCATCCCGCCACCGTAACGGCGCGGCCGCCGTACCCACGCATGCGGGCGCACGCCCGACTCCGCGGGCGCACGCCCAAGCACTTGCGGCAACCACTCCGCCACCGCGAGCTCATTGGGAAGGAACGCCGTTCGCCCGCTCCCGTACCCCGTACCGGTCATCATCGGCACCTCCCTCGAACCGCCACGCGTTCGGGAACGAAGTAGGCCATCATGGCCGGATCGCGGCATGGATCGTTCGGACGATCGCCCGCTCTACACCGTAGCACGACGTGCTCCTACACGTAGCTAGGTAGCGCGGCGTGCATGTAACTCCCCGCCCCCTTGGCCTATAAAAGGGGAAGCGAGCCCCCGGCCCGCGGGGGGACGAACCCGAGAGGAACACGGCGCATTGTGCACTCACTCTCTTATTCTCCCATAACATCTCCGGCCACCCACCGGGGACTTGGAAGCCACGCTTCTTCTCCCACCTTGCTTGTACTTGCCCCACTACAAGCACCCCCGGTGCCGAGCAATATAGTGCCACGAGCACGCCACCGCTCTGGACGTACGGCCCCCTCGGCGGAACCGGGATAAACCTTGTGTCATTTGTTGCTTAGCATCGACCATAGAGGGATAGACTTAGGCGTTATCTCGGTTAGAGTCGGGACCATATTCCGCACCGACATAAGGATAAGCCGATTTGAACCCAAACTATCTTTATTAACCTAACCATTTATTCCTTGTTGCATTTGTGGCCATCACTCCACAATACAACTCACACAATCAAAACTCCAAATCAAACATGAGTTCAAACAATCAAGCATTTACATCGCACGTCCTCACGGGAATGATGGGTTTTGTCAAAGAACAATGGATAAATTAGATTTTTATGCGTAAATAAGATAATTTTTAAGGATGACATGGCTTTCTAGAACATGAATCCTTAATTTCGACAATTTCTAGCTAAGGCTGCGTTCCTACAGTCAACACTGCTCTGATACCACTCTGTCACACCCGATTTCCGGAGAGAAACCAGATGCATCTCATATGTGTGCCAGGATCTAGTTCCACACATATGATTGACAAAATGAGTGTAATATCATAGACAGTAAAAACGTAACAAGGGGTTTAACAACTTACTACACTCATTCGGAAGACACGAAGGTCTTTAACATCGGAAAACGATAACTACACATCGAGTCTTCGTCTTCCGCTTCCACAGGCACTTGACTGGGGGAGACGCATGCCTCAGAACTCCTCAAGGTCGCAGTAGAACTCTTCACCATTGTTCTCTTCTGAACAGCGGTAAGCAAGGCTGAGTACACTTATGGTTGGTACTCAACAAGTGGGGGAAGATGCAAGGCTACCAAGGATAGGCTATGGTTTTGCAGCGGTTAGCATTTTAATGTTGGTCAAACTTTTAATTAAAGAACGCCTAATTACTAGATGTAAGTATATACCAACCCACTTAAAAAACTTTTAAGCAAAACAACCCAAAGCTCATCGAGCTTCACCAAACCACGATTTATTCTCATCTTCATGTGAGGGTCCAAGCCGCTCATGACCGTGAGCACGGCTGATCGATCAGTTTTACACTCTGTAGAGGTTTGCACACTTTACCCACAGCTCGCGTAAAAGTTTCGAAGAACTCTGAACCCAACCATGCGATGCTGATCAGGCATCATACCACACTTCCGAGGTGTGATTGCATAGGGACGCTACGAAGCCTTTACAAAGGTATACAAAAGACTAACGACCCGCATAGTTACAGATCAGGGCGGACCATAACCCTCCCTAGTGGTCGGCACCTTAGCAAAGGTCGCTACCCCAAAAGGACCGGGCTATACCCCCGCAACACGGATCCCCCCTCTGCTCCTTTCGGAAAAGGGCCATCGGATCAATCGCACACCTAATTAATTGGCTAAGGTCGAGCCATGTAACACCGTGGTTGCACATGTTTTCTTGGGTGGTTCTCCATGTTCCGATTAAATCATATGATCATGTATTACCAAAAGCATCATCGACATAAATCATATAAGCATTTATCTTCGAAAACCACTTTTATCCAACCCAAGTTGAGCAACTAGCATATTCTACCCAAAAACATTTATTAAATAGGGTTGATCCAAGGATTCTGGGTAAAAGTCTAGGTAAGTCCTTAAAAAGGGTGTTCCCATCAATTTAATGCAATGTCAATAAATATAAACTTAGTTGTCATGCAATAACATAGGATAAAATGGAATCATGCAGGGGGAGAAGACCACTTGCCTTCCTTGCTTAAACAATGAGGTTCTTCTTCAAACACTTGCTCCGATCTACTTCAACCGGCCGCTCGCTTGAAAGCGGCACGATGTCTACGAGAACACAAGAATACATACAATAAACAAAACAATACACCAAGCATGAAAAGCTTAAAGGGAAAACAGGGTTTGGGTCTAGGAAGCGAACACAAGGAACACTCGGAACTATCGGAGATTTGGATGATCACATACAAGAGCTAGCTACGTGTTTGGTATCTTTTAATTAAGTAAAATCATGTGTATAGGTTATTTCAGAGAAATACCCTATTTATAATTAAGCAAGTTATATTTATATTTAAAAGACGATGTAGGCCTAGTCCAATTTTACATATAAATATTCAAGTATGATTTATGCAAATTAAACATTTAATTTTAAAAGAAACATGTAAAAGCATCTAGGCGTTTATCTTTATATTTCGAGTTGTTCTAATCAAATTATAATTTAAAAACACATTTATATTCATTTTAATCAAATTAACATTTAATTAAGAAAACTCGGGATATAGCCTATGGTACATTTTAGTAGAAAGCAAATTGCATAATCATTAATCAAATTAAGTTTGATTATAAAAACCGAGGTATACATCTAATTAACTTTTAATTAAAAGAAATGTTCATTTAATATTAATCATATTAACTTTCTTATGAAAACACGTGTTAAACTTCTAATTAGATTTTAATTAGAAAAGCATGTGCAATAGGATTTATTCATATTTAATATTTAAATAAATTATAAAACATTGAACATGTACATCATTGCTCCTAACGTGTACTTTGAGTTGATATGAGCCTAACGCAACAAGAACGGGGTTAAACGGAGCTAAAATGCAAAAGATATGGAGAAAAGAAGATTCTAGAACTGTCGGGCTTTAAAAGACGGTCGCATGGACACCAAGAACGCTTAAAACGGAGTTAGGACGGAAAAGATATGGCTAAAACAAGATTTAGGGACTAATTTGTGAATATCTGGAAGTTTATGGAGTTTTCTGCAAGATTCCAGGGACCTAGACATAATTATATGTGAAACTAGGAGGTCTTTGGTGCAAATGATTGGCTTTGGACCAAGGGTGAATATTTTTGAAAGGTCTAGGGCTTGATTATAAAAACCAGGGGCTAAACTGCAAGGGTTTTATATGGTGGAAGGGTATATTTGAAATTTCCGGGAAATGGGGGGGCTTATTTGCAAACTTGCCGGGGCGGCGGAGGAGGGGCTGCGGTGACGCCACGTGGCGGGCGACGGCCGGTCGGCCGACGCCGGCGCCGACGCAAGCTTGACGTGGGTGGCCGACGCCGGCGGTGGACCGGCGGCCGTGGACTCGGTCCATCGGTCCACCGTGGACCGGATCAAAGGGGTACGCCCCCTTTTGATCTAGACCGTCCGCACCGATCGGACGGTCCCGGACGCTTGCGGGGCGAGGCCGGGGGGGAACGGCCGGCCCGCGGCGGCGCCCCGGTGACGCGCGCGCGGCGAGGCTCGCCGGTGGAGCCAAGGACGGCCTCTCGGCCACCAATTCGCACGGGAAAAACACCAGAAGAAAGAGGAGGGGACGGGGAACTTACAGGAAGCCTTGGAAGGGAGGTAGAGGCGCCGGTGGAGGAGATCGGGGCGGCGCGGCGGAGCTCTGGCGGCTCCTCCGGTGCGGCAGCGCTGCACACGAGGGAAAGGGAGGGGGAATGGTGCGGGGTGAAGAGGAGGTGGTGCTCATTCTTTATAGGGCGGAGGGGGAAAGGGAGGAGGCGCGGTGAGGCGGTGGCGGGTGCTCGGCCGGGCGGCCATTAATGGTGGCGGCGGCGGCTCGGGATCGGCGGGTGACGGCGCATGTGGAGGTGAGGAGGGGGTGTGGGAGCGCGGGAGAGTGAAGGGGCGGCCGCATGGGCTCTCGGGTGTGCTTTTATAGGGCGAGAAAGGCGAGAGAGGCGACGGCCATGGCTACAAAGTCCATTAATGCCATGGCGGCGGCCGGTTGCTTCAAGGCAATCAAGAGGGGCGCTTGATTGAGGTGAAACAGAAGAGAGTAAAAAAGGGGGAGTGAAGTCGGGCTTCAATGCAGATTGATTCGAGGTTTTAAAGAAGCAAGGGTGCGGGAGACGCGGGAGGAGGGGCGGCACCGGGGACGGACGGCGCGACCAGGGAGAAGGGGCTGGAGGTTGGGGACGGGGCTGACTGGTGGGCCCCGTCCGTCATTTGCTGTGAGAGAAGGAGAGGGAGTTGGGCCGTGGGGGAGGGAAAAAGGGAGACGGGCCGGGCGAACCAAACTGGGCCTCGGGGGAAAAAAAAGAAAAGGAGGAAGGGGATGAGGTGGGCCGGCGGTGGTTTGGGTAGATAGGTTTTGTTTTTTTCTTTTTCAAATCCATTTCAAATCTTTTCCAAACCTTTTTAAATCAAATCTTTTACATCTTTTCAAATTCAAGTTTTAACACAAATTTCTCCAACTATTTTAAAGGCTTTTCACAAACCATTTTTAACAACTTTTCAAACATATTTTAAATTCAAACCTTTACACAAATTTTCACAAACTATTTCACAATTATTTTTAAGAATTTTCACAAGTATTTTAAGACTTTTAAAACCACACCACAACCAAAACTCATGCATTCAAATCATGATGCACAAGCACTTATTGCTTCTAAATTATTAAAATGATATTTAAATATTTTAGAGACCAAATTTATTTGATAATTTATTAATCCTTAGAAAATTAAATCTAAAACACCTTGTTGCTTATATTAATTTAGTGATGGAATTTTAGGGTGTTACAACTTTGATGTCATTTTTCCATTACATAGAAACAAACAAGAATCCTTGATGAACCAAGCCTAGATCAGTCTGCAGAAGTAGACACAGTGGAAGCCTTCCAGACGTGCCACACTAGCTCCAAACGTGGCCCAAGTGACCCTGCAAGAGAGGCACTTGTAAGTGCACAGATTATATGCCTACTAGTTGCCATTTCACATAAATCATGTGTGGACTTTATGCATACATAGTACTAGGTTTTCAATTATCTGGTTCTTTTACTTGCCTCTACTTTATTGCATTTATTACACATTGTCATGTTACTCTTCGTCAAATACTTGTAACTCTTTTACCTTGATGATATTTCAGTCCCAAATGGAAGCTTTGAGGACCGAACTGTTTTCGAAGGTGAGATGCCGGCATCCGGTGTGCAAGTCGTGTCAAAGGTGCTCTCTCGAAACGGCTCCAACTTATTCCCGAAGAATGTTGGCTTCCAAACACCGCCATCCTCCAAGTCAGTATCATCAAATGAAAGTCGGCTTAGGGAGCAACTTGCGGTACCGAAGCGATGGCGGTATGTTCAAGGTGAACTGGATGACCTCAGGAAGAAAATTCAAGATGCAGAGGAAGACCGGGCAAGGACACAGAAGGAGCTGGAGGAGTACAAGAAGCTTACAAAGAAGAACATCAAGGAGATGGCGGAGACCAATTTGCTCCTCAAGAAGCTCTTCTCCCTCCAGGGAAATGCTTCATCATCGACTTCAACATAGCTGCTGCTCAGCTTTCCTTTCTATTATTTGTCACTTTGCCTATCTAGTAACTTGGTCATGTGTGCAACTTTTTATGGTACTTGGTACTGTTTCAACAACATATTTACTGAATTTGCAATGTCTAGTGGTGTGCATCTGTTGTATATGCACACTGGAATACTTGATGCAAACCTAATGGAATTGTGTTTCCATTATAGTATCAATTGCGAATTCCCATTATATCATTATTTCCAAACCTGTGACCAAATGCATGGTGTATCTGTGACCAAACTACTTTCAAATCTGTGACCAAAAGATGTTATATTTGTGACCAAAGTGCTGGCAAATCAGTGACCATATTATATCAAACCGTGACAATGCCAAATACCAAACATGACATCTATGACGGTTACAAGATGATGATCTCAACAGCCACGTCATTGATGACGTCACAGCCTCATCATCTGCCAGCGTGGCATACGGCAGCCTATGACCAACACAAGACTACATTTGTGACGAAACCGGATCGTCATACTACTGCAACGACGCCATCCGTTATCCAGGCGAACGGGAGATTGTGACGAAAAAGGATCGTCACAAAATGCATTAACGGCGTTAACGGCGACGTCAGTAAGCCAGGCAGACGTGAAATTATGACGAAAACAGGGTATAATCTATGACCACAAACATTCGTCATAGAATGAATTCAAATTCATGACGACAAAAAATTCGTCACAGATTGGAGACACAACTATGACGAAAAAACTAATTTCGTCACCGATGATCAAATGTGACGCCACCATAGTGACCAAACCTAAATCGTCACAAAAACGTCACAAAAGACTAATTGTGACCATTCTGGCGTCTTCAATGACGTTAGTGCAATGTCATTGATGACAACATCCCTACTAGTGCAAGTACTTTACTTTGAGCATTTATCTTCTAGAGATTGAATTGTATCTTGTCACCCTAGGTCGCAAACTCCCCAACATATGAATAGAATAGGTAGAGATTTAATCCTCCTTGTGGTTCTAATTAAATTTCTCTAGTGTTGTGTTTTTAGATTTTAAACCACCTATTCACCCCCCTCTAGTCGGTATCCTAGATCCTACAAGTGGTATCAGAGCTAAGGACTCCTTATTTGAGAGATTTAACCATCTCGAAGTAGGATAAATGGCAGAGGAAGATAAGTTTCATGTTGGGAAGCCACCGGTCTTTGATGGGAATAATTATGACTATTGGAAGAAAAGAATGTAAGTTCACTTCAAGTCCTTGGGAAGAGATTTATGGAGAATTGTAATGGAAGGATATGTTATTTTGGATCCTAAGAATAAGTCGAGTGATGATGATAAAAATGAAAAACTCAATGATAGATCTTTGAGTGTACTCTACAATGCTCTTGCTCTTAGTGAATTCAATGGAGTGAAGGGACTTGAAAAAGCAAATGAAATATGGGAGAAGCTTATGGAAATCTATGAGGGAACATCCACCGTCAAAGAAGCAAAGCTCTATGTGTACAAGGGAAAGTTCAATAAATTCACTATGAAGAAGGATAAAGATGTTTCAACCATGTTCAACCGGTTGAATGATATAGTGAATGAACTTAAGTGTCTTGATTTTATTGTCACAAACAAAGACTTATCTCACAAGTTTCTTAGATGCCTTCCGGAAAAATATGAGACTATTGTGACTTTTCTTGTGAGGACCGATTTGAATAAGATGACTCCTACGAAAGTGCTTGGTGAAGTGCAAACTCATGACTTGTTCAAGCAATCACAAAAGGAAGTTCAAGGCCAATCAATGAGTGAAGAGATGAAAAACATTGCTCTCAAGGCCAAGGCTACTCAAGAAGAAAATGATGATGAGAACCAAGAAATTGACTCCAATGAGGAAATGTCTCTTATTGTAAAAGGGCTTAAAAGAATTATGAAGAAGAAGAAGTTTGGCAAGATGGGACAATCATCAAAGAAGAATCCTTTTGAGGGCAAAAATTGCTTCAATTGTGGTGAAATTGGACATATCTCAATTAATTGCCCAAACATGAAAGAAGACAAATATGGCAAGAAGAAAGACAAGAAGAGTGTGCTCAATAGGAAGAAATATTACAAGAAGAAGAATGGCCAAGCCTACTTTGTTGACTGGGATTCCGACGTAAGCTCCGATGAAGATGATGATGACAAGCCTTCAAGGGGTCTTGCCGGAGTTGCTATCAAGGAAGCTCCTTCACTCTTTTTCCAAGCCATATTGTCTCATGGTAAAAGGAGAATCAAAGGTAATAATCGACGAAGATGATGATGATTGTGACAGTGATAATGATGATAATGCCTTATCTTATGATGATCTTGTTGCCATGGTCATTAAGTCTGATGGAAAATTGCGCATGGAGAGATCAAAGTTGAGGGATGTGGAGTTGAAAAATGTTTCACTTCAAAATTCTTTTGAGGAGCTAAAGACTACTCATGAAAATCTTAAGACTTCCCATGAAACACTCAACATTTCGTGGGGAACTCTTAAAGAAGAGCATGAGGAGCTTAAGGAAGCTCACAACTCTCTCCTTGCACAAGAAGTCAAAGGAAATATGAGTATGAGTGTTGAATGTATTTATTGAATACTTCTCCATGTACAACTAACCCATCTTGTAGCACAAGCACTAGCTCTTGCATTAGTGAGGATATGTCTTGTGACTCTTTATTGTTGGAGCATGAATCTTTGAAGAAGGAGATTGAGTGCTTGTCAAAAGATCTTGCACGGTATTTTGAGAGACATGTTCGGTTTTATCACATTTCGACAAATCAAAAATTCACCTTAGACAAAGATGCTCTTGGTTACTTGCCCGAGAAAGGAAAAGAGGCTTTCCTTCCTAAGGAGAGTATTTTTGTAAATTCAAATGTGTCCTTTGAGGAAGAAGAAAAGGTAAAGATGTGTCATAAGTGCAAGGCAAAAGTTGATGTGAATCACCAAAGCAAGACCAAGAAGACCGTATCCTTGGATCCTTCCTATATTCTCAAGAAAGATTATAAGGGTGTTGTTTGTGCTCAATATGTTGGTCGCTCTCTTGGTAGTAGTAAAAAGAAATCTATTTGGGTGCCAAAAATTTTGGTCACTAACATTGAAAGACCCAAGAAAATTTGGGTACCTAAAACTTAGTAATTTCTTTTGTAGGTGAACTATAAAGCCGGAGGAAGACATTGGGTTATTGATAGTGGTTGTACAAACCACATGACAGGCGAAAGAAAAATATTCTCTCATCTTGATGAAGATATTTCCAATTTTGACAACATCACTTTTGGAGATGATAGCAAGGGAAGTGTAAAAGGCATTGGTGAAGTACCTATCTCTAAGGATTATAATCTCTCTAATGTCTTGCTAGTTGATTCTCTCAATTTCAATTTGCTATCTATTACTCAACTTTGTGACAATGGTTATAAATGTACATTCACTAGCAATGATTTTGAGGTTACCTCACTTGATGGGAAAGATTCTATTTTTAAGGGTTTTCGTCATGACATCTTATATCTAGTGGATTTCTCATCTAAGAAGCCTAATTGGACTATGTGCTTATTCTCAAAAGCCTCTATGGGTTGGTTATGGCATAGAAGACTTGGTCATGTTGGCATGAAACAACTCAACCGATTAGTGAAGCATGACTTAGTTCTTGGCTTGAAAGATGTAAAATTTGAGAAAGATAAATTGTGTAGTGCTTTTCAAGTCGGAAAGCAAGTTGCCAACCCACATCCTAATAAGAGTACTATGTCAACCACAAGACCATTGGAATTACTACATATGGATTTATTTGGTCCCACTACCTATAGAAGCATTGGTGGAAATACCTATTGTCTTGTAATTGTGGATGATTATTCAAGATACACATGGGTATTCTTTCTTCATGACAAAGCTATTACTTGTGACATTTTCAAGTCATTTGTGAGAAGAGCCGAAAATGAATTTGAGCTAAAGTTGAAGAAAGTGAGAAGTGATAATGGTAGTGAATTCAAGAACACAAATGTTGAAAAGTTTTGTGATGAGAAAGAGATTAAGCATGAGTTCTCAACTACATATACACCAGAGCAAAATGGTGTAGTTGAGAGGAAAAATAGGGCCTTAATTGAGATGGCAAGATCAATGTTAGATGAGTACAAAGTTTCAAATTCTTTTTGGGCCGAAGCTATCAACACCGCTTGCCATGCCTCTAATAGGCTATATTGTCATAGATTCTTCAACAAAACACCATATGAACTTCTAAATGGAAGGAAGCCAAATATTTCATATTTTCAAGTTTTTGGTTGCAAGTGCTATATTTTGAGGAAAGACTCTCGGTTATCTAAATTTCAAAGAAAGTGTGATGAGGGATTTCTTCTTGGATATTCTTCAAATTCCAAAGCTTATAGAGTATACAACAAGTCCGAGGGATTTGTTGAGGAAGCATATGATGTGCAATTTGATGAAACAATGGGCTCTCAAGATGAGAAAGAAAATTTAGATGATGTGAGAGGTGAAGAATTGAGTAAAGCAATAAAGATCATGGCTATCAGGGACATCATGCCTAAAAAAGAAGATGATGATGAAGGTCCATCAATCTCTATTCAAGCAAATCCATCTACTTCCACAACAAATGATCAAAATCAACAAGGGGGTAACTCAAGCAACAATGACTCACCTCAAGAAGATGATCAAATGGCCTCTATTACTACACCTTCTACATCAACTCAAGAACCAATTAATCAACCAAGAATTTATCATCAAGTCACAAAAGATCACCCCATTGACCAAATCATGGGTGACATTAGTAAGGGTGTTCAAACTCGATCTCGTGTTGCTTCATTTTGTCAACATTATTATTTTGTATATTTTCATGAGCCTAAGCGTGTAGATGAAGCACTTGATGATCCAGATTGGGTTATTTCCATGCAAGAAGAATTAAATAATTTTACTAGAAATGAAGTTTGGAAGTTGGTTGAAAGACCCAAAAATCAAAATGTCATTGCTACTAAATGGGTCTACCGAAACAAAGAAAATGAAGATGGTATTATTGTGAAGAACAAGTCTAGATTGGTTGCTCAAGATTATACTCAAGTGGAGGGATTGGATTTTGATGAAACCTTTGCTCCCGTAGCTAGACTTGAAGCCATAAGGATCTTGCTTGCTTATGCTTGTTCTCGCAATATCAAGTTATATCAAATGGATGTCAAAAGTGCTTTCTTGAATGGGAAAATTAGTGAACTAGTATATGTTGAGCAACCTCCCAGTTTTGAAGACCCCACAAAGCCTAATCATGTGTATAAGCTCTCTAAGGCCTTATATGGGTTAAAACAAGCTCCTTGTGCTTGGTATGAAAGGCTTAGGACATTCTTCTTTCAAAGGGCTTCAAAAATTGGAAAGGTTGATACTACATTGTTCACCAAGAAAATTGGAAATGACATCTTTATTTGTCAAATTTATGTTGATGATATCATCTTTGGTTCAAAAAATGAAGATTTTTGTAAAGAATTTGGAGAAATGATGTCTAGGGAATTTGAAATGTCTATGATTGGTGAATTGAGTTTCTTCCTTGGTCTTCAAATCAAACAATTGAAGGAAGGCACTTTTGTTTGCCAATCTAAATATGTGAAGGATATCTTGAAGAAATTTGGCATGGAAGATGCAAAACCCATCAAGACTCCTATGGCTACTAATGGACATCTTGATTTTGACGAGGGAGGTAAACCGGTCAATCTTAAGCTTTATAGGACTATGATTGGTAGTTTGCTTTATCTTACCGCATCTAGGCCCGATATCATGTTTAGTGTGTGCATGTGTGCTAGATTTCAAGCCGCACCTAAAGAGTGTCATTTCACTGCCGTAAAGCGCATAATGAGATATTTGAAGTATTCTCCTAACATTGGTCTTTGGTATCCAAAGGGTGCTCAATTTGAGTTAGTAGGTTTTTCCAACTCGGATTATGCCGGTTGCAAGGTTGATAGGAAAAGCACTTCCAGAGGTTGTTAGTTGCTTGGACGTTCTCTTGTTTCTTGGTCATCTAAGAAGCAAAATTCAGTGGCTCTTTCTACCGCTGAAGCGGAATATATCTTGGCCGGTAGTTGTTGTGCTCAATTGCTATGGATGAAGCAAACACTTCTTGATTATGGTGTGAAATTCAATGAAATTCCTCTCCTATGTGATAATGAAAGTGCCATCAAGATTGCCAACAATCCGGTTCAACATTCTAGAACCAAGCATATTGATATTCAGCACCATTTTCTTAGAGATCATGCGAGCAAAAGAGATATCAAGATTGATGGAATGAGCACGGATGGTCAATTGGCGGATATATTCACCAAGCCTTTGGATGAATCTCGGTTTTGCAAATTGAGGAATGAGCTAAATGTCATTGACATCTTAAATGTGGCTTGAGAGCTAGCACATGTGTTTATTCATATACATTTGTTTACCCCTCTTATTTATTTCTTGCCTATCTTATGTTTTTCATTCTCTAATTCTTATGAAGCTTGTTTTTTACATAATTTCCTAGCATGATAGCTACATTGCATCATATGACTAGTTTCCTTCATCCTTATTGAGCAATGACCCCAAAAGATACATATGCAAATCTTTATCTCAGAATATATCAAGCTTAAATTGAAAGGGCTGGTCGGACTGTCCGCGGCAGTGGGCCGGACTGTCTGGCCATTCCTGGCGGACCATCCGCTAGGGCGGCGCGGACCGTCCGCGCGGTTCGTGGGCAAGAGGGGCGGTACTGGATGTTCTGGTGCAAATAACGGACCGTCTGCGCCGGGGTGCCGAACCATCCGCGCACCTTGCGGACCGTCCGCAGGGGCGTCGCAGACTGTCCGCGCGAGCCACGCGCAGGTGGGTCCCAGGTCGTGGGGAGATAAGTAAACAACCCTTCCTTCTCCTTCCCAAACCGCAAGAGACCTTCATCCCTCTCTCTTTGTCTTGCTCTCTCTCAAGAAAAGGCCCTCACCTCGGGGATTTTGTTTGGGGCACTCCCCGGACCGTCCGAGCACATCCTCGGACTCTTCGTGAGATTCTCCACCATGTCATTCGGGTATTTTTCGCATATCTCATTCTCTCTCTCGAATTTTGAGCAAGAAGGTGATTAGGGTTTGATGATGTGATCTAAATTTCGTCCATGGATTCAAGTTTTTGGCTTGGTAAATGTGTTTGGGATGCTCATGTGATGTTGTGGCAAAAATTTGGTGGAGCAATACTTTATATTTATGGATTTATGAAGATTGCAAATTTGGACGCTACTGTTCACAAGCGCCCGTCGGCCCGGCCCGGGCGGACTGTCCGCCGCCTCTACGTGGACGGTCCGCGTGGCCCTAGCGGCGGCACCTGTGCCTAGTAGCCTTCTAGTTTGGGGGTTTCAATTCCACTTATAATTGTTCCCAATTGTTGATGCTCATTCAAATATATGATCTATGACAGTGCTCGCAAGGCTATCGCATCGATCACCAAAAAGGTGACTAAAAAGGCCACTTCAAAGAAGAAAAGCAAGGATGTGGTGACATCTAAGAGGCGTTGAAAGGATGATACTTTTGAGGAAGAAGAGGATCCTGATAATCCTAATGACAGTGACTTTGATCCGGCCGATGAAACTGCCAGTGCCTCATTCATGGTGGACGAAGATGATATAAATCAAGGGGGAGGTAACAATGCTGACATCATTGACGTGATTAATTACATGGTTCCTAGAAGGCAGTGGACGCAAAAGGAATTTGCTATTGCTAGGAATGACAACGCTTATAATCAACCTCGTGACACATATAACTTATATTTCCGTACCATTGTGCAAGAACAAGCCATCTTCAGTAGTTTAATGGATTGCACAGTATTTGCTCATCAGAGGGTTGATTTTGGCTATCTTGAGTCTAAACATGTCTTAGCTGGTGTGGCAACTAAACTTGAAAATTTGGGCTTGAAACCATTCCTTCAGCATAGATGTGATTGGAATGACACCATAATTAGATAATTCTATGCCACATATGAAATGGATTTTGAAGCCAAGAACATTAAGTGGATGATCGGTACAAGTGAATATGAAACCACTTTTGCAGAGTTTGTAGCTACCAATTATCTTAAATGTGAGTATTTTACTGATGGTGTTGATGTCTATAATGAAGATATTCTTGAAAACACTGCTGTCTTTTATGAGCCTGGCACCTCAAATGCAACTATAATGAACTGGCTAGCAGCAGGGCTTAGGCATCATCCGGCTGTCATTAACAACATCATCAGACACACCTTCATGCCTAAAAGTGGAAATAAGGATAAGGTGTGAGAACATTATTGGAATGTGATAAATCACATCATGCATGAAACTAGATTTGATGTTGTGAAGCTCATTCTTGATCAAATGATTTGCAAAAAGCGTCTTTTCAGAGATGGCATTTATTTTGCTCCTTATATTATGTCCTTGATCAAGACCAAGACAGGGTTCAATGGTCTATGTGATGTGAAGCATGAAATTTATTGTCCATTTTACAATGCTAAAGCTTTTCTCAATAAGCCATTAACACCTTATGGGCAAGCTGCAGAGGTTCAAAATGTTGCTTAAAATGTTGAGGTTCATGCCAGTGATGATGAAAATGCTAATGTTGGTAACATGGGTCGTGCTGATGTTGATGAGGATGCTTATGCTATGCCACCCCCTCCTCCTCCAGTTCATCCCATGCAGCCACAGTGGGAGCCTCCTGCTGGATACTTTGATTCTTATTTTGCTAATATTCAGCAGTCCATGAACTCTCAATTTCAGCAGATGCAATCCGGGTTCAACTCCCACTTTGAGGCATATGGGCAACAAATGAATGATACATTTCAGACTATGCAACAGGGTTTTCAGCAGCAAATTGACGCTAGTCTGGATAATTTTGGTCATCATCTCTATAACACTATGCATGACCCCATGATGCAAAGGTTAAGTGATATGCAAACAGGCCTTCAGAATGACCTCAGTGCCTTTAATGGCAGATTCTCTCAGATGTCCACTTCAGAGCAGTACCGGCAGATATATGATCAACAGATTCAGCTTCAGAACAACATCAATGCCTTGAACACAGCTTTTGGAGATTTCAGAGATCACTTTTATCACTACTACCCTGCTCCTGCTCCACCACCTCAGTTCTGTCCCCCTCCGCCATTCTATCCTCCTCTGCCACCGCCTCAGGATGACTAGACCTTTTGGTATTTGATGCCAAAGGGGGAGAAATTTGGAGGGGTGATGTGATCTTTAGGGGGAGCTCACCTCTTTGCATGCATTTGGAACTCTTGCATTGCACTTGCATGTTTAATTTCAGTCATGCATGAACTTTGGTTGGATTCTAATAATTTGTGAGACTTTGTGGATTGTGATGTGGTTAAGAAATAGAACTCGTGGTTATCTTGTGATGATCTATGGTTGTGATTTCAATTTGCTTATCTTATGGCTTGTTCTAGTTCTTGTAGTGATTTTTAGGCTAACTCTTGCTTAATTTTATTGGATATATATATGTGGTTGTTGCCTTGATCTCTATTTTGTAGGGGAAACTCCGAAAAAATTACTATATCTATGCATCTGTGTAAAAATCTAATGAAAATTATATGCACATATGTAAGGGGAGTTCTCTCTATATTTTTGTTTTGGAGACATTCACTCTATCCATTTATTGAATTTATTTGAGAAGAGTAAGTGATTCCAAAACACAAAACCTTTTTTATATCACTCCTTTAAATGGTTGTCATCAATTACCAAAAAGGGGGAGATTGAAGGCATCTAGGCCCCTAATTTGTGTTTTGGTAATTAATGACAATCATTGTGTACTAATATTTTTATTTGAGTTATAAGAATAGGTTAGTCCGCTGAAATGATGAGCTCATGCGGTATGCACAAGGAAGTCTTGTATGGCATGTGTTGGAAAGAGCTCAAGGCAAAGGTAAAGATAGGGTTTTTATTTTTGCCGATCATAAGGTGATTAGAGGATGCTAAATGACCGGGTTGATAGGATAGATAGTCGTACTATCAAGAGGGTCAATTTCATTGGCTTGACTTTCCATAGTGCCACTTTGATCAAGATTTTGTATGCATTGCATTTAGATGAGTGGCGATTTCTCTTGGTAAAATGGTTTCGTTGAAAAACTTTAGAAAAATCAGTTTTTAGGTGTTGGGCGGACAGTTCGGGCTTTCAGGGCAGGCAGTCCGCGGGTTTTTTTATATTTATTTAATATCTGAGGTATTTGGCAAAGGTTTTCGAAAAATATTCGCTTCCAAGCGGACAGTCCGCGGGTCCTAGGCAGACGGTCCGTTATTTACCTCGAAACCAAACAGAACGGTGTGTAGCTCGGGTGGACCGGGCGGACGGTGCGCGACACCGCCGCGGACAGTCCGCGGGGCCCAGGCGGACAGTCTGCGGGGTCCTGGCGGACAGTCTGCCTGACCCAACAGGCACTTCTGACATTTGTTGACTTCGCGTTTTTACCATTGGAATTCAAACGCGGACAGTCCGCGAGGTACGCATTTTTCACATAACGGCTAGTAACGGGAAGAGGGAGTATATATACTCCATGCCTGGGTTGGGAGAGCCTCTCTTGGCACTTTGAAAGGTTCATACTCCCTTGTAGATCTCTCCCTCTCCTCTCTCTCACTCACTTGGCTTAGTGGTTGCATTCTTTGTGAGATTGAGAGTTTCTAGTGCATTGCATCAAGGTTTTGACAGTGTATTTTGGTACACCAAACATGTTGACAGTGTATTTTGGTACACCAAACATGTTTATTACACTTTGGTTTGGATTTGATTATGGAACTAACCCGCTACTAGGCACACTAATCATATAACAAGTTCATCTTTGTGCATGCATTTGGAAGTGTTGTCTTTATGTAGGAAAACATGGACATAAAGGACCGATTCGCAACAAGTTCAAAGGAGCATTTACGGAGTCTTGTTCGTGTTCATGAGCTTGATGAAATCACTTCCAATGGTGGCGAGGACCGAAGTGTTACAAAGGAACACCCCCGAGGATTGAAGCGTAAACGACCGAACTTCATGCACGGAGAACCTCCATCTTGGACGCGAGGATGACATCGTCAAAATCATGCAACTCGAAGGGGCAAAGTGCATAAATGCATGAGGACCCACAGGAGCGAAGGGGCGACCGAACCGGGCCGAAATGGGCCGGGGCCGGTCGGCCCAGGCCGGCCGGGGTCGGTTCGACCCCCCTTTCCTTGCACCAGAAGGATCTTCAACCCTAAAGCCCTGGAGGCGCCGCCATTCACAGAGGGGAGAGCCATTCGCACCAGGAGGCCATCCACAAGCTAGAGAGAGAGAGAGGAGGGAGATCTCCGGAGGGGGATCGACCACCTTGAAGGAAGCACCCACAAGTGGAGAAGAAGGAAGACATTGTCGGAAGGGTGACCATGATCAATGGTGCTATGTCTAGCACCTTGATGGGGTAATCTCCTTATTCGTCCATGGGTTGTAATAGATCTTAAGATGTAATTGTACTTTGTTGGAACATCTATCTATCATCATGTGTTGAATATACTTTATTGCTTAAGGTTAGCTACCGTGCCGTAAAGGGAGTAGAGCTCCAATGCTCCCTTGGATCCATTCAATACGCCGTGTCCGTCATAGGTCTAGTCACGAATACCTTCGCGTAGTGACAGTACGAGGGGAGGGAAAGAGCGAAACCGTGGTCACAACCCCCGATAGATTAGATTGGTTTTCTTGTTTTAAAGCGATTGCATGTTCTAGGATCGTAGACACATGGGCGAGTGTCTTTTATCTTGATAGCTTAGTCGTTCTCTCTAGTGTAGTTTAGTCATTTTCTAGTTTAATCGTAGTTAGGGTTTGAGTAGCTAGTGAGTAAAGGTAGAACAAACGCTTGTAATCCCCTTGCTCCGCGGATTGACAAGAACCTTGGGAATCCCGTGGTGAAAAAAAGGTGTAGGTCCGTACGCTTGCGGATCGTAGGTGGATACGTCTTTTATCCGTCAACAAGCCCCTTTTTCTGGCGCTGTTGCCGGGGAGCAAGCTAGTTTACATCGTTTGGTTTGCATTTTAACTTAGTTTTATATTTAGTTTATCTTTTATTTGCTATAACCTAACACATATTATCTAGAAAACCACTTTGTTTGTTTTTGTTTTTATCTTGTTGTCTAGATGGTGTTCGCTAATCAACCCATGGAAGAACCGGAGAAATCACTAAGGGATTACGCTAGTCCTCGATGTGAAGACATAAAAGTACAAGAGTCAGATTCGAAGCTCGAAGCGACCAAGTATGAGATTAAATCCAAGACCATCGAGATGGTGGCGGCGAACCCGTTTGAAGGGATGGTTACAGAGAACCCAAGTAAGTGCCATATCTTCTAAAATTTACGATAAAGTTCAAGACCACAACCTAGACTTAGCCCCAACATCAACGAAATTAATTACGGGAGATGGTAGAACTATTAGACCTCTAGGTATTGCTTGCAACATGAATGTAAAAATCTCTGGAAAATGTATACCAACCGATTTCTTTGTTATTGATGCTTACCATAGTAATCATGATCATATAATTCTAGGTAGGCCCTTTCTTAAGTTGGTTGATTCCGTGTTGGATGCCGGAAAAGGCAAAGTAACACTGAACATTAATGGAAAGAAGTACACATATAACTTTCTTCGCGTTTCTAAACACCCTACACTCTTTCCTCCCGAAGACGAAGTAGAGGAGGTAGATAGTCTTTGTTTTGTTGAAACCCTTAGAGACCCGCTGCAAAGGGCAATGGAGAATAAAATTAATGATCATCAAGACAAAGAACTAGAAGAGGCAACAAAAGGCTTAGAACCACAAGATGGAAGCGTGGAGGAGGAAAGATTCGAGGACATAGGAGAGATTAAACCCGAGGAGCCACAAGTGCCCGAGGTAGACCTTAAGCCCTTGCCCAAAGGATTAAAGTATGAATTTTTGGGCCCAGACAAGACTTATCTAGTCATTGTGAGCGACAAGTTAAATCCCGAAGAAAATGAGAAGTTGCTGATTTTATTGAAAAAACATAGGAAGGTGATTGGATATTCGATTAATGATATCAAAGGTCTTAGCCCAGCCTTTTGCACTCATCGTATACCAATGGAAGACCAATGTAAGCCCGTAGTGTACCACCAAAGGAGGCTAACTCATGCCATGCGAGAGATAGTAAAGAAAGAGGTCATCAAGTTACTTGATGCCAGAATCATCTACCCGGTTCCGCATAGCGAATGGGTGAGCCCGGTACATTGTGTACCAAAAAAAGGAGGTTTAACCGCGGTGAAGAATGAGAAGGACGAATTAATACCGCAAAGAACCGTGACCGGGTGGCAGATGTGTATCGATTATCGTAAGCTTAACAAAGCAACGAAAAAAGATCACTTCCCCCTACCGTTCTTCGACGAGATGCTCGAGAGATTAGCGAACCATGCTTATTTTTGCTTTCTCGATGGGTACTCGGGGTTCATGCAAATTCCCATTCACCCGGATGATCAACACAAAACAACATTTACATGCCCTTATGGAACATTTGCATATAGAAGGATGCCCTTCGGTCTATGCACGCTTCGGCCTCTTTTCAACGTTGCATGATGGCCGTATTCTCAGAATTCATCAAAGAAATTTTTGAGGTATTCATGGATGATTTTTCCGTTTATGGGAAGACGTTCATGGATTGCTTGGCAAACTTGGATAAGGTCCTCACGAGGTGTGCGGAGGTAGACTTGGTGTTAAATTGGGAAAAGTGCTACTTCATGGTTAAGCAAGGCATAGTGCTCGGACATGTTATATCCGAGAGAGGCATTGAAGTGTACAAGGCTAAGGTAGAGACGGTTGAGCAACTCCCACCTCCAACGGATGTTAAGTCCTTGAGGAGCTTTCTAGGTCATGTCGAATTTTATAGAAGATTTATTAAGGACTTCTCAAATATCACTAAGCCTTTTACGCATCTCCTTCAAAAGGATGTGGCTTTCGACTTTGATGAGAAGTGCCTAGCGGCATTCCGGACCTTGAAAAGTGCATTGGTGAGTGCTCCCATTATTCAACCTCCGGACTGGAGCCAACGTTTCGAGATCATGTGCGATGCTAGTGACTATGCCGTAGGCGCAGTTTTGGGTCAAAGAAAGGAAGGCCGAGTTCACGCCGTTTACTACGCTAGCAAAACTCTTAATGGGGCACAATTAAACTATGCCACTATGGAAAAGGAGTTGCTAGCGGTGGTATTCGCCTTCAAAAAATTCAGATCTTACATCGTGAACTCGAAGGTCATTGTTTACACCGATCACGCAGCCATCAAGTATCTCTTGGCTAAGAAGGATGCTAAACCACGTTTGATGTTGAAATTCGTGATAAGAAGGGGGTGGAGAATGTTGTGGCCGATCATTTGTCTAGGATGAATCATGGACAAGATGATAAAGAGCCCATAGAAGACAAGATGAGAGATGACCACCTCTATCGAGTGCTCGATAAAGACACTTGGATGATTGATATCATTCGAGCGATTCGGAAGATGCCTCTTGACCATCTAGATAGAAACTCTCAAAGGAAGATAATCTCCGAAAGTAAGAAGTACTTTTGGGATGCACCATACCTCTTCAAACTTGGCAATGATGGAGTCATGAGAAGATGTGTGCCAAGAGAAGAGAGGCTAGAAATCTTGAGAAAGTGCCACTCGGCGGAGTACGGTGGACACTATAGCCATTTTAGGACCCAAGCAAAAGTGTGATCTAGCGGATTCTATTGGCCGGAGATGCATGAAGATACTAAAAGATATGTTGCATCATGCCCCGAATGCCAAAGAACCGGAAATATGTCTCAGAGAAATTCTATGCCTTTGAAATACAAGCTACAAATCGATTTATTCGATGTGTGGGGTATAGACTTCATGGGGCCTTTCAAAAACTCACATGGATATGAGCATATTCTAGTCATGGTTGATTATGTATCCAAGTGGGTAGAGGCCATGCCATGTCGTAAAGCTTCCATGGAGGAGTCCATTACTATGACCAAGAACGTGATTTTTCCTCATTTCGGTACACCGAGAATCTTGATAAGCGATGGAGGGACTCACTTCACCGGGAAGAATTTCAAAAGGTGCTCGTCTAAGTTGGGAATCGAACATAGGGTATCTACGGCCTATCATCCACAAACCAACGGACAAGCGGAAATGTCGAATAGGCAACTAAAAAGCATCCTCAACAAAACCATAGAGAAGGGAGGCAAGGATTGGTCAAAGAAATTAGACGGAGCTTTGTGGGCATATCGAACGACGTTCAAGACACCGATAGGTATGACCCCTTATCAATTCGCCTATGGAAAAGCTTGCCACCTTCCGGTTGAGTTGGAACATAAAGCCTATTGGGCGATTAAAGAGATGAACCCTGATCTCGATGCCGCGGTGGTAAAATGAAGAATTCAAATAAGCGAGCTAGAGGAGATGAGGTTGAAAGCATATGAAAATGCAAGCATATACAAAGAGAGGATTAAAAGGTGGTATGATAAAAGGTTGAAAAAAAAGAGTTTAAAGAAGGAGATAAGGTCCTCCTCTACAATTCGAGGTTTAAAACCTTCGGAAAGGGGAAATTGCAAAGCAAGTGGGACGAACCTTATGTTGTGCATTCGGTGCTCTCCAACGGAGCGGTAACCATTATGGATGTGAAAGGTGATCAATTCATGGTGAATGTTCAATGGCTTAAGGTTTACTACGAACACGACGTTGTGCCCCTTCACCACATTGATGTCTTCACCATGGAATAAAAGCCCGAACGTCCGGCCTAGGATGAAAAACAAGGCATGGATTTTTGTAAATAGTTTTTCTTTTAATTTTCTGGAATTTCTCGCGAAGATTTACTGGGCCAACTTTTTCCCATGGGTTGAGAAAGCGAAAAAAGGGCAGTACACGGGAAACCGGACCGGACCGGCCCCCGGAATAGGGTGGGCCGGCCGGCCCGGTCTGACCGGCCCAGTGGGGCCCCAGCGGCGGTTCGCCCCGGTTTTTCCCCGGAATGCTCCTTTTCGACTTCCTTCTTCGGTCAGAAAATTTTAAGGGGAGTTTGAATAAGGAAAATGAGGTTCCTAGGGTTTTCCTTTTCGAAATATTTATTTGGCCGAATTGGGAGCTCGAGAATCCATCCCATCAAACATTCTTTTGCACCCACGCAGCAGCCATGGTGTCCCCGAGGAGCGTAGAGTTGAAGCAATGCGCCGAGGAGCCATCGATGGAGGAGGCGAAGCGATGCGAGCTCAAGCTACCCGTCGAGATCAAGAGGAACGCCCGCATCTATTGCGGAGGGCGTGTCCCAACCGGAGCTATCGCTTCTCGCAACCCCGTCAAAGAGGAGAAGGTCCCTACTCCTGTTCGAAGGTTGGCGCACATCCGTGGCATGAAACGGAAGGACTACAAGGAGGTGTCGTGCGAGCCTAAGGACTATGGGGATAGCAACTACTCCGACGATCGTAGCCCGAGCTCATGGGCGGCTGCCAAAAGAGATGATAACGATTTGTACATTTGGGAAGAGGTGACCAAGGAGAAGACTCCCGAAGGCCCCAACGGCGGCGGCAACGACGACGGTGACGACAATGGTGATGGCGACGACGGCGGAGACCCTGGCGATGACGACCCTTTCAGGATGCATCCGATGTGTTGTGCGGCTTGCCGTCACTCCATCTCGGAGCTCTACGCATCGGTCGACGAATGTTTCCAGGCCATGGAGGCGATGAGGCAGCGTATGGAGGATTTGGAACGCGTGGTCGAAGACGACTACAAGTTCCTGAATCGCAACGTGCACAAACTTTTTGGCATGGTCGGGAACATGAGGGGCAAGTGGTGCAATAGTTGCGGAAAGTACCACTAGGTTTAGTTTTCCCCCTTAGGATTTTTGTAAGATACGACGAGGACGTCGTATGATTTTAGCGTGGGGGACAGCTAGCTAGCTAGCCTTTTAGCTTTTGAGCTTCAAGTTTAGATTGGTTCGGTTTAGTTTTCGAGAGAGTTTTAGAGTTTAAGAGTCTTTAGTTTTTGAGTGTGTTTTTAAATTTTTGCAAGTTTGAAGCGTTTTAATTTAGTGTTGCGTCAAAGAAAATCAAATAAAAAGAGTCCTTTAAAATTTTGTGTCTTGTGTGATGCTTATCTTTATTCACTTGTTTGTTCGTCTTTAGTTTTTGATATATGTGAATTTAAGTGTGTGGTTTGAAAAACGTTTACCGTGGTGCTTGGTGGAATTGCTACTTCTAAAAGTACCCATACCGTGCTTCGATCTTGAGTTTTTTTATTTTGGTTGTGCTATGTTCAATGCTAAAAGTTGGAGGAATTCAGTTCTGAAAATTATCTAAAAAACCTTGTAATAAAGGTTAGCAAAACCTTTTTTTCCAAGTTGAGAGTAAGAAATAGATCCTATACAAAGCCAAATTTATTTTTTTGCTCCACCATAAGTGTGATTAGCACGATGAGTTGGGCTAGGATCCTTCTCTCTTGGGAGTTTTAATTTCAAGCAATGATCATGTCCTTGTGCTTATCTTTTGTTGTTAGTCTCGTCATGCATTCGGTAACGTGACTTTCACATCGAAGGTCCCGTACATCGCCGAATTCCATACCCGAACCTATACATCTCTTTTGTACATCACATTCCTTGAACACAACCTACTTTCAAAGTTTTGTCTTGTCTCTAGCATGGTTATTTAAAATTTCAGATTGTGTGCATGCAATAAAGAGAGGAGTTGAGAGCTTTGAAAAGAGAGAAAAAGATGTCAAGAGAGGGAAAAATAAAGAGAAAAGTATGTGTATGGAAAAGAAAGAAAGAAAAATAGAAAAGAAAAGAGAGAAAAAAATATATATATATGAAAGGAAGAAGAAGAATAAAAAGAGAGAAGAGGAGTGGCAAGAAAGATATGAGAGGGATGAATCAAGTGAAAAGAAAAAAATAAAAGTGCAAGGAAGGATGTCACGTTGTTGAGAGATGAAACTTTCACTCTTTTTCCAACCACGTGCAATCCGACAACGAGGACGTCATCGGTGCCTCGTAGTCATATTTTCTTTTGCCTTGCACATGTCCACCATTCTAAATCTTCTCACCCTTGATATCCCCACGTATGGATTAATTCTCATGATCATTGGCTTTGAAAGGTAAACAACCATTAGAGGAAGTTCTTAGTTTGACAATATTTGTGTTGATTATGCTAGCCCTACCTTTAGCTCCACTTTACATGTTATATGAGAGACTTATGGGAGGTGAGAGTTTTATAAAACTTGTTTAGGATAGCCACTTTATATGAGCGACTTGAGAGAGCTTGGAGAAAGGTTTTTGTCTAATACTTGTTGCAGGAATTTTGTTTTTGAAAATCATAAAAACCCTCCAATGGAAGCAAAGAGGTAAGCATGGCTGAGATTGAAGGCTTCGAGTGAAGAGTTTGAGTTGTGGGGTAAATCTTGACGTGGTAAAGATTCTAAACGCCCATGTTTATGTATGATGATCAATACTTTATGTTTATGTATTAAAGATAAAGGATTGACTAACTTGTGAAGAAAGATTTAGCAGAACATGATTACAACACCTTGGACGAAGTTCTTTTATGAGTACTTGCTCAAGGACGAGCAAGATCTAAGCGTGGGGGAGATGTTGACGGTGTATTTTGGTACACCAAACATGTTTATTACACTTTGGTTTGGATTTGATTATGGAACTAACCCGCTACTAGGCACACTAATCATATAACAAGTTCATCTTTGTGCATGCATTTGGAAGTGTTGTGTTTATGTAGGAAAACATGGACATAAAGGACGGATTCACAACAAGTTCAAAGGAGCATTTACGGAGTCTTGTTCGTGTTCATGAGCTTGATGAAATCACTTCCAATGGTGGCGAGGATCGAAGTGTTACGAAGGAACACCCCCGGGGATTGAAGCGTAAAAGACCGAACTTCATGCACGGAGAACCTCCATCTTGGACGCGAGGATGACATTGTCAAAATCATGCAAGTGGAAGGGGCAAAGTGCATAAATGCATGAGGACCCACAGGAGCGAAGGGGCGACTGAACCGGGCTGAAATGGGCACTCGGGCGGTCGGCCGGCCCAGGCCGGCCGGCCCAGCCCACTCCGGGGGTCGGTTCAGCTCCCCTTTCCTTGCACCAGAAGGATCCTCAACCCTAAAGCCCTGGAGGCGCCGCCATTCGCACCAGGAGGCCATCCACAAGCTAGAGAGAGAGAGAGAGGAGGGAGATCTCCGGAGGGGGATCGACCACCTCGAAGGAAGCAACCACAAGTGGAGAAGAAGGAAGACACCGTCGGAAGGGTGACCATGATCAACGGTGCTATGTCTAGCACCTTGATGGGGTAATCTCCTTATTCGTCCATGGGTTGTAATCGATCTTAAGATGTAATCGTACTTTGTTGGAACATTTATCTATCATCATGTGTTGAATATACTTTATTGCTTAAGGTTAGCTACCGTGCCGTAAAGGGAGTAGAGTTCCAATGCTCCCTTGGATCCATTCAATACGTCGTGTCCATCATAGGTCTATTCACGAATACCTTCGCATAGTGACAGTACGAGGGGAGGGGAAGGGCGAAACCGTGGTCACAACCCCCGATAGATATAGATTGGTTTTCTTGTTTTAAAGCGATTGCGTGTTCTAGGATCATAGACCCATGGGCGAGTGTCTTTTATCTTGATAGCTTAATCGTTCTCTTTAGTGTAGTTTAGTCATTTTCTAGTTTAATCATAGTTAGGGTTTGAGTAGCTAGTGAGTAGAGGTAAATCAAACGCTTGTAATCCCCTTGCTCCGCGGATTGACAAGAACCTTGGGAATCCCGTGGTGAAAAAGGTGTAGGTCTGTATGCTTGCGGATCGTAGGTGGATACGTCTTTTATCCGTCAACAGGAATCATCAAGCAAGTGGTGGATTTGTTACTCTTGGAAGTTGCCGCTTCCTAGACGGCTTGGTGGTGGAAGAATCCGTTGAAGCTCGCAAGAAGATTGTGCGTAGCTTCGGATTTCTTGTTGTGAGGGGTATTGTGGTCACCTCATCGGAGCGGTAAAGAGCAACTCTAGTGGAATCGAGGTGTGGAGTAGTTCTTTGGCTCTAACCGGCTCAAGATCAAGTGGTGTCTTGATAGAGGAGCAGTTGAACATTGAATCCACCTCAACATGGATTAGGGGTGACTGGCAAGTCATCGATACCAAGGGATAAATTTCGTCTCTTGTGCTTGGTTACTTCTTTGCTCAATCTCCTTTCAAGTACTTTACTTTAAGCATTTATTTCCTAGAGATTGAGTTGTATCTTATCAGCCTAGGTCGCAAACCCCCCCAACATAGGAATAGAATAGGTAGAGATTTAATCCTCCTTGTGGTTCTAATTAAATTTCTCTAGTGTTGTGTTTTTAGATTTTGAACCGCCTATTCACCCCCCTCTAGTCGGTATCCTAGATCCTACAGCCACGCCTGCCATGTAGGAGGCCACATGCTCACCGTATCCGCCCACGCCAAGCTCCCACTGACATGGAGAGAAAGAGAGAGATGTGAGGATAAGAAGAAGAATGCGACAAGGAGATAAGAAGAATGAGAGTGAGAGAATTGAGAAAGAAATGGTGGAGAGAGAGAATGTGTGTGTGTTTTAGTACCAGGTGGTATTTTCACTAAAAGGCCTCCTTTAGTACCAAGTGAAGATTCCACTCGATATTAAAGGCTCCTAGGCACATTAGTATTAGGTGTAGGTTCCACCTGATACTAATGTGGAGTTTTTAGCAGCAGGTGAAGTACAGGGGTATCGCAGGGTAGTATTGGGTCATCACCTAACGGTACTGAGCTAGAGGATTAAAGGTCTGTCCTCCAGTAGTAACTACAACCCAGGCAGAAGATGCTCTGACTGTTTCCAGAAGAGCATATTGACTGAGCGTATCGTGATATGGAATCAAGTGGTCGATGGCATTATCTATATAACTTATATAGATGCACCCACTAAGGGTCGTTAGTTCTATTTCTCTCAACATGCAAACTATCCACCTTATCAAAGAATCTACTACATCATATGCCACGTCATCATCCACTAGGCTTATTTATTTATGAAGTTCATTGATTTTTGTGACTGATAGCATCCATGCATTTGCTAAGGTACTCCCAAATGGTCATGGACCGTCGATCTAATAATATATTACCTGTAAGCAACCTTTGGCTTAACTCGTCTCCAAGTTGCAATAGCGGGAAGCCCTACACAAAGGCAGTCCGATCCGGGCACCATAGCCTACAACAACGTACTTGAGCAGCTCAGGTTGGGCAAGAGTGTCAGCGACATCATTGTCTTATAGGGCTGCAAGTACATGGTTTCCATTTTGTATCAGGGTCTCGGGAACCGGATCCTCACTGCCGTGTTGACGTTCCTCTACGTGGTGCTCATTGGCTGGCAGTCGCATGCTACTCGTCGATCCCAACAAACAATGACATGGGCGACCTCTTCTGCCACTCAGACAATGAAATGAGTTCCCAAGGCAAGGAGGAAAGGGTTCGAGTCCTTCATCTGGCTGGTCGTTTGGTCACTCTGGTGCAAACTAACCATAGGGTTCATGATTGTTGTGCATTTTAGCCGGTCGCTCTTGCACCTGGCATTCTTAACGAAGCAAGACTTTGAGTCAAAACCGGTTTTCGGAGGATTGCCCTCTTGCTAGGTCCTAGGTTGTGATGGATGGAGCATTTTTACAATCCTCTTGATCCTGGTGTTCTCTATTTCCTTTTTGTGTGTTGTACTATTTTGCTCTCCCTAAGCTTGTAGTCAGGGGCGGAGCCAGGATTTGAGTATAGGGGGGCAATAGACAAAACTAATTGGACAACGGACAAAGAAAAGTAGGACCGATAGCAAAGTCATATGGTTTTAATCATGGGTGGATCCATGCTCACTGTAAAAAGATGTGGTCGCTTCCACAAACAATCCAAAAAAATGGTGAATATGTGCAAGTTTGCTCATATATGCATGGTCACATTCGGCTTCCAGCGAGTCCGAGCAAGCGGAGAGGCGGAGAGCGAGAGACACGATCGTGTGGAGGCGAGACGGCTAGAAGAGATGCAAAGCTATGGAGGGTGGACCGCAAGCTCGCGCAAGTCATAAATGGAAGAAGACGAACAAACCGGCGAAGGTGCGAGATGAACGGACGATTGACATTCCGTAATCCCTTTTGTGAGCACACGTACGAGTCTCAAAGCTAAATGTGCTGCACATACATGTAATAAGCGGGCTAATTAGGTCTCAAACATGATTGTTTGGGCTAGATTGGAAGCTAAGTAGCTATTGAATACATACATCATGAAGTATATAATAGTAGAACTAGCAAATCATTGGGGGTGCATGGCCCCCCTCAGCCCCCCCCCCCCCCCTCCGCCTCTGCTTGTAGTATATATGAACCTTGTGTAACTTGTAAACCTCTCTTTCGCTTAATGAAATACTCCCTCCATCCATTTATCCAAGGCCTATTTTGAAATCTGAAAATTCCATTTATGCAAGGTCTATTTGTGTTTTTGCATTGGGAAACACTAAATCGTCGCTTTGGCATCTGTGCGAACAATAAATTCCTCTCACACGCTTCTCAGGAGATTAATGGCGGAAGGGACTTTATTTATTTTCCTTGGTCCTTTAGTCAAGTGCAAATGAGACTTAGATAAATGGATGGAGGGAGTACTGCTATGCATATGCTCTTTAAAAAAAATGCTGCCCCTAGACTTCTCCTACATGCATGGAAGTGGTGTTTGACTCGGGATTCTTTTTCAATATCATTTTAATTATCTATATTTAAAGTATTACCTCTCATAAGGGAATGGGAGTACTTAGCATTGCCCACAATTTGTTAGTCTTTGTGAGTGCCACGGTACAAAATTCTCACAATACAAATACATGGAAAATCAATCATTTAATAATTGTTGTCCCTCAACAAAATTAAATGAACATGCTGTCATGTATAAAGTCATTTCCAAAAGAATATTACCATGGAATCACCTTAGTGTTTTTACATTCAAATATTTTTTACTTGTAAATTTTTTCTTTAAAAAAATTACAGCAACGCGAGCTGCAGGGGAGCCTGCGCGCCGCGCCCTGTGACTCTCGAGAGCACTGTGACGTGAGACGAGACTTGTGCGTTGCATTGGCAGCGCGTCACATGTGCATTCGCACATTGCAGAGATCGCGGTGGTGGGACCTGAGATGGATCATCAGATCGCTCTCGACGCGTGGCTATCAGGCAGCAAGAGCGCCCTGAGAACCAGCCGGCCAGGGGTTGGCGACGGGGTCCATGAGCTGTGTATGAGCGGCTATCACGGTGGCGTATGCGTACAAGTACTTACATACTGAGTCTGAGTGCATTTAGGGTTCATGTACGTACGGAGCTAATCAGTGGGAGAATATGTTGTTTTAAGGAAACTGATGGGAGCGTATGCATGCCCGAGGAATGATTGCTTGTTAAGAGTAGTGTCATCTCTATTAGACAGGTTCTCCTAACTAATAAATACTACAGTAGCTAGTTTTTTTTTCAGATAAAGAGTTCCGGCCTCTGCAACCGCACACAACTAAGTTTTTACATCATTCGTAGAAGCTGAACACATATAATAGGGAAACGAGTACACATGGACATATATAATTCAAAAGCATATTTTATTATTACTTCTCCATCCATTCTTGGTGAATATATCCAAAGCGACAATCTCTAATGCTTTGCTTGCCGAACAGATGATCTCCCTTGTGTCCTCGTGCTGCAACAAAGACCAAAATCGCAGCCAATACGCTCCCCTAAAAATGACATGCATAAACGACTTGAAATGTTTTTTCTCAAACACCAAACCATTACGTGTACACCAAATAGCCCATAAAAGAGCTGCCACCCCCCACCCACCCCCACAAAGATCATTTTTAAATCTTTTTTTGCAATGTCTGTTAACCAATTTCCAAGCATATGTCTTATTGATCTAGGTGGGGTTAACCCAGTAGCTATCTGAACAACTATCCAAATATCTTTAGCATGTTGACAATTAAAAAAAGAGATGTTTGATTGTTTCATTACAACCACAGAAACAACACTTTTGACTTCCAACCCAGTTCCTCTTAGTTAAATTATCCTTTGTTAAAATGACACCTCGTTGCAGGTACCAAAGAAAAATCTTTATCTTTAAAGGGATCTTTAGCTTCCATATGAATTTGTTATTAAATGGCACACCTCGGTTTATCATATACTCATACATAGACCGGACTGAAAATTGTCCATGTCGATGTAAGTCCCAGGAGAAAATATCTTTGCCTTGTGAAAGCCGGTGGTTGGCTATTTTAGCTACTAGGTTGTACCAAGCAATCAATTATCCCCAATTAATGCTCTTCGAAAAGAAATATTCAATCGCATTTCATTCATAACATTTGCCACTGTTGCATGAGGATAATTGGCTATATTATATAGGTTAGGAAATTGTTCTCCAAGTGGTTTGGAGCCCAACCAAGTGTCTTCCCAAAATCTGGTTTGTGAACCATCTTTTATCTTAAAGGTCCCACATCTCAGAAAATCTTCCCTAGCCTTTAATAAACCCTTCCAAAAGTGTGAGTCTCTAGGTTTAATCTGAACCTGAGAAAGACACTTCGAGCTCAGATATTTATTTCTGAGTAGGGTCTGCCAGATACCCTCTTCATTGAGTAGTTTGAATAACCATTTACTAATAAGGCATTTATTTTGAATCCAGAGATCTATTATTCCTAGACCTCCTTGATCTTTGGGACGACACAAAATATCCTATTTTGCCAGACGATACTTTTTCTTATCATTGGTGCCTTGCCAAAAGAACCTAGACCTATAGAAATCTAATCTTTCGAGGACACCTTTTGGGATTTCGAAAAAGGACATCATGAACATGGGAAGGCTACTTAGAACAGAATTCAACAAAACAAGTCTGCCCCCATAGGAAAGATGTTTGGCCTTCCAAGTACTTAGTTTGTGCTTAAATCATTCCTCAATAATGCTCCAATCCGCATTACAGAGTTTACGGTGATGCATCGGGATGCCTAAGTATCTAAAAGGATATGATCCTAGGCTGCATCCAAACAAACTAGTGTACTCTCGTTCATAATGTTTAGCTTCTCCATAACAAAAAATGTCACTTCTGTGGAAGTTAATTTTAAGCCCTGAGTTCAAAGACACATAGCAGTAATTTCATATTTTTAGCTTGCTCCAAATCATGGTCCGTGAACAAAATTGTATCATCTGCATATTGTAAAATAGACAACCCATCTTCCACAAGGTGAGGAATGACCCCTTTGATTTGATCATTATCCTTTGCTCTTTTAATCAAAACAGAGAGCATATCTACCACTATATTGAAAAGTATAGGTGACACGGGATCTCCTTGTCATAGCCCTTTATGTGTTTTGAAGTAGTGTCCAATAGCATCATTAATTTTGATGCCTACACTTCCTCCCGAAACAAAATTTTCGACCCATGCACACCACTGCTGGCAAAACCCCTTCATTCGAAGAGTTTGCTGGAGAAACGACCATTTTACCTTATCGTAGGCTTTCTCAAAGTCAATTTGATAATTACCCCATTAAGCTTTTTGGCATTTAATTCATGGATAGTTTCGTGTAATATAACTACTCCTTCCATGATGTTTCGACCTGGCATAAATGTCGTTTGGGAGGGTCGAACCACCTTGTTTGCTACCCCCATGAGTCTATTTGTAGCAACCTTGGTGAAAATTTTTGAAGCTTACATTTAGGAGGCAAATAGGCCTATATTGTTGAATTTTTGTCACTTCCTTTGTTTTTTGGAAGCAAAGTAATGACTCCAAAAGTTAGGCTGTATATAGGGAGATGCCCTTCAAAAAAATCCTTGAAAAGGGCTAAGAGATCCGCTTTTATGATATCCCAGAAAACTTGATAAAAATCTGCTGGGAAACAATCTGGACCAGGGGCTTTATTATGTTCCATTTGGAACAGTAGCTAGTAGTATACATTTTCTATATGTACGTAAATTGATTATCGTAGAAGGTCTTCAAAGCGTATGCGCATTGCGTGTGCGCAAATTGCTAAGTGATCTGTCTTTTTTTTAATTAGTAGAGTGTTCTGTAGTCAACACATTGATTTTTAAGCTCTGATTGAAAATAAGTTTATATGTGTTAAATAATTTTGTGTATTTAAAAGTGATAGTGCATCTAGCTAAAAGCAGCTTCACAGTCTATGTTTTGTAAGTATAGTAACAAAACCTAAAGGTACTTAATTATTATTTGTGACTAGATGGAATACTTATGTTGAGGCTCATAACTACGAAGAGAAGTGACCGTCCAAATATTCAGTGTGGAGTTCGAATTTACTTAAATACATATGCACTCATGATTGTGGAAAACTCCATGACTGAACATTATATGCATGTCCGGATTCCTGATTCAGGATTACTTGTCGTAGACAAATCACTATAATTGAACTTATCCATATTTTTTTCTGCTCATTCTAATGAGGAAGTTGGCCTACATCGATATATACATGCATATCATTGATCCCTCCAGGCTCCAGGTGGACAACCGCAGTCCGCAGGGGGCTGTACTAATATTTTTCATGCCTTCAAGAACCGGGCCATACCGCACTGTATCCACAATCCCAAGTACTATAGAAAGTTGATAGGTCCTAGCAGTGTCCAAAATTAAAGCCATAGTGTGTACTACTAGGATCCTAAGAATAGACAACGGTTGTTAACCGATGGGCACACTTGTATGGTTGGCAAAGGGAACACCTGAGCGGCTGAGCGCCTGAGCGCATATACCATTGGAAATCTCTTGTCGACCACCTCTTGGTCGGGGAAGCCCCTGCTTATATGTCGCTTGAACGATAGATAACCAACCATCACGCCGAACCAGTGCATGCAAAGTGTTTGAATCTTAAAAAACTTATAAATCTTACACAGGGCATCTAAATGAAATTCCGACACCATTACATTTCTGCTAATAAAATCTTTACAACAATATCTCACTTAACTATATTTAAACAAACTTTGTATTTGTATTTTTAATGAAGGTTGTATATTTTGTATATTTTTTGGTACACATTTACTTAGGAATAAATTCTATAAACACGAGGAAAAAAACAAAATTGTGTGTACGGAACAATTGTATGAACTAAGAGAACAAATATATTTTGTTCTATGAGTTCATATAATTTGTTCACATAACCAATATAATTTGTTCGGTATGCACAATTTTTTTGTTCCACGTGTTTGTAGAATTTGTTCTATAGATATATTACCCATAGAGAATATAAACTTTAATTAAAAATATAAATATTTTTGTCAAACATAGTCAATTGAGATCTTGTTGTAAAGTTTTTTTTATTGTCAGAAATCCAATGGTGCAACCAGAATTTAATTTGATGTCTGGTTCAAGATTTATTGATTAAAAATTAAGCTTCAAACAATTTTCCACGTGGGATGATGTCACCACTGTCCACACAACTACTTCCTAGGGTGATGGATTGTCTTATTATAACCACAGTGATGCATAACCACACTCAGGGAATCCCCTTTCTTGCTGATGGGTGGCCAGTATACCAATATCCTTTTATACCACCACGAGTATAATTATTTGCAAATCATAGAATATATACATAAAAATTCTAATTGTCAGGTGGCAAGGGTCTAATGGGCCGGGAGGCCCGTTAGGGTTAGGTTTAGGGATAAGATCGAGTCCTTGCTTAGGGGTCAAGTAATCCTCTCTATTTAAAGAGAGGAGATGTATCAATCTAATCAAGCAAGAGATTAGAAGGAAAATCTTTCTCTCTTGCCGGCCGTGGGTTCCTCGCGCCCCTCCAACCCTATCCGACGCCGCAACCCTATGTGTGAACAGTACCCACGGGTACTGTAGCACGCAGCCCTAATTCCCCCGCAAATCAGCCTCCAATCCTCCAATCACCTTCCCCTCGCATCGCAATTCATAACACTAATGTTGTCTACAAGTAATGAAATTTAAGTTCCTACTTGGGCGAAAGGGAAAAATAAGTGCACACGCGCTAGCTGGAAAACGAAAAATAAGTGCACACGCGCTAGATGGAAAACATTGGTAAAACTAATATTTTTGCTTCTTTAATTAACAAGTGCCTTTATTTGAAATGTGGGAATTGCATGCATCCGCAGTTTATTAGGGCACTCATAATGGTGTATTAATGGTATTTTCTATCCCTATTAAATAGCTTGCCAACTAAGCAAAATGGTGATGTGCAGCCTAATTAATTAGGAAAGAGAGCACAAATCATAGAAATGGTTTCCCCATGAAGAAATCATGTCTACGTACCCTTGACCTAATGCACAAGAAACCATAAATTTGCCATTGAGAAGAAACCACTAGTTTCTATATGAGGTTAATGCAACACTCCGATTGGTGAAATTAGGAGTGAGGAAATAATTAATACTCGAAGACACTACTGTTGTGTTTCTTGTGCTATGGAAACCATGTTAGCTTCCTCCATTGGGACTCAATGGGTCTTTCACGTCCTGCCACACAAAAGCATGGATGATATGGCAAAGATTCAATGAGGGTCTTTCACACATTCCCCATAATCGAATCATACATCATTGGTCAGAGAGTATATATAGTTTCAATCACCATTTTATTACTGTGCTCCCTTTTTTGTGTCCTATTATTGTTAACAAAATAAAATCTAGGGATTTAGCCTTACCATGAAAGTATTAACCTACCTTTCTTTTCCAGAAGCCGAGAAGCTGTACCAGACTTCTTTCGCTAGCTATTTGCATGTAACGCCTAACGGCCTAAGTGAGGGTAATATAGATGAGTACACGGTACTTAAACCCTCTCAGAACCACATGTTATTAGCCAAGCCGCGTATGTAGTAGCTACTAGCTAGCGTCAAACACACCGGCACACGCATCAGCCGACGCTACCACATGACTCGTTTTCACGTACGGTACTATTGATTCCTACATGACGTTGATCGCTGAAGTTTGAATTATTAAACTAAACCGACGCTAGACGCGTACACATACACGCACGAACCCAAGCAACACGAATTAAGCTAGGGCTATCACACGTCTCGTCTCCATCGGCGCGTACGACCTCGCGTCACGATCGATCGCGTACACGAGACCCTAGCTGTAGCTGCTAGCAGCTAGTGTATGTGTGTGTGTAGCTAGCTAATTAGCGAGTCCTCAATCAAGCTGATGTGGATCGTCCCCTGTGTTCCCCGCACCAATTGATGATTCCCGCAGCCCGCCCGGTTTTGCCTCCCCCCGGAAGCATGCACGCACGCGCGCACTCACATGTTAGTTCACGCGCGTAAAACGACCGCACACCAATGCGCGCGCGCGGGCTGAAAACACGATGACTTTTACATGCATGTCGATCGGCCTGGGCCTCGCTCCCGTGTCGCGCGGTCGCGCCGGGGCACTGTGTCTTGCTCTGCCGGCGGTGGGGGTTTTAATTTAGTCATGGTTGTATGCATGAGCATTTTGAGCCCGGCCCGCAGGCCCGGCCCGGGCCTGACCCACGCCAGGCCCGCTCACGAACATTACTGGACGGGCGTGGGTAGAGATCTTGAAGCCCGCGAAAATTTTTTTTGGCCCGAGCCCGGCCCGAAATTCTGTTTTTAGTTGTATTACCACCTCAAACTAAAGACCGACCCTAATTATTACAGCGAGGAGGCCTGCCCTTTAGTCCGGGTTGGTAATACCAACATAGGCTAAAGGGTAGGGTGCTTTTGGCGACCTTTGAGGCCACATCACCCCAAACCCTTTTGTCCCGGCTCCAAAGTTCGACCAGGACAAAAGGGTAGGAACAAAGGTCGTCTCTCTACTAGTGACTTCCACGACGGGAGCAAACAACTTAGGGTCCCGTATAGAAGTTGGGGGAATAGATCAGACTGGTCAGGTTATCGATGGATCACTATTACAAAATCGAGCATTAGTTCGATCAAAAATCTTATTTAAGTACTGGGCACACGATTGGTATCTGTTGGTCAGTACTAAATGCTACGCCATTTAATTGTCAATCATTCTGCTCAGTACTAAAGTGGGACTTAGTAACGGTCTCTAGTACCAGTCGGTACTAAATTTTAAGACATAATAACCGATGTTTCCTTTTCTTTTTCTTTTCTTTTTGTCACCACAATCACTAATTTCACACAATCATCTACCAAATCATGTAAGAATAACAATCACATGTTTGACAAGATTACAACAATACATCTCAAGTCACTGTTAAAAATAATTTATCTAATAAATTCATCACAGGATTACATCTCAAATTTTCCTATCGATTCTTTTTGCTAGACTCTAAGAAATCCATGTTCTTCTTCTTGTAGGTCTTCAAGAACACTTTGTTATCCTTCTCAACTCTTTCTCCAGCTTCTTCCAAACTACTAACACAGAGAAGAAATCAACAATAAAACTATCGACAATGTTGGCACTTCTTACGTCATTACTAGATTTGCAACAACATCAGAAAGCCTATTGGTATACTACACGATCACAGATAGATCCGCAAGAGCACGGATACTGTTGTAGCTTTCACCCGAGAGTATTCCAAGGTATCGATTTCCACGGGGAACGAGAAGTGTTTCGAACCTGAACTAATTCGTCTGCGGGATATGGTGACGAAGGATAGAAAGGCAAGGGTAGATTTCCGTAGAGAGGGGATAGCTGATGAAGTTTGGGACTCATGAGAGTCACGGATAGAATCAAGGCAAAACTTGTCGCTCGTCGGGGCCAGAGGGAAAAGAGCCACCGAAAGGGATGAGAAGGGGGCTCTGATGTCGTAACTCCTACCTGCCGGAACTAACGTGGTGGACTACAAAGCCCGTCCGAAGCTGTCACCTCCCTATGGTACCACAACTATTTCGTTGAACCGAGAAGCATTCCAAGGTACTGGAAAGCCTAGACACCACGTCTACACTAACCAATCACTACTTTACTTGAATTCAAAGCAAAGCAATCACAACAAGTAGAAACTACTAAATGCAATCGAAGAACCTAAGAGTGAACGATGAAATGACTTGGAACTTAGTTACTCACGAATCCGAACTTACAAAATATCACAGGTGTGGACGATTGTAGTTGTATTGCACCCGCCGAGGAAGGGGAAGAAGACCGACACTCTGTCTTCTACTCCAACACTAGGGGAAGAAGACTAACACTCTGGCTTCTACTCCAACACTCAACTCTCTCCCCCTACTCTCTGAATACTAACTTATGTAGGGCTCCGCCACTTGCTTCTAATCCCTTGTGTCCTTCTATGATGTGTCAGGCTCTATATATAGGCCCTCTGGGTCGGTGGCTGTAGGAGGGGGTACTTTTAGGCGAGAGGAAGTTGTAGTGACGAGCAAGGAGGTGCAGCCGTATATCCAGGTGTGGTTGACCCTATGATTTGCCGCCTTTGATCTTGCACGGCCCTGATCAACGCTCCTGGGTCGGTTCCCAAGTTGGTGGAGCAAAATCCTGGGTTTGATAGGTGTGGCCGGTCCTACTCAATTGTTGTATGATGCACTGACGGTGTTGAGGAACGTCCAGGATCACTCCTTGATGGCGGTTTGTAAGGAATCGGATGCTCGTTAGCCTAAGAGGGGGGGTGAATTAGGCAACTTAAAACCTTAACCTATGGCTTCACTAATTTTACACAAAAGTAAACTAGAACATACTATCTAGATGTGCAACTAGGGTTGTTCTAGTGTAAAACTCCCATCCCAAAATAAGGTTTGCAACCTATAGCCAATCCTAGCATGATACTACTCTAGGAAAGTAAAGGCAAACAAAGATTGCAATAGAGTAAATGCGCAAACGTAAAGGGGATGAGAGGAAGCAAACTCTTGACACGCGATTTATCTCGTGGTATCGGTAGGCACTAAGCCACCCCTAGTCCATGTTGTTGAAGCACTCACACAAGAGTATTGCTTCCCGGTCACCAAGTCTTTCCCAAGAGCACCACTTGACTCGCCACAAAGGCTAGCCACTTAGGCACTTGCCAAGCTCTCTTGGTCACCTTGATGCCGCCTCCACTAAGGAGCTTCTCCACCAAGGAAGGGGGTCTCCACGTCCTTCGCACAAAGTGTCATCGCCACTCCACACCAAGCCGGAGGGTCGATGACGATTGCCGGTGAGCCACTTAGGCCCCAAGGCTTCCGACGAACCTTGTACAACAGGATTCACTCAAGAATCACCTCACGAGGTTAGCACAACCTTGCACTCACTCAGCTCTAAACTAAGCCTAGCACTAAGCACATACACAAAGCATATACTAGTCTAAGGATGAGCAATTAAGTACTTGGATGGATTGGATATGATCTTGAATGTGTCTTGAACTCTTCTGCACTTCCACTCAATCCAGCAACCTCAAATGGGTGAGTGGAGGGGGTATAAATAGCCCAAGGCATCAAACTAGTCGTTGGCTAAAAGCTGCTGAAAAAGGTACCGTCGGATGATCCGACGCTATGCTTTTCTAGGGCGTCGGTTCATTCGGTGCCCCTCCCACGTCACATAGTCGTTGAGGTTCTCTGACATAACTGCTCCGACGCTATGCTCCGACGCTACGTCGGATCATCCGGTGCTAAAGACTCCGCGCTCAAGTCGCCTCTGTTAGCTTCCAACTGACCATCGGATAGACCGACGCTTCACCCTGACCAAGGCGTCGGATCATCTGGTGCTAAAGGCTTCGTCTTGGCGCGTCTCTGTATGAATTCAAACTGAGCGTCTGATAGACCGACGGGGTCCCCACTCAGACCGGCGGATCATCCGGTGCTACTGTCTTCCTTGCTCTTCCTCTGCAACTCATCTGACACTACTAAATAATGGACCGTCGGTTCATCCGACGGTACCTAGGGTTTGACCCTGTGCACCAACTCGTCCGACGATTGCACCGACGCTTGTATTTGAGGGACCGTTGGTTCATCCGATGTGTCTTCTCTTTTCCTTTTCTTGCTCGGTTTTGACCCTTGTTTTGCTCATTTTTGCATGTAGTTTTTTTTGCATCCTTGGGACCTAGAAATGTCTACAAAGACATGCTCAAAAAATAAGGTTAGTCCCAATGATCATGTTGTCATGAATCACCAAAACCAAACTCGAACTAATGGCATATGAGGCCATGTTCGCTACAATCTCCCCCTTTTTGGTGATTTATGACAACACAACCAAAGCAAGCATAAATTGGCACGAATTGACAAAATTAGAACCACTTACACTTGCTTGGATGCTTACCATCATCCAAACTCCCCCTAGATCAAACTTCCCCCTTTTTGATCTTCATGTTCACATTCTCCCCCTTTGGTCTCATATCCTTGAAACCACTTGTAAGCATCCTTGAACCCACTTGTAAGCTTAAGCCACAAGCTTGCTTTGGTCCCACATTCTCCCCCTTTGGAATAAAATCTCCAAAAAGTCCCAAAGCAAAAGGGTCCAAGAAAACTAGCAAGACCTAGCAATCATAGCTCAAAGGAGAGATGTTAAATGCAAGGGAGAAAGCCGCATGAACCATTATCCATACGTATGATATCAATGAAGATACCACATGTGAGAATAACTAAGGCAGATCACAAGCTCATGAGACTAGCATGATACAAACTAAGCTCCCCCTAAGTGTGTCCACAAAAAGAATACCACTTGTAGGACAAGGGTAGTGAGAAACAAGTGCACAACTACAAATTTGAATGACAAGGAAGCTTAGAGCATATCATGCAAGGAGGTAGCTTAAAAGACAAGAGATAAGACAAATGGGTTCTTGTTACATTACCACTTGTAGATATCACTTGTAGTCTTTTGATCATGCATACCTCCGGGGGGGTTGATCCGCTCTAACTTGTTGGCACCACATTGAGATGAGCCACTTGGAAATGATATCACTAGGTGACACCACTTGAAAGAAGCTTGCATAGAAGACACTTGGGGTACCACAAGGATTAGGAATGTATGAGTACATTGCCTTTGAACTTATATAGAGACATAAGCTCGCAAGGACATGACTCAATAGCATGAGGCTCATATTGCTATATTCACTCTTTTAGAGATGTTAGATCACATTGAGAGTGAAATAGCATTCTCTTAGAATGAAACACCGCACCGGAACGCATCGCTAAGGGACTACATAAGATAAGCTTGAAACAATGTTAGTCCCATAACCAAACCATATGATGAGCTCCCCCTAAATGTGTGCATTTAGTGTTTGAATCACCAACCAAATGTATGCACATTGTTTATGAAAACAAAAGAGAAGCTAACCCTATAGCTTGCTCATGATGCAAAGAGATATATATGAAAACATGCACCATGAAAGAACAAGTGTAGCTTTCCTACACATGAATTAAACCATGTAATTGCTCATGGGTTAGCACATGACACAAGCAACCTACCATATGTAAACATTGCAACACATGCAACCTAAACAAGGCAATGGAGCTACAATGATACAAGAGATAGGTACTAGTTTCCATTACCTCAACCAGGGAACTTGGGCAACACATGTCCAATTTGCAAGCTTGGCTTATAGGCTTGAATCTTCTCATCTTGATTGTGCCAAGCCTCCCAAGTCCCCGATCTTAAGGCCTTCAAGTGGCCTTCGGAACCCAAACCATTAGAGGTCCCTTCATGTTGGTGATGAGTTCCTTGGGCACCCAAATGGGTTGGTTCCTACCCCGCTCTTCCTTCATCTTCCCAACCTTGTGTGCAACCACCTTGCCATTTTCCTTCTTCTTGATGACATAGGTGTTGCTATTGGTCTTGTTATTGCGGTTGGGCTTGGTGTAGATGAGGGAGCTCTTGATGGTGGGCTTCAACTTCTTCTTTGCGCCCTTGTCCATCTTCTTGACAAATTGAGGGCATTTGTAGAACTTGTGCCCTTCTTCATGACACTTGTAGCAAGTCACGGTTGTGAAACGAACCGGATTTCCGCAAACGGAATCCCGACTCTTAGCACCTCAGTGGTAGTCCCAGGAGGGCTACCACGTGCAAACCCTGTCTCAGCGATGCCAAAATCCATGCAAAAAGATAAAAAAAACAGAATAGAAAGAGTACAACATTTATTTTATTACATTAATCAGAGTACATCTCTTCGGCACATGCCGGGTACAAGTCCATCGGGACTGAATCAAACATAAATAAAACGTCTAGCAGCGTCTTCATGAAAGCGTGGGGAACTCCAGATCCGCAGGCAGCTCGAGTGTAGGAAGAGCACTAGTCCACCCATCCGTCGTTGTCGAAGTCGTAGTCCGGCTCTGTGTCAGAGACACCAGGGTCTACCCGATAAGCGGGTAGGTCATGTCAGCTTCCCAACAAAGAGGCAAAAGCGGTGTATATACTACTATGCATGAGTTATCCCTACTCTGGCTGTAGAAGGCTTAAGCAAAGCAGCAAAGCAACGATCAAGGTAAGCAGAATTCAGCTGTGAGGTCCACACCTCGGAGGAGCTCACGCTTCCGAGGTCCACACCTTAGGGGTCCACACCCCGCTCAAGGAATACCACACCAAAACACCGGATCTCAATCACGATCCAGATCCCAACTCTCATCTGCGATGTGGGGCCCACCTGCTCCTATCCCCACATCTCAACGGCCGAAGCCGGGCTCACACACTCGGGGGAGAGAAGAGGCATAAGAGAAGAGTAGCTAGTCAGGTGAGAGATCGAAAGACTGTCCATAACCAGTGGACACGGACTATAGCTATAGGTTTAACACTCTGCAGAGGTTGTACAACTGTACCCGCCCGAATAGGACCGGAACCGGCCGTCACCGGTACCCTACCATGCGGCTGAAGGCCAAGTAAGTGGGTAGTACCCTCCTGCGTCTCCGAGCCTGGCCCAGCCTCCGCGGTAGAGCTCATACTACCCGCGAGAGGTCCCTCGAAGCTGTGGAACCCTTCCCCGGCCTCGCCGGGGCAAAGTCTTCTAAGGAAGGAAAGACCACTCCCGACACGATCACACCGATCCGCCTACAGGAGGGGCTCTATCCACTACAAGTCTCACCCCGCACCCCCACCCAATACAAGGCGGGCGGTTTGTACGGTAAAAGTCATCCGAAGCAAGGTCAACTGACGATCGGTCCTTAAGGGGCCGAGAGTGAGCACTCACCATCTCCATCCCACACGACACGTCCCTCGGGTTAGAGGCCAGATCGCATCTTCCCTCGGCAGACGTTCACGAGTAACCAAGCGGCTCGCTCCCGCCAAAACACAACAAGGAGATACGCACCCAGAATGCACGCCAGAAACACACCAAGATATCCACATCTCAGTCCAAGCCCAGAGTACCATCCATAATCAAGCAACAAAAGTATGGATAGTTGAGGTAAGGGACTAGCTAGGGGTCTGTAGCTAGTCCCGCAGGAAGTAAAACAAGGAATCAGGGTATAACGAAATATCAAGGCATGGCTAACAAGCTGGTTATGCAAAACATCAGAGCAATGCATTCAAAGTAAAGCACTAGCATCTAATTAACAACATGGGATCTACATGGTTGGGAGTGACATGACACCTTTGTTGCCGTTGAAGCAGTCGCTGTCCGGAGCAGTGTACTCGGGGTCCTCCGCGTCCTCCTGGTCGAAGCTCAGGTCTGCGGCACGAGATTCGACATGAAAATAAGAATACAGTGCACATCTAAGAAATAACTCCAAATAAGAACCAATTTTAGATGATCCAAAAGAGCTCAAACTACCTACAAACAGCAAGGTTTCAAAATTACGAATTTATAGAAATTAGTTTTATAATTTTCTGAGCTTCCTCTAAATAGTTATGAATTTTTAAAGGTTAAAACCATTTATTAAGCATTTCTGGAAATTAACCCAGAAAAAGAAAAGGAATTTTTGGAAAAGATGTCGCTGACGTCAGCATGACGTCAGCACCCGCTGTTAACAGACCGAAGATGGGCCAGAAGTGTCACTGGGCCGTAGGTGGCCTAGTGGACTCGACCCAGATAGTGGTGGGTCACGGCCCAGATGAACCAGGCATCACAGCCCAACAGACAAACCCACAAAGGTTCGAAAAACACCCCCAAACACTCTCCTGGGCCGACGACCTGTTAGAGATAGTTGGGCTTAGGGCCCAGATCCGGTCGGCGGCCCACTCCTCAGATTACTACACGTTCAAGACACTCATGCACACTAGGTGCTCGACGAATTGCCAGGCAGCCCTGCGGCCGCACGGCGCGACCTTGCGCCGGCGAGCTTCCCGACCGCCGGCGGTGTCCCTTCAATACGCTGGGGTGCGAGAGGATGAGTCACCTCTGAGCCATTCCTCTGGACGGCAAGCCATGAGCCAAAAACCGGTCCACGGGAGCCGACATCGCGACGTGTAGCGCGCAGCGCCGGTTTACGGCGACGCCACGGCTACAGCGTCCGTTCGGTGGCGCGGCGAACCAGGGTCCCAGCGCTGGGGTGCGCTCGACTCTGGGCTTCCGCCCACCCAAACCTGCAAGGGGAAAACACCACGGCTCGACGGCCGGCTTCCAAAAGTTCCATACACTGCGCACGGCGCGACGTCGAAGGCCGTCGCGTCGGGCATCTTCACGGCGTGGTCGTAGCCGCGGCGCGCGGGGTGCGGCCGGCCTGGACACACGCGAACAACCACGAACGGAAGAAAATCACGGATCGATGGCCGGAGCTCCAGATCCCAGGGCTCGGCGCGTCGCCACCTCGCGGCACGGCGGCGCGTCGAGGGGTTTTCCCTCGGCTCGGCGAACAGGGGTGCGACATGACGCCAACACCAGGAGCGCCCGACCTCGCGGCTTGGGGTAGCCATGGAGCAGGGTCTCCTCAGAACAACACGGCGCACGTCGAGACCTCGCTCGTTCCTCGCACGGCAACGGCAGCGCTCAAGAGCACGAGCGGCCCAGGAGCTCCAGCCGTCGCGGCACGGCAGTTCTGCGGCTCGACGGCCAGCATCCAGGCAAGAATAACGGGCGACGCGTCTCGACGTCACGGATTCACCACAAGAAGAAGACCAAGGGGGAGGAGAGATTAGATTGGCCGGGCGGTGCTCACGGTGGGGCGGCGGTGTAGTCGTGGCCGGCTTGGGGTCGTCGGTGGTGTGGCGATGATGTTCAGGGCGATGTAGGCATTCCCGGTGGTGTAGTTGTCTACGCCGGTGATCCTTCCCCTCAGCTCCGGCCCTTGCTCCCGGCTCCTCGCTCCCGGTTCCTTCCCTTCCCGGCGCGGCGCGGCGGCGGCGCGCTCCTTCCTTCTTCCAGCCCGGCGCAAGCAGAGACGGTGGAGAGTGGAAAACCCCAAAGGGGTTGGTGGCTTGGCGTCCTTGATTCACCTGCCTGGCGCCCTTTTGAAGCGAGGTCGTGGGCAGCCTTGGGTGGATTGCCCCTAGTGCCCCTGGCCATTCGCCGAGCTGGGCAGGTGGATCCCGTGGCCGCCGCTCGCTCACGCCTCGGATGCGCGCGATGTGGGGGCAATAGGGTAATTGCCTTCCCCATGGTCGGATCCGGACCCGATGCGCACGCATCGGACCTCGGCGTGCGGGCCGCTCGGGCCGGCGCGACCGCCCCGTCGCCGCCCCCCCGCGCACCGGCTCGGTTGACCGGCTGCTGGAAAAGGTGAAGAAGGAAGGGGAGGAAGGGGGGAAAAACTGACAGTTGTGCCCCCTTCGTCAGCGGGTGAGGCAGAAAAGAATAGAATGTGAGGATGGTGGGCTGGTGCGGCCGGTTAGGTTGCTGGGCCGGCTGGGCTTTAGGACAGGCCGGCCCAGGAAGGAAACTGAAACTTGAGAATAAAGGTGGGTTTAAAAGCTATAGTTTGAGTTTGAATTTGGAAAATTTCTAAATTCAAACCACACACAAATAAGATCCAAAATAAACCAGAAAAGTCCAACTCACACATTTTACCATAGTTTGAATATATGTTTTTTATAAATGGGTTAATCCGGTGGAGAATTTAGTAGAGGGCTAGCAATTTGGCTTGAAAATTCGATAGCACTCAATTTCAGTCAAAAAGTTTTAAATTTTCGCAAAATTTGCACACCTAAATTCCTGGGTTGTTACAGGTTGCCCCCTTCTCAAGCTTCTTCACCATGGGATCACGGTTATCTTGAGAAGGTTGGACTTTGCTCTTCATGTCTTGAGAGATGTCCAATTGTTCTTCATCATTATTGCCCTTGCCCATCAAGTTTGCCAACCTCTCTCGGAGCCATTTTACTTCTTGCTTGAGCTCATCATTTTCCTTGCCTATGAGATAATCACATGTTTCTACAACAACATTCTCATAGCAAGATGGTGAGCAACATTCATCAATTAAATCAATGCAAGAAGTTGAAGCATCTACCTTGGAGATATGAATTGCACAAGGGATAGATGTTTCATCAAGCTCAAAGAAATTACTTGATTTAGTCTCATTGCTCTCAAGCTTAGATTTTAGCTCCTCACACTCCTTGCTAAGCAATTTGAATTTGCACAACAAATGTTCATAATTTGTAGCAAGGGTGTCACTAAGATTATTGAGAGCATTGAGTTCTTTAATTTCATTAGCTTGTTTTTCAAGCATTCCTTTTTGCTCATGGACTAGCTCAACAAGATCATTGAGAGAGGTGGTGTCGGATTCGTCATCGCTTACATTGCTTTCCATACCTTTGGCCATAAGGCACATGTGTGATGATGAAGGACCTTGCATGAAGCGGGTGGTGAGTTCTTTCTTGATTCATCGCTTGAGCTAGAAGAACTTGATTCTTCACCATTTGTCCATTCACGGACGGCGAAAGTTGCTTCTTGCCTTGGTCTTCTCTCCTTTACCACCTTCTTCTTAGGCTTGTGCTTGATCTTGGTGAACTTGATGTGTTGATGATGGCGCCCTTCTCTCAAGTGGACGTTGTAGCCGTACATGTTGACTTTCTTCACATACTTGAAGATCTTCTTCACGTACTCGGCCACCATGGATTCAACCTCTTCATCACTTGAGGAATCTCCATCGTCACCATCAGCACCATCATCCCCGCTTGAGCTTCCGTAAGTAGCCATCCTACTCAACATCTTCTCTTGTCGGCTTGAGAGAGCATGGCTTGTAGTTGGAGATGATGGTTCTTGGGGCTTTTCTTGGGGCACCTTCTTTGACTTGGGCATGAGTTGAAGCTCATGTGCCATGATCTTTCTCAAGATATGAGATGGCTTCAAATCTTCGAGCTTCTTCTCGTAGATGATTGCCTTCACCAAGTCATAATCAGGCTTCCGGAGACTTTGAAGGATCTTGCGATTGATGTTCAAGTCCGTGATGTCCTTCACACCTAAGGCATTAATCTCATTGACAAGCACATTTAGGTGTGAGTACATAGATTCGGCATTTTCATTAGCAAGTTGCTTGAAGCTATTGAATTCCTGAAGGAGACAACCGTAGCGTTCATTAGCAACTTCTTTTGAACCCTCATTTTGCTCCTTGATGGTTTTCCATAGCTCATGAGCATTTTCGCAAGTAAAAACTCTATTGAAAACGCCTACATCTAGTGAGGACAAAATGGTACTCTTAGCAATCACATCAAATTGCTTTTCCTTTCTAGTACCATTTTTCATGCCCTCATCGGTGACTCTCCAAACATCAAGGTCCCTTGCTTGGAGATAGGCCTCCATGAGAACCTTCCACCGAGGATAGCCCGTGCCATAGAAATGTGGAGCCAAACCTAAGGTATCCACCACTTTCATTCCTCTATAGAGCAACTCACTAGGCGGTGAAGCCTAACCGTTCTAATGAGCCGGTTTTCACAATTTACCAATCGAATTGGCGTTTCCTTGTGAAGGAAGTGAGTCCCAGCTTTGATACCACTTGTAAGGAATCGGATGCTCGTTAGCCTAAGAGGGGGAGGGGGTGAATTAGGCAACTTAAAACCTTAACCTATGGCTTCACTAATTTTACACAAAAGTAAACTAGAACATACTATCTAGATGTGCAACTAGGGTTGTTCTAGTATAAAACTCCCATCCCAAAATAAGGTTTGCAACCTATAGCCAATCCTAGCATGATACTACTCTAGAAAAGTAAAGGCAAACAAAGATTGCAATAGAGTAAATGCGGAAACGTAAAGGGGATGAGAGGAAGCAAACTCTTGACACGCGATTTATCCCGTGGTATCGGTAGGCACTAAGCCACCCCTAGTCCACGTTGTTGAAGCACTCAAACAAGAGTATTGCTTCCCGGTCACCAAGTCTCTCCCAAGAGCACCACTTGACTCGCCACAAACGCTAGCCACTTAGGCACTTGCCAAGCTCTCTTGGTCACCTTGATGCCGCCTCCACTAAGGAGCTTCTCCACCAAGGAAGGGGGTCTTCACGTCCCCCGCACAAAGTGTCCTCGCCGCTCCACACCAAGCCGGAGGGTCGATGACGATTGCCGGTGAGCCACTTAGGCCCCAAGGCTTCCGACGAACCTTGTACAACAGGATTCACTCAAGAATCACCTCACAAGGTTAGCACAACCTTGCACTCACTCAGCTCTAAGCTAAGCCTAGCACTAAGCACATACACAAAGCATGTACTAGTCTAAGGATGAGCAATTAAGCACTTGGATGGATTGGATATGATATTGAATGTGTCTTGAACTCTTCTGCACTTCCACTCAATCCAGCAACCTCAAATGGGTGAGTGGAGGGGGTATAAATAGCCCAAGGCATCAAACTAGCCGTTGGCTAAAAGCTGCTGAAAAAGGTACCGTCGGATGATCCGACGCTATGCTTTTCCAGGGCGTCGGTTCATCCGGTGCCCCTCCCACATCACGTAGCCGTTGAGGTTCTGCGACACAAGCTGCTCCGACGCTATGCTCCGACGCTACGTCGGATCATCGTGCCGAAGACTCCGCGCTCAAGTCGCCTCTGTTAGCTTCCACGGCGGCGAGTCGGATAGCCCGACGCTTCACCCCGACCAAGGCGTCGGATCATCCGTTCTTTGAAGGCTTCGTCTTGGCGCGTCTCTGTATGAATTCAAGCTGAGCGTCGGATAGACCGACGGGGTCCCCACTCAGACCGTCGGATCATCGGTGCTACTGTCTTCCTTGCTCTTCCTCTGCAACTCGTCCGACGCTACTAAATAACGGACCGTCGGTTCATCCGACGGTACCTAGGGTTTGACCCTGTGCACCAACTCGTCCGACGATTGCACCGACGCTTGTATTTGAGGGACCGTCGGTTCATCCGACGGTGTCTTCTCTTTTCCTTTTCTTGCTCGGTTTTGACCCTTGTTTTGCTCATTTTTGCATGTAGTTTTCTTGCATCCTTGGGACCTAGAAATGTCTACAAAGACATGCTCAAACAATAAGGTTAGTCCCAATGATCATGTTTTCATGAATCACCAAAATCAAACTCGAACTAATGGCATATGAGGCCATGTTCGCTACACGGTTGTGGCGGTTAAGTTTGGGTCCATCGATCCAAGTGCTTCCAACCATAGCCTTTTTGATCAAACCGACCATTCACCGGTGTATTTCATCCATCCAAGGTGTGTTTGTGGGATTGTTGGTGTCGTGGACCTAAGAGGAGGATTTTGGGTGGTGCGGCCGGACCAACTTTTGTGGTGTTTGGCTCATGAACTTGGTCCCCTTGGATATTATGCTAAGTGTAGAGGCATTTGACAAAGTTTGGTATTGATCGACAGAGGTTGATAGGTCCGACCGAACCTACTAGGTTCAACCGCACCTACCCTCGACATGTCTCGTGTCACAATCTTCCATGAGGCATACTTTCTGCATCCGGACTCCGAAACCAAAACTCCATTTTGATCATCTCGACAAGAACTTCGCAATGGTGCTATCAAACTAAGCATTGGACGTTGTTTGTCAAGATGCTTTATTTGTGCTATGATGTCTCATTATGACCTGCATCTGTTGGCACCGGATTTTGACCAAACCCAAAGTCAAATAATCTTGGCTTGGTAATCGGCGGGAGAAGAGATGGGCAAGGAAATAGCAACCGATGAAGTCAACGCACATGCATGAGACAAATACATGCAGGCGTATACGTGTATGCATTGGAAAGTTATCAGCACTAAAGAAGAAGCTCATATGAGAAAAGAGGCTAGCCAAGACACGTATGAGTACAAGGCTCCTATTATTTGTGAGAACATCGCCTGGATAACAGCAAGGGATGATCGGCTACCAACATATTGACAAGGATCGACCAGTAGTAGTTAAATCAGCCAGCAGTGATGATCAGCCGGGCAGGAAGCTAGGATGACGTCAAATAAAGAAGCCACTTAAGGAGTCCTAGTTGATTACACCTGCGCATTGCTATCTTGCCGGACAAGTCAGAGGAAGCTTTATTAGAAAGGATTCTACGTAAGGGAAAACAGAGTCCATGTATCTTAGTATTTCCTTTAATTTAGACATCTAATTAGGGGAGTTCGTGTCGGGTAGTTGTGTAACTCATCAGGAGTCTTTAATTAGGAAGTTTTGAGCCCTTCCGGCTGCAGGAGTCTAGAGGAGCCCAGGGTATAAATATAAGCCCCAACTATTGTAATAGAAGCATCACTCAATCAATATCAAAACCGCCTCCGGGCACCCCTTTACTAATTACTGCATCTACTTTACCGCATTTACTTTTCGGCGACTTCGCCTTTGTACCTTTTCTCTTTCCCAAGTTCTCACAAACTCGTTGGGCTGCATCGCTTCGATCTCCGGCTTGCTGGTGAGTTCCACTTTACCGAATATCTAGGCTTTAACCTTCGGGTGTATCGTTGTGGTTTCGTCTAGATTTATGCACAATTTATCGATATCAGCTAGAAGTTTATTCTTGTTTCTTTAGCTTTTATCACAATTTACCCAGCTTGAGACTGCGTCCTGTCGACTTCATTATCATTAATATTTTTAATCATTAATAGCCGGCTAGATCTGTTTCAAGCGTTGCTCACGTAACTATGTTTAAGTTACTTCTGGTAGCTTACACTCTACCTGCGTCATCATATCGGCTAATCTAGTCGATCTGTTCTGTCCCGTATCGGCTACCTAACTGTTACGATTTTATCAAAAGGCACGTTAGCTCTCTAGACGATTTTCCATTGTCAATCAACAAGTCAGATTGGCTGGCACGCCTCGCTACAGACCGGGGAGTCACGTGTGATACGCGCGGAGGTGACGTCCTATTTTTGCATCAACAGCATCAAAATATTCACCAAAGCTCGTGGAATCCGTTAGTTTACAACCCCACAGCTATGACGCAAGCTTTGATGGAGTGAGATTTGTTCAGAGTTGAGGGTCGAAAATAGAGACTTAACGACCATCAACAGACAACTAGCAGCGGATTGTGTGAAAGCACTTACATACCAGTGTGATGTACAATGCCAGAGACAAGGAGCGTCGTGCCTGTGGACGCATGCATGCCGACGGGCGGTCGCACCGTCGGCCGGGGCCGTGTTGCACCATCGTGCCGAGGTCGGTTGGGGTCGCGTTGTGCCCTCGCGCCGTGGACGGCCGATCTTTGCGCCACCCCTCGCGTTGTGCCCTCGCACCGCGGACGACCGGGGCCCCTGCTTCCCTCCGCGTCGTGCCCTCGTGCCGTCACGCCAAGGCCGGTCGGGGCCACGTCGCGTAGCCCTCCGTACCGCGTACAGGGCAGTCGCTAGCCACAGGAGAGGAGAGGGAGGAGTGATGAGAGAGAGGAGAGAAAGAAGATGGGAGGAGGAGAATGCTTCAGTGGAGATAAGGAGATAGAAAAAAGTCGAAGGGTGGGGGTTGGAGCATTTTGTACCGATTGGTATAACAACCCGATACTAAATTGTGGCAGTTTAGCAAATGGGCTTGTAGTCTAATGGTAGGACAGTCCAGTGGAACGTTACCCATCAGGGTTCAAATCCAAGTGCTCGCACATTTTTCTGGATTTTCTAGGATTTACCGGCGTTATGCATTAAGTGGTAAGCGACGTTCCCATCGACGACGAAGCGCCAATGGTGACTTCGAGAATCTCCAGATCTGCTGGTGCTCAGTCCTTCGGAGGTGCTCATAGGGGTAGGGTTTGCGTATGTATTTTCATAGGGGTGAGTGTACGTGCATGTTGTGAGTGTTTGCGTTGTACTGTGTAATTCTAAAAAAATTGTGGTAGTTTATACCAGTTGGTGACACCGACCGGTACAAATCTAAGTGGGAGCATTTTAGTATCGCTAGTGTCTCCAGCCGGTACTAAATGGCTCCAGCCACTGGTCGTCGTGTCGGTCGGGTCTGCGGTTGGAGACACTGGCTGGTACTAAATGCAGCACCACGGTACTGTAGCTCGCGTTCAGTACTAATTGTGCGTGTTTGGACGAATGCCTAATTTTTGTTGTAGTGGATCGCTGGGCGCGGCACGGGTAACTTAACTAGCCGCCGGGGGTGGGTGATAGGGGTGATGGGTGGGTGTGTCGCTCGCTCGGTCGTCGTTGGTAGCCAGATCATTGAGGCAGTGTAGTGCTCCGATCGATCTAGCACGGGCATGGATATCAGGATATGGATGTTGGAATCTTCCCCACTTGGCTTAGCTAGTAGGGCTAGCTAGCGCTAGGCTGCTAGCCGGATCATCGGTTCGTTTCAGTCGATGTTGCCTCAGCGGCGACGCGTGCCAAAGGGTTCGGCGATGTGGCTTCGACACTTGGGCTCCCGCCGGGTCTCGCTCGTCACCGCCTCGGCCTCTCCCTATATAAACCGGAGCTCGATCTGGCAATGGAACTCCAGCCATAGTATAGGAGAAGCTTAACTAGAACCTCCAGAGAATCGAATCGATCGATCAAGCAAGAGCGAGGGATACGGTCCAGACTCCGGACTACTACTGTTGTATCGAGTCGAAGGCGATCGGTCTCGATCGCAGCAACGAACAGCAGTTAGTTGGGGCCGACGACGACGACGATGGCATTGAGGGAGATCGAGTCGACGCTGCCGCCGGGGTTCCGGTTCTACCCGAGCGACGAGGAGCTGGTGTGCCACTACCTCCTCAAGAAGGTGGCCAACGAGCGCATCGCGCAGGGGACGCTCGTCGAGGTCGACCTCCACGCGCGCGAGCCATGGGAGCTCCCAGGTCACGTACTGATCGGTCCCTTCTTCATTTCTGCTTGCTCCGTCCCTAGCTACGACGACTTTTTTACCCTGCATCCGTAAGCAGCAGCATGCTGATCTACATCGTCTGAAAATCTGAATTGTTGCAGAGGTGGCGAAGCTGACGGCCAGCGAGTGGTACTTCTTCAGCTTCCGCGACCGCAAGTACGCGACGGGGTCGCGCACCAACCGCGCCACCAGGTCGGGGTACTGGAAGGCCACCGGCAAGGACCGCGAGGTGCGCAGCGGCGGCGCCGTCGTCGGCATGCGCAAGACGCTCGTCTTCTACCGCGGCAGGGCACCCAACGGCGCCAAGTCCGGCTGGGTCATGCACGAGTTCCGCCTCGACACCCCGCACGCGCCACCCAGGGTATGTCACGCGTAAAACCCCACATGCACTCCATCTACTGTAAAAAGAATACTGCTCCGTACTACTCCAGTTGATCACACTGAGCAATTATATTAATTGACTAGTTGAGCAAGGGAGCCGTCTGATGACTGATGATGATCTATTTGATCCATCATATCGCTAGCCGATCGATCATCGATCGGCCGGCCCCCGTGAACCACGGGTGGTGAACTGAACCTACTGCGATCTGCAACTAGGCAATTAGCTAGGTGGCCAATATACCCAAAGCACCTCGCTCTCACTAGATCGATGCTGGAAGTACACAAGGGAGACAGTGACATCAGCTAGCCTCTTTCTAATACCAACTCACAATCATTCATGAGTTGCGTCATCCGCTTAATTATTATGGCATGCAAAACACCAACACGTGAAGGAACGTCCCCCTCTCGTCTCCATCAAATCAATCTTAAGTCCTGTTTGGATCCGTTTAGTCTCGGGACTAAAATTTCAGTCGCTACCCTGTTTGGATGGAGGGACTAAAGGTCCGAACAAATACCGAAATGCCCATATTAGATGTATAGGTGAGGGGTGGGGATCAGGATAATAATTATTAGGGGTAGGGAGTGACTTTTTGTCCATTTTTAGAGCTCCTCCCATGGGACTAAACCAATTTAGTTTTGAGTCCCTCATTTAGTCTCTAGCGTTTAGCATTTTAGGAACCAAATGGGACTAAATGGAAGAGATTAAACTTTAGCCCCAATGAATACAAACAGGGCCTTAGTTTTATTTTCCTTCAGCTTGCTAGCCTAGTTAAGCCAAATTATATACTGTATACTCCAACCCACTGGTCTTAATGGGCTGGAAATTTGGCCTCCACAAGATAAGGCCTGCCGCCTGCCTAACTCAACCGGTGATGAACCAAAGCTTTTGGTTCTCCTGCGTTACAAGTTTTACATCGCCTCTGCCACTCGCTGCACTAAAAGTACCATCGCAATTAGCAACTAACCATCAGACGCAGCATGCATGCCTGCACCACAAGGATAAGGTGGTCCGGCTCGGGACATCCAAACGGCCAGTACGTGCAGCGTGCCTGCATGACTGCAGCGTTTATCTCCTTGTGCGCCGACTGCAAAAGCATCATCAGCGCAAGGACTGTCCTCAGACCTCAGCACAAACGTGCAGAAATTTGGTCATCTATCATGCAGCATGCACAGGTGCAGGCACACGTACGAGGACGAGGAGTGTAATAAACACACACACTGAATGCCTAGTACGTGCAGGGACCCGACGTCCGGACCATCCGACCCATGTACCCATTATTGACTGGCCGATGATCCACTGCAGCACGCGTTGCACGTACAATAATTGGCGCTTGCACACCTCTTCACGTATCATTTCTCCTCGTGGCCTAAACGCACATCCTAGCTAGCTAGTACTTGTAGCCCTTGCTACGGCCAGCGTGCATTGAAATACTGACGGATATGTTCAAATGCTACGAGTTTGTACGTGGTAGCTACTCTCTTCGTTTCAAATTATTTGTTTACCGAGTAGATTGAGACGGAGAGAGCACAAACAAAATGAATTTTTGGCCAACTATTTGTACATTATATATATTTTTTGTTACTTCGAGTTATCGAGTCTTTGAAAAGCTCTGAACAATGGCGCGTTTGAATCTCCGGTACGTGTGGCAGGAGGACTGGGTGCTGTGCAGGGTGTTCCAGAAGACGAGAGGCGACGGCGACGGCCAGGACGGCGCCGACTCGTCGTCGTCGCCCCCCGCCTTCGCCGGCTCGTCATCATCACGCGTCGTGGCGGATGCGGACCACCACTACTCCACGTCAGGCGGCTACTGCTACTACGGGGACACAGCGCTGGCGCTGCCGCAGCAGGAGGCCGTGGCCATGCTGCCACAGTGTTACTACGGCGGCGGCGGCGGCGGCGGCACGGCCGCTGACCACCACTACCACGGCTTCCAGCGAGACGACGCGGGTGGCGGCGCGCTGTCAGGTGCCAGTGGTGTCGCCGCTGGCGACGAGTACTACGGGTTTGCTGGTGGCTACGTTGACATGGGCGGCTGCTTCGAGGACGTGGCGAGCCTTGGAGCTGGAGGCATGGAGTTTCCTCATGCGTGGAGCTGACGATTGTGCAACATCATCATCGCCTCCACTTGAGAGAGAATATACATTATTTACTGGGTTTCAATTAAATTTATTAATTGTTTATATACATGCGCATGGGGATTGGAAGGTAGATTAATTTGGGCTTGGAAATACTGTGAGATTGAGAAAAAGGTTCATTGTGAACATGAAAACCAAATGTAAATTAATTAGAAAAATTGGGTTTCCTTTTTTATTTGTAAATTAGTGCATTGATTACCGATGGTATCTTGTGGATGCATATACACTCACACACTCATGTGAAATTATATATGCGGTCATGCGGTGCCTTCTTTCTTTTAAAATAGTATAGGCATGGAAGCAATTTTTCTAGTTATTTTTATGAAAAATGATAAAGAAAGAATAGCAAAAGGAATGAGTTCATTCATTTGGTTCAGTTGATTCAGTTTTTTTTTGTCAAACAGAACACTCCTTTTTTCTGTCGCCTACATAAACGTGAATTTTCTCCACATGTAGCCATTATATTGAAAAGGTAACTATGTGCGTGCAGAGGTGGTAACGGGCCATGGCTCTAATACATTCTTTACAATCCAACTAAATCCTACAACTTTTTAGCTCAAAATTATATATAATTATGGCCCAACCTTTTTATATAGGACCTGATCCTTAAGTTTGCTAGGTTAAACTGGAGGCCCTATTACCACGTGAACAAGCAAGTGATGCTACGTGTGTATGTGAGAGTGTACGCCATGTCGTGCAAAAGAAACAAAAAAATGTATTCGTGAAAGATAAACAATTTACAGGCATTCTTTGTCGAGGATTATCGACTGTATATAGGCATCATGAATCAAAATAATCTAGTCATCCATATTCAGATGGAGGGGAAAACCACAATAATATAATATTTTCATAAACATTACAAAATGCTAATATGATTGATCTAAAAGATATGTCAAAAGGAAGCGCAACTATTGCAAACCCTTGTATTCGCATTTCAAATTAATAAATACTTGTAAAAATTATGGACAAAAGCCACCGAAACAAAGCATCAGTCTAATGCTTAACTTCCATTCAATTGGAAAGCTAGTATACCATATTACCATGATCCTTTACCAGTTGTACGTCCACGTGCAGTAAATAAGCAAAGGGAAATCAGATACTTCCTATGTTCCAAATTGTAACTTATTCTATCTTTTTTTAGACTCGAACAATTTATATTTGACCAAAAGTTACAAAAACCACAAAGATTTATGGCACTATCGATATACTATGGAAATAAGTAATTGAATGAAGAATCTAACAGCAGTGTTTACTATCATAAATATTAGTACTTTATTGTTTAAAATTTGAAATAATTTGATATTAAAGAAAGTTAGAATTACCTGTAATTTGGAAGAGTATTTGCTTTTGATCTCATTATTATTTTTGGTTGCACGGTCTTAACCGAGCTGCAAGACCGAGATTCCCAGAGTACTTTATTGTTTAAATTTGAAATATTTTTTTGAGTAATTTGATTTTTAAGAAAGTTGAAATAACCTTTAATTTGGAAGAGTAATCGCGTTTGATCCCTTTATTTTTGGCTGCATGGGTGGGCCTTCTTAACCGAGCTGCAAGACCGAGATTCCCAAAAGAAAAGCCCAGCAAGTACGGCACTGCCGACCCGGACAGGAGAGGCAGAGAGCCCAAAATTTCTTGGGCTACACACACCGCGCTACTGCAGATGACGACTCCTTCGTCAGAAGCTCAGAGTTCATCAGAGTACAGACTACGCTCACTACAGTACACGATCACGAGCCAATATCCCACCGCAAAAGCCGTAAAGGACGGGCAGCCCTCGGCCGGCCGGCCTCGGGCATTTGCACGCCACACGTGCCGGTGCCGGCGCCGCGCGGCCCCTCGTCGCCGGGGAAGACACACACACCCCCTCCGGCAGCGTGGTCCGTACCGTACGAGGAGCCGGAGCCCACACACCCCGCTGCTGGCTGCACGTGGGGCCTCGGTAAGCCGGTCGGTCCCAAGCCTCCGAGGGCCGACACAAAGGACGGCGCCCCACGAGTCCCTGCCGACGGCGCTGGGTCAAGCGCGCAGACGGTCAAGCGCGCTCAGTCGATGAGCGCCGGGGAGCGGACGGGAGCGAGGGACAGCCAGCGGCGGGCGCCACAGTGTGACCTTTGCATCATGATCAATCTTGCTTGAACGTGGCCATTAGCCGTTGCGTGTTTGATTCTTGACTAAAAGTTTAGCCTGAATGTTCAGATGATAAGTATGAGTATTAAATATGAGTTATTATATTCTAAAAAAAGAGCTATTATAAAATTAATTGCAGACGTTGTGAGCTAATTCTCGAGACGAATCCATTAAACCTAACTAATTCATCATTAGTAAATGATTACCGTAGCACCACATTGTTAAATCATGGACTACTTAGACTTAATAAATCCACCTCGCGAATTAGGATCCATCTATGCTATTATAGTTTTCAAATTAATAATCCAAATTTAATACTCTTATTAGAGCAACTTCAAGAGACTAGCTAAATCTATTTATTAGCTAAAAATGAAGAAAACCTGGGAAACACTCGATCCACCAGTCTTTCTATCCGGCTCGCTAGTCCATCCAGCTCGGTATAACCCGTCTCTCGCTAGCTATTTCTCCCGAGTGGATTCGCTTGCCATCCGCAGCCTCCCGCGCGCGGCCCCACCTTGCCGCCTTCGTTGCGAGTGCACTCTTGCCCGCTTGGTTGTGCCGCGCCACGTCCCTAGAAGTGGAGGATGCGGTCGAGCCGTGCTGGGCCACGAGCACGAGCTGCCTGCCTGCCTACACCATGAGGAGATGGACAAGGCGCAACAGGAGGTGGGAAAAGGGAGGTGGAGGTGGAGTAGGGCGCTGTCGGGCTGTCAAGGAGGAGCGTTGACGCCTGCGCCGCACGAAGGTGGAGTGAAGGACGAAGGAGCACGCGCGACGGGAGGTGAATGTTGGGGGTATCCGAAAATCCGGATAAGATGCTCGAACACGAGAGAAGAAAATACTCAAACGTTCAAGTCAGAAGCACAGATGACGCAAGAGGAGACAAAGAACCTCCTAAAGACTGTTCATGCCTCAAAAGTTGTGAATTCTTTTACACGTGTCCTCACGCCCCCTTTTATAGGGAGACAAAGGGACTTTCACATTCCGAAAGTACCCTCGAATCTAAGGAATATTCCTAATGTGAACATGTACATGAAGGTCTTTCACTTCCCATATATTTACAAGCCTGCCACTAGTTCACACATCAAACCCGGACTTTTGAGGCGACGTCTTTGACTTGGCTTCCTACTAATTCGTGAATCTTTTTATTCAGGAAATCTTCATGTGCCACGACCTCCGAATTCGAACTTCAGTAGATTCCCGAATTTCATAGATTCCCGATTTCATGGTTTCGCAGGTTCGTGGCTCCGTGTCTTCACAGATTCGCGAGTTCAGGGGGCTTCGCGGGTTCAAGATTCCAGAGCTTCACAGGTTTGCGACTTCGGAGCTTCGCAAGTTCAAGATTTCAGATCTTTACAGGTTCGCGACTTCGGAGCTTCGCAGATTCAAGATCCCAGATCTTCATAGGTTCGCGACTTTGGAGCTTCGTAGGTTCAAGATTCCAGTCTTCATGGATTCAACCTCCCTGAAAACTTATTTCATGAATTTCGTGAATTCCCCAACAGTGAAGATGGAGGAGAACGCGTCGCTGCCGCGCCGCCGGCTGCTGTACCGCGGAGGACGCGTCGACGCCTCCGCCGCCGATCGCCGCGCCGCGCGGAGGGGTGGAGATGAAGGACGGAGGAGCACGCGCGGCGGGAGGTGGAGGTGGAGGAGGACATTCACAGACCGCCGGGAAGGACGCGTTGACACGGCGGCGCCGCCGACCGCCTGCACTGCGGGGACCCGGAAGGAGGAGTAGGCAGAGAAGCGGGAAGCAGAGATAAGGTGGGAGAGGATAAGGTGGAAGGGGATGACATATGGGCCCCCACATGTCAATGTGTGTGAAAGGGTGATTTGAAGTGAATAGGAAAAAAATTAAAGAGCCGTTGGTTTGCCCTTTGATTATGGAGTTTTTTACAAAGCTTCTAAAACTCTAATTTTAGGTAAGATTATACCTAGTCTCTTGGAGTTGCTCTTAGTGTCTAAACATCTAATATGGTAGGGGCTACAATTTAGCCCCCAGAATATCCAAACAGGGAATGATGTTACGATATAGTCACGTAAACCCAAATTGGTTATTTTTCTACAGAAAAATATGCTTTAAAATTCATGAAGTTTGGAAGCCGAAAAAATATAAAGGGTTATATATATAATTAAAGGTGATGAGAGCCACGTTCTATGTCTTTATAGTTTTTTGTTGACACTCAAAATTTGCAGGCTGTGAAGAACCGGTCAGACCTCTCCTTGAAACCAGTAAGACCGGTTTGGTCAAATCCTCAAAATACTAATTGGATTTTATTACTTAATATCTCTCGTTGAGTAGATTAAGATCTCATATATAAAACATCAGATTTGCACTTCTTACGACGGAGTTATGACCCTGAGAAGTTCTGCATTCAAAAAACCGGTCTGGCCGGTAGTCCAACAAGTTAGTTGTTGTATTTTGACACAAATTTTGTAAGGGTTTGTTTTTTCTAATGGAGCAAGACCTTTGCTCCCTATAAATATAAAGGTCCACGTCCAATTGAGAATAATTTAATCGAATATATCAATTCAATCTACTATTTTTGTCTTTTACATTTCCTCTTTGACCTAGCTTTTCCAACCTCATCTTGCTATTCTTAATTGTCTTTGCAGTATATGAAGACGTTCTACATAATATACCAATCTTAGAAACAACCCAAGATACACTTGCACCGACGGAGTCCCTCCCAGGTGAGCGTTTGTTGATGACCTAAGTTGTTTTCACCGACGAAATCGGTCTAACTGATCACCCAATCCGGTGTGCTACCAACATGGGTATAGGAGCTGCAGCGAGCCCCTCTGTGCGCCACATAATTTAGTGCTTTATTTGTGTGTTGACAAAAAGACGTCAACACTTTTTTCCTCTAACATTTTGAAGTGAAATTTTCAAGAAGTAACTAACTGGATATGTCAGTTAGTTCGGCATATAATTGAAGATTTGAAGGGTCGGGTTACTTCTAAAAAATAGTTCTGCACATGCTATTATTAATATATTAAATTAAAAACGCTATAAATAAATAAATATCATAACTAGGGCAGACTTGATTTGATGGATTTCGTATTATGTGACAAAATGCGTTACATAAGCTTTATTAGGTGAGTTGCACAACTTCTTTGGTTTCACAACTCTATATATGACATCTCGAAATAATTGCTCCTGCTTGTGCTTACTTTCCACGATACAATAACTAGATGGGCAACTCTAATTTTTCCAACCATTGTAAAAAAACCTCAACTTACAAATGGAAAAATAGAATCCAATAATAATTAAGACTGATACACATCATAAACATTTCGGTGGTGTATGTTACTTCTGGTAGCTAGGTGTGTCTCTAGAGCAAGTACGACAATGGAGGAACTTATTAGAGGAGACGATTCTTATCTAAATAAACTAGGGTTCCCCCCTTCAGGTCATATGCACCTGCTGGTTCTTATGAGGATATTTAAAATGCTTAAGTCGTCTACACCAGATGATTAAGGTGCACTAACAAAGTAACAAAGAAGCTGAGCCTACCTAGAGCACCCTTGCATTGTAGAGTTTTTTGTTGGGTAGAGATTGAGTTTTTTTATAGGTGCTTATGCCATGGCGATCTTCTTTATTGTCTGAGTACTCAATGTCTAAGCACTTATTGACAATAACACCGAGAAATATGACACAAAAGAGGAAATATCCATACAAGACATATATACTACACGGTCACAATTGGTGCTGCCGGCCTGTTCTCTCTCTCCCTTTGCAAGCAATACTCGAAATTCCTATATATGAAACAAAATAAGGGTGGTCGTTTAAGAGATACCATCACCTTTCATTTATATTTTTTTCGAAACATAGAAGAGATATACTCATGTACATGCATGCATATGATCACCTTCATAAACAAATTAAAAAACATGCATGTACCCAATAATCCGTGTATATGCATGCATCGGCTTTGAGAGACAAGGCTGATGACATATCTTGAGATTGATGAAAGCATGCATGCACCACAAGCACGTACGTCACATGAGACATATGTGTTGCCTATCATAGAAAGAATACTCCTTAGCAGGAAATTAGAGATTCCGAGTGATTAGCAAGTTCCACTACTCCCGCCTCCGTCCCAAAAAGAATGACGTTTTAGGATTCAAAATTTGTCCCAAAAAGAATGACGTTTTGCTTAATTTGGCATGTGTGCATGTGCATATAAGAATGCAACAATCAATTAACACCTAATACGGCAAATAAATAGGGGCAATCAAAATCATTTCAACTCCTTAATTAATAATCTGTTTTAAAATTTCTAGAGGACGGTGGGAGTAAGCATTTTACAGCCAAGGACGAAACAAAGCCCTTTCTTTCAGGCCCGTCATTAACTCCAACAGACATTCAAAATTGCCACCAAGCTCCCCAGAGCGGCCCTCATTTTTTTCATGGAAGTAAATGTTCATTATGTTATAGGTTGAGCCTGGGCTGGCCCTTTTATGGGCTACCAAAACCAGCTTTATTAGGCAGTACTAAAGCTTAAGCCAATAATCCTATTTTGGTAAGCTCAAAGTTCCACCATAAGAACCTAACCTATGTTCACTTTGTAAATTTCCGTTTCCGTGTATTCTTGATTATTTGCTAACTTGCTCATGCTTCTAAGCACACTATATATAGAAAACATGGACAGTTGGCACCTCCAAAATGTTTACCTTTAGTTCTTAAGTTGTGTAGATTCATCTTGTGTGAAAACCATATGCCTTTTTACCTAAGAAATTTCACAAGTAATTTTGATGATAGTATATATGTTTTTATTAAGAGATAGATTTACCTTGAGATATATATCATCCACCTGACAAGACCTAATGATAACACGTACATGGTCCAAATTGGGTAGAAATGGAGCATGTATTTTTATAAACGTTTTTTAAGAAATAATCGCTCCATTTAATCACAAGCAATTCTCTTGCATATTCCCACATATAAACCAGGACCGACATGTGACCTGAACTGAACATATTCATGTTGAACTTTTCAACACTGGAATAATTATGCCTAAGCCAAACCTCATTTCGCCTTTTAAAATAATAATATTGAGTTTTAATGTATGGCAGTAATCTCGAACAGCCTGTGGATTTTATTCGTATCTTTCACTATGTCGACAAACATCAGGAGCTCTCTCCAGAAGTCCAGAAGGACCAAAACACACAAAGATCGCCATAAAACACTCAGGAACGACCCTTATCATTGCAGGTAGTGTTTTGATGTTAAATATATTCGTTTTCTACTTGTTAGCTAAAGTGGAGTCTACTAGCTTGCACGCACAATCAATTGGAGAGGTTTGGCATCCTGTAGGTTACTTTTAAAAAAAACATTGGTAGATAATATCTTCTATCTATCACAAACTAAATTTTGTTCTGCTCGTAGCAGCCCGAATTCTGATAAATACTCTTAATGCCATATTTGTGCATGGATATATTAATAACTTAGTGCATCATTATATATAAACAAGCTAATAAATTTCTCATACATTATGGTTTAACTTAATTCCGTCCAAGGGTGAATAATTGGGGCAAACTGCAGATATGATGGAATCTTAAGTTTCGTGGTGATATATTTTACTTTCTACTACTAGTTTTATCAGTATTTTACATGGGAGCTTTTTGGATTATCTTTCAAACCATCAGTGCAACATCTCTGCAATACAAAAATAATAGATTATATGTCATAAATACAACCATTTTTTGTCAGTGAAATAACCAGTAATAAACTAGTTAGCATCTACTTTGGTAAAGTTGTATTAATTGATTCAAAATCCAAGTATTTGCATACCTTGTACCCAGTAACCAGTATATACTTAGTCCAATAATATGTGAGTAAATTGCTCAATATTTCCTTTCAATACAAACTGCAAATTAAGGATCTTATTTTCAAATCAGTATTTTACTTGTATGATTAAAACTTTGATTAGTTTCTTATTACTCAACTGTGAATGTTGACATGTAGAAATTAGATTTTGCCTTTCCATATTTGGAAATAATGATGTTCTACAATTTGAACTTATTTTTGTTGTTATAGTTTAGCTAACAAAATTATCCATTAAATATTTTTTATACATAGATTAGTGGTCGTTCTTCTCTTTTATTTAGCCAAGTAAATATATATTATATAGCATCAGTTAGTCATACCACGGGTCCTTACAGAGTTACACATACTATAATTTAGGGAAAAAATGTTTTTGGGCTACATATTGTGGAGTTGAGTGAAGTTAATTACTCATCACATGTACAAGCAATACATAGCTTAACTTTTCTCTTAAATGAATAAATGGAACTCTCATGTATTGATTGATAATATTTGTTTTTTCTAAATTTCAACACTATCAGATCATACTAGCTAGTACCACCACATAATTGATTTTGTAATTATTTGTAGCAAAGAGAGATATAAAAAATTCGAGGGAACTAATAATTTCCTTAGAGCACCAATTAATATATTTTTAGGCCAACATATTGTTGTAACTTTATTAAAAAATCATGTCACAAAATAGTTTTTGAAATCTACTCACTCTGCTTCTCATAAGTAATAGTAATACAAAAGTTTTTGAAATATATCCTGTGTTACAATATGCGGTTGAAAAGTGCTCACATTTTTATTGGTGCTATAGGATTTCAACAAGAGAGATGACCATATTTTCCTAAAACGCACATACCTCACATACTTCATTTTTTTACTAAATTGTATAAGAATAAATATATTCATTTGAATGTTCTAATACTTTGGCTTTGATGAATGTGTATGAGTATGAAATCCCACACAATCATGTAAAGTAAGCATGTAAAGAGGTAGTATGTTACAATATATGCACTTAATATTTGGTTTCTACTTAACTTACTACTGATATAGCTTAGTATTGATTCATCAAAACATTGCGAGATAACTAGAGAGATGTTGAATCACATCAAACAACATACACATAGCAATGAAGTAACTAAATAACTTTATTTGGTTACCGACAAATGAAATGAGCACATAAAATTAAGAGTACAAGGATATGAACGTATAGCATTAAATTTTCATATGATAACTTGAAGTGGCGATTTCAAAAGAAAAAAAGACATTATATGGCTCGATCGGTAATTGTCGGTCAGCAACAACTACCAAAACCGACATTTGTTGAGCCATATATAGAATAAATAACAACAAGGGATCCACAATGCTTATTACCATTAATTAATCTGTTGATTAATCAAGACTCATAAAATTTGATCACGTTGCCACTTGCTGTGGTTGCCTGACAGCCCTCGATGTACCATCTTAGCATAAAGAGACAATAATGCATATCATCACTAGTTTCTTTCATGAAATTAGGAATCGGAGCCAATGAAATCTGGTGTTGAAATGACTCCACCCAATCAGTGCAGCATGACACATGAAAACTGCAGATATGCAGCTGATAACTACAGTGAACCGATGAACATCTCCCTATTTGGCCGCATCTTGTACACGAATTTAAGCGCTACAAGCCGGAGGGGAATTGAAGGAGGGCCGGGGCACAGGCGCACACACATGCTACTCCTGGGTCACTGGGTGGCGCCACTGCAGCTGGAGCCGGCCGGCCGGCGCGGCGCGGCGAGAGCCCCGGCCCGCCGGCAGGCCGACCAGTGCCACGCGCGCGCTAGAGAAGAACAACAGTGCCACCCGTTCAGCCGTCACGCAAGAGATCTAGCAAGATATGCGCGGAGCCAATGGGACGCCGCCGGCCCGCCGGCCGAGGCGGGGAAGAACAGTGGTCCGGCCCGCGAGTCCTTGCCTCCGTTCCGTGCATCGGCCGGCTACAGTGCGCCGCGCCGCGCCCGTACGAACGACCCAGCTCTCTCGATCGGGGTCCGGCCATGCCCGTCGCGAACTGCTCGATCGCTGGTGCAGTGCAGCAGCGAGGTGTAGCTAGCTGTAGCTGGCGCGGCGGGTCGGGATGGAGCGCGCGGGCAACATAAAAAAGAAGCGGCACAGGGAAGAAAATGAGCCCAGGCCGGGATGAGAAGAGAAGTGTCAAGTTCTGTACGTCGATGGGCCGGGACTTGGCATGCTCACACAGATGGCGTGCGATCGAGATCCTCGAAGAACACTGCAGCTAAAAGAGCGATATGGTCTCGCCACGCTCTCTACCACGTCCTCTCTCTGCACTTTTCAATTGAAGGGCGAGTACGTGAGTACAATGAATTGGTACACTGAGCAAGCATGCATCAACTCAATCTCCATCTGCAATGAGCAGTACTGAAGGTAATTAACCCCAGAAAAAGCCATTAATTCATTGATCATCCATTGGTTTCCTTCCGCCCACAGCAGATTGAACTGCTTGACACGAAAATTAAGCGGTAGCTAGGAATATAATTGAAGCTAGTAGTTGATTGAGGGAGCAGGAGCCAAATAACAATGTAGCGAGGCGTACGATCGTAGGCGGAGCCTGACCGAGGAAGGCAAGGAGAAGCAAGCATCTATCGCGAGCAAAATATGCTAGCTAGCAAACCATGCATGCATGATGCACAAGCAAATCGATCGAAACCTACATAAAATATGCTCAACCCGGCATACCAATGCAAATGGGCGCGTACGTGCGTCGTGGTACTGGAGCCTGCTGGTGGCGTGGTGATGGTCCGTAAGGCCTCATCAGCATGCCGCCCCGGCGGGCGGCGGGGCCGGAGGCGGCGGGTGGCCTCCGCTGCCGCCGGCGTCATCGGCCGGCGGGTGCGGCGGCTTCTTGCGCTTCTTCTTCTCGTAGCTGACGCCGCGCGCGCGGGCCTGGTGCTCGCGGACCTCGCGGAGGTAGAGGCGGACGGCGCGCGCCGCGAAGGGGTTGGACTCGGGCCGGCCGCCGTTCTCTTCGAAGGCGGCGCGGAGACGGCCTACCAGGGCGTCCAAGCTGCCCCACGCCTGGCGCAGCGGGCAGGGGCACGGCGCCGGCGGGTTCGGGTGCCCGAAGAAGGGGCACGCCGGCGTGTGCACCTTGGTCTTGCCGAACTGGTCCAGGTAGCGCAGGAACTCCAGCACGTGCGCGCCGCTACACTGCGCCAGGCTCAGCGGCGGCCGGTGGTTCCGCAGGTACTGGCCGAACGTGTTCCAGTCCCGCCGCTTCTGCGCCTCGTACCGGCTCGGCGTCTGCGGCGCGCCGCCACCCGCCGACGAGGACGGTCCGCTGCTCGATCCACCGGCGCCGCCGCCATCACCGCCGCTGCCCGGGCTCTCGGGGTTCGGGGACAGGTCCATCAATTAATCTGGCACCCAAGAATCAGGTAGGAATTAAACACATGAATGAGTGGTGGAGCCGATGATTACATGCACCTTTTTCGGGATCTATCTGGGGGTGCTCTGCTCTCTTCTTTGCCTGTCCATGTGCGTGTGCGAAAGCGATGCATCTTAGATGCAGTATATGCAGATACTTACAAGAAACATTCTTTTTTTTCCAGGGAAAAAAAGAATTACAGGAGAATAAACTGGCAGTAGTATTTGCTTATGCGGCCATGTGGTGATTGGTGGATGGATTCCATTTTCTAGGGGGAGCCAGCAGCAGTCACCTTTCGCGGCGGCGGCGGCCGTGGCGGAGGCCGCGTCTCGGAGCGGTGGGGAAGATTGCACAGCAGCAGGATCTCAAGTTGGAGCTGAAGCTGACTCGCGAATCCGCCGAGTAATCGAGGATGGACGCATATATATACAGTGAGCCGGAGAGCAAAGAGGAAGAGATGGGGGAAAAGATAAAAAAAGGGAACTGGATTAGCAAGTTACAAGCGTGCTCTTGCTCGCCGCTTACCCCTGCTCTCAGCTGGAGTGGTGGCAGTTGGAGTTGGTTGCTGACTGCTGCCGTTGCTCGCCGTCTCATAGGCTCACTGATCTGAGGAGCTTCATCAGGAGCGGGAAGAAGAAGAAGCAGGTCCGGGGAATCGCATCTGGTGCATGCCGCCGGCTACTATTTTTAGGAGGGCCGGGGGGCGGTGGTGGATGGATTGTTTGGCCTAAAAAGGGGAGATCTGCGGAGCCACTGGGAGATGGAACAGAGGGGAGGAACAGCAACAGCCGGGGAGAGAGAAAGTGGCGCGGCAGAGGCGGCACTGTTAGGGCTTTTAGGTGAAAGAGAGGACAGGGACACTGTGATGAGGTGAGAGGTGACATGACTAAAGGTTAAAAAATATTTTTTTTCTTGTTTCTCCGATCCGATGAGCAGAGGTAGTGGGGGGTGGGTGAAAGAGAGGGGCAGTAGCAATGGGCAATGGCGGCAGCTCTCCGCCCGCCCTCGCCTCCGTTTGTATAGGCCCATCAATGCCGGCAGACGTCCTTTCCCCCGTGGACGACCGTCGGATGCTCGGTGGACGGCCAGTGTCTCGCCGCCTCGCCGTGAGATGAGTCCAAAGGCGGGCGGGGCGGGGCGGGGACGCGCTCCATGATGCGCCCGCGCACAGGACATATCGAGCGAGTCGTCCAGCACCGAATAATGGACGAAGCGTAAAGAAGGTGGGGGCCGGTGGTGTCCGTACGACCGGCGACGACCCGGGCCCACCCGCGAGGGGCAGAGGCAGCCCCTCGGAGCCCGTAATGAATGCGGCTGCTTATTATTAGTACTTGTCCTTGCGAAACGACAAATGGAAAAACACTGCCCGGGAGCGTAGTGTGGAAATACTCCTTGAAATGTGCTCGGGAATAAAAACCCATGGACATCATTCGCTGAAGGAAATTTTGGAAAATCTCTTGCTCTCTCTCGTGCAGATTCCTCTGGCGTCCTTATAGTAGTTTTTGGTACTGCCGCACGAGTATACATCATAGAAATCGCATTAAGTTATTGATTATTAATTCTGCCAGAGCAGGAATGATTCGAGGTCAAGCAAAGGATCATATATGATGCCTAGTGGTTGGTTTTAACTGAAAATTTTCAAGTGCAACTAGGTCAATAAAATAGCAGAGCTTTCACTAAAAAGGAAGAGTAAAGCTAAATAGGGAGAAATAAGTATCATGTCTGACTTTTGGACTTTGAGGCAACTAGATGTATTAACCCCCGCTTGCTGCACCGTACCATTTTTGGTAGCTACCAGCATATAGTAACTCAAATTCATATATAATAATAGTTGTATATGTAATACGCATGAAAAGTGTATTTTCCAAGCAAAAGTATATGTAAAGTGTTTATATCGTGTAGTTTTTAAACAGGAGGAAAAATTCTCACTGCCTAGTTATGCCGTTCCTTCTATATTAACTTCTCAACAAACATTCAACGTGTGATCTTGCCGTGAGCTTGGTTTGAAAACTTTATATGAATTTACCGGATACATTCCCATTATGTAGGAGACAAGTAAGAGTGTACCAATAAATCTCATTAGAAGAGGTTCTTGTACTCTTGCCAATCAAATAACAGAAAAGAAAGTAGTATGGTACGTAGAAGGTCCACAATCAATTTGGGGGTGGGGGTGATTTTAAAATAAGAAAATGCCAAACTTAACACCACCTTCGTATAAAGGTATCGAATGTGGGGTGTAGTTATGACCAAACAAATTTCTTGTTAATTTGAAGTGTATGGTTTGGAAATTTCTTGTGAGAACCAAAATGATTTTTGGTAATATTTCTCACAAAATATTTAATAAATTGGTCACTCTCGAACTAGACAAAATTTGCCTTTTTGGAAGTATCTATATATACAACCACGAAAAGGTATTACTATTTGAACTATGTTGTTCCGCCTATCTTGTCGAGTTGATTTGACCATTGATTCAAAGACATCTATTCTCGAGGGACCATGATCGTGCCCTACCATATATCTGAGCAAAAAAGGTTCCCTCGATTTTTCCATTTTTGGTACCATATGCATGTTAGCGGATGCAAATAAAACCCTGCCATTGGCTGACACACAGGACGCCTCGTGAGAGTTTAGGGTACAACGATTGGGTGGATCAGTGGATTTAGCTGCTAATTCTCCCTTTGAAAAGTCGTCCTTTTAATTGCTGCGTTTTGAATTATTGTTCAGCTTGCTTCCGGCCGGAACTATGCGTTTTTGTATCAGCATGTGGGCACGGGGGCCCGCCCGGGAGTGGTGTCACTGTTATTGCTTGTTGGAAAGTAGCAGCGAGAGACCACCAGCACAAGCGACTACCAACTTGCATGCATCTCTGCTCAATTGCTGATTTGCATCTGCGATGCATGATGCTTCAAAAGAATAGGATCCAATGTTTAGTACCGGAGTCGCAGTGTGTATTTGACTATTTGGCATTTCATGTCGAAATGGGAGGAAAAGAGAGAGTGAAACAATGAAACAGAAGTCTCCAGCATGACTACACATGCCATATAACTACTGTATAGCACGTACTATCTGTGACCCAAAAGCAAGACCATACACATATATAGTACAATACTCGTACTTCTCAATGTAAAGTTTTGTCGTAATTCCATGAACTACAGAAGAGTTTTTCAATGGTAAAAAGCTGGTGGTTTGGACAAGTTGCTGGAGGTTTTTCATGTCACAGTGCAGATTCCAGTTTTTTTCAGAGCTGAGAGTTGGGACTCTGGCACTATGCGTCTATGAGGATGCTGTGTGGTAAAAATAGCACCGACCATCTGGTAAGTTTTCGTGGTCTTTCACTGTATATTCACCTATCACATCGAATCTACGACAATATCTAGGAGTATTAAATGTGAATAAATGATAAAACTCATTTCATAAATTTTGGGTGAAAATGGGGAACGAATCTATTGAGCCTAATTAGATCATAATTAGATAATATTATGCTGCAGTAATCAATCTCTAAAGATGGATTAATTAAGCACAATAGATTCGTATCGAGATTTACCGTCCATCTGTGCAATTAGTTTTGTAATTAGATCATTTTTAGTCCTTCTTAATCTTTGATTTACAATTGCTACAATAATTGTTCACAAAAGTTTTGCAACGAACTAAACAAGCCATGTTCTGTAGTACTTGGTACTGGACTGCGCAATTAATATATAGTGTATCTATGAAATGTACTAGAAATATCTCCAACTAACAACGGTTGCTTATGCACCTTGTTTTTTTTGTTCGTTCTTATAGATCATAAATCCCCCTTGGCTTGATCCTCGTCGTGTTCTATCTTTTCTCACATGCGTTGCAGTGCTGGCATGGTGTGCACGTACTACTATACACTCATATGCACTCTTCACTAGTAAGCACTTGTACCAAAAGATTCTATGAAAGATACTTTTTCTTGCTGAAATTTTTGCTGGAAGATTTTTTTTAGACATCATGAGGGCTCTAATGCTGCATGCATTCTTCTCATAAAAATCAGACTGAACAGCAATCAATCACAGTCCGAGTACTGCTTTTCTTCTCTGTTCTTTCGATCTGATGCCATTTCTTCAATCACATATCATCGTTATCTCTATATAACCAGCTGGCATGCACTCCCTGTTTTTTTCCTGTTTATTTTTGGGCGGCAGACCATTAGAACACCACGATCCGAATGAATATATAAGTCAGAACTAACTACAAAATGATGAAATGCGAAGCAACTGGATTATATGCACCAACAAGCCAGAGCTTATAATTAAAGTCTCGCATTTACGGTTTAAAATGTCAGTACAATTGACTAAAATTTGTTAGAAATGGCTTAGTGTGATAGTTAGCTACTCCATGTAGATTAGCATAGCTAAATCCATATATATGGGCTGTAAAAAGCAGAACCTGATGCCCTCTCAGGCTCACGGTTGCGTGTTAATATAGGTTAGAAATAGCCCTCAACGTGGCTTAAAACTTGGAGTATAAGATACACACAAAGATACACCAACAACTTTCCTTACTTCATATATAAGAAGCTACACACGCGTGCTACCTATCCTCGAGGCTTGTTGAGCAATCCTTATCTGTTAACATGGGCTCGCATCAATAGCTGGATCTAAAACTTAAATCTCAAGTTCACACCTTAATCTCAAAGTGCTATAGTTTGAAACGGATCATACCGTACCAAACAAAGGTATATCTTGTCGGTGTCTTTTCTGTGACAAATTTCTTATATCTAGGCTCTTAGATAATAGTAGATCGAGTTGTCTTTCTGTCTCAGATTTTACGAATCATGTACCAATGCACCACATGCCCACATATCTTGGATACTTACTAAGGCTTCACATTGTGAAGTTGAAAACCCCTTATCTTGAGACCCCACACCGTAGCCCTCGTCCCCCGCGTCGCCCCCGAGGGGCGACACAGGCGGAACCACCCGTCGCCGCAGCTCCTGTACCGCTGCCGCCTCCAGCCTCCGACCCCGTTCGCCCTCGTCTCCGGCCTCCTAGCCGGTGGCAAGGGGAGCGAGAGTCCATCCTTTAGTAGATCGAGTCTTTAATGGAGTCCTCTTAGGTTTAGGGTTTGCTCGCTGCTGATGCTTGGTGGTGGAGTTAGGTTTTGCCAGTGGAGCGTGGCTCCCCGCGGCTTGGTTTTCCTGGCGGCACCGGTGATGTGGAAGCGACGGTGTTGCAAAGGAATAATTTCTCCCAGCTTCTTCCGTTTTCCGATGGCAATCAGAGATAGTGGAGAGGCTGGGGAGACCTGTCTAGGAGTCGAGGGCCGACGCATCGTTGTCTTCGTCAGGTGATGATGTTGTTGACCCTATTAATATCAAGGAAGATTGATCTTTGGACGAAATCTGAGCATTACTCGGGTTGCTGGTGGTGGAAACGAAAGATGCGTCGTGGGTACTGTAGTTGGCTGATGCACCTAGGAGGCAGCATACTCGGTTGATTCGCCTAGCAGTAAGCCCTCCCCTGCGGCCTCCACTTTGTGGAGTTTTGCTCTGGTGCCCGGCGACGATTGGGAAGCGGCTTCGACGGCGGTGACGAACGGATCACTGAAGGCTTCGAGGAAGGTGAACAGGAGTTTTGAACTTCTTTGTAATTTTTCTCTTCTTTTCGAGCCCTGTTTTGTAAACGGATCGGTGTAATACGCTAAGATTAATACATGTTCCTTCTTTAAAAAAAGCTTCACATTGTGTAAGTTTTTTGGGCTCTTTGTATAGAAGGGTGCCGTTGACTATTTTTCGTAAGGATGAACCGATGAGGTCACATACTCACATGCATCTTCTCTTGTTATCCGTTTGTAGCTTGGTCCCTCTGTTATCGCCTCTTCGCCGTACAACCCCTCCACATTACGACACTGTTGCCTTGTACTGGTCCACCCAAGAATTGGGTGCTCCCTGCGGACCGCAAGGCGCATGCACACAACACCTGGGGAACTTGGGTTCTCAGACTCCAATCGCTCCAATCCCGTCTGCGCATCCGGATTTGATGAATGTCAATCTTTCATCGAAAAATTTCAACAAAAATACAAATAGATAACTCATGCCGTGTTTCATCATCACGCAAAATGTAAGATGCAACGGACGAAGGTGGCGCAGCCACATGCAACGACACTGGGAGCGGCAGCGGTGTTTGGGCACAACGTGAGGGTGCGCAGCTGCCTGCATCATATAGACCGAGGTTGGCAGCGTTGAGGAAGAGGAGAGGGAGACGAGGAGGAGGATAAAAAAAGATAAAAATTAAGAGTTATTTTTATATATATCTTGAAGTTGTGTGGGATATGAATTTAAGTGGCATAACTTAACATGTTAATTTGAGATGTGATGAGATTTTGATTAACGGAGCTGCTAGCGCCCGGACGTCTGATCCGGGCGCTAGCATCGGATGCCTCCGTGACCATCGGATGGGGATCGGATCAATCTTCAGCCGTCCGATTCAAAGCTATGGACCAAATGTTGCAAGTATGTTGCGAGCAGATTGCGCGCAACATCCAAATACCAGGGGACCTACTCCCTCCTCCTCCCATGTTGCGACTATATTGTGACCATGTTGCGACTGTGTTGCATGCAACATCCACCATCAGGAGCCCTCCTCCCATCCTCCTCGACACAAAACTCAACATTATATGTCAGCAACACCCAAACTCAGCACTTGCAACATTAAAATTTAATGTTTGCAACACCCAACAACACATGTTTGCAACATCGAGACTTTTCAGCATCTGCAATATTAAAAATTAATGGTTGTAACATCCAACATTAGGGGCCCTCCTCCCCCTCGACACAACACCCAACATGCCTGCAACATCGAGACTCAACATCTGCAAAATCTAAAAATTAATGTTTGCAACATAAAAAATATGTTAAAAAATAGTTGCAACATTTGCAACATTCGAAAACAAATAATTGCAACATCGGGAATCAAAATGTTGTGTTGAGGGATCAACATTCGATACATTACAACATATGGATCTACTTTTGTAACATCCACACAAAACACATGCAACATCCTGGTGAGACATTTGAACACGTGTAATACACAGTTGCAACATTGCCTACTACTCGTCATGGATGCCGCCCGAAGCTCCTCTAGCGGTCGGCGCAGGGAGCGGCAGTCCGCGGCCGGCCACCCGCCGATGAGCTCCCACCCGGGGGGTGTCGAGAGCGGCGGCCCACCGTCCGGCCGCAGGGGAGTCTACCCTCGACCACGGAGGAGCAGCACGCACTCGCCGCGTGGCTCGCCGTCGACGTCTAGAGGAGTTCCGCCGCCGCGTGTTGACCAACATCACTTGCTCCACTGCTACCTATGGAGGTGACTCGCTCCACTGGCCGCACGCCCGCGCCCTACCTATGCAGGCCTGCGGAGGAAGTGCTGCCAACGAGCTGCCACACCTATCCGCCAGGAGCGACAACCCATACCGCCGACGAGGTCTTGCATTCATGGCCGCTCCATGGCAAGCAGTGGCACGCACGCACGCACGCAGAGCAACTCCTGCCCATGGCTCCCCGCACTAAGCAACACTCGCACAACAAGCATTGGTGCAGGAGCAGCTCCCTGGGCATGGCTCCCTGGTGGTGAGCAGCGACGAATGCTGAGCTACCCCATCCATGTGCAGCAACAGAGAGAGGACAGAACAAGAGAGGTTGCGTGAGAGATGAGTTTTCTCAGGAGAGAGTGAAGAAAGAGACAATGATGAGTATTTCTTGTGGATGAGGCGCAACCACGTGACGTCCGATAGTTTGCTCACACGTCGGACATCTGTTCCTTAGCATTACCATTTGATTAACTATACAACTGGCATAGGATAACAAGTTTAAGGATTGGTCGATGCATTTAACTCTATGCTTAAAGTTCCTCCACAGATGTTCCAGAATAACTGTCGCAACGAAGAGATAACATGAATCTCTCGGAACGAAGCTGCCCTGCTGAAATCTCTCGGAACGAAGCTGCTCTGCTGAAATTGGAATTCTTGCATGTGCATTTACAAAGACCAAGCCAATCACATATTATATAAGTACTTACCATCTGTCGGCGAGCTTCTTGGAACTGAGAAACTGCCAGTGCTGCAAAGCCGTAAAATATGGCAACGCACGGACATTGACCCAGGCCTTTTATCGAGGGCAGGTCTACTCTGAGTCTGAGCTCTCTCTCTCTCTCTCTCTCTCTCTCTCTCTCTCTCTCTCTCTCTCCGACAGCAGTCTCGACCTCATCAGGATCTCAGCCCTGACGCCAAGATTACGAGGTCGGGTGAGACTGCCACTAGCAGTTCATCTCGACGACTTCACGAAAGGCTTTGCGTGAGACTGTGATGACACTACATATGCATGGACGAATCATGTAATGTAGTACTCCGTACTCCGTATGACAGATACTGCTCTGCTAGCTGCTGCTGCCATGATGTATACGAGTATATGTCTTGTTGGGGAATTCAGGAAAACCTGTCACCCTCGAAACGTCAGGTGTAATGAAATTCGTGAAATGAGTTTTCAGGAATCTTGAACCTGTGAAGCCCTGAAGTCGCGAACTTGCAAAAATATGGAGCCTTGAACCTACGAAGTTCAAGAGTCGTGAACCTATGAAGATCTGAAGTCATGAACTTGTGAAGTTCAAGAGTCACGAACCTGTGAAGATTTGAAGCCTTGAACCTGTGAAGCTCTTGAGGTCGCGATCCTGTGAAGACCTGGAGTCGTGAACCTGCGAGACCATGAAATCGGGATGGACCTAGTCGGACCATTGCCAACAGCTCAAGGAAACTGCAGATTCGCAACTGTTGTGGTCAACTATTTCACGAAGTGGGTAGAAGCGAAACCACTCGCGAACATCAAAGCACCAACAATTCAGAAGTTCTTTTGGCAGAACATAATCTGCAGATTTGGAGTTCTCGAGAAGCGGCGACTGTTGATAATGGGAAACAATTCGACTGTTACACTTTCAAAGAATATTGCAAGACCTTGGGCACTCTTGTGAAATTCTCATCAGTGTATCATCTGCAGTCCAACGGAGCAGTTGAAAGGGCAAATGTTCTGATATTTTCAGGAATCAAAAAGTGCTTATTTGATCAGAAGAAGGGCAAATGGGTAGATGAATTGCCAAAAGTGATCTGATCTCACAACACTACTGTGTCGAGGGCAACAGGTTTCACGCCTTTTCGCCTACTCTTCGGCACTGAGGCAATGATGCCGGAGGAAATCGAGAATGAGAGTATGAGAGTACTGAAAGCAAAAGAAATTGAAGAAGTTGACCAGAAAGTGGAAAAAGACATGATTGAGCTGACAATCCTTGAAGCTGCTGAGAACATCATATCGAGAAGTACCAAAAAGAGACCAAGGCATGGAAAGATAAGAAAGTGGTCCGAAAGGACATCAAAACTGGCGATTTGGTGTTGAAAAAAAATGAACTGGGAAAACCCCGGGAAACTTCATGAATCATGGGATGGACCATAGATAGCAAAAGAAACATATATGCTAGGGGATTTTCGTTTGCTAGAACAGACTGGTGAACAATTGCCATATTCGTGGAATGCCGACATCCTGAAAAGGTACTACCAATAAGAGTTCAAAAATTAGGTATAATTTAGTTTAAAGTTGTTGACGGTTAATAGTTGTATCAAAGTTCGTTTATGACTTGCAAGCGGACAAGTCTCCCGTCGTAGTCAAGAGACCCTTCTTCCCTCGAGTGGTGAACCCAAGGTATCGAATCCGTGGAACAAATGTGTGACGCAAAAGATGATCTAGTAAAGCCAAGTAACTTCAATCTTCGGTAAAAGAGAAACACTAATGCATCTAGGTAAAAGACACGAAACTAATCTAATCTACTAAAGACCGGAGATAATAAAGTAAGATTGGGTAGATAAACTGATCTAGAGAGATCGGGTTAAGCCTTTTGTTGAAGTTCCAAGGAAGAGAAGAAGTAACAAATCGAATCTTATTAGAAGCCTCTTTAAATCGTGGTTTCCCGTCCAAATCCGAAAACATCCACCTTTCGGAACCCCCGTTCTGTCACAACGTATCCCTACTCATGCGGGGAGTCTAGGGCGAGTCAAAAGACAAGTCGAGATTCTTTTGGAAGATCCGGCGTGTACCTCTAGCCACCACGGCTACAAGAACACCCTATGTAATCTATCCGGAGAATAGAACCGGAATAAGAAAAGCCGATCGAAAAACGAAATCTTCAAGGAAACACTTGATCGCTAGGAAAAGATTCAACTTGATAATTCAACTATAACAATGATACATACACAAGATCACCACCGGGGTCCTTCCTTGATCTTGCTTCTAGCTCCGGGAACTCCGACGTGGTCTTCCGTGCAAGGTTCCCACGTCGGCTAGGGAAACCCTAGTCAACTAGCTCGACCCTCTCCTCTCCGAGATGGTGTCCCTCTCTTCTCTGCTCCTCGGCGGCCGATGACGAATTGGATCATGCGTGGCTCTCGGTCAGGGGGCTATAAATAGCCTGAATGGCGGCTAGGGCAAAGGAGGGGGCAAACGGGCCACGGACGGGGCGAGCCGACCGGCTCGGGCCCATCGAGGCCCGGCCCGAGGCCTCCTTTGCTCTACGTCGGTTCCCTTGCTTCCTGGATGTTTCTCCCTTCTGCATGTAGGTCCATGTCATCAGTTTCTCTCCGAATTGGGCACAACTCCTTGTCTTGCAAGATTCAGCACTTTCTGGTTAGGTCCTTGGAGTTTGTCGTCTTCTCGGATCAAGTCCCTGGCTTCTTGGAGTTAAGTTTGCTTCATTGTATGACTTGTACGGGGCTTCAAGGTCTTGTCATAAGGTGCTTGATGAACTTATCCCGAAAGTCTTGCTTTTAACGCTAAAACCCTGCATAAACACTAAACTCCAAAACCGACATGCATTTGTGAACTTGTTATACCACGGGGGTTAGTACCAATGGATAAGGTATAAAACTTAGGCCAACACCGAAGGTAAACTCATGGCTAGGTTGACGGATTTTCACCGTCAACATCTCCCCCATGCTTAAACCTTGCTCGTCCTCGAGTAAGCCTTCCATGGATATCATCGTTGCCAAACAATGTTTAAACTTTGCACTTGATCACACATGAGAAAACATAATGCCCTCAAAATTTTAATTCATTAAAGTTCCATAATGTACTAGCCTTCATCTCTACGGAGGGTAGATTCTTATTTAAGCTTATCCCACAAGTATTAATATGCTCACAAAGTTTAAATAGATCTCAGAATTTTTGAAATAAAGAACGAGATAAAAGAAAAGCTAAACCAAGTTCACAAATTTAAATCATCTTGTATATTGCTCATGAACTCTCAACTCGCTTGTCTCTCAAGCCTATATATTCTACTCCTTTCCCTCTCATAACATATATGTGTGGTAGGCTTTATATGGAGCTTTGGGAAAGTTTAGTCCTAACAAGATTTTATAAATGAGGTGTTGTCAAAACAAGACAAGCTTCTCATGGTCTTACCGAGACTCGTCAAAAAGGTCATTGGAAAATAATGTTAAATCAAGGAGGGGAAAGAGAAAAATACGCACACTTTAGATGAGTGGACATGTGCAAATGGCAAAGAGTGATCCCGAGGCACAAAGGAAGTCCTCGTTATCGGATTGCACATGGTTGGAAAATGAGAATGGATCTTTTAATCTTGAAGCCTTGAATTTCCTAATGCATTTTTAGAGAACCGGGGAGTTCACTTTACGCATACTCATATTTTTTTTCTTTCTCATATTTCTCCTTCTTTTTTTCTTTCTTTCATTCATTCATTTTTTTTCTTGTGAGACTTTCACCTTGGAAGTCCCGTACATCGCCTTTGAACTTTCTTTCATTCATTTTTTTAAAATACTCCCCTTTGAACTCTAAAATTGCATCGTACCTACCTCCTCCCCCATGCTTAGACGTTGCTCCGAAATATTTTTCCTTAGAGAGATACTTGAATTCTTCAATGTTGGCACCGTCTTGCGATCTTCCTTGAATTGATGATCCATTCTCAACAATAGGTCGTGGTCAAGGAGGTAAACACAAAAGATGATATTTGGTTTTAAGGGTGGATATCCGACGAGGTTTGTGAGATCTCCGATGCGGGGATACACAATGCAAGGATAAAAGGCTAGCAAAAAGATAGATACACAAAAATGAAATGACCAGCTTCTTAGTCTCGGGCCAGAGAAATCATGGCCTGCAATAACTCACTCAAAAATAAATCTTGTACACTAAGGTTTATGCACTCAAATATAAATTAGGCTTTGGATAGGTTGAGCAACACACAAGTGATATTTATGACAAGGTTAGCGATATTTTTGAGCATAAAAGACATCTTTAATCTATTCATAACTTGAGAGCACATAAAACACTATGGGTCTTTATTTTAATCATAACCTCTGCTAAAGATTAAGCTAGTATTTAAATAAATTCAGATTCGTATTTTAAGAGAGGACTAGCTTTAACATGCATAAATCAATTACAAAGATAAACAAAGCGGCAATTATAATCATATATCATCATGGCACAAATTTTTGCAACTTTTCCAATGATATAATTAAGGTGGTGTCTTTATTAATAATGAAATCAAGTTGAAATACAAACTGAAAATAACAAACACACTTGCTGAATTTAAATAAAAACAGAAAATATTACGCAAACACACACAAAGTTGAAAATTACAGAGAAAGAGAAAAGAAAAAGAAAACTAAAGTTCCTTACTCTTCCTAGTCCTCCGCCGATGGTTGGTGTTGATGATCTTGATAGTAATACCCTTGCTCGTAGTACGGTTGGACATTCCCTCTGACGAATTGATTCGGCTCCACTAGGTGAAGGCGTCCAAGCTCATAGGCAATATTTGCATTGCCCTCACCAAGTTGAGCTGCGTTGGCTTGGATGGCTGCGACGTTTTGGGCGTTTCTTGCAACATACCCTCCAATTATGGCCATGCTTTGTTGTGGTTGGGGATATTGTGTAGGGCTCCGCGAAGTTAGCGTTAGGCACCACATAATTTAGTGGGGGTACCGGTGCACCACCCCCCCATGCTTGCTCTTGTGGCCCTCCGTAATAACTTGGCGGAGGAGGGATCCCGCCGAATGGTGGCACATTGGGTTGTGCACCACTCGCTTGTGCGGAGGATGTTCCCTCCTCTACGATTCTTCCTCTTTTGTTTTTCCTTGCCGGGACAAGGAGTCCCTCTTCCAACCAATCTTCCCTCCCTTCGATGAAAAGCCTAAGCCTCGCATCCGGAAGGGGTAGGTTCACTATGGCCAAATGAAAACCTCCTCTCTCATCTCCACTAATGTATTTGCCTTGTCGCAAATATTCAATGCCGAGAGAGGTACCACGCAAAAGATGGTCGGGGTTCCTTGCGATCCCCGGCCATAAGGAGAAGGCTAACATGGAGAGGTAGCACCCCGAACCAATATGTCCCGTTCCCGATGTTGCCTCGCAACACCAACGGTTGATCATAAGGTAAGAGGGGTCTATTGGCTGCTTGGCAATTAAAGCCGAGTAGAGCCAATTCAACTCCGTGTTGGTCACCTTCGTCTCCTTCATCCTCCCCAATACCCTCTTGCACATCCAAGAGTGAAATATCTGGATAATGGGGTTGTGGATGCAATTGCATTGTTGATGGGCTTCTCCGGAGATTAAATTCCAAAATCCCGCTAACATGCTGGGTGGCACGTCAACTTTCTCCGGAGCTCCCTTATGGAATCCAAGTAGCTCCCTAACATGCTCGTAGGGAACCACTTGTTGGACTCCCTCCAGGCGGAATGATAAGCTTTGCACCCCATCATCAAGGATAGGTGCAATGGTCATCAAGATTTCCAAGGCGAACCCCTTGTGGGCGTCCGCTGATACTCCGTTGGAAAATTGCACCCATCCAAGGTGCCCCAACATGTAGTATATGTCGGTGCCAAAACCCAAGGTGAAGAGTACTTGGTCGTCGAACTCGACGTTGGGCACAAGCCTCTTCTCAAGACGAGAGAGCCTCTCCTCCTCCTCCGACGACAAAATGATGAAGCCGTACGAGGAATATATCGGAGTGTATGGAGGTGGCGCGATCGAACGGGTTGATCGTCGTGGTGGCGGGCTGCTCCTCCGTGTGCCCTTGAGGTTCGGTAAACCTCATGGACGTGCTCCTTGCAGCCCTCATACCACCAAGGAGGAGAGCATCGTTCCTCCTTGGTGGTGCCGTATCCGTCTCCATGCTCCGGGGAGTCTTCGAAACCGAGTGCCTCCTCCAAGGCGTCCTTGACGACGGCTAGGATGACGACGAACCCTTCTTCTTGGAGAAGATACTTGTGGTTTTCTTCCACATGGTTGCTGCACTCTTTTCTTCTACTAAAACTTCGGGTTGCAACCGGTAACTAGGCACTAAAAATCTTACTTCGGATGTGGACTTTGAGTGGATTAAGGTGGTGGATTTTTTTGAGCTATCAAGCTTGGGAAGGTTGGCTATGTCTACGGAGGTTTTGGGCACACAAACTTGAACACACAAACTAAGGAAGGAGAGGGAAGCTTGCTCGCAGAAAACGGGAGCCGGGGGCTCCTTAAGTAGGGGAGGCCGGCCGGCACGGGCCGACCGGCACGGGGTGCCGGTGCTCCTCCCCGCCTCGGCTTTCTTCCAAAGACGATCATTTTGCCTCTGCAACTTTCTTGCCCGCGTGCTCCATGAGTTGCACCGCCCAAACGCTCTCGTCCACTCCTTTTCTTGCACTATTGGTCCTTCCACTTGATGCTTCATGCTTTGGGTCATGTCCATGCTCCCTAGCTCCACTTGCTTCACATGCCACCATGAAATTCCTGCAAAGTTGATGCTTGCTGCCCACCATGCTTGTCCTTTGCATGTGGATTTGGTGAAAGTTGATGAAAAGGTATCCAATGGTGCATGCATGATTAATTCAAACTAGATTGCCTCCCTTTAGGTGTGTTTAAGGTTAAGCAGTCCTCTAATTCGAAATTAAAAATATTTTTCAGAGCCATGCAAGAGCTCAAGCATAAATTTAGAGAAGTTTTTAAACCATTAAAAACAAATGTAAGTCGAAAATATTTTCCGACTACGTTGATATCGGTCTCACCGGTATAGTTTGCCTTCATCGGTTGAGAGCAAACTTTTCCCGGCTTGATCATGGGGGCATAGGTTTAGTTTCTAATTTTGGCTAAATAAGAGAGATTTTAAATAAAACAAAATTAGATGAGGCTTAGAAAAATTCTAATCCTAGAGAAACCAAGGATATAGATTTTTAAACCAACCAAAAGTTTTGATTTCTAGGTTCACGCGAGTCCTACCACGTGCTGAAATTTAATTAACACTTAGGTATAAGTCGTGGCTCTACTCGTATGTTTTTAGCATGAAAAATAAGTCAACCTCAGCACCATAATGAGGGTGAAAGGTTGATTTAGGTTCTGAAATTATTTGGTTGTGGTTTCTCGAAAAAAAAGAACAAACAAGCAAATAGGAGGGTTCATGCAAAGGGTTTATGATAAAGCAAAACATTCAATCAAGAATTATGTCTCTAATATTGTTCAACCACTTCTAAGTCTAATGTCTTTGCGTAATAAAACTCAAAACTAAATTATTAAAAAGACTCGAAAAACCTGGAATCGGGTTGTCCTCCCGGTAGCTTATTCTTGACTCGATGAAACGGGTTGCCTCCCACCTAGCGCTTCGTTTATAGTCTATAGCTAGACTTCTTCACTTGATTACTTCGGATCAACACTCTTTGCGGGCGTTGCAATCTTGGGTACCTACTTCCGCACCATCTTGGGCACGGGTTTGTCTTCCGGCTTAGTCATTTTTTTGGTCTTCACAGGCGGCTTTTCTTCCTTTGTCTTGACGGATGCAACACCTTCTTTGATTTTCTTTACGTTCATTTTTTTCGGCTCCTTCTTCTTTTTCAGCCCCTCCTTTTTCTTTGGTTCTCCCTTCACTCCAATCATGTTGCATGCCTCGATTCTTGGACGGAACTTGAAGGAACTCCTTTCTCCGTTGATATCGAACATGATCTCCCCCTTGCCAACATCAATAGTAGCTCCTACGGTCTTGAGGAAAGGCCTCCCAAGGATGAGCGGCGGCTTCTCCCTCTCTCCCATCTCGAGCACAACGAAGTCGACGGGGATGAAGTGGTGTCCGACCTTCACGGGTACATCTTCGGCAATGCCCAAGGGATAGCGAATGGAGTTATCTCCCAACTCCAAACATATACCCGTAGGCTCCATTGGTAGGCGTAGCTTCTCGAACACATCCCTCGGCATGACGCTCACACTAGCTCCAAGGTCGCATAACGCCTTCTCGAAGTTGAAAGAACCAACCGAACATGGAATAGTAGGGCACCGGGGTCCTTTTGCTTTTCTAGCCCATTAGCAATAGCGGCACTACACTCCTCGGACATCTTGACATGATCTACCCCGAGTGTTGCTATCTCATATTTATTTGCAAGTATGTCTTTAAAGTAACGAGAATATGTAGGTACTTGTAGGGCATCTAGTAATGGCATGTTGATGCTAAGTCTACGCACAACATCCACAAACTTCTCAAAGTGGTTTCCAAGTTTACCTCGGAAGTAGTGTGGCTTGAGTTGCGGTATCCTCGTGTCTTCCTCCGGCATCTCAAATTCGGGCTCTCCGGTGACGATCCCCGTAACCTTCTCTTTAGCAACTCCTTCCACCTCGGTGGATGGTTTAAGCTTCCTTGCTCCCGCGGAACGTTCCGGGTCTTCGGTCTCCTTCCCCGAACGTGTTTGAATGGCCTTCGCCGATTCGGGACTTTTGGGTTGTCCCGGAAGCTTCCCTTCATCATTAGCGAGGCACCCCGCAAGTTGTCCAACTTGCGTCTCGAGCATCTTCATCATGTTGAGCACTTGATGATTGGAACTTCCGACCTCCGTCACCTTGTATCGATGTTCTCCAACACCTTGTCTATGGTCTTGAACTTGGTGACGGTGTCCTTGTTGATCTTAGCTTGCTCATCCATGAACTCCTTCAATTGTATACGAAGCGGAACCGCGTTAGGAATAGATGAGCTTGCATTAAATTGAGGTCTACCTTGCCCGTAGCGGAAGTTCGGCAATTCTCCCTTCCTCATGTAGTCGAGCGTTTTGGCTTCCTCCGGACAATCTTTGCGGACATGGCCATACTCTCCATATTCTTCGCATGTGGACCTTGCTTCGGCGGCCTTCAAGTCTTGAGCCTCTTTCTTTTCCATCTCCATCTTCTCCAACCTCCTCATGAGCGAGTCGATCTTGCCTTCAAGTATGTTCTCCTTCTCCACTTGCAAGACTCCTTTGACATTCCCCGTGGGTTGAACTGGATGTAGGCGCCCGGATGATGCCCATGTGTCATTATCCGCGACCTTCTTGAATAGAGTGAAAGCTTCCGTCGGTGTAAGTTCGATGATGGATCCCCCCGCCGATGCATCGATGATCATCCTTGACGCCATGGTGAGTCCTTGATAGAACTTTTGCACGAGGTCTTCCTTCGGGAACTTGTGATGTGGAACCGCCCGAGTGTACTTGTTGAAGCGCTCGAATGCCTCCGAGATAGTTTCCGTAGGATATTGAACAAAGGTGGCAATATTATTACGCAAGCTTTGAGTTTTACCCGGCGAGTAGTATTCCTTCATGAAAGCCTTCATCAACGTGTTCCAATTTTGCACCGTCTCCGCCGGTTGAGAGTGGAACCATTGCTATGCCTTCCCGAGAAGTGAGAACGGAAAAAGCCTTGCCCTCATTTGATCTTGAGTCACCCCATCCATGTTGAAAGTCTGACATAGTTGAATGAATGCTTGGAGGTGAAGGTTCGGATCCTCTTTACCGGTGAAGGGTGAATGTTGCACCATGCGGATTGTTGAGGTCTTGATCTCGAACGGTCTTCCGATCTCCTCAAGGTTCAAGATTGGTAGGTCGATGATGTCTGGGGTGCATAGCTCCCCAATCTTGCATTCTTGCGGTGGTTGGTCACCCATCGGTGGAAGTCGATTCTCCCGAGGACTTTGAGGTGGTGAATTCTTCGGAGATTCCTGCGATCCTTTGTCTTCCGACTCCGAATCTACAAAATCCAGCTTTTTAGCTTGATGTGCTTCGCGTCTCCTTAGCCTGTAAAGTTTTTCGGGATCATCCACAAAATTATCGGGTTTGTTGGAGAGGTAGCCGTCCATCTCCTGTTAGGGTTAGCAATAAACAAAGTATGCAAAAACTAGAAAGTAAAACAAATCTATAAAAACTAGGGTTAGACAAACTAGATTAGATGTATTTTGAGGATGATCAAAGTTTAGTAGATGCAAAAAGAAAAACAAAAAGAAAACTGAAAATTACAAAAAGGCAATAAAAATCAAATCTTGATCACTTGTTCCCCGGCAACGGCGCCAGAGAAAGGGGCTTGTTGACGGTTAATAGTTGTATCAGAGTTCGTTTATGACTTGCAAGCGGACAAGTCTCCCGTCGTAGTCAAGAGACCCTTCTTCCCTCGAGTGGTGAACCCAAGGTATCGAATCCGTGGAACAAATGTGTGACGCAAAAGATGATCTAGTAAATCCAAGTAACTTCAATCTTCGGTAAAAGAGAAACCCTAATGCATCTAGGTAAAAGACACGAAACTAATCTAATCTACTAAAGACCAGAGATAACAAAGTAAGATTGGGTAGATAAACCGATCTAGAGAGATCGGGTTAAGACTTTTGTTGAAGTTCCAAGCAAGAGAAGAAGTAACAAATTGAATCTTATTAGAAGCCTCTTTAAATCGTGGTTTCTCGTCCAAATCCGAAAACATCCGCCTTTCGGAACCCCCGTTCTGTCACAACGTATCCCTACTCATGCGGGGAGTCTAGGGCGAGTCAAAAGACAAGTCGAGATTCTTTCGGAAGATCCGTCGTGTACCTCTATCCACTGCGGCTACAAGAACACCCTATGTAATCTATCTCGAGAATAGAATTGCAATAAGCAAAGCCGATCGAAAAACGAAATCTTCGAGGAAACACTTGATCGCTAGGAAAAGATTCAACTTGATAATTCAACTATAACAATGATACATACACAAGATCACCACCGGGATCCTTCCTTGATCTTGCTTCTAGCTCCGGGAACTCCGACGTGGTCTTCCGTGCAAGGTTCCCACGTCGGCTACGGAAACCCTAGTCAACTAGCTCGACCCTCTCCTCTCCGAGATGGTGTCCCCCTCTTCTCTACTCCTCGGCAGCCGATGACGAATTGGATGTTCCGTGGCTCTCGGTCAGGGGGCTACAAATAGCCTGAATGGCGGCTAGGGCAAAGGAGGGGGGCAAACGGGCCCTGGACTGGGCTGGGCCAATCGGCCTGGGCCGGCCGGCCTGGGCCTATCCAGGCCCAGCTCGAGGCCTCCTTTGCTCTACGTCGGTTCCCTTGCTTCCTGGATGTTTCCCCCTTCGCATGTAGGTCCACGTCGCCGGTTTCTCTCCGAATTGGGCACAACTCCTTGTCTTGCAAGATTCAAGCACTTTACGGTTAGGTCCTCGGAGTTTGTCGTCTTCTCGGATCAAGTCCCCGGCTTCTTGGAGTTAAGTTTGCTTCATTGCATGACTTGTATGGGGCTTCAAGGTCTAGTCATAAGGTGCTTGATGAACTTATCCCGAAAGTCTTGCTTTCAACGCTAAAACCCTGCATAAACACTAAACTCCAAAACCGACATGCACACGTGAACTTGTTATACCACGGGGGTTAGTACCAATGGATAAGGTATAAAACTTATGCCAACACCGAAGGTAAACTCATGGCTAGGTTGACGGATTTTCACCGTCAACAAAAGTATTTTTCATTTTTCGTAAGTTTACATTCTAAAAAAAAAACTAAAAGCCGAATCACGAGTCTATAAGTGATTTCGGAGGAAAAAAAGTCAGCTTTCTTTTTCGCCATTTACATTAGAATAAGGAGAACCGTACTCTTTTCCTTGCAAAGGGGGCTCTAAATCAAGAGGCAAGGTTTTTAATGAGGCGGATCCTATGTAAATACTCTTTGTGATATATATGAAAAGAGTGTTCCCCCGCATCGTGCATCTTTTTTAAGAATTCTACCATGTGAAAAAAAATCGTGAAAAGGCTCCGTGATAGCCGAGATTCTACCATGTGAAAGAAAAATTCGTGAAAAGGCTCCGTGATAGCCGATATTCTACCATGTGAAAGAAAAATTCGTGAAAAGGCTCCGTGATAGCCAAGATTCTACCATGTGAAAGAAAAATTCGTGAAAAGGCTTTCCCGATAGCCGGAATTCCGTCGTGAAAAAGGAAAAAAGTTCATGTGAAAGGCTTCACGATAGCTAGAATTCCATCGTGAAAAAGAAAAAAGTTCGTGTGAAAGGCTTCCCGATATCCATAATTCCATCGTGAAAAAAAAGAAAAAATTTCGTGTGAACGGCTTCCGATAGCTAGAATTCCATTGTGAAAAAGAAAAAAGTTCGTGTGAAAGGCTTCCGATAGCGCGAATTCCATCGTGAAAAAAAATATTTGTGTGAAAGGCTTTTCGATAGCCAGAATTCCATCATGAAAGAAGAAAAAATTCATGTCGAAAGCTTCGTGATAGCCAGAATCCTATTGTGAAAAGAGGAAGAGTTTGTGAAAAGGCTTCGTGATAGCCTGAGGCTCCGTGAAAGCCTAAATCCCACCGTTAAAGGGATTCCCACCGAAAGGCCTGAGACAACAACAAGTTGTGGCCTAAATCCCACCGTCAAAGGGATTCCCACCGAAAGGCCTGAGACAACAACAAGTTGTGGCCTAAATCCCACCGTCAAAGGGATTCCCACCCAAAAGGCTCGAGACAACAATAAGTTGTAGCCCGAGTTTCCATCATGATAATTAATGGTAATTGCGGATAAGCGAAGGTATATGTCATTGTTTAAGATTTTTTTGGCGGAAACTCACGAAAATTTTTCACGATGAATATGTTTCATTGAAAAGGCAAGGGGCTCGAATGAGGATTCGTAGAAAATCGTGGTTGAAGCAACTGAGAGTTGCAATATCAACCAGGGCAAGTGTGCCAAGCGGGTCAAGTCCACAAAATTCGCAAACAAATTTGTCGACTTGCTTCATAGTATTTGAAATTTCAAAACTCGCGAAAATTTCTCAAAAGTACATATAATCAAGACGTCCGCATAACACTAAAGTTTCCTTAACCTGCCTTGAGATTTTCATGCGAAACGGCAAGGTGGGGAAGGGTGACGTTTTTTCTCAAGAAAACGTCTTTATTGCCTTATTTGCATAAAAATCTTGACCTAGTATCATCAAGATTACATCAAGAATTACAATCCCTAGAATGAAAGTTCAACAACATACCCTGGTTCGCGGCTGCTATTTTCCGCAACATCACTAGCGTAAGCGAAATCAAAGCCGTAGTAATGGGGCTAAGGGGCTCCGTCTTCATGAATTTCGAAATAGTCCATCGAAAATTTAAGCGAAACTTCAAGCCAAAAATCCGAGAAATCTTGCTCTCGGATGAGCTTCCTTGAACAAACGCCATGCTTCACCACTAACGAATATGTTCCCACGATGAATTCGTAGTGGCATCACATCTGTGCGGGGCCCAACTTCCAGGACCTGCGCAGGTTAAAGTTTACAAAACAGCTTGTTCAGACAAAATGTTACAGCCTAATGAATTTACATCTGTACATAACGGCCACGAGGGGCAAATGTTTCATCAATGTTTAGCCCGTGATGTCAACCTTCGGGGAATCTTCCTCATGTTCGGAGGTATGTTTGTCATCACTGCCGTCGTCGCTGCTATCGCCAGTCTTCCCCACCCGAGTCTGTTGATTCTTCATCTTCGGTAGAGGATTCTGGAGGCGCAGTGCCCTTTCCTCACTTCTCTTCTTCAATTAACTGAGGGAGGCAAAGAAAGAAACATAAGCAAAATCAAAAGAGAAAACTTTGCGAATTAGCGGAAGCGAACATAATCGTTCGGAAATCAACTCCGGGCAAGCTTGGCATGAGCAATGCTTTTGACAGTTTCCTTCCCGCTAGCGAGCCAAAATTCTCTTGTGAATTTAGCTCGATAGATTGAACATCTTCATTAGGTCGAAGTTTTGAAGTACTCGAGCATCGGGAAATTGTGGAAGTTTCTCGCGAAACTTCACAAGATCCACGCAATCAAAATCTTGAAGAAGGTTCAAAATGCTTTCTATAGAGATGGTCGTTGCAAAATCATTGGCACCGAAATGACCTCGGCGAACACTTTGAATTCAGTGTCGATCCATTCCATGAACTCAGGAAGTCCCAAGTCAGCAGGGAGTGGTGCAGGATGAACACTAAATTCGTTCAGAGATTTTTCGTACTTTTCAAACAAATTCTTCAACTTGCTGATAGTTTCAGAAACGCTTCTCCCCGAAGCTTCCCTCTGATCAGTCAATGCTCTTTCGAGATCTTGTATCTTTTGTTCCTTGCTGCTCAAAGACTTGGCCAGATCAGCGTTGTTGATACGAAGATCTTCGACGAGCTTTCAAGGATTTGTCATGATCTTTACGAAGATTCTCGATTAGCCGCAAATCATCATCACGTGTCTTCTCGAGTTTTCCGGATCTTTTTTGGACCGGTCAAGGGCCTCTTCGGCGATTTTCTTCTCGTCCCGACGGCTCTTCGAGCCACGGCCCGATTCGGCCACTTTCTTTTCTAAGTCCAAGTTCGCCGCTTGAGACAGTTTGAAATCGCGACTCGGTTTCCGGAGTCTTCTATCAACTTCTTATTTATCTTCTCTTGTTCAATCAAGCGTTCACACGCTATCCTTCCGGATATGGAGGCTTTCGCCGCGTAATCTGCGATATTCCGCGAACTTGGACGTGGGGTATGAATGAAGAAGATTCTCAAATTACGAAAAATCGCAAGAAAAAGACATGAGTAGAAAGCCGAGAAGTCCGAAGTAGAGTAAGTTGAGAAAAGAAATGAACCTTCTTTATTCTTAGTGGCAAGTTTTTTCCCCCGAACTCGTAGAGGACTTGCCCGGACTCATTGGAGTCTTCTTCGAGGAACTACGCGTGCCCTTTTCCGAAATCTTGTCCCGCCTCGCCGAACAAGTGAAGCGTTTGTTCCGAAGCCCCCTCCCCTGTTTCATGAATTAGCACAGGCGATTTCCAGAGCGTCAAAATCCTCGGGTGCACCGCCTCGACACCAGTCACTTCATAACCAACACTCAACAATTCACCGCGGTAGGACGTACCAAAGCTCTTGTTAATGGCAGCCGGGGAAGGAGAGGGAGCGTGGCCTTCGGGGAGATTTTCACAAATTTCGACCAAGGGAGCGTCTTGGACGGGGATTTTCACCCCGTGAATGGTAAGCTCAAGCTCCTTGGTGAATTCGGGAGATGCTTCATCTTGAGGACGGGCAGGTTGAGAAACAATAGTATCAGTAGTAGCAGCGGGGGCTCAGCAGCAACAACGGAAACGATTTCTTTACGAACATCGGGATCCGCATATGAAAAGGAATCAATATCCACAAACTCATTTTCGAACCCGATGGGCGGTGTTCATGAAAATTGAATCTCAACAAAGGCCAAAAGAAAGAACCTTTCTGGTTGGACTCCACGAAGAGATCATCATCAAAAGCAGAGGGGACCCGCCGAACTTCAGAAGAGACAACCTTTTTAATAGCCTTCTGAGCCTTTTTACGGCTCATCTGAGCAAGGCTGGAGGCCGCCTGGAGTTCAACGTCCGAAACTTGTTCGGAAGACTTGCGCTTGCGCTTCGACGACTCGAGAGACCTTGTTTTCGAAGGTTGAACACCAAAGGATGTAGTCTCGTCAACAATCGAAAGGCTGCTTTTAGAGGATCTTCTTCTTGGAGCTTTCGGGGGTGCAGCCGAACAGTGGCAACGGCAACGGCGGGCATTTTCAACTTACGGCACGGGCATCGGGAGTGGAAAGACTTGTCCCCGAGACTTCAGAGAAAACTCGATTTATTCTCTTCTTATGCTTCACCAAATTCTTATATGCTTTGTACTCATTCATGGTGTATTCACCAATCATGAGATTCACTCTCCTTTCGATTTCAAGCATAAAATTGTCGGCACTGCGGTCGTCCCTCGGTTGAATGCCGAACTTCGGGAAAGGAACTTCTTGGGATGCCCGATTAACATTGAAGTTCACGATCTCGGTCGGGGCCCAACCATAAGAAATTGGCCAAATTCGGGCCGCGACAAATTCTTCAATAATGTCGCGACCTCCAAGGAAAGTACTCGCAAGGTGAAATGCATTTTCACGGCTCCGATTCCGCCCGCCCGATGATTGTAGTCTACGGTGCACACAACGGTTAACGCTTCCATAGGTGAGGAGAGAGGATGGGCCGGTCCTTCGTAGTCGGGAATCGCGGACATGTCAACTTTGACGTAGAACAAATATGAGCTCCGGTCTTTCGTGAAATTTGTTTTGCGGTAGGGTGCGATCCGGATTCGCGTGATCCCTCTTCGTGTGTTCGTCGACGGGTGTTGAAAGTACAACATGTATAGTGAGCTTCATAGAATTGACCGTCGTCAACCTTAATAACGTCGGGCATAATAACCAGCTCAAAGAATCGAACGAAAACGTCATCCCCAAAGTTACGGTCGAAAGTTTTCATGATCCAAATAAACTTGGACACTTCCAAGAATGAGTTCGACGAAAGGTCGATGGATCTTCACGGAAAAAGTGTCTAGAATCACGGAAGAATAGGATCACAAGGGAACCTTAGCCCGCAGTAAAGAAATCACGGAACACAACGACTTCACCATCTTCGGGAGTAGGAGTTTGTTCATCCGATGGAGCACGCCGGTGCCTACGGGGAAAAATCCAGGCAACTTTGTAATCTCTCGATCATATTTGTGGTAACCTTGGATTCCCTAAAAACGAAAGACGGAGGAAGAGGTCCGACGGCCTTGCTTTGATCGGATCTTTGACGTCGGCGTCAACATCTCCGACGTCTTCATCGTCCGTCCCGACCTCCCCATCTTCGTGACTCCTAGACCCGCTAGCGGCGGGAGATGAGTGCCCTTACGGAGGTTGTGTGGTCTCGGGATTTTGAACTACGGCTCGGCGGAAGGCCGACTGCAGCCAACTCTTCGTTTGTCATAGGTCCGGTGGTACTTTTAGTGCGAGCCACCCGTTCGACGATAGTAAAAGCAAGAAATAATAAGACAACATTCGTGAATGAAGTTCGCAAAACAAAAGGTGCGAACACAAGCATCGGCAAGTAGAAATGATAACTAATTAACAAAGAAAGCGTAGCTTTGGAAGTTCGAGGAAGTCTTGAGATCGTGAACACTTTGCCGCGAAGCGCTCTTCGACGAAAATATGAGCAAAAGTTCGCGAGAAAGTGAGAAGCCGGTGAGAATTTTTTAACGGTGACAACTCTCTATTTATAGGGACGGGAGGGGGGGGGGGGTAGTTTCAAGAACTCGCCTCGATTCGACCGTTGCGATATTTCCGGACGACGCCTATACACTCCGACGTTCCGAGGGTGACGTTTTACCGAAATTCTAAGATTTTTGTGGAATCGGATCGTCGGAGTCAACCCGCTTCCCCGAGGGGCTAGTGTTGGGGAATTCGGGAAAACCTGTCACCCTCGAAACGTCGGGTGTAATGAAATTCATGAAATGAGTTTTCGGGAATCTTGAACCCGCGAAGCCCCGAAGTCGCGAACTTGCGAAAATGCGGATCCTTGAACCTCGCGAAGTTCAAGAGTCGCGAACCTGTTAAGATCCGAAGTCATGAACCTGCGACGTTCAAGAGTCGCGGACCGTGAAGATTTGAAGCCTTGAACTCGCGAAGCTCTTGAGGTCGCGATCCTATGAAGACCCGGAGTCATGAACCCGCGAGACCATGAAATCGGGAATGCGGAGATTCGGGGGATCCGCCGAAGTCCAAGTTCGAAAGTCGCGGCATATGGGGATTTCTGAATGGGGAAACTCGCTAACCGACAAGAAGCCAAGTCAAAGACGTTGCTTCAAAAAGTCCGGGTTTAGCGTGTGAACTAGTGGCAAGCTTGTAAATGTATGAGATGTAAAAGACATTCATGTATGTGTTCACATTGGGAATATTCCTTAGGTTTGAGGGTACTTTTGAAATGTAAAAGTCCCTTCGTCTCCCTATAAAAGGGGGCATGAGGGAACGTGTAACGAGGATTACGACTTTTGAAGTTTGAGCGAGTCTTTAGGAGATTCTTTGTCTCCTCTTGCGTCATCGGTGTGCTTGAACGTTTTGACTTTCCTTCCACTTGTGTTCGGGGGTTTCTCCCGAATTTTTGGACACCCCCAACATATCTACGAGATTTTTTTAAAAAAATATTGAGTCGCTTTAACTCTAACCCCGTATTGGTGCAATTTTGGGTGCGAACGAGTGTCTTATGCGGTTAGAGCATCTCGTAGTGTTGCTAAACTTGGGACCTAAAAATGGTTTTAGGTCATGGAAAGTGAAAAATTTAGGTACCGGAAAGTTGCTATCTCTAGCACCGTTGCTAAAGCGAGTACTTATATTCCACTCAAGATCTAATATGTGAGGAATCATTTTTTTGGGGTCCAATAATGCAAAATGCACACAACCTTATCCTCTCCCCCTCCCCTTTCGGTCGCCAATCCCCGCCTGCAGCTCAACCCTCACCGACGACACTTGCTCCTTTGTCGTTTTGCACCTCTCGTTGCCGGTAGAGCTCACGTGCCTCCACTCTCGCCGGCATCTCCCCTACCCGGCCCGGCCACACCTCCACATCCCACCCCTCTCTCGACCACCCCACGGCTTCCGATGGCGGCATGACGACCTCTCCCGGCTTCCGACGGCGGCGTGACGAGCGGCCGCCTCGCTCGGCCTCCCGCGGCGGCGTGGCGAGCCGCAACCTCGCCCGGCTTTTAGCGACGGCGTGCGGAGGACGAGATGGTCGGGGCTCCTTCTTCTCCCTTCCCTATGCGAATACAAGGACGGCCCGCGGTGGGAGGCCGCACCCGCATCTCACCGGCGCGGCACTCGCCCGATTTGAGCCACCGCTCGCCGCCCCATGTTCGGCCGGCCCGCGACCGCCCCTCTCCCCGCCTCCATCTCTGCCGCCGCTCGTGCCTCCTCCTCCTCCCCGCATCTTGCCCCCGCATCCACACGGTGGATGACGATAGTGAGCTTCGGGATGGGTCCACCGGTCGAAAGGTGAGAGTGTGTGGGTAGCGAGCTCTAGGGTAGGTCCGGTCACCGGATGAGTCGCCGAGTGAAGCGGCACTGCGTGAAGAACTCCCCGAGTGGGCGGTTGGCCTCTCCCGCGGGGGGGGGGGGGGGAGATAGCAAGTCACCGCCGGGTTCGTTGTGTTTTGGTCCCGAGCTAGTTTTAGGTCCGAACCTAAAATAATAACTCACATAAGTCCTCTGCTGGAGCAAGTTTTTTTTTACTTATTTTTAGATCTTCGGGAGTTTTTCGGTATAACAACTCGGTAAATCGGGGTATACGTAGTAGCTTAGAGTTTCGAGCGTGTCAATCACTTATTTAGTATATATAGAGGTATTTATAATTTTTTGTTTCCGAATTCATTAACTTTTGGATGTTAGTAGATATAGGTGACGGATTGACTTGCATTTATTATTGATTTTGGTTGGTGTAAAAAGATAAATTTGCAATGAATGAATAATTCAATCATATTTTCATGTTTATGGAGTGAAAGTGAAGGTCACAACAGTAGTAAGACTACCACATATGAATATAGTATACAAACGCTCTACCCTTCAAAGTTGTGCTACCCGGCCCTTTCAAGGAGTGAGCATGCGTACACATAGAATCATATTTACACTTTCGTCCTCGCTTCGTGTAAAAGGTTATCCCGAAGGTGTTATAAACTTATAAGTTGGCTTGGCTTCACCCTTGTTCAATTAGCAATTTGGTACTAAACGCGTGCACCTCTGGTTATGTCGTGTCGTGCCCTATCTCGAGCCCCCACGTGCCATGATCCATATATATGTTGGCACACTAACTCGTATGTGCAACCGTGAGGGTCGGTTGAAATACCATTTGTAACACCTCGAGCACGCATACACATAGCACACCGCTTACACTTTCATCCTCACTTCGTGTAAAAGAGTTAACTCGAAAATTCCATAGTTTGTGTTGGTATTTCTTAACCTCCTTCGCTATGGCACCGGTGGTAGCAAGAGTGTGTAAGAACACGTGGGTCCGGAGATGAGTGCAAAGGAATCCGTAAGCGTACGGATACTCTATTGTAGCACTTCCCCTAAGGAGTATTCCAAAGGGTATCATTCCACAAACGGGAGAAAAGATCTACCGACGACTATTCAAGGACACACAACTGCTACAACGGATGGGTAACGAAGGCCTTTCGAGAGTGTAGGTTCTAGAGGAAGTATCGATCACACGTTAGTGGGGAACCTTGCTTCCGGCTCGGGCTCACCCCGGCTCTAACGGGAGTGTGCGGCCTTTAGCTCTACACAACGTACCCAACCACGGAGGAATACAAAGGGTCCAACGGCTATCACTACCGTGACCTACCTCTATCTACACGGGGTGGGTGGGTGGGGGGTTACGGGGGCAAACAAAGGATAACCCGCGATCTAGACACCACGTCTACACCATAGATCACTACCGTAGCACGACTGCGTATGTCAACCAACATCAATGCTATATCACTCGTATAAGTACGGAGCGACAAACATGTGCGGACCAGATCTTACTCATAGTCAAACCATATAAGCATAAAGGAAGAACGAGATGCCAACACATTCATACATTCTAACTACATCAAAAGGAGTTGATCACACAAACATATATGTGTACCAATGGGCAAAGTCTACTAGATCGAGAGGGTTGTGTTATGAATAACAAGAGGCTCTAAACCAAGAATAAATGAAGAACACATGAACATATGACATATGCATGAATACTACTTTAGTCTAAATAGGAAATGCGAAATACACACTTTATTCTAAATGAAGTATTCCAAAGGGTATCATTCCACAAAACGGGAGAGAAGATCTACCAGATGACTATCCAAGGACACACAATCGCTACAACAAATGGGTAATGAAGGTCTTCCGAGGGTGTAGGTTCTAGAGGAAGTATCGGTCGCGCGTTAAGGGGGAACCTCGCTTCGGGCTCGGTGCTCACCCCGGCTCTAAGAGGAGTGTCCGACCTTTAGCTCTACACAACGTACCCAAGCACGAAGGAATATAAAGTGCTTGGATCAAAATGGTGTGCTTTCTCCTCATTTATTATGCTAAGAACACGCATTCGAATATACATCGCCGCCACTTGTGGAAATTATCAATTTAAGCTCCTATTCACTCCTATTCTAGTGTGGATGCATGATTCCGTAAGGAATCGGATGCTCGTAGCCTAAGAGGGGGAGGGGGTGAATTAGGAAATCTTAAAACCTTAACCTATGGCTTCACTATTTTTGCACAAAGGTAAACTAGAACATACTATCTAGATATGCAACTAGGGTTGTTCTAGTGTGAAACTCTCATCCCAAAACAAGGTTTGCAACCTATAGCCAATCCCGACATGATACTACTCTAGGAAAGTAGAGGCAAGAAATGATTGCAATAGAGTAAATGCGGAAATGTAAAGGGGATGAGAGGATGCAAACTCTTGACACGCGATTTATCCCATGGTATCTGTAGGCACTAAGCCACCCCTAGTCTACGTTGTTCAAGCACGCACACAAGAGTATTGCTTCCCGGTCACCAAGTCTCTCCCAAGAGCACCACTTGACTCGCCACAAAGGCTAGCCACTTAGGCACTTGCCAAGATCCCTTGGTCACCTTGATGTTGCCTCCACTAAGGAGCTTCTCCACAAAGGAAGGGGGTCTCCACGTCCCCCGCACAAAGTGTCCTCACTGCTCCACACCAAGCTGGAGGGTCGATGACGATTGCCGGTGAGCCACTTAGGCCCCAAGGCTTCTGGCGAACCTTGTACAACTGGATCCACTCAAGAATCACCTCACAAGGTTGGCACAACCTTGCACTTACTCAGCTCAAAGCTAAGCCTAGCACTAAGCACATACACTAAGCATATGCAAGTCTAAGGATGAGCAATTAAGCACTTGGACGGATTGGATATGATCTTCTATGTGTCTTGAACTCCTCTCGCACTTCCACTCAATCCGGCAACCTCAAATGGGTGAGTGGAGAGGGTATAAATAGCCCAAGGCATGCAAATAGCCGTTGGCTAACTGTCACTAAAAAAGGTAGCGTCGGATGAACCGATGCTATGCTTTTTCTAGGCATCGGTTCATCCGTGTCCTCCACTTCACGTAGCCGTTGGAGATCCGTCGACACAACTACTCCGACGCTATACACCAATGGTGCGTCGGTTCATCCGGTGCTTTCGAAGACCCCGCGGCGAAGTCGTCTTTGTTAGCTTTCACACGACCGTCGGATAGACCGACGCTTCCCCTTGACCAAGGCGTCGGTTCATTCGGTCTGCGAAGACTTCGTCTTGGCGCGTCTCTATCTTGATTCAAGGCGAGCGTCGGATATGTCGGGGACAGCCATAAGGCCCCCCTAAACAACCAGGGAACACACCCTTTACCTTCATGAAAAACAAACGCAAACGAACCTAAAATACGAGTAAGATAAACCCACGGAGCTCACGGCCCATCGGACGATCGACCTAGCCACCCTCGGGCGGAACTCCGCTTCGCTCGAGGGGCATGGTGCCGCACCGGTAAAACTCCACCTCGCTCGAGGGCCGGTCTCCCCCTTGGGTGAGGTTCCGCCTCGCTCGGGGGCCGGGCGCGCCATCGAGTGGGATTCCGCCTCGCTCGGGGGCCGGTCGCCCCCTCGAGCGGGGACCCGTCTCGATCGAGAGCCGAACACCCCTCGAGCGAGGTTCCGTCTTGCTCGAGGACCTCACGGGCCCACCGCCTCCATACTGCTCCCCCGGCGGGGAGCATTTAATGCACTAACATACGCGAGGTGCCGGGTCAAAGACGAACTCACGCTACGACGCGCACGGGAATCACGCCCCGACACCTGTTCCGCCAACTCCCCCGGTGAGGCCATCCCCGCCACCGTGCAACGCGCGTGGACGCCGTGCGGCATGGCCGGCGACGGTCCCCGTGGCACTGTGCCGTCCACTCCCGTACGGCCAACGCGCCGCACCCTCGAAGGAGGACGACGGAGCCCTCGAAGAGAAGACGGACGACTATGCCACGCCCCGCACGAGACAACGCCGTGACGTCGGGCTAGCGGGACCGGTCACCTCGGTCGCCATCGGTCTTGTGCGGCTATCCCCGCCATCCCCAACACCATCCCGGCACCGCATCGCTATCCCCAACACCGTGGGGGGGATGAGGCGACAAGACACCGCCACGGCCGGCCGCCGTGCGCCCCGCGGCCTCCTGGCGCCCACATCCTCGAGCCCATGTACGGGGCAACGACCAAACGGGTGACCCCTACAACGCCACCCTCGAAGCCGCTCCGGACGGATACGGGGCACGCCATGACGCCCCGCTAGATGCAAGATTCTCCGGGACGGCCGTCTACTCCACGACACCGTACGCCATACCCCCACACATAGATAAAACAAAGTGCGGCACGCTTGTAAACCTGCCACCTCCTTGGCCTATAAAAGGAGGGGCGGTCCCTAGCCGCGAGGGGACGACGGACGATGCTCACTTGCACGCTTTCCGCCTTAACCACGATATCGACATTTGCCTCAATCGGTACCTGCGGGACTTGGAGGACCGACCTCCTGTCCCACCGCGCTTGTAGCCCCCCTTCGCAAGCACCACGGTGCAACGCAATATAGTGCCCGCCGAGCACACCCCTCGTCGGACGTACGGCCCCGGCCGGAACCAGGATATAACCCAGTGTCACTAGTTGCTTGGCACCGGCCATCGAGAGATAGATCTCAGCGCTTCTACTAGTTAGTGTCGGGACTACTTTCCGCACCGACGTTGGTGCGTCGAGGTAGGGGTCCGCGCACCGAAGATCGCTTCCACCAGCCATCTCGATGGTGATCCACACCGAGTTCAGGGGCCAGAGGTACTCCATGGGCAGCTCGGACCCCTTCCCGGCCGGATTCAAAATCCGGTTCGGGAGCTCGAACTTTCGAGGCCACGGGGAACGACTACCTCATGCGCATCACCAACCACGACGAGCTTCACCCGCGGCGGTTGACCGGGCCGAACCGGTCCCCCTCACACCTCGCTGCCGACGCCCGGCGCCCGCCCGCGGACGCTACGGGCCCTTCGGCACCACGACACCGACGACGCTCCGGCCCGGCGCTCTCGACGGGCGCGGATGGAACGACGTCGGGCCGAGCGCGTCACCTCACAACGCGACGCACCCACCGGCGAGACGGCAACCGCACCCGCGGGGGAGTGCGCGGTTCCTAAGCCGTGGTTCCCCCACGACATGCACAACGCCGCGACGGCTTACGCCTCATCCACCAACACCGACGTGGCAGCGTACAACGACCTTCCCGCCACCACCTCCCGGCGGCCGGGGAACCTCCTCGCCACTACCAACGACGAGTCCTACCACCGCTCTTCCGACAAGCCGCCACCCGCCACCTCGCACGGGTACGCGAGTGGGGACTTCTCCGGCGTGCCGGATCCGGTGATGTTCCAGCGGTTCCTCGACGCCGCGAACTGCGGTTCGGCTACTCCAACGGCTCCGGTGCGGGAGCTATGACCCTGCGTGTGAGTGCTTCATGGTGAACGTCGACGACCGGGCGAACGGCGCGAACGCGGCGGGGGCGGCGACGGAGAAGCCCCTCGGAGCCCGGGAACTGGACTACTCCAGGGCGCGGGGCCGAGCGCACCCCCACCTCGCCGGTGGGGGGCGCCGACATCAACGCGCGGCCGGCTCCAAGCGCGCGAGCTCGAGGCCAAGGCCGGCGAAGAAGTACCGCGCGGTACGGTTGCTTTGCGCCTCCATCGCCGGAGAAGCCTCCGCGCGTGGAGAGCGCGCGCGTGAGCTAGGCAAGCAAGCCCGCGAGCACATCAACGCCGACTTCGACGTCAACAACCCGAACACGCCCCCGCGAGCGAGCCAAAAGCTCATCGCAGTTGCGACACTGCTGCGAGCCATGCCCACTCCCTCGACGCCCGAGGCTAGAACCTGCACCGCGAGGCGCAGGCACTCATTGAGCAGGTGGCCGTGCAATAGGCTGAAAGCTCGGCGTCTCGCATCCGCCAGCAGGGAAGCACGCAGGACGACAGGGGCGCGCAGGGCCCCGAGGCGTCGGTTCACACGTGTGGCACAACGAGACAACCTGCCAACCAAGGCCGAACGCCGGCCAAGGAGCGGATCCTTGACACACGCGGGTAGACCCAGGACGGCGACGCCCGTAACGTCATCAACGCCCGGCGGACGAGCAACATAGAGAAACATGTGGCGGTGGGCTACCACCCGCGATGGGGCGGGCGTTACGACAACCGTGAGGACCGCTCACCGACACCAGAGCCCCCAGGGACCCACGTGTTCAGCCGGGAGATCCGCACCACGAGCTTCCCGCAGCGCTTCCGCCAGCCCACGTACATCGACAAGTACATGGTGGAGACGGACCCCCCTGTATGGCTCAACGATTATCGCCCGACATGCCGGGCGGGCGGAGCCACCACCGACGAGGTCATCATCCGCAACCTGCCGTTGCACCTCGCCGATTCGGCGCGAACGTGGCTCGAGCACCGCCGCCCCGGTCGGATCCACAACTCGGGACGACTCGGTCCGCACTTTCGTGGGGAACTTCTAGGGCACGTACGTACGCCCGGGAACTCCACGGGATCCGCGAGCATGCACCCAAAAGCCCGACGAGTCTCTGCGGGACTTCATACAACTCTTCTCCAAGTGCTGTACGGAGCTCCCGAGCGTTGCCCGATCGAGAGATCGTGCACGCCTTCCTCGAGGGTGTGACCCGCCGGGACCTCGTGCGCAAGCTCGGGCGCGGCCCTCCGCCGACTCCAACAAGGCGTTCGACATCGCCACCGGCTTTGCCTCCGGCGTAGAGGCGGTGGGGGCCATCTTCTACGACAAGAAGGTCAAGCGCGCGGACGACACGCCCACGGAGGGCAGCAAGTCCAAGGAGCCCCGGCGAGAGCATAAGCGGGGAAAGAAGGGCAAGAAGCCACATCGCGAGGGCGCGCGCGCAAGGACACGATGACGATGGGGACGAGGCCCTCGCAGTTGACCCGGCTCGAAGGGGTCCTCGAGTGGCTCCTTGAGGACCCGGCGTATTTGACGACATGCCGAAGAAGCCCTGTCCATACCACAAGACACCGGTCAACCACACCCTCAACCAATGTGATATGCTCAAGAAGTACTACGCGCCCGCGTCGCCGCGAAGGATGGCGAGGCCAAGAAGGATGGGGGGTGACGGTGACGCCGGCGGCTTCCCCGTGGTGGAGAACGTCTTCCTCATCTTCGGGGGGACCGACCGTGGACATGTCCAACAGCCACCGCAAGCGGGAGGGGCACGAGGTCCTCGCCGCGAAAAGGCTCCTCCCTCCTTCCTCGGCGGTCGGAGGACGCCATCACCTTCAGGCGCGAGGATCATCCGAACCGCATCCCCCAAGTCGGGCCGATGCCGTTGGTCATTGACCCGGTCATTAGCAACAAGCGGTTCTCTAAGGTGCCGATGGACCGGAGGCAACAGCCTCAACATCCTCTACGCGCACACCCCCGCGCCTCCGGGGATCGGGTTGGACCCGGGTGCGGCACGCCATGGAAAGCGCGTCCGGCCCCTCGAGCGGATCGATTTGCCGGTCCGGTCCGCACGCCAGACAACTTCTGCAAGGAGACACTCACCTTCGAGGTGGTGGGGTTTAGGGACACGTATCACGCCATTCTCAAGCGGCCGCGCTACGCCAAGTTCATGGCAGTCCCGAACTACACCTACCTCAAGATGAAGATGCCAGGGCCCAAGGGCGTCTTTACCGTGGGCTCATCGATCGAGCACGCGTTCGACTGCGATGTCGCGTGCATGGAGCACGCTGAGACACTAGCGCTGGATGAAGTGCTCGTAGCGAACCTGGAGAAGCTGGTCAACGAGGACCTCGACTCCACCGCCAAGCACGCCGACGGCCTTCGAGGTCGCTAAGCAAACCAAGGAGGTGCCCCTCGACCCCGCTACCCCCGAGGGCAAGGCATTGAGGGTCGGTTCTACCCTCGACAAGAAATAGGAAGTGGTGCTTGTCGACTTTCTCCACGCCAATGCCGACATCTTCGAGTGGAGCCCCTCGGATATGCCGGGCATCCCGAGGGAGGTCTCCGAGCACTCCCTTGTTATCCTACCTCCCTCCCGTACCATGCAACAATGGCCGCGCCGTTTTTGACGAAGAGCGACGCCGGGCGATCGGAGTGGAGCTGCGGAAGCTCCTCGAGGCCGGGTTCATCAAGGAAGTGTTCCACCCTACGTGGCTAGCTAATCCTGTACTAGTTAAGAAAAAGAATGGGAAGTCGCGGATGTGTGTAGATTACACTAGTTTGAATAAAGCATGTCCCAAAGTTCCTTTTCCTTTGCCACGAATCGATCAAATCGTTGACTCGACGCGGGGGTGTGAGCTTCTATGCTTCCTTGACGCCTATTCCGGTACAACCAAATAAAAATGAAGGAGTCCGACCAACTCGCGACTTCATTCATCACACCATTCGGGATGTACTCGGTACGTATTGATGTCGTTTGGTCTCCGAAACGCGGGCGCTACATACCGCCGATGTATGCAAGCATGTTTTCGGAGACCACATCGGTGTGAACCATTGAGGCTTACATAGACGACATAGTCGTAAAAACCAGGAAGGCGGACGACCCGGTTAGCGACCTTCGTGTGGCATTCAATTGCCTACGAGCCAACATGGTGAAGCTTAACCCCCGAGAAGTGCGTCTTCGGGGGTGCCGCGAGGCATCTTGGCCGGGGTACATCGTCTCCCGGGGCGGGGAATCGAGCCCAACCCCCGAGAAGGTTACCGCCCTCGAACGGATGGGCCCGATTCGAGACCTAAAGGGGGTCCAAAAGCCGTTGGGGGTGCCTTGCCGCCTTGAGCCATTTCATTTCACGGCTTGGTGAGAAGGGGTTACCCCTCTACCGACTCCTGCAGAAGCACAAGCGCTTCTCCTGGACCGTCGAGGCCCAAGGCCCAGGAAGCGCTTAACAAGCTCAAGGCAACGCTCGCCCATGCGCCGATCTTAACACCGCCTCAAGACGGCGAGCCTCTGTACCTCTACGTCGCCGCAACCACTCAGGTGGTTAGCGCTGTCAACGTGGTAGAGCGTACAGAGGAAGGGCATGCCCTACGAGTCCACCGGCCCGTATACTACATCAGCGAGGTGCTATCCGAGACCAAGACGCGGTACCCTCAGATCCAGAAGTTGCTCTATGCAGTAGTGCTTGCACGACGCAAGCTCCGGCACTACTTTGAGGCCCACCCGGTTACGGTAGTCTCCTCCTTCCCGTTAGGGGAGATTATCCGAAAACCGGACGCAGCGGGCAGGATCGCCAAGTGGTCTGTGGAACTCATGGGCGAGACGCTCATCTACGCGCCACGCAAGGCAATCAAGTCCCAGATCCTGGCGGATTTCGTCGCTGAATGGATGGACACACAGCTGCCACCGCCGCAAATCCAGGCTGAGTGCTGGACCCTCTATTTCGATGGGTCAGTGATGAAAACAGGGGCGGGCGTGGGCCTGCTCTTCATCTCACCCCTCGGGGAGCACATGAGGTACGCGGTGCGCCTACATTTCCCCGCGCCAAACAACATGGCGGAGTACGAGGCCCTTCTCTACGGCCTCAGAATCGCCATTGAGACAGGCATCAAGCGTCTCCATGTTAGGGGGGACTCGCAGCTCGTGATCGACCAGGTCATGAAGAATGCGAGTTGTCACGATGACAAGATGCAGGCATACTGCAATGCCGTACGGGCCCTCAAAGACAAGTTTTACGGCATAGAGCTTAATCACGTGCCCCGCCGGTACAACAAGGAGGTGGACGAGCTCGCCAAAATTGCATCGGGGCGAATCACTATTCCCCCGAATGTTTTCGCGTGGGATGTCGCCAGACCGTCCGTCAACCTCGAGCCGACACCCTCGAATCAGGTGGAACCCTCGGGGGCTCCCTTGGACCCAACAGGCGCAAAGCTTATGGATGAGGACCCCTCGAACGAGGCGTTCGTACTCTCCCTGGTCGAGGGGTACGACGCAGACGAGGTCGAAGCCATGGGCACAGAGCCAGTCCCCCGTGCGGAGGACTTGCGTGACAAATACATTGCCTGGATGGACCGAGGGGAACTTCCCCCGGACCGATTCGAGGCCAAACGCATCGCCAGGATGGCCAAATCGTTCACCCTTATGGACGACGAGCTGTATAAGAGCGCCGCGATAGGTGTCCTGCAGCGACTCGTGCCCATTCCTTAGGGGCGCGAGCTACTTCGAGACATTCACGTGATCGTATGCGGCCACCACGCAGCACCACACACCCTCGTGGGCAACGCGTTCTGCCAGGGCTTCTACTGGCCCACTGTGGTCGCTGATGCCAGCGAGATCGTGCGCACCTGCGAAGGGTGCCAGTTTTATGCCCGCAAGACCAACCTCCCTGCGCACACCCTCCAGACAATCCCCGTCACATGGTCCTTCGCCGTGTGGGAGCTGGACATCGTCGGGGCCTTGCGAAAAGCGCCCGGGGGCTACACCCACCTACTGGTCGCTATCGACAAGTTGTCAAAGTGGGTCGAGGTGTGCCCGATCACAAATCTCAGGGCAGAGCAGGCCGTGACGTTCTTCATCGACATCATCTACCGGTTCGGGGCGCCTAACTCCATCATCACCGACAACGGGTCTCAATTCACCGGCAGAAAGTTCCTGGAGTTCTGCTACAAGTTCCACATCCGCGTGGATTGGGCGGCCGTGGCACACCCACAGACCAATGGTCAGGTGGAGCGCGCCAACGGTATGATCTTACAAGGTCTCAAGCCCAGGATTTCCGACAGACTGAACAAGTCTGGTCGAAAATGGCTCCAGGAGTTACCAGCGGTCGTGTGGAGCCTCAGAACCACCCCGAGCAGGGCCACGGGATTCACCCCTTTCTTCCTAGTCTATGGCGCGGAGGCTATCCTCCCCACGGACTTGGAATACGGGTCGCCCAGAGTCTGGGGCTACGACAAGGGCACCAACTAGCGAGCCCGCGAGGACTCGCTGGACCAACTGGACGAGGCCCGCACTGTGGCCCTAATGCATTCAACAAGGTACCAACACGCTCTGAGGCGTTATCAGGCCCGGAAGATACGGCGCCGAGACTTCAACAAAGGGGACCTAGTCCTAAGGCTGCGCCAAGACAATCGAGGCCGCCACAAGCTGTCGCCCCCATGGGAGGGACCCTACGTCGTGGTCAAGGTGCTCAAGCCCGGTACTTACAAGCTGGCCAACGAGGATGGTGAAGAACTCACCAACGCTTGGAACATCCAACAGCTATGTCACTTCAACCCTTAGAGAGGATTTCCAAGTTCTTCTTTATTTACGCACCCAACACCCCAGTTGGCTATACAAATGTAAATCTTCACCAAGATTAATAAAGTCAAAGGGCGACTCGGCTTTCCCCCCAAAACCAAGTCACCCTCGGGGGCTACTACGGGGGGCATCCTTTGCAAAAACCCGTCGCAAATGTACTAAGTACGCCTCAACCCATGTTCTGGGTGGACTTACGCGGGACGCGAGCGGCCAAAGGGTGAAGAAGCGCGAGTCGGGGATAGCCTACGCCTCTAGCAGGATATGGCCCTTCCCCCTCGCCGCTTCGCCTACAAGCTACTTGTGCAAACGAACCTTTCCTAGCCAAGGTTCACCTAAGAAAATTGGGAGGCAGAACAACACAATTGCCGGAGTAAAAAACGACTGCTTCAATTTACAAACATCCAAATGTTTCAAATAAGTAATCGTTTATTACAATAGCCACATGGCTCGAATGCTAACACTTAAAACGATAAGGGCACAAATGCCAGTGATCTTCAGCTTGGGGGTCGCCTGCCGCGGGAGCATCCGGGAACAGGAAGTTCGTGAAGTCCTTGACGAGGATGTCGGCAGCAGGAGCGGCGAGCACGTCCGCGCGGTTTATCACCTTCTCTTCGTCGATGCCGACAGGGACAACGTAGCCCGTAGAGACGGATTCGAGGTCGACTTGATAGTGGGAGGCCACACAACAAGCGCCTTTTGGACACCCAGGTGAAGGGCGCGGTGCATGCGCCGGGTGACGTGCCCACCTATGGTGCGGAGGCGGCTCGCCATCGAGCTCCCGGCCTTCGCCTCACCTTCCTCGACCCCCTGGCACGCCTCGAGGGTGGCGGCCCGCAACTCCTCCAACTCCTGTTGAGAGGAGTTGTAGGCCGTCTGGATAGCCTGAGCCTGGGTCGTCGAGTTCCCCAGGGCGGTCCGCAAGCCTAAAAATCATAAATGAAAAACAAAAGTTGGGAGCGGATCCCAAACAAGTTGAACCGACAAGCAAAGGACAGGCGAAACGCAACTCACCTTCGACCTGCTTCTTGTCCGCCTCGAGGGCCTCGCGCGCATCCTCAGCCACCTGCCGCAGGCTGAGAACCGTGGCATCCTGCTCCTTGAGGGATTGGCGCAAGTCCTCATACGAGACGCTAAGTTGGGTCAGCTCCCCGTTGAGCCGCGAGACTTCTTCGTCCCGCTACTTGAGCGTCGCCTGCGCCCCCTCGAGTGTGGCACGCTCTTACTGGAGTCGACCCTGGCCTCTTCCCGCGCCAGGCGCTCACGCTCGAGGGCGGCCCATGCCTCAGCAAGGGCAGCTCGTCCTTGCTGAAGCTGAGCGCCTGCCTGTTGGCGCGCATCTTTCTCCCGCTGGAGCCGCTCCTCTATCGAGGCGAGGGAGGCGGCCTTGTCTGCCAGGCTGGTCCTCAACGGCTCGGCCTCCTTAGCCTTCGTCTTGGCCTAGCTCTGCCAGGACCGCACCCCCTCGAGGGTGGCACGGTCCTACTGGAGCTGAGCTCGGGCGGAAGCCCCCTCTCGAATTCCACCGCCGCAACCTGCACCACGGTCGCATCCAAACGCGGCTTCCGCAGCGCCTCGTCCCGCTCCAGGAGCGCCGCCCGCACCTTCGAGACTGCGGAGACGTCTTTCGCAGCCTGGGCGCCTCCTCTAGGAGCTCGTACCGCACAGCACGCATCCGATACTCCAGCCATCCGCTGTCAGTTCGCAGGGCTTCGACGAGAGCGTCCAGAGCGTCGTACTGGTCCCGTTACCAGTTGCGATTGGAGCTCAGCTGATCGAGGCAGTTATACCTCTCTTGAGCACAACCCTCAAGCTCCTGTCAACAATGAACGAGACACAGGAGAAGGCAGGATCGGAGGATGCACAGGCGCGAAAGCGTCAAGGGAAAATCTCAAATTCGACGACGAGAGCACGTACCTTGAAGATCTACCACGTAGGACCGACATGGATCCGCAGGGCATCGTTCAATGCGTTGTTGAGCGAGGCCCCGTGGTCTTGAAACTCCTACCACAGGGCCTGCTCGGCCTGGGCCTCGTTGAAATAGGCTGGCACCGCACCGGCGGGCTCCCGCTCCTGCTCCAGGCGCACCACAGCGGTATTTGGGGCGGGGAGTTCGGCGCGTGACGACGAAGCCTCGGCGCCGTGCGTCGGCCGCTGCGGCACCACACAGCCGTCTTCCCGCACCACCAGTACCCCCACTGTGGGTTCGGAGGCTGGCGCAGGCCAGTTGTCTCACTGACCCCATCCGGGCGGTGGAGCGTCGTCATCAGGGATCTCCACCATGGCCGCCTGGTCGACCGCGGTGGAGATGGGCTCTGAAGGAACCACCGACATGGCAGTCGCCGCCACTGTGGCTGCCACCACAGCCGCCACCTCCTGATGCGACCCAGTGGCCTCGGCCGCACCGCGCAGGTGGCTCACTCGCCGCCGCAGCGCTCTCTGCTGCCCTTGTCACCCTCGACGAGTGCCGCCTCATGGGCACGGACGTGCCTAACCTTAACACCTTAGCAGGCGCGAGGTCAGGGACGATCGATGCCGCCCTGTCAACACGGAGACAGGAGTTTGAGCTCCAACCCTTCGAACCCGAGCATCTGGAGGAGCGACTACTTACCTCAAGGTGGAAAAGCCCCGCTTTCACTTCCTCGAGGGCTCAATGGGCGCAGTGGTGGCGGCCTGCGTCGCCACTACCGTGCTCCCAGACGCCTCCGCGACTCGTGCGTGGTGCCTCCGCGGCGCGCACCGCCTCTTCCGTAGACCGCCTGAGGGCGGGCGCTTCCGCGCCCACCCCAAGGCGCTTGACCCTCTGCCGCCTCCACGGCTCTTGGTGAGGGGGGCGCAGGCTCCCACCTCTCAGGGGGGCTTGCCCCCCATCGCTTTCTTCCTCTTCTCCCTCTCCCGACGATGAGTACTCCGAGGTTGCCGGGGGAGAGAGCCCCTGCTGCTCGCGCAGCTGGTATTCCTTGTCCCGCTGTTCCCGGCGCTCCCACCGTCGGATCCTTCGCTCCTTCTTGCGTCGCTGCGCCGCGCGCGCTCGGGATCGGGGTGTGGGCGGGTCGGAACGTGCGGTGTTCACGGCCACCCTCTGCTAGGAAAGGCGAAATGTCAGAATCGCAGCGGCGCATCGCAGAGGAATAAAGGAAAGGGGGGAGCCTACTCCCCGGCGGGGCATCAGGTAACATAACAAACGACCAGAGGTCGTCGTTGCCGTGCCTGACGGCCTTAAGGCTGATGGCGCACCTCGTCCTCGTGGCCGCATACTCCAGGGGGAAGTGGTCGTGCAGCAACCGCGAGCGCGCTAGTGACACGGGGTTCGCTGTCTCGCTCATCTCGTAGATGCGGAGCTCCCTCTCCATGAGGGGGATGATCCGCTGATGGTGGAGGTTCGCGAGGACCAAAGCCGTCCCCAACCCGGCGTCTGCCAGGTTCTTCAACGCCAGCAGAATCGACTCCAGCCAATCCTGGCGCGAAGAAGGGGACAGGCCGTGGTGCCAGGAGTCGGCCTTCTCCTTTAGCACCTTGCCGGTGTAGGGGGGAGGCCGGGCTCGTCGTTGCGGAGGTAGAACCACCCCCACTCCCACTCTGCGTTGTTGCAAGTCATCGTGCAGGGAATGTAAAACTCCCTGCGCGAGTCTCGCAACGAACCCGTGGTTCGTGCATGGTGAGCGTGTGCAGCTCCTCGTGGAAGAGGTGAACCCAGAGATCTCAGTTCACCGGGATCCCCAGGAACCCCGCGCAGACGCCGACGAAAGTGGCCGCCTGCGAAATCGTGTTCGGGGTGAAGTTGTGCAACTCCACCCCGGAATGGTGGCATAGCCCGCGCATGAAGCAGCTCGCCGGTGCGGTGAAGCCGCGTTCGTGGTGTCGGATGAAGCTCACCACGTAGACGAACAGCGGGTTGGGCTCCCGATCTGCCACCGGCGGAACGATCCACGCCACGGGCTGCCCATCCATGTTCGGCGCCAGCTGACCGCCGTTGATGAGGTCGCTGAGGGCGAGGTTCATCACTGTCGAGCGATGTCACGGAAGTGGGTCCAGTACCTAGATTGGCTGGGTGGGCGCCATTGTGATTGGCAGTGGCGAGCGAAGGTGAGACGGGCGGCGAGCGAAGGTGAGGAGGTGCGCGGCCGGAGAAGGAGAACGGAAGGCGAGGGGGCAGCAACGCTAAATGGCAATGTAAGGGACTGTCCAGTCCCCCTCCTTGGATTTATAGATCTAAGGGAGCCACGCTCCCCGAACCGCGTGCGCCGTGCGCATTAACTTCAGGCAACTCCATCGTCACTGACGAGCGGGCCCCACGTCACCAGAACGGCCATGCATGCGCACACGCGCGATCATTACAGCGCAACAACCGAAGGGCCGCGGCGGCTCGTCATGTCCGCCCCACGTCGCCCACTACGCGCGCGGCTGGGCCGCTTGAAAAGGCGTGCCCGCAGCGCACGACCGCGGCCACGACTGTGGGCATTAAAACGGCCTGGCTCCTTACCACGTTAGCGATGCCCTCGAACGGCCCAAGCACAACGCTCAAAAAATCAGACCCTCGAAGGGTGCGGTTACCGACCAGTGGTCTCGAGACCCGCTCGATGAGAGCAGTCGCCACAGGTGCCCTCGACTCTAGAGGATTAATGATCAGCAACTCGGGGACCGGTTCGACCACAAGCCCACAAGCCCTGCAGGTGTAGGAAAGACGGGGGCACCTAGTAGCCACCCCGCACGGCCCCACTGATCAGGGGTTCGGAGCCTGACCCTTGAAGGGTTCGAACAGGCGCCCCAGATCGACATAGTCAAGGAAGATGAGGGCGCGCACATTCGAGCCTATCCTAGAGCTCACCAGCTCGAGGGCACCCCACATGTCGCGTTCAAGAGCCAACGAGGGCATCTAGTCGAGGGATCCCATCGAGGAGAGCTTTCACGCCCTCGGTCCCCAGCGAACGGGACCGAGCCCTACCTGGCAAACCCACATAAGCGCTTCCATGGACGAGTCTCCGGACCATGAGCCTACCCTCTACGAACGGGGCATGGGCGTCCACTTGAACCACCCGATAACAGCTCAACGAGGAATCCGCAATTCACGACCCGCTCGATGGGGGTTGCGGAAACCTACAAACTAGTCGGAGAGGCCACCCCGATCGCCTTGAACGGGCCCAGGCTCGGGGGCTCGACGCACGTCTACACCTCCTGGGATGCACCGAACGCAGACAATGCCAGACACTTGCGCGTGGCACCACCGAGGCCGGCTGAAATGTCGTCGATGCCGGCTGAAACTAACACCCCGCACACCGGCAGATCCTGTGAAAAAATCTTGCAGGAGAACCCCCGCTCCTGCAAGGCTTAGGGGGCTAGACCCGCGGGTCCGTGTTGACGGTTAATAGTTGTATCAAAGTTCGTTTAGGCTTGCAAGCGGACAAGTCTCCCGTCGTAGTCAAGGGACCCTTCTTCCCTCGAGTGGTGAACCCAAGGTATCGAATCCGTGGAACAATGTGCAACACACAGAATCAATCTAGTAAAGCAAGGTAAGCTATCCTTTGAAGACAAGTTGCATCTAATCTACTAACTCATAAAGGAAACACATCAAATCTAATCTACTAAAGAGGTGGCAAGAAAAAGCAAGAGATAACCGATCTAGAGAGTCTAGATCATGCTTATGATGTAGCTCCAAACAAGATAGATGAAGATAGAAGAGCGAATCTCATTAAAATCATCTTTAAATCGCGGCCTCCCATCCGACTCCGAAAACGCCCGCCTTTCGGAACCCCCATTCTGTCACAACGTATCCCTATTCACGCGGGTAGTCCAGGGCGAGTTCGATAAGAACAAGTTGAAATCACTTGGCCGGTCTGGTATGCACCTCTAGCCACCGCGGCTACAAGAGCACCCTAAGTAATCTATCTTAAGTATAGATCGTAGAAGAAGCAAAACCAAGAAGAAAACAAAATCATTGAGAAGGCACTTGATTGCTAGAAATCGAATTCACTTAAAGACTTCACCATGAATGATTACATGAACAAGATCACCACCGGGATCCTACCTCGATCTTGATCCTTGCTCCGGAGCTCCGACGTGGTCTTCCATGTAAGGTTCCCACGTCGGCTAGGGAAACCCTAGACAACTAGCACGACCCTCATCTCCGATATGGTGTCCCTCAAGCTTCTCGGCTCCTCGGCGGTGGATGACGAATTCCTTTTCTACGTGGCTCTCGGTTAGGGGGCTATAAATAGCCCGAGATGCAACTAGGTCAAAGGGGGGGGGGGGGGGGGGCGGCGGGCCCCGAAATGGGGCCGGGCCGCCGGCCCGGGCCCACTTCGGCCCGGCCCGCGGCCTGCTTCGCCAGGTGTTGCTTCCCGCGTCTTCTAGATCCTCTCCCCTTTTGCATGTGGGCCCTTGTCGTCGGTTTCTCTCCGAATTGGACGAAGCTCCTTGTCTTGCAAGATTCAGCACTTTTCTGGCTAGGTCCTCGGAGTTTGTCATCTTCTCGGTCTTGGTCCTTGGGCTCTTGGAGTCATGTTCACTTGATTGCTTGACTTGTACCGGGCTTCAAGGTCTTGTCATGAGGTGCTTAATGAACTTATCCCGGAAGTCTTGCTTTCAACGTTAAAACCCTGCGTAAACACTTAACTCCAAAACCGACATGCACAAGTGAACTTGTTATACCACGGGGGTTAGTACCAATGGATAAGATATAAAAGTCATGCGAACACCGAAGGTAAACTCATGGCTAGGTTGACGGAATTTCACCGTCAACAGCTCCCAAATGCTTAAACCTTGCTCGTCCTCGAGTAAGCCTTCGATGGATTTCATCGTTGCCCTTCATTGTTTAAACCTTGCACTTGGTCATACATGAGAAAACATAATGCTCTCAAAAGTCCGTTAAAGTTCCATAATGTACTAGCCTTCATCCCTACGGAGGGTAGATATTTAATTTAGATTATCCCACAAGTATTAACATGCTCCCAAAATTCAAATGGATCTCAAAAATTTTGAAATAAGAGCGAGATGAAAAAAGAGCTAAACCAAGTTCACAAATTTAAACAACCTTGCATCTTGCTCATGAACTCTCATCTCATCTTGTCTCTCAAGCCTATTTATTCTACTCCTTTCCCTCTCATAACATATATATATGTGGTAGGCTTTATATGGAGCTTTTTGGGAAAGTTTAGTCCTACCAAGATATTATAAATGAGATGTTGTCAAAACAAGACAAGCTTCTCATGGTCTTACCGAGACTCGTCAAAAAGGATATTGGAAAATAATGTTAAATCAAGGAGGGGAAAGAGAAAAATACATACGCTTGAGATAGGTGGACATGTGCAAATGGCAAAGAGTGATCCCGAGGCACAAAGGAAGTCCTCGTTATCGGATTGCACATGGTTGGAAAATGAGTACGGATCTTTTAAGTCTTGAAGCCTTGAAATTCCTAATGCACTTTAGAGAACCGGGGAGTTCACTTTATTTTTATTTTTTTACACATACTCATATTTTATTCTTTTCTTTTTCTCCTCATACATATACTTTTTCTTTATTTCTCTTTCTCATCAAATGTTTTTATTTGCTCCCCTTTGAACTCTAAAATTGCATTGTACCTACCTCCTCCCCATGCTTAGACGTTTGCTCGTCCTCGGGAAAAGAGTTGATAGAGATAAGGTAGGTACTGGAACTACTTTTCCCTTGGAGAGATACATGAAATCTTCAATAATGACACCATCTTGAGATCTTCCTTGAATTTATGATCCATACTCAACGATAGGTTGTGGTCAAGGAGGTAAACACAAAAGATGATATTTGGTTTTAAGGGTGGATATCCGGCGAGGTTCGTGAAATCTCCGATGTGGGGATACACAATGCACGGATAGAAAGGCTAGCAAAAAGATAGATACACAAAAACAGAATGACCAGCTTCTTAGTCTCGGGCCAGAGAAATCATGGCCTGAAATAACTCACCCAAAAACAAACCTTGTATACTAAGTTTTTGCACTCAAATATTTATATGGCTCTGGATAGGTAGAGCAACACACAAGTGGTATTTATAACAAGGTTAGCATTACTTTTAAGAACAAAAATAAATCATCTTTAATCCATCTAAAACTTGAGAGCACACAGAACACTATGGGTCTTTATTTTTATCATAACCTCCACTAAAGATTAAGCTAGCATTTAGATAATTTCAGATTTGTATTTTAAGAGAGCACTAGCTTAAACATGCATAAAACAGTTACAAAGATAAACAAAGTGGCAATTATAATCATATATCATCATGGCAGAAACTTTGTAACTTTACTAATGGTAAAAACTAGGTGGTGACTTTATTCATGATGAAAATAAAAACAAACACACATGCTGAAAATTAAAGTAAAAACTAAGAATTAAAGTAAAAGCTGAAAATACTACACATACATAGGCACATTCAAGCTGAAAATTAAAGAAAGGGGAAAAAGAAAAGATAACTAAAGCTCCTCCTCTCTCTAATCTTCCGCGAGTGGTTGATATTGAAAGTCTTGGTTGTTGTACCCTTACTCATAATAGGATTGCACCGCTTCTCCTATGGTGCTAAGTGAAGGTGTCGAAGCTCATAAGCGATGTTTGCATTACCTTCACCCACTTGGTTTGCATTGGTTTGGATGGCTGCAATAATTTGCATGTTTCTTGCAGCGTATCATACAATGATGGCCACATTGTTGTGGTTGAGGAAGATGTGCATATGGCTCCGCAAAGGCTACATTGTGCACCGCAAAATTTGGTGGGGGCATGGCTGCACCACTCCCCCATGCTTGCATTGGTACATCACCGTAGTAACTTGGCGGCGCCGGAATTCCTCCAGACGGTGGCACATAATTTTGTTGTGCACCTCCTTCTTGGGGCATAGAAGATCCTTCTCCTTTAATCTTTTATTTTTTCTCCACCGGCACAAGAAGTCCTTCCTCTAATCAATCATCTTCAACAAAAAGTCTTATTCTTTCATCCGATAGGGGCAAATTTACTTTGGCCACTTTGAAGCCTCCTCTCTCATCTTCACTTATATATTTGCTTTCTTCATATATTCAAATCCTAGGGAAGTCCCCGGTAGGAGATGATTCGGGTTCCTTGTAATACCCGGTCTTAAAGAGATAGCCAACATGGAGAGGTAACACCCCGAACCAATATCTCCCGAACTCGATGTTGCTCACAACACCACCGGTTGATCATAGGTGAGTGGGGTCGATTGGCTGCCTGGCAATCAAAGCCGAGTAAAGCCAACTCAACTCTGTGTTGGTTACCTTTGTTTCTCTCATTCTACCCAAAATCCTTTTGCACATCCATGAGTGAAACACTTGGATGATGGGGTTTCGGATAGTATTTCTTCATTGATGGTCTTCTCCCGCGATCATTCTCCAAAAACCTTCCATGTGCCTTCATGCACATCCACTTGTTTCGGGGCTCCCTTTTGAATCAAGATAGGAGACACTCGCCCATGGGTCTACGATACTAGAACATGCAATCGTTTTGAACATGAAAACCAATCTAAACTATCGGGGGTTGCGACCACGGTTTCGCCCTTTCCCTCTTCTCTTTATTGTCTCTATGCGAAGGTATTCATGACTAGACCTATGATGGACACGACGTGTTGAATGGATCCAAGGAAGCATTGAGACCTTACTCCCTTTACAGCATGGTAGCTAACCTTAAGCATTAAAGTGTATTCAACACAAGATGATAGATAGATAATCCAACAAAGTATGATTACATCTCAAGATCGATTGCAACCCATGGATGAAAGGAGATTACCCCATCAAGGTGCTAGACATAGCACCATTGATCAAGGTTACCCTTCCGACGGTGTCTTCCTTCTTCTCCACTTGTGGGCTCCCTCGAAACGGAATGAGAGACTCGGCACTCCTTCATCAAGGATATGTGCCATGGTCAATTTCCTAGGCGAATTCCTTGTGGGTGTTTGCTGACACTCCGTTAGAGAATTGCACCGGTGTCCCGTATGAAAACCCAATATGTGGAGAGCTTGGTCCTCAAAGTCGACGTTCGCTACAAGCCTCTACTCAAGGCGAGCGAGCTTCTTCTCCTCCTCCTCCGTCATGATGACATACCCCTCGGAATACCGTGGAGCGTATGGAGGTGGAGCGGATGATCGTGTTGAGTGGCGAGGTCGGACAGGCGGCTCCTCCATATGTCCTTGAGGTTTGGTGAACCTCATAAACGAGTTTCGTGTAGCCCTCATGCCACCGAGGAGAGGAGTGTGGTTCCTCCTCGGCGGTGCCGTGTCCTCCTCCATATTCTGAGGAGACTCGGAAACCGAGTGCCTCCTCGAAGTCGATGATGGCTTAGACGACGATGATCCCTTCTTCTTCGGTGAAAAGGCTTGTAGTTTTCTTCCATGATTGCAGCACTCTCCCTCACAAATATATATCCGGCGTTTCCAACCGGTAACAAGGTACACAAATATTATTTTGGAGTCTGGACTTTGAGTGGAATTAGGATGTGTTTTGTTGCACAAAACAAACGCGGTGGATGGCTAAGTCTAAGGTGGTTTTGGACTACAAACTAGAGCACACGAACAAAGAGCTGGATGGGAGACTTACCTCTCTCCTCCTCTTGGCTCGGTTCTTCTCTAGCGCACCATGTTGCTTCGTGACCGCGTGCTCCTTCAAACGTTCTCGTCCACTCCTTCGCTTGCATTATTGCTCCTTCCACTTGTTGATATTGCTTTGAGTCACTTCCATACTCTCTTGCCTCACATGCATCCATGATATTCCTACAAAACAAGGCCTTGGCTGCCCCCCCATGCTTGTACTTTGCATGTGGTTTGATAAAATATGTTGGAGGGGCATCCCATGATGTATCACAGTGCATGTATGGTTAAGTTAACTAGATTGCCTCCCTCTAAGCATGTTTTAACGCTGAGCACTCCTCTAATTTCGAAGATTAAAAATAAATTCAGAGCTATGAGAGAGCTCAAGCATAAATTTAGAGAAGGTTTTAAAGCATTAAAAATAAATGTAAGTCGAAAAATATTCCCGACTACTTTTATGTTGGTCTCACCGGTATTGTTTGCCTTCATTAGTTGAGAGCAAGCTTTTCCTGGCTTGATCATGGGGGCAATGGTTTAGGTTCTAATTTTGATTAGATAAGAGAGATTTTGAATAAAATAAAATTAAATGAGGCTTAGAAAAATTCTAACTCTAGAGAAACCAAGGATATGAATTTTTAAACCAACCAAAAATCAAGTTTCTAGGTCCACGCGAGTAATACCATGTGCTGAAATTTAAATAACTTCAAGATACAAGTCGTGGCTCTACTCACGTGTTTTTATCATGTAAAACAAGTCAACCACAACATCATAGAGAGGTTGAAAAATTGAGATAGGTTCTGAATTTTTTTGATTGCGGTTTCTCGAAAAGAAGCAAACAATCACATAGGACGGTTCATGTAAAGGGTTTATGATCAAAACAAAATATTCAACCAAGAATTATGTCTCTAATATTGTTCAACCATTCTAAGTCTAATGTTTTGCGTAGTAAAATTCAAAACTGAATTATAAAAAAGACTCGAAAAACCTGGGATCGGGTTGTTCTCCCGGTAGCTTATTCTTGACTCGACGAAACGGGTTGCCTCCCGCCTAGCACTTCGTTTATAGTCCATGACTAGACTTCTTCACTTGATTACTTCGGATCAACACTCTTTGCGGGCGTTGCAATCTTGGGTACCCACTTCCGCACCATCTTGGGCACGGGCTTATTCTTTGGCTTAGTCATATTTTTGGTCTTCACAGGCTGGCTTTGTCCTTTGGTCTTGACGGATGCAACAACTTCCTTCATGTAGTGGCTCGGTATCTTGAACTCCGGTCCTTCGGTCGTGATCTTCATGGTCTCCTTAGTGTGATCCTCCGTCTCTCCCGAATGAGTTTGAGTAGCCTTCACCGTCTTGGGACCTTGGAGTTGTCTCGGAAATTCTTCTTTGTTACCCATCGGGCGCCCGACATGTTGTCCCACTTGCGTCTCTAACATCTTCATCACGATGAACACTTCACGTATAGAGCTTCCGACCTCCGTCACCTTGTCATCTAAATTCTTCAATATTTTCTCCATAGCCTCGAACTTAGTGACGGCGTCCTTGTTGATCGTAGCTTGCTCGTCCATGAAGTCCTTGAATTGTGTACAAAGAGGAACCAAATCTTGGATGGACGAACTTACATTAAATCGGGGTTACCTTGGACATGGTCGTGCTCCTCACAATCCTCACATGTGGATCTTGCCTTGGCAGCCTTTAGGTGTTGAGCTTCTTTCTCTATCTCCATCTTCTCCATCCTCCTCTTAAGTAAACCGATTTGCCACTCAAGGAATCTGGCTCGTATGTATTCATTGAGACGCTCCAAAGCTCTCGCAATCGTCATGCGGATAGTTGAGACCTTGATCTTGAACGGCCTTCCGGCGTCTTGAAGGTTTATGATAGGTAGATCAACGATGTCCGGGGTGCATAGCTCGATCTTGCGCTCCGGTGGTTGAGGTTGATCTTCCTTTGGACTTGGAGGTGGTGATTCCCTTGGAGATTTTGACGGTCCTTCGACTTTGGGTTTTGGATCTAGGGTTTTGTAAGGAATCAAATGCTCGTTAGCCTAAGAGGGGGAGGGGGTGAATTACGCAACTAAAAACCTTAACCTATGGCTTCACTAATTTTACAGAAAAGTAAACTAGAACATACTATCTAGATGTGCAACTAGGGTTGTTCTAGTGTGAAACTCCTATCCCAAAACAAGGTTTGCAACCTATAGCCAATCCTAGCGTGATACTACTCTAGGAAAGTAAAGGCAAGCCGAGATTGCAATAGAGTAAATGCGGAAACGTAAAGGAGATGAGAGGAAGTAAACTCTTGACACGTGATTTATCCCGTGGTATCGGTAGGCACTAAGCCACCCCTAGTCCACGTTGTTGAAGCACTCACACAAGAGTATTGCTTCCCGGTCACCAAGTCTCTCCCAAGAGCACCACTTGACTCGCCACAAAGGCTAGCCACTTAGGTCACCTTGATGCCGCCTCCACTAAGGAGCTTCTCCACCAAGGAAGGGGGTCTCCACGTCCCCCGCACAAAGTGTCCTTGCCGCTCCACACCAAGCCGGAGGGTCGATGACGATTGCCGATGAGCCACTTAGGCCCCAAGGCTTTCAGCGAACCTTGTACAGCAGGATTCAATCAAGAATCACCTCACAAGGTTGGCACAACCTTGCACTCACTCAGCTCTAAGCTAAGCCTAGCACTAAGCACATACACAAAGCATGCACTAGTCTAAGGATGAGCAATTAAGCACTTGGATGGATTAAATATGATCTTCAATGTGTCTTGAACTCCTCTGCACTTCCACACAATCCAGCAACCTCAATTGGGTGAGTGGAGGGGGTATAAATAGCCCAAGGCATCAAACTAGCCGTTGGCTAAAAGTCGCTGAAAAAGGTACCGTCGGATGATCCGACGCTATGCTTTTCCGGGGCGTCGGTTCATCCGGTGCCCCTCCCACGTCACGTAGCGTTGAGGTTCTCGACACAACCGCTCCGACGCTATGCTCCGACGCTACATCGGATCATCCGGTGCTTGAAGGCCTCGCGTCCAAGTCTCCACCGTTAGCTTCCAACCGACCATCGGATAGACCGACGCTAACCCCCGACAAAGGCGTCGGATCATCCGGTGCTGAAGGCTTCGTCTTGGCGCGTCTCTGTATGAATTCAAACTGAGCGTCGGATAGATCGACGGGGTCCTCACTCAGATCGTCGGATCATCCGGTGCTACTGTCTTCCTTGCCCTTCCTCTGCAACTCGTCCGACGCTACTAAATAATGGACCGTCGGTTCATCCGACGGTACCTAGGGTTTGACCCTGTGCACCGACTCGTCCGACGATTGCACCGACGCTTGTATTTGAGGGACCGTCGGTTCATCTGACGGTGTCTTCTCTTTTACTTTTCTTGCTCGGTTTTGACCCTTTGTTTTGGCATTTTTGCATGTGGTCTTCTTGCATCCTTGGGACCTAGAAATGTCTACAAAGACATGCTCAAACAATATGGTTAGTCCCAATGATCATGTTGTCATGAATCACCAAAATCAAACTCCGAACAAATGGCATATGAGGCCATGTTCTCTACAGGTTTCCAACCCTTTAGCTTGTGTTGCACGTCTCCTTTGCCTGTAAAGTTTTCCTGCATCATCCACAAAAAAGTTTGGGTTTCTTGGAGAGGTAGCCAACCATCTCCGGTTAGGGTTAGCAATAAAACAAAAATCTAAAAAGAAAAGAAAAATTAGGATTAATCAAAACTAGATTAGATTGATTTTTTTTTCTTTTTGAGGATGATCAAACTTAAGAGATGCAAAAGAAAATAAAAAAAACTGAAAGATAAGCGATACTAGATTGGATCTTGGTTGCTTGTTCCCCGACAACGGCGCTAGAAAAAGGGGCTTGTTGACGGTTAATAGTTGTATCAAAGTTCGTTTAGACTTGCAAGCGGACAAGTCTCCCGTCGTAGTCAAGGGACCCTTCTTCCCTCGAGTGGTGAACCCAAGGTATCGAATCCGTGGAACAATGTGCAACGCAAGGAATCAATCTAGTAAAGCAAGGTAAGCTATCCTTTGAAGACAAGTTGCATCTAATCTACTAACTCGTAAAGGAAACACATCTAATCAAATCTACTAAAGAGGTAGCAAGAGAAAGCAAGAGATAACCGATCTAGAGAGTCTAGATCATGCTTATGTTGTAGCTCCAAACAAGATAGATGAAGATAGAAGAGCGAATCTCATTAAAAGCATCTTTAAATCGTGGCCTCCCATCCAACTCCGAAAACGCCTGCCTTTCGGAACCCCCGTTCTGTCACAACGTATCCCTATTCATGCGGGTAGTCTAGGGCGAGTTCGATAAGAACAAGTTCAAATCACTTGGCCGGTCCGGTATGCACCTCGAGCCACCGCGACTACAAGAGCACCCTAAGTAATCTATCTTAAGTATAGATCGTAGAAGAAGTAAAACGAAGAAGAAAACAAAATCATCTAGAAGGCACTTGATCTCTAGAAATCGGATTCACTTAAAGACTTCACCATGAATGATTACATGAACAAGATCACCACTGGGATCCTACCTCGATCTTGATCCTTGCTCCGGAGCTCCGACGTGGTCTTCCATGCAAGGTTCCCACGTCGGCTAGGGAAACCCTAGACAACTAGCACGACCCTCATCTCCGAGATGGTGTCCCTCAAGCTTCTCGGCTCCTCGGCGGTGGATGACGAATTCCTTTTCTGCGTGGCTCTCGGTCAGGGGGCTATAAATAGCCCGAGATGCAACTAGGTCAAAAGGTGGGCCGACTGGGCCCCGAAATGGGTTGGGCCGGCCGGCCTGGGCCCACTTCGGCCCAGTCCGCGGCCTGCTTCGCCCGGTGTTGCTTCCCGCGTCTTCTAGATCCTCTCCCCTTTTGCATGTGGGCCCTTGTCGTTGGTTTCTCTCTGAATTGGACGAAGCTCCTTGTCTTGCAAGATTCAGCACTTTTCTGGCTAGATCCTCAGAGTTTGTCATCTTCTCGGGCTTGGTCCTTGGGCTCTTGGAGTCATGTTCACTTCATTACTTTACTTGTACCGGGCTTCAAGGTCTTGTCATGAGGTGCTTAATGAACTTATCCCGGAAGTCTTGCTTTCAATGTTAAAACCCTGCGTAAACACTTAACTCCAAAACCGACATGCACAAGTGAACTTGTTATACCACGGGGGTTAGTACCAATGGATAAGATATAAAAGTCATGCCAACACCGAAGGTAAACTCATGGCTAGGTTGACGGAATTTCACTGTCAACAGTCCTCTAGCGCGGCCCCACGGAATAGCACCAGCAACCAGGGGGAAGAAAATCTCATCAGCAAGCGTCAGCATCTGCGGGTCCTCCCGGACACACCCATAGATGCTCGGGGGCTACTATCGGGGACAGCCATAAGGGTCCCCTAAACAACCAGGGAAGACCCGCTTAACTTCGTGAAAACAAACGCAAACGAACCTAAAAACACGCGTAAGATAAACCCACGGGCCCACGGCCCACCAGACAGTCGACGTAGCCACCCTCTGGCGGAACTCCGCTTCGCTCGAGGGGCATGGTGCCGCACTGGTAAAACTCCGCCTCGCTCGAGGGCTGGTCGCCCCCTTGGGTGAGGTTCCGCCTCGCTCGGGGGCTGGGCGCGCCCTCGAGTGGGATTCCGCCTCGCTCGGGGGCTGGTCGCCCCCTCGAGCGGGGACCCGTCTCTATCGAGAGCTGAACGCCCCCTCGAGCGAGGTTCTATCTCGCTCGAGGACCTCATGGGCCAAACGCCTCCATACCTGCTCCCCCGGTAGGGGCATTTAATGCACTGACATACGTAGGCGCCCGGGTCAAAGACGAATCCACGCCACGACGCACTTGGGAATCACGCCCCGATACTGTTCCGCTAACTCCCCCGGTGAGGCCATCCCCACCACTGTGCGACGCTGTGTGGCATGGCCGGCGACAGTCCCGTGGCACTGTGCCGCCCACTCTCGTACGGCCAACGCGCCGCACCCTCGAAGGATGACGGCGGAGCCGTCGAAGAGAATATGGACGACTACGCCACGCCCGCACAGGACAATGCCGTGACGTCAGGTCGGTGGGACCGGTCACCTCCGTCGCCATCGGTCCTGTGCGGCCATCCCCACCGTCCCCAACACCATCCCGGGCACTGCATCACCATCCCAACACTGTGGGGGGACGGGGCGATAAGACGCCGCCACGCCAGCTGCTGTGCGCCCCGCGTGAAGGACCAATTAGGCGACCAGAGAGGGGGGGAGTGAATGAGAGCCGATAAAAATTCTTCTCGATGGAGATTGAAACTCCAACAAGATGAACTCGCTCGGTCGGACCCCCAAGATCACACACTCCGCACTTCTACCTTCCGTTTGCCAAAACCACGTAGCCACTGGAGTGCTACTAGTCCTAGGAGCAAACACTACCAACAACCTTAACACACACGCACCCACGACAGCGGAAACAACTCGAAAGCCGGCTGTCCAGAGGGGGGCGGTTAGACCGGGTATGGGGGCGGTTAGACTGCCTCCACCAGGCCACCAAGAACTCCTCCGAAACACCTCTTCCGAGCACCAAAACACACCACAGTTTCACCAACAGAGATCTCTGGTCAGGGCCATGCTAGCTACCAGAAAATCTTGGCGAAAACCTGAACTTCACCTAGGGGCCTAGGGGCGGTTAGACCGGCTACCAGGGGCGGTCTAACCTCCTGTACCAAGCAACGAACTCCAAGCAAGAACTCCTAGCAAACGACATGAGAACGACCCGAAATTTCACCCAGACGCTCCTCTGATCAACGTGAACAAACTCACAGAGGAAAATTCGGTGAAACAGAACTTCGACCTGGAAAGCCCAGGGCGGTTAGACCGCCCCCTCCAGGTGGTTAGACCGCCCCTTCCAGAAAACCTACCCGCGGGTCAAACCTCAACTTCCCAGCGCCCGATCTCCCGAATCACTCCACGGATTGCAGAGAAACTTCGGGAATAGCTGGGTTACCTCCTGGGCAACCTCTACCTCAAAGGAATCGACCCGAATCGCTCACAATCAAGAGAAATCAAAGAAATCGCCTCTCTAGGTCAAGAACTCGCCCAACTCGAAAAACCACCAAATCGAGTCCGATTCAAGAGAGATTTGGAGCAAAGTCACCAGCCAAAGAGGCACAAGATCCTCATACATGACACCCACCAAAAACCCCATGAAATCATCCTCAAAACTCCGCCAACAAAGAGCTCCAAAAATCACCACAAAGAAGGACAGGAAAAACACTTCACCACATTGAGGAACAACGCCGAACCATCTATACATACTATGAAGGTTCGTACAAGGTCTAGCGTGCCACTCAAACATCCATCCCTCTCTCTTGATCTCACATGAAGCTCTCAAGCTAGTCCTAGAAAAAAACTAGAAGAAAATGAGAACGAAAATGGAAAAACAAATAAGCTAGGGTTCCAAGAGTTGGCTGCCATCCATCCCCTCAAGGAGTATATATGGAGGCACCCAAAAGACTAAACTACCCTTACTTAATAACTAGGGATACAAGCCCCTCAAGGGCGAATTTGGAAGTCTTCAGATTTTCTTCATCGGACGGATGCCCGGCGACCGCAACCTGCTTAGCCTCGATGCAAGCCTTGCGATCCCGACGCGTGTCCTCCGCTTCGAAGCATCTCGGCGCCAGCGACCAGGGCGGTCAGACCGCCCCCCTAGGGCGGTTAGACTGGCCCCGACGATCTGACCGGCCCAGGCGGTCTGGCCGCCCCTCCTAGGCGGTTGAACCGGCCTGGGTGGCCGCACCTCCTCGTCGAGTCTTTGGCCTCGGTTTTGTGGCTCAACCGAGTAACCAAGTGGTTTTCTGGTGAACCATTGCAAACCCCGCGAACTCGGTGTAGCCTCCGCCAATCTCCACTCATGACTTGGCTCCCACGTAGTTCCGGCTCGACCTTGGTTTTGAGGCTCTACCAAGAAACCGTCCACGACTTCATCTTGCTGTTCATGCCACCATGCGGCCCGCACTTGACCCCGCTGGCCACCGGGTCCCTCGAACGAAGCCTACTTGTCTTCTCCACACCTGGAGGCCTCACCGGCGATGATCTTTCGCACTTGTTCTTCACCTGCACCAACACGAGTCAAGCCGCAACCTGCACCTGCAATACTTAGCCAAGAATCAGTCCACACAACATTGTCAATCACTCATCACACAAGGAATCGACCATCCACCGGTCCTCAAACCACACATGATCCTCAATCTCCCCCTTGATGAGTGCATTGACAACACACATGATTTGTAACCAAAAAGAAAAAGAAAATAAAAGAAACTACTAAAAGAAAAAACTCCAACAAGTGATCGAAAGACAAAGAAAGGCAAAGAGCAAGATCACTTGAAGAAGAACAAGTCTCGGACCCCTTAGGTAAGGGCAACGGCTCGACACATCCGAGACAAAACATGCTCAAGCAAAGAGCAAAACCACTAAAAGCACACAAGGCCACGAGCCAAAAAACTCACACAAAAGCTCCCCCGCACATATGCAAACTCCCCCTGAACCAATGCATGCAAGAAGGTCACTTGGAAATGCATGACAAAGAGCAAACCAAGCTCACACTGCATAGGGCGATTAAACCGCTTGCACAGGCTGGTTAAACCACCCCTGGTCATGTGACTGCCCCCAGGGAGGTTAGACCGCCCCATGTGACCGCCCTGCAAAAACTTCTCTGAAAATTGCCGAACCGCTTTGGACACCTTCCATTAGCTCCCAGGTGCCCAAATCATGCACAAACTTCTCCCCCTTGTTGACAATGCATGAATCATGGCAAAATGCGAAAAGTTTCAACATATAGCTTCTCAAATCATAAGACCATCACAAACACCCACAAGCACCTCATGTCATGTCAAAGCCACCGAGCCATGTGCCTACTTCTATATATGAGACTTCTCATTGGCAGGCATCATGCAACGGTTTAGCACCCAAAGCAAATTAAATTCAGCACATATGACATGGGAGCACATTTTCCAAGCATTTTACACTTCATTTTCAGATTCATATTTGGTACATGAAATGTCTTTGCGACAAAAAGGAACTTATGCCCCTCCACAAGTTAAGGCAAGAGGGCTAAACATTCATGATGGCAAATGAACATTTGGCCCCATATGATCAATAAACTAGCTATCCAACCACAAATTAAGCATAACCAAGCCACTAAAACATGTCAAGATCATATAAAGGCATTTACACATGAGAGAGCATATATGTGACATTTTTCAAAAAACATAGCCATCGACCATGGATATAAATCAAGATCATCAAGAGCTAAGCCAAACTAACCATAGCATACCAAACTAGCTCACACGATCATATATAGCCCATCATGGTTAACAATGTATATAGGAGATGCTTTACCTAACAAATGCATATGATACAAATGCATGCAACCTAAGATTCAAAGATGCCTATACATCATGTTACATATGCTATGCCAAATGCAGGAAATGCATAAAAGAAAGCTACACATGTGCTACAAAGGAGCTCCCACATACCCAACTCAAGAAATCAAACACACACCAAGCTCCCCCCGCAAACGAGTGAAAGTTGCTTGATCTAGGGGTTTGGTGAAAATATCGGCTAGTTGGTCATGTGTGGGTACATGGATCAAAGCTATCTTCCCTTTCTCAACATTGCCTCTCAGAAAATGATACATCACTTCTATGTGCTTGGTTTTGGAATGGAGCACTGGGTTCTTTGCAATGCTTATGGCACTGGTGCTATCACATTGAAGTGGGACATGGGTATACTCCTCACCAAAGTCACTCATGGTGTATGTAATCCAAAGGAGCTGAGAGCAACAACTAGCAGCGGCAACGTACTCTGCCTCCGTAGTGGATTGAGCAACACTTGATTGTTTGCGGGAAGACCAAGACACCAAAGAAGATCCCAAAAACTGGCAAGTCCCAGAAGTGGTCTTCCTATTCAACCGACACCCGGCAAAATCCGCGTCTGAAAAACCATGAAGTGCCAAAGAAGAGGACGCGGAGTACCAAAGGCCGAAGTCGGGAGTGTGACGCAAGTACCTGAAAATTCGCTTCACCGCTTGCTGATGCGAATTCCTCGGAGACGCTTGAAAATGAGCGCACAGACATACCGAGAACTGGATGTCCGGCCTCGTCGCCGTCAAGTAGAGGAGTGACCCGATCATGCTTCGGTACTCCTTCTTGTCCACGTGTTCACCTTCCTCGTCCACATCAAGAGTCGTAGTCGTACTCATCAGCGTCGTCATAGCCTTGGAATCCTCCATCTTGAACTTCCGCACAATGTCCTTGGTGTACTTAGCTTGGTGCACAAATGTTCCTTCCTTTGATTGCTTGATTTGTAGCCAGAGGAAGAACTGCAACTCGCCCATCATGCTCATCTCAAATTTTCTGCTCATATCCTCTGCAAACCTTGCAACAAGAGAATTAGACGAGACACCAAAGACAATATCATCCACGTACACCTGCACAATCAGGATATCTCCGTCCCGCCTCGCAAAAACAAGGTCTGATCGACCTTCCCCATCTCAAAACCTCTCTCAAACAAGAACCCCCTCAACCTACCATACCAAGCTCTAGGCGCCTGCTTCAACCCATACAGTGCCTTCCTCAACTTGTACACCCGGTGGGGGTACTTCTCACGCTCAAACCCCGGTGGTTGCCTCACATACACTTCTTCCTCCAACACTCCATTCAGGAAAGCACTCTTCACATCCATTTGGTGCAACTTGAACCCTTTAGCCACGAAAAAGGCTAGAAGGATCCTTATTGCCTCCAAACGGGCTACGGGAGCAAAGGTCTCCTCGTAGTCGATCCCCTCCTTCTGACTGAACCCCTAAGCAACAAGTCTAGACTTGTTTCTCACCACTTCACCTTTCTCTCCCTCTTTATTCTTCCACACCCACTTTGTACCAATCGGCTTACACCCTGGGGGAGGGTCAACCAACTCCCAAACCTGATTCCTCTCAAAGTTATCCAACTCCTCATGCATCGAATTAACCCAATTGTGATCAGATAGTGCGTGCCCAATGTCTTTGGGATCAAAAGTAGCAACAAATGCAGTATGAGTGAAATGAGAATTGTTTCGAACCCTCGACCGTGTAGTGCGTTCATTCAAGCCGCCGATGATCCTTGAAGCTGGGTGATCCACTTGTACTCACCGGGGAGGTTCTCACCTCGATGCTACCTCCCCCTCAACTGTATCTTCTCCTCGATCTTGATTTGTCGTTGTAGGTGTAGGAGAGGGCCCGTCCACCACCGTAGTCGAAGTAGTGGGTACATGTTCAGCCAGGGGCACCACACCGCCATCTTCATCATCTCCATGTTCATGCTCCTCCTGAAAGATCTCCTCGCCAAGCTCATCATCACCTGCACACTCAAAAACAAGCTGACTACGTGGCTGTGTCTCATCGAAGGTTACCTCGCAAGTCTCCACGATTTGGTTAGTTCCAAGATTGAGCACGCGATATGCTCTAGAATGAGATGCATAACCAATGAAAATACCATCGACAGACCTAGCCTCAAAGTTATCCAACTTCTTCCCTTTCTTCAGAATAATGCATTTGCAACCAAAGACATGGAAGTGACTTGCCTTGGGTGTGCGACCGTGCATCAGCTCATAGCAGGTTTTCTTCTTATGCACTCTGAGGTAGATCCTGTTCAACACATAGCACGAGGTATTCACTACCTCAGCCCAGTACCTACTCGGAGTCCTATGCTCATCAAGCATCATCCGAGCCTGTTGGTGTTTTAGATCGGCAAACCTACCAAGGGGGTACCCGAGGTAGTAGATTGTGCAGTGAGGATCGTGATAGGGAGACCGAGAACTCGAAGGTATGCGCAAGACACGGGACACAAGATTTATACAGGTTCGGGTTGCCAAGGTGGCGAACCCTACATCCTGTTTGGGGGATCAAGTATGGCGCCCTGCGCTTGGTGTTGGGTTGTTCAGGTGCCCGGCTAGGTACCCGGCCCTCCTTTATATAGTCCAGGGGGTGGGTTCCTAGTCGGTTACAAGGCAGGAGTCCTATTAGGATTATACGGAATGAGTCCTAGTAGGATTATAGGGGAATTCTAGTAGGAGTCCGTCTTCATCCTTCCTTGCATGAGTACCCGGGGAGTATGCCCGACAAGCCCCCGAGCACATTGTAGTCGAGTGTAGTAGTTCGAGTAGTCTTGAAGCCTCTTCGAGTAGTTTTTGAGCGTCCTCGAGTACTGCTTGGAGAAGTCTTCAATAGTACTTGAACTCGCCACGAGGCCGGAAGGCGGTCCGACTCACTTTGTCTTGAAGTCGAGATTATGTGGAAGTGCGATTGCAAAATCACACTCCATATGGAGTAGCCCCCGAGCCTTAGGTTGAGTTGCAGACTCTAGCTGAGGGTCAATCTTGATTCCGAATCTTGTCTTGAAAAAATTGAATGATGGGTGTAGCATAGTAGCCCCTGAGCCTTGAAATGATTAGGTAATCAATCCAAGGGTCTTCAGTGTTCGCGAAAGCCATCATCCGAGTACTCTTGCAGCGTGTAGCCCTCGAGATAAGAGAGCCATATGAGCCACGTCGAGTAGTTGTTGGTACAGAGCCCCCGAGCTTGAGAGCGAGCGAAGCATGCTGAAATTATCCTTGAGTAGTATGTTGAGTGCAGCCCCCGAGCTGGAGAGATTCCGAGTAGTAGTTTGTCGTCGAGCCGTGGAGCATGAGAAGTAGTTGTGCCGTTAGAGCGGACTTTAAATGCGACCGAAGTCGACTTTAGATTCCGGCAGAGCGGACTTTAAAACGCGACTTGAAAACCGAAGTCGACTTTGTGCCGCGCGGAGCGGACTTTGAGATGCGACTTAAAAACCGAAGTCGACTTTGTGCCGCGTGGAGCGGACTTTGAGATGCGACTTAAAAACCGAAGTCGACTTTAGTTGCCGCACAGAGAAGATTTTGATATGCGACTTTAGAAGTCGACTTTAGGATGCCGCGCGGAGCGGACTTTGAGATGCGACTACAATAGTCGACTTTGTGCCACGCGGGGTGGACATAAGATGCAAAAAACGAAAAGCACTTTCCGGAAAGACAAAGGGAATGAAAAATCAGAGAAAACGAGTAGTTTTGCTGCCGGAGCAGGCTTAAGATTGCGACTGAAGTTGGCTTGTGCCACCGGAGTGAGCTTGGATGCGACCGTTAGCATCGACTTGTGCCACCGGAGTGGGCTTGGGTGCGACCGTTAGCGTCGACTTGTGCCACCGGAGTGGGCTTGAGTACCTGAGCCATGGATTTCAGACCCAAAGTACGATTGCCGCCAGAGTGGGCTTGAAGGTGCGACCAGAGTCGACTTGTGTACCTAGTCCATGGATTTCAGACCCAAGGTACAGAGTGTGAAGACCACGTGTAGCTAGGTTCCATCGTCGCCAGGACCCGAGGGCCACTTACAGCTAGGTCCCATCAAAGCTTACAGACGTAGGATGCCACCGAAGCAGGTGAAGATGCGACCGGAGTCGACTTTAAGTTGCCGCACGGAGCGGACTTTAGAATGCGACTTTAGAAGTCGACTTTAGATTGCCGCGCGTAGCGGACTTTAGAAGCTGCCTCCTAGGGATAGCCCCCGAGTTGATGAAGTAGACTCGTGGTGACTTGATTGATATACCCCAAGAGTAGTCAGCAGAGTGTAGCTCCCGTGAAAACACGCCGAGAAGCGTACACAAATGGGTAGTCGGCAAGTAGTCCTACATGATGAGGAGAACAAGACAAGAAAAGGAAACAATAATCGTTTAAATAAATGACTTAGCTGTTGCTGCCTGGGCAGACTATTGATGAAGCCATGGCGGTCGGCGATGGAGCCGCGACGGTTGTTGCTGAAGTTCACTAGTCAGAGTTGATTCCGACTAGTTGTTGGGGGCGTGACTGCCGTTCTCGACTAGTTTGGAAAACTAGTCGAGATGAATGGTCGACACGATGCGACCAAGACGTCATGGCGATGTGCGACGTAGTTGATGTACAGCCAGTGTTGCCGCGAGACAAGTAGTCGAGACGCACAGTGTGGCTGAAGTAGAGCCAGTGTGGCCGCAAGACGAAGTTGCGGCGCAAGGAGTAGTCGATGACGAGCCGTGTGACAAGCCGCGCAACGTGCCGAGGCACCCGGACGCGCGGTGTAGGCGAAATAGTCGACGGGGAGCGGCGAGATGAGCCGCGCGACGTGCCGAGGCACCCGGACGCGCGGTGGAGGCGAAGTAGTCGACGAAGAGCCTACGTGAGGTGGAGTAGTCGACGACGAGTGGCGCGACGAGCCGCGTGACGAGCCGCGCGACGTGCCGAGGCACCCGGACGCGCGGTGGAGGCGAAGTAGTCGATGACGAGCCTCGCGCGAGGCGAGTAGTAGACGACGAGCGGCACGACGAGCCGCGTGACGAGCCGCGCGACGTGCCGAGGCACCCGGACGCACGGCGAAGGCGAAGTAGTCGACGACGAGCCTGCGCGAGGTGGAGTAGTCGACGACGAGTGGTGCGACGAGCTGCGTGACGAGCCGCGTGACGTGGTGAGGCACCCGGACGCGTGGCAGAGGCGAAGTAGTTGACGACGAGCCTGCGCGAGTGTTGACGGTGTATTTTGGTACACCTAGAATGTTCATTACACTTTGGTTTGGATTTGATTATGGAACTAACCCGCCACTAGGCACACTAATCATATAACAAGTTCATCTATGTGCATGCATTTGGAAGTGTTGTGTTTATGTAGGAAAACATGGACATAAAGGACGGATTCGCAACAAGTTCAAAGGAGCATTTACGGAGTCTTGTTCGTGTTCATGAGCTTGATGAAATCACTTCCAATGGTGGCAAGGACCGAAGTGCTACGAGGAACACCCCCGGGGATTGAAGCGTAAAAGACCGAACTTCATGCGAAGAGAACCTCCATCTTGGGCGCGAGGATAACATCGTCAAAATCATGCAAGTGGAGGGGGCAAAGTACATAAATGCATAAGGACCCACGGAGCGAAAGGGGCGACCGAACCGGGCCGAGGTGGGCCCGGGCCGGTCGGCCCAGGCCGGCCGGCCCAGCCCACTCCGGTGGCCGGTTCGGTCCCGTTTTCCTTGCACCCGAAGGATCTTGAACCCTAAAAGCCTGGGCGCCGCCATTCGACAGGGTGGAGAGCTATTCGCACCAGGAGGCCATCCACAAGCTAGAGAGAGAGGAGGAGGATCTCCGGAGGGAGATCAACCACCTCGAAGGAAGCACCCTCTCGTGGAGAAGAAGGAAGACACCGTCGGAAGGGAAACCATGATCAACGGTGCCATGATCAGCACCTTGATGGGGTAATCTTCTTATTCGTCCATGGGTTGTAATCGATCTTGAGATGTAATCGCACTTTATTGGATTATCTATCTATCATCTTGTGTTGAATATACTTTAATGCTTAAGGTTAGCTACCATGCCGTAAAGGGAGTAGAGCTCCAATGCTTCCTTGGATCCATTCAATACGCCGTGTCCATCATAGGTCTAGTCATGAATACCTTCGCGTAGTGACAGTACGAGAGGAGGGAAAGGGCAAAACCGTGGTCACAACCCCCGATAGATTCGATTGGTTTTCATGTCTTTAAGCGATTGCATGCTCTAGTATCGTAGACCCGTGGGCGAGTGTCTTCTACCTTGATCGTTTATCATTCAATCTAGTGCAATTTAGTTGTTTTCTAGTATAATAATAGTTAGGGTTTTAGTAGCTAGTGTGTCGTTGTAGATCGAACGCTTGTAATCCCCTTGCTCCGCGGATTGACAAGAACCTTGGGAATCCCGTGGTGAAAAAGGTGTGGGGTCCGTACGCTTGCGGATCGTAGAGGGATACGTCTTTTATCCGTCAACAGCGAGGCGGAGTAGTCGACGACGAGCGGCGCGACGAGCCGCGCGATGTGCCGAGGCACCGGGACGCACGGCGGAGGCGAAGTAGTCGACGACGAGCTCGCGCGAGGCGGAGTAGTCGACGACGAGCGGGGCCGCGACGAGCCGCGTGACGGGCCGCGCGACGTGCCGAGGCACCCGGACGCGCGGTGGAGGCGAAGTAGTCGACGACGAGCCCGCGCGAGACGGAGTAGTCGACGACGAGCGGCGCGACAAGCCGCGTGACGAGCCGCGCGACGTGCCGAGGCACCCGGACGCGCAGCGTAGTTGATGTAGAGCCGCTGCAGTCGAGAGATGAGTAGTCGCGGCGCATGGCAGGGTTGAGGTAGAGCTCGTGCGACCGGGTGACTAGTAGTCGCGGCGCACGGCAAGGTTGATGTAGAGCCCGTGCGGCCGGATGACGAGTAGTTGCGGAGTACGATGTAGTTGTACTCGAGTAGTTAGAGTAGTTTTACGCGGGTTGGCGCAGTCCATTGTTGAGGTCATTGTACTCGCGTACATATTGCCGTGTGCGGCAAGTGAAAATCTTCAAATCTTGGGTAGCCTCTGTGTATGTGTAGCAAGTAACTATCCAACTTGATTTTGCACTTCTGGTCGGTGTAGAAGCTAACAACCGTAATGCTTTTGTGTTGCTATTGATGTTTATTCTATTGCGGACTTGGACTGTGGTTCGATGCAGGGTTGGGGTCGAACCCAATATCGAACTCCGCATGGGACCCGAGGTCGTTGTTGCAGATCCTAACGTGCCTCAGTCTGCGTGTAGCTGATTTAGGATCGGACTGAAACTCTGATTGTGCCTGCTGTCTGGTTGTTCTGATCTCAGACACGACGACTTCTGCAGGCGTATGGACATGAGCGAAGAAATTGATCCCGTATTGATTGGAACTCAGCGACCTGCTTCGACGCGGAACTCGACGAGTTGGTTTGGAGTAGAATGATTTTGCTGATGAAAGTCCTTCAAATTCGCCCGGTGGTGATGATCACCCCTACCTAGCGTGCCAGCTGTCGGTGTTTTAGACCGGCAAACCTACCAAGGGGGTACCCGAGGTAGTAGATTGTGCGGTGAGGATCGTGATCGGGAGACTGAGAACTCGAAGGTATGCGCAAGACACGAGACACAAGATTTATACAGGTTCGGGTTGCCAAGGTGGCGAACCCTACGTCCTGTTTGGGGGATCAAGTATGGCGCCCTGCGCTTAATGTTGGGTTGTTCAGGTGCCCGGCTAGGTACCCGGCCCTCCTTTATATAGTCCAGGGGGTGGGTTCCTAGTCGGTTACAAGGTAGGAGTCCTAGTAGGATCAAGTCCTAGTAGGATTACAGGGGAATTCTAGTAGGAGTCCGTCTTCATCCTTCCTTGCATGAGTACCCGGGGACTATGCCCGACAGAGCCATCTCACACAAGGTCCTGTTCTTCCTTTCCACAACACCATTCTGGGGAGGCGTATACGGACTCGAAAACTGGTGTTCAAGACCCAAGTCATGGCAAAAGGTTTCAAAACGAGAGTTTCTGAATTCCGAGCCATTGTCACTGCGGATTGCTCGTATGGCATCTCCGTGCCTCTCGTTCCTCAACCTCAAGACTAGATCTCGAACAAAACCAAACGTCTCCCCCTTATCCTCGAGAAAGAACACCCACACATACCGAGATTAGTCGTCCACCACAACGAGGACATACCACTTCCCACCCGCAGATCGCACACGAGCTGGACCAACAAGGTCCATATGGAGCAGCTCGCATGGACGCTCAGTCATCAAATCGGTGAGAGGCGGGTGAGAAGAGGCTACCATCTTGGCATGCCTACAAGGGGCACAAACCAACTCTTTCTCAAGCCTCAACCGTGGCAATCCTCGGACCAAATTGAGTTTACTCAAGCGAGACAAAAGGTCAAAGCTCAAGTGACCCAACTTCCTATGCCACTTTCAGGACCATGTGTGGTTCGAGGACCAGTGGATGGTCGCTTCCTTGTGTGATGAGTGATTGACAACGTTGTGTGGACTGATTCTTGGGTAAGTATTGCAGGTGCAGGTTGCGGCTTGACCGGGTGTTGGTGCGGGTGAAGAACAAGCGCGAAAGGTCGTCACCGGTGAGGCCTCCCGGTGTGGAGAAGACAAGTAGGCTTCGTTCGAGGGACCCGGTGGCCAACGGGGGTCAAGTGCGGGCCGCATGGTGGCATGAACAACAAGATGAAGTCGTGGACGGTTTCTTGGTTGAGCCTCAAAACCAAGGTCGAGCCGGGACTACGTGGGAGCCGAGCCATGAGTGGAGATTGGCGGAGGCTACACCGAGTTCGCGGGTTTCCGGTGGTTCACCAGAAAACCACTGGGTTCCTTGGTTGATCGACAAAGCCAAGACCGAAGAACCGAAGACGGTCTTTGCCGCAAGCGGTGCGGACCGGCTCGACCGGTGGGTCCGACCGGCCTCCGACCGGTGGGTACCGGTCGATCGGTGAGGAGCACCGGTCCGGCGGTGTGCGACAACGCAGTCCAGAATCTTCGAAGCGAAGGACACGCGTCGGGATCGCAATGCTTGCGTCGAGGCTAAGCAGGTTGCGGTCGCGCGGGCATCCATCTGATGGAGAAAGCTTGAAGACTTCCAAAACCGCCCTAGAGGTGCTTGTATCCGTAGTTCGTAGGATAGGGTATTTTAGACTTTTGGTTGCCTCCATATAACCCAAGTGGTGAGAGGATGGCAGCCAACTCTCTTGGAACCCTAGTTCATTTGCTTTCCTATTTTCCCTTCCTATTTTCTTAGGATTTCCATAGGACTAGCTTGAGAGCTTCATGGTGAGATCTTGTGAGAGGGTTGGATGATCGGGAGGCAAGCTAGACCTTGTATGAACCTCTGTGACATGTATAGATGATTCGGTGTGGTTCCTCAAGGCCTTGTTGTGTTGTTCCCGGTTGTTCTTGGTGGTGATTTTCGGAGCCCTTTCTTGGTGTTTTTCTTGGGTTGTTTTCGAGACCTTTCTCTTGGGGATTTGATGGGGGAAATTTGTGGGAACCCTTCGTGGTTCTTTGGGTTGTGATTCCCCTCCCAAATCCGTGAGTAAAGGGGCTCGATTTTGGGGTTTTCCGAGTTCTAGGGTTAGAGGTGCTCTTGGCGGGATTTCTTCGATTCCTCCTTTTTGGACAAGTTTTGGTGGGATTAAACTTGGCTATGGACTCCTCATGAGGTGTTCCTATTATCCCCAAAGTCTTGTTCAAGTCCGTGGAGCGATTCGGGAGATCGAGTTTTGGATTTGGGGGAGTTGACCCGCGGGTGTTGTTCATCCCGAGCTGCCCAGGCTACACCGGTCCGACCGGTGCTCTTCACCGGTCTGACTGGTGCAACCTTCGGTGGGTTTTTGCTCGGTTGAACGTCTGGGTGTGTTCGCTGTTGTCCTGTGTTGCTGCTGTTTCGAGTTTGGGTCAGTTTGGAGGTCGGTAGGCCTGTTTTGGTGATTTGGGGGGTTTCAGGCTTGGACCGGTCTGACCGGTGTGTCTCATCGGCCTGACCGGGGTGAAGCCACTTGGTGGAAGTCGTCAACCCTCACCAGCAGGGACCGGTGTGACCGGTGGTGCTCACCGGTCTGACCGGTGTTGGTTTGTAGACTCGAGGTTTGGTGTTCCGCTGCGTTCTCGGGTCGGAAGGTTGTGTGTTGGTTCCTAGGTCCAATGTCACTCCAGTGGCTATGTGGGCTTGGCCAATTTGGGTAGTGAGTCAGAGACGTGTGTTGGAAGTCGTGTTCATCTTGTTGGAGTTTCCATCTCCTTTGAGAAGATTTTTTATCGGCTCCCATTCACCCCCCTCTCTGGTTCGCCGTATCGGTCCTTCAAGTGGTATCAGAGCCGGTTTGGGTCTTTATTGATTCTAACCAGTCTAAGATCCAAGGATGGCGTATCAGGAACAGGGTTCGGATCGTCCACACTTCGATAGCAAGAACTACCAGATGTGGAGTAAGCGGATGGGTGCGTTCCTCCGCGGAAAGGGTCAGATCCTTTGGGATGTCACGGTGGACACAGGCTATGTCTAGCCGATGGACTTCCTCGCTCCAGGATCGAGGGACAGATTCGACGCCAACAATAAGGCGGTCGACTACTTGTTTCGTGCTTTGTGTCAGCCTGAGTTCGATCGGGTGCACACTGAGCACTTGGCTTGTAGAATTTGGACGGTGCTGAAGGAGGCTCATGTTGGGAATGCCCAAGTTCAGGCACGGATGTATGCGACCTTCTGGAGAGAGTTAGAGAACTTCACTCATCTCCCCGGTGAGTCCATCGATGCCTTGTTTCAGAGGTTCACGGTGGTTGTGAACAACATGAGGGCCAATGTGGACGTGCTCCCGTATGATGATCATGATAGAGCGGTTAAGCTTTTACACTCTTTGGATCGTACGATTTGGGGCGGAAAGTTCGAGGCCATTGTGGAGTCAGAGAAGTATGACACTCTGACGGTGAACGAGCTGCTCTCGAAGCTCAAGTCGGCTGAGGTGGATAGGGGCATGACTGCCAAGCTCGAGGGTCCGACTGATTCCCATAGTCTTGGCCTCGTTGGTGGTTCGAAAGGAAAGACTAACACTAATCCATCCACCAGGATGTTCTCTTTGTCCTCTTTGATGTCTATGCCAGATGAGGAGTTTGATGTGCTAGAAGAGGACGAGCTGGCGCTGCTGACGAGGAGGTTCGAGAGGTTGCACGAGAACCGGGTGAACATGAGGAGGAACACGAGGACATGTTTCCAGTGCGGCAAGCCGGGACACTTCGTCGCCGACTACCCGGAGAAAGTCGAGAACAAGGACGACTACAAGCACAAGTCAAGGATGGATGGCAAGCACCGGTCGAGGCGCGACCACAAGAGCAAGCACAAGAACAAGTACAAGGACAAGCGACGATCGAGGAAGAAGGAGAGCCGAGGCAAGGCCCGAGCAATGGTGGGAGCGAGCGATGTCGACTCCAGTTCCGCGTACTCCACCTCGAGCTCGAGCAGCAGTGAAGACAAAGGTGATCATCGCAAGAGCAAGAAGTCGTCCAAGAACCTGAGCGGGCCGAGCTGCTTCGCGAGAGACGGCTTCTACACCATGGCACTGAGCTCCGGCAGCAAGAAGAGCACACAGAGCGACTCGGACTCTGATTCCGACGACGAGGTGCATGATGAACTTCCCTTCTTGCACCACGAGAATGAGAGGCTTGGCTCTCTGCTTGATAACCGTGATGACATGCTTAGAGAGGCCAAGAAAATGAGGAAAGATCTTAGGGCTTCACTCGAGGATGCTAGGACTAGAGTGGCTGAGCTAGAAACACAGGTTCTTGATAGCAAGCTTGAGATTGATTCCCTTAAGGCTAGTCCTGTTGTTTCGGATGAGGTTGATTGTGTTGATTGCTCCATCTTTCTTGCTGATCTTGCTTTGTTTAAGGAGAAGCATGCCTCCAAGTGTGAGGAACTAGATGTGCTTAGGGTTGAAGTGGCTGAGCTTAAATCTAGACCTACTTTGCTAGGTGCTTGCACTTCTTGCCCTGTTTTGCATGCTAAGATTGATGAGATGCATGCTTACACTAGTTCTCTTGAGGCTAAGCTGAAAGAACTCATGCCTACATCATGCTCTACCTGTGAAATGCATGCTTTGAAGAATTTGGAACTTGCGCATTATGTTGATCGTTTGCAGGATGAGAATGATGAGCTGAGAAAGTTGATGGGTTGGTTGTCTGGTCATGAGCCTCAGTTGAGGATGATGATCGAGGCATTTAAGAGGCAGGATGGTGAGGGACTTGGGGCAAACAAGGTTGGTGAGGGAAGTGGAGAGAATATCCCAGAGCCACCAAAAACCCGCCACAAAAATGATTTCCCCCAAAAACCTAACCATCTTAGGAACCGACTAGACACAACCCCAGCTCCACCCGTGTTTCCTACACCCACAAATGATCTCCAAAAGCCTATCAAGTTTGTGAGCATTTCGGGGAAAGTGTTCTATGGGAAGGAAGGTGAGAAGGCTAGTGAAGGGAAACCGGTGGAGGAGTTGAGTGGAGAGAAACCAAGTGAGCAGCCACAGCCCAAGCCTAAGCCTAAGCTTGTGAGGTTCCATTGTGGCTATTGTGGGAGAGATGGCCATAAGGATGAGTTTTGCTTCAAGAGGAAGCGAGAGGAGAGAATGGCAAAGGAGTGGGCTAACAAGGACAAGTACCACCCTTCCGATGGTGTACTTGAGCCTCGTGTGCAGATGCCCAGGGCCAAGGTGAGTGTGAGGACAGTTCGGGCTTGGGGAGAGCGGAAGGTTGTTGAAGGTGCTGCTGCCCAGGCTACACCGGTCAGACCGGTGTGGGGCACCGGTCGACCGGTGCGGGCACGGACGGGTAGCGGTTGTGTTTCGGGCTCGTACAGGTGCGAGGGTTGTTTCTGGAGGTCGTGGTTCTGGTGGTTGGGCTGGAGAGTTTGCAGGTGGTCAGGTTGCTAGGCATTCTTCCCCTCGAGTTCACTACGGGGATGGGAGGAGTCGTAGCTTTGAGAAGGAGAGGAGGGACGGTCCACGAGCTCTCTTTCATGGTTTTGGTCCTCCTCCAGGCAGAGAGGGGTGGTTCCCTCAGGGTGGTTACCGTGGTGGTGTTCGTGGAGGTAGCTTTGGTAGGAGAGATGTTTTGGTTTGTGCTAACCCCACTTTCGAGCAAATGGCTCGGCACTGGTTTTACTCTTTTGGTACTAACCCCAGTGCTGAGTCGTTTGTTCGCTCACGTGCTCATTTTTGAATTTCAGGTGGGAGACTTGAAGAACATTTGGTTGATTGACTCCGGTTGCTCGAGGCATATGACCGGAGACAGGGGGTGGTTCTCAAGTCTCGTCCCGGTGGTGACAAGGAGGTACATCACTTTTGGGGACAATGGGCGTGGGCGTGTGCTTTCAAAAGGTGAGATCAAAGTGAGTGGTAAGATCACTCTCAGGCGTGTTGCTCTTGTTCAATCACTGGGATACAATTTGCTTTCTGTGTCCCAGCTGTTGGATGAGGGTTCTGAGGTGTTGTTTCGGCCTGGTGGTTCTCGGATTTTGGACTCTCGAGGGGACCTTGTCTGTATGGTCGTTCCGAGGGTCGGGTGTTTCGTCTTGATTTTTCTCGGTCTTCGGGTGTGGAGCGTTGTTTCTTGGGCGGTTCTTCGAGTGAGTTGTGGAAGTGGCATAGGAAGTTGGGTCACTTGAGCTTTGACCTTTTGTCTCGCTTGAGTAAACTCAATTTGGTCCGAGGATTGCCACGGTTGAGGCTTGAGAAAGAGTTGGTTTGTGCCTTGTGTAGGCATGCCAAGATGGTAGCCTCTTCTCACCCGCCTCTCACCGATGTGATGAGCGAGCGTCCATGCGAGCTGCTCCATATGGACCTTGTTGGCCCAGCTCGTGTGCGATCTGCGGGTGGGAAGTGGTATGTCCTTGTTGTGGTGGACGACTACTCTCGGTATGCATGGGTGTTCTTTCTCGAGGATAAGGGGGAGACGTTTGGTTTTGTTCGAGATCTAGTCTTGAGGTTGAGGAACGAGAGGCACGGAGATGCCATACGAGCAATCCGCAGTGACAATGGCTCGGAATTCAGAAACTCTCGTTTTGAAACCTTTTACCATGACTTGGGTCTTGAGCACCAGTTTTCGAGTCCGAATACGCCTCCCCAGAATGGTGTTGTGGAAAGGAAGAACAGGACCTTGTGCGAGATGGCTCGGACGATGCTTGATGAGCATAGGACTCTAAGAAGGTATTGGGCTGAGGCGGTGAATACCGCATGCTATGTGTCAAACAGGATCTACCTCAGAGTGCACAAGAAGAAAACATGCTATGAGTTGATGCATGACCACACACCCAAGGTGAGTCACTTCCATGTCTTTGGTTGCAAGTGTTTCATTCTGAAGAAAGGCAAGAAGTTGGATAAGTTTGAGGCTAGGTCTGTCGATGGTATTTTCTTTGGTTATGCAACTCATTCTAGAGCATATCGTGTGCTCAATCTTGAAACTAACCAAATCGTGGAGACTTGCGAGGTAACCTTCGACGAGACAGAGCCACGTAGTCAGCTTGTATTTGAGTATGCAGGTGATGATGAGCTTGGCAAGGAGATCTTTCAGGAGGAAGAGCATGAACATGGAGACGATGAAGATGGCGGTGTGGTGCCCCCGGCTGAACATGTACCCTCTACTTCGACTACGGTGGTGGACGGACCCTCTTCTACACCTACGATGACAAATCAAGAACAAGGAGAAGCTGATGTTGAGGGGGAGGTAGCATCGAGGCGAGAACCTCCCCGGCGAGTACAAGTGGATCATCCAGCTTCGAGGATCATAGGCGACATGAATGAACGCACTACACGGTCGAGGGTTCGAAAAAATTCTCATTTCGCTCATGCTGCATTTGTTGCTACTTTTGAGCCCAAAGACATTGGACACGCACTATCTGATCAAAATTGGGTTAATTCCATGTATGAGGAGTTGGAGAACTTTGAGAGGATTTCGGTTTGGGAGTTGGTTGACCCTCCTCTAGGGTGTAAGCCGATTGGTACAAAGTGGGTGTGGAAGAACAAAGAGGGAGAGAAAGGTGAGGTTGTGAGAAACAAGTCGAGGCTTGTGGCTCAGGGGTTCAGTCAGAAGGAGGGGATCCACTACGAGGAGACCTTTGCTCCCGTAGCCCGTTTGGAGGCGATAAGGATCCTTCTAGCCTTTTCCGTGGCTAAAGGGTTCAAGTTGCACCAAATGTATGTGAACAGTGCTTTTCTGAATGGTGTGTTGGAGGAAGAAGTGTATGTGAGGCAAACTCCGGGGTTTGAGAGTGAGAAGTACCCCCACCGGGTGTACAAGTTGAGGAACGCGTTGTATGGGTTGAAGCAGGCGCCTAGAGCTTGGTATGGCAGGTTGAGGGGGTTCTTGTTTGAGAGAGGTTTTGAGATGGGGAAGGTCGATCAGACCTTGTTTCTGCGAGGCGGGCGGAGATATCCTGATTGTGCAGGTGTACGTGGATGATATTGTCTTTGGTGGCTCGTCTAACTCTCTTGTTGCAAGGTTTGTAGAGGATATGAGCAGGGAATTTGAGATGAGCATGATGGGCGAGTTGCAGTTCTTCCTTGGGCTACAAATCAAACAATCAAAGGAAGGAACATTTGTGCACCAAGCTAAGTACACCAAGGACATTGTGCGGAAGTTCAAGCTGGAGGATTCCAAGGCTATGACGACGCCGATGAGTATGACTACAGCTCTTGATGCGGACGAGGAAGGTGAACACGTGGACCAGAAGGAGTACAAGAGCATGATCGGGTCACTCCTCTACTTGACGGCGACGAGGCCGGACATCCAGTTCTCGGTATGTATGTGCGCTCGTTTTCAAGCGTCCCCGAGGACTTCGCATCGGCAAGCGGTGTAGCGAATTTTCAGGTACTTGCGTCACACTCCCGACTTCGGCCTTTGGTACTCCGCGTCCTCTTCTTTGGCGCTTCATGGTTTTTCAGATGCGGATTTTGCCGGGTGTCGGTTGGATAGGAAGTCCACTTCTGGGACTTGCCAGTTTTTGGGTTCCTCTTTGGTGTCTTGGTCTTCCCGGAAACAGTTGAGTGTTGCTCAATCCACTACCGAGGCCGAGTATGTTGCCGCTGCTAGTTGTTGCTCTCAGCTCCTTTAGATTTCATACACCATGAGTGACTTTGGTGAGGAGTATACCCTTGTCCCACTTCAATGTGATAGCACCAGTGCCATAAGCATTGCAAAGAATCCAATGCTCCATTCCAAAACCAAGAACATGGAAGTGAGGTATCATTTTCTGAGAGACAACGTAGAGAAAGAAAAGATAGCTTTGATCCATGTACCCACACATGACCAACTAGCCGATATTTTCACCAAACCCCTAGATCAAGCAACTTTCACTCGTTTGCGGGGGAACTTGGTGTGTGTTTGATTTCTTGAGTTGGGTGTGTGGGAGCTCCTTTGTAGCATATGTATAGCTTCCCTTTGTGCATTTCTTGCATTTGGCATGGCATATGTAACATGATGTACAGGCATCCTTGTATCTTAGTGTGCATGCATTTTGTATCATATGCATTGGATAGGAAAAGCTTCTCCTATATACTTTGTTCACCACGGAATGCTATTTATGTCGTTGTGAGCTTGTTTGGTATGCTATGGTTAGTTTGGCTTAGCTCTTGATGATCTTGATGAATAATCCATGGTTGATGGCTATGTTTTTGAAAAATTGTCACATGTATGCTCTCTCATGTGTAAATGCCTTTATATGATCTTGACATGTTTTAGTGGCTTGGTTATACTTAATTTGTGGTTGGATAGCTAGTTTATTGATCATATGGGGCCAAAGGCTCATTTGCCATCATGAATGTTTAGCCCTCTTGCTTCATCTTGTGGAGGGGCATAAGTTCCTTTTTGTCGCAAAGACATTTCATGTACCATATATGAATCTGAAAATGAAATGTAAAATGCTTGGAAAATGTGCTCCCATGTCATATGTGCTGAATTTAATTTGCTTTGGGTGCTAAACCGTTGCATGATGCCTACCAATGAGAAGTCTCATACATAGAAGTAGGCACATGGCTCGGTGGCTTTGACATGACATGAGGTGCTTGTGGGTGTTTGTGATGGTCTTATGATTAGAATGGCTGTCCTAGCATGAAGTTTGTGTGGCTTTGTCATTTTGATATGTTTTTATCATGTTTAGGACTTTGCTCACGAGGCAAATTTTTCGCAAAATTGCCCAAATCCATCTTAGCTTCGTCCAATGGTTGTGAAACTTGATAATCATGTAGTTGATGTCGATACGAAGCTATAGAGTATCTAACTTGCTGATTTGGACATGTGTAGCATCCTTTGTTGAATTTTGTCTATTTGAGAAGCTTTAGGTTGAAAGTTTTGCATTTTTGGCTTGATTCATGCATTGCCAACAAGGGGGAGAAGTTTGAGCTTGAAATGGCTTGCTGGACGCATTTAGAAGGTTTTCAGGTGGTTTCGAGCCATTTCTGGGCTCTGTTGTGCACCGGTCTGAACGGTCGAGGTCACCGGTCTGACCGGTCAGAGTGCTGGTTTTGTGCACATGTTGGGCACCGGTCTGACCGGTGGTGGTGACCGTTGTGAGCTGAATTTGTTGTAGATGCCCTGTTTTCATGTGGTTTGCATGCATTCGTCCAGGGGGAGGTGCATTGGTTCAGGGGGAGCTTGCATGTGTGTAGGGGGAGCTCTTTGTGGTTTTTCGAGCTTTGTTTCGGTAGTTTGCGCTCTTTGCTTGAGCTTTGCTTTGTCTCAGATGTGTCGAGCCGTTGCCCTTGCCTAAGGGGTCCGAGACTTGTCTTCTTCAAGTGATCTCTCTCTTTGCCTTTGTTTGGCTTTCGATCACTTGTTGGAGTTTCCTTTTGTTCGTTTCTTTTCTTTTTTCTTTTCTCTCTTGTTACTTTCATGTGGGTGTTATCAATGCACTCATCAAGGGGGAGATTGAGGACCATGTGTGGTTCGAGGACCGGTGGATGGTCGCTTCCTTGTGTGATGAGTGATTGACAACGTTGTGTGGACTGATTCTTGGCTAAGTATTGCGGGTGCGGGTTGCGGCTTGGCGGGTGTTGGTGCGGGTGAAGAACAAGTGCGAAAGGTCGTCGCCGGTGAGGCCTCCGGGTGTGGAGAAGACAAGTAGGCTTCGTTCGAGGGACCCGGTGGCCGGCGGGGGTCAAGTGCGGACCGCATGGTGGCATGAACAGCAAGATGAAGTCGTGGACGGTTTCTTGGTTGAGCCTCAAAACCAAGGTCGAGTCGGGACTACGTGGGAGCCGAGTCATGAGTGGAGATTGGCGGAAGCTACACCGAGTTCGCGGGGTTTCCGGTGGTTCACCAGAAAACCACTGGGTTCCTTGGTTGATCCCCAAAGCCAAGACCGAAGAACCGAAGACGGTCTTTGCAGCGGTGCCGACCGGTCGGCGGGTGGGTCCGACCGGTCCGGCCGGTGGGTACGGCCGGTCCGGCCGGGTGGGGACCGGTCTGACGGTGAGGAGCATCGGTGTGACTGGTGTGCGACGACGCAGTCCGGAATCTTCGAAGCGGAGGACACACGTTGGGATCGCAAGGCTTGCGTCGAGGCTAAGCAGGTTGCGGTCGCCGGGCATCCGTCCGATGGAGAAAGCTTGAAGACTTCCAAAACCACCCTTGAGGGGCTTGTATTCGTAGTTGGTAGGAAAGGGTATTTTAGACTTTCGGTTGCCTCCATATAACCCAAGAGGTGAGAGGATGGCAGCCAACTCTCTTGGAACCCTAGTTCATTTGCTTTCCTATTTTCCCTTCCTATTTTCTTAGGATTTCCATAGGACTAGCTTGAGAGCTTCATGGTGAGATCTTGTGAGAGGGTTGCATGATCGGGCGGCAAGCTAGACCTTGTATGAACCTCTGTAACATGTATAGATGATTCGGCGTGGTTCCTCAAGGCCTTGTTGTGTTGTTCCCGGTTGTTCTTGGTGGTGATTTTCGGAGCCCTTTCTTGGTGTTTTTCTTGGGTTGTTTTCGGGACCTTTCTCTTGGGTATTTGATGGGGGAAATTTGTGGGAACCCTTCGTGGTTCTTTGGGCTGTGATTCCCCTCCCAAATCCGTGAGTAAAGGGGCTCGATTTTGGGGTTTTCCGAGTTCTAGGGTTAGAGGTGCTCTTGGCGGGATTTCTTCGATTCCTGCTTTTTGGACAAGTTTTGGTGGGATTAAACTTGGCTATGGACTCCTCATGAGGTGTTCCTATTATCCCCAAAGTATTGTTCAAGTCCGTGGAGCGATTCGGGAGATCGAGTTTTGGATTTGGGGGAGTTGACCCGCGGTGTCTTTGTTCATCCCGAGCTGCCCTGAGCTACACCGGTCGCCCGGTGCAACCCTCGGTGGGTTTTTGATCGGTTGAACGTCTGGGTGTGTTCGCTGTTGTCCTGTGTTGCTGCTGTTTCGAGTTTGGTTTGGAGGTCGGTAGGCCTGTTTTGGTGATTTGGGGGATTTTAGGCTTGGACCGGTCTGACCGGTGTGTCTGATCGGCATGACTGGTGTGAAGCCACTTAGTGGAAGTCGTCAACCTTCACCAGCAGGGACCGGTTGTTGACGCAAAATCTGCACCCTATGTCAAGCACACAGCAAGCCGAACAAGCTAGCTTCACACACGAAGAGATTCCAAGACGTGCCAGTCAATTTTCCCTGAAAATTAACAAAAAAGTAGTTAAATTCCAAAACTTGGAACTTGCCGGGTGGTACCAGACAGTTCCATATTTACGGCTAGAAAAGCCATGTGAGATGACATATAGCTATAAGAAGCTATCTGCCAGCAAACTAGAAACCATTTGGGAACTTCAAAGTATAAAACAGAACATAGCCGAACGGATGACGCAAGCATGACGATAGATCGGTCTTTATTTGGATAGAAATTGCACGTGCACAAGACCAGGACCGATCCTCGAGGATAAATAACAATAAACAATAAATGAAGTAAAGCATGATTACAAACATGTAATAAGCAAGCATGCATAGGCCCAAAGCACTCGTCTACCGCATGTCTAGGAACTTCAAAACCCGTCAAGCATGAAGCCAAACAAGTTTATCCACTGCATGATACGACTTGTTTGAGAATCACGCTACCAACCACAAATAGATCTATCTACCGCATGATACAATCTAAATATGGAAAGCTAAAAGCATACGTTGTTTAAAACACAACTTATAAACACGTTTTACTCGTGAAAGCATAACCGAATACAGCTGAACAGCCGAATCGGGGTCCATGAAGAAGGAACAAACATCGCCAAAGATGATAAGTCTATCAGATTGAATTAAGAATCTAATCTACCGCATGATACTTGGTTCTGTCAAGATTTACACAAAATTGACAAGATTGAACCCACAACATGTAACAATCTAGATTGGTTCGGTTTCGGCTATTTGAGAAACACGTGATCCACGTGTGTGACGCCCAGGTTTTTAATTAACCTTAATAGCCGGTCAATAGTCAACCATGGTCAAACCTAGGTCAACCTGGGCCCTCACCTCGGAAAACTCACTAACCCACCCTAGTGACCCTAATTGAATAGTAAACACACTTGTGGGGCCAACCCATGGTCAAAAGTTGGGTCAAACCCCTTGCCACCCTAGTGTCCACAGTGTACGCCGAACTTTTGCCGCGTTCTCCAAAATTCACCTAAACACTTAAAATTCTACCTTTATAAAAGTTGTAGATCTTGATGAGGGACACAACTTTCATGTAGATTGGCATTTCAAATTTTGAGGGGAAAAACTTGAAAAATCAAGTGCAAGGCGAGAAATCACCGTTTGCCAAAACACGGCGACATTCAAAGTTGGCATTCAAATATCTTTTGATGCGGGGAGAAAAATCCTATATAGCCTTTGTAGAAAATGTTGTTGGTAGCTAGATCTACAACTTTGGTATTCATCACTTGGTCCAGTTTTTATTCAATTTTTTGGAGAAAAAACGGTGGGAACGGGGCACCGACAAAACAACTTGGGCCGGAGCGTGGCACGCCGCGACGTCGCGCGCCCCGCGCGCCGCCCGTCGCCGGCCGCGCGCCGCCGCCCCCGCATCCACGCCCGCTCCTCCCGAGGCCGCGCACGGCCCAAGGCACACTCCACCCCGTGATCCCCGCGCCCCAACGTGCCCCGTCCCGAGGCACCCCGGCGCCGCCGCCCGCACGCGCGCGCGCACGCCGCGGACCGCCGGTCCGACGGCGGCGTCGCCGCCGTACGCACGCCGCCCGAGCGCCGTAGTACGGCGTGGCATCTCCGCCGTCACCCGCCGTCACCCACGGACGCGCCAAGCCGCTTATAAAAGCACCCCGCGCCCTCCCCGCACGCCCGCCCCGAGCCGCCGCCGCCATTGCCGCCGCCGCCCGGTGCTGGAGCTCGCCGCCGGTGCTCACCGCCGACCAGCCACTCTAGTAGCTTCCCTAGGTCCTAGTGAAGCTCACACGACCGCTTGTTTACCAGCCCTTCGCCTCCACGCCGCCGTTCACCGAGCCGCCGCGGTCACCACCGCTGTCCGCCGCCAAACCTCGCCGCCGGCCAACTCCCCACCTCCCCTCCGGTTCCCTGCCACTCCTAGGTGAGCATGTGGTCCCCCACGGCCGCTTGCCGGCCGGGATCGCCGCCGGCTCGCCGGATTTGGCCGGACCCGCGCCGCCCTCCCCGGCCGGAGACTCAATTGCTTAGATTTAAATTTTGTCAGGGTGCTTAGGGTAAAATTTCAGGGCTAGTTTGTGAAGAACCCTATCTAGCTTTTCTTGCAATTAGGTCCAGAGCCTTAGAAAATTCCTAGAAATTCGTAGAAAAATCAGAAAAATCCCAAACAGTTTTGTAGGGTTCAGGATGATAAATCCCACCTCTTTTTTTATATACTCATGGCTGGATTCTAAATAGTTTTAGCACGAAAAATGCAAATGTGTTAAACCTAGATCTGCCATAACTTGAAATCCATAACTCCTCTGTAGCCCAATTTTGGATATGTTGTGTGTTAGGTTATGACTAGATGCTGTGCCAAAAATTGCACAAAGTTATGCAGTAGATCTTGCTAGATAAATTCTTTTCCATTCTTGCAGAAACTGCCTAAATAATTTTTCCTGTTAAATATAATTATGTTCTTGAGCTCAACTTGTGCACACTGTCTTGTAATGTCAAAATGCACATCTTGTGAATTAATCATGATTTTTTGGCTTAACAAAAATAATTAATTTTGTTTTATGCATGTTTTCCTTGGTAAATTAACAAACCAAGTTCAGTGAAGTCCCTAGGCGCATATGCTGGTTCTTTAGACTTGTTTAGGACCAGAGAGCATGCACAAGAAAGTTTGAATCAATTTGATGCTTATTTATTTTTGTATGCATTTAAGTTGAATCACTAGCTAGCCTTTGTTATTTTCAATAATATTTAATTTCCTAGCATCCAACACTTACATGTGGGTCCAATGGACCAGGATAGGTGCTAGTAGGCTTAAGAAACACTCATTTAATTTTTGGTAATTTAATTGTTTAATAAAAAGCTTAAAAATCATTTTAATATTAAAGGGAAATTAAATAAAGAAAAACCCCTAATTAATTCTTTTTCCTTTTTGAAAGTATTATCTAATATAATTAAAAGATAATTAATTATCATCACTGATCAGAAAGTAATTCATAAATAAAAATACTATTTATACCCTTGCTTGTGAAGATGAAAAGAATTAAAGCTTCACATGAAATGACAAGTATAATAAAAACCTTTATTAAATGTTCAATAAAAGGATAACCCATGTACACCAGGTAACCTTCCTAAAAGAGAAACCCTATCTAAATGCTTGTTAAGGTGAATATGACCAACCCGAGTTGGATAAGACAACAAATTATCACATCACCTAAAGTGCATTGCATTCCGTGTAGATCTTCCGGACGGAGATTACTCCCTTGTCCCGAAACCGAGGAAGGAGGAGCGAAAGCATCGCCGCAAAGACGTGGAAGTACTCGACACCGAGGGTGCCCAAGCTAACCTAGGCGACGAGGCAAGCTCCGGTGCATCTAACTTAGTTTTAAAATTCCTTATTCAATTATCTATGAATGATTGTGCATTTACGTTCGGGAGTTGAATGAAACCCTAGATGCATGATCCATAGGTACCCTTGTCCTTACTAGTATGATAGGTCGATAGTCGCTAAGCTATAGGACTCGTTACAAGTCGGGTGATGACCTCACTCGCGAGAATAGTTTCCTAGATAGGAATCATACTATATCCTTAAATGGATTGCTCACGTGGTAAGAGCACGGGATGCGGGCTCCGGTCCGGTGGTTATGTGGGTTAAGTTTTTGAACGTACTAAGCACATGTCGGGTATGGGACCAGTAAGCCTAGTACCTTAATGAGACGGCTAGGGATGGAACCGTCACTACCCTTGGGATTCGCTCTCACGGCTAGCTACCGCCGGTGTATGGTGACTCCGGGTATCTCGCGGGGTATCTTGGATAGCCCGCACCAAAGACCGTGGCCTTTCATCCCGACCCGGGGATTTTTGGGGACGACTCCGGGAAAGTTGTCCTTGCGGGGCGGCCTACCGTGTGTTTGGGTCTACCTTGCAAGGTTTAAATCAATCGATTGTCGGCCTCTCACCGTTATCCGAGACTACTTACTCCACTAGTCATGAGATCCCTAATGATGGAAGTTGATGAAGATGATGTTTGATTAGTTGTATTGTACAACTTGGTTTGTACTAGTTGGCTAATGTAGTAAAGATTAAACCTACTAGAACTTGTGCTAAAATCTTGAAAGTAAGGACCTACTCTTTGTTACTTTTTAGCAAAAGCAACCCGATAGCCAAAAAGCCTTTCATGGTCTAGAATTGGTGAAGTAGATATCACCGACGGGTAAGACTTGCCGAGTATTAGTATACTCGGCCTTGCTATAATGTGTTGATCCAGGTAATGCCTTCGGTGATGTGTGGCCGGAGAGATCCCGCCGGCCGGGAGCCGGAGTGGGTGGAGGACGACTACCGAAAGCATCATGGATGGCCTCCGTGGTGTCTTCGCTTCCGTTAGTTAATTTCCGCTCGCTTTTCAAAAACTCGAACTATCTCGGTATGACGAAAACTATGGTTTGTAATGAATAAACCCCTCGGGGTACGAATTTGAATGCTAATGTTGTTGTATCTCCGGACTCGCTTTTGAGCCGCTTTTAATGCATATATTCAATCCTTGTTGTTTTCCAAGTGATTTACCGGGCGTTAACCGGCAACTAACGACGGGATGATAATTTATTATTACTTAATGACCAAAGTGGATCGGTCTTAGGCGATAGTACGGTATTTTTACGGGCGGGTTGTCACGGTTGGCATCGTAGCTTATATGCACCGGGAGATTAATTAATAGACCTTAATCAAATGGTTTTTGAATAAAATATGCCAAGATTGTCCGACTTTCCAAAATACGTTGGTCCGCTAAGGATAAATTAGACCGAGAGGCCCTAGAGGGAATTTTGGGTTCTTTCGGGTGGCTTAAATAACCTATGGTTTATTTTGCTAACTCCCAAGACATTACTCCATGTCGACTTACTTTCTTGCACAACCAAACTAGGAGCCACATGTTTTATACGTGTCTTCGTTCCGCATCATGGGAATTGCGAGGGTTGATGGAGTGATCCATTCCATGGATCCCATCTTCGCGTCCGTTTATGAGTCGTGTGTCGCCACGTGTCTCATATGTGTGCATTCCGCATGTCGCTCATGCGAGGCAAGGATACACTCCATTCAAACGGAGGGTGTCCAAGGTTGGACGCTGTCCATGCGGTGGCTTAACGCATGGATGCCATTTCTATAATGTATGTGGACACTTTCGTGGTGTGCCGGCACGAAAGGTTCGTTTTCCGTGTGTACATAACGAGCGCTTCGTTAGTCGTTAAGCGAGTACCGTATAGCTCTCGACTAGATATTATAGGGAGAGACGAATACAAGCCTTGCCACCGGCACTAACTTCGATTTTTGGCTTGATTGCCATGTGAGGTCGGATAGGACGTCTTGCATGCATATTAAAAATCGCAACAACTAAAATGGACCCAAAAATCGAATTTCCATATGCTCTCTAAGGAAGATTTTGCTAGTGTGTGCTTTTTATAAACTAGAGTACCTTTCATACCTAGCCGTCATGCTTTGCCAAAATTTTGTGAAAAAGTTGTTTATCATGTGCTAGGTTAATTAAACCAAATTGTTAAAAATAATTGCTCCTCAACTAGTTATCTCGTAATAGCAAGTCTCAATCCTAGTTCGTTGGGTTAGTTCACACTTCCCTAGGCACATCCGGGTTAAGGACCATTCATCTTGTTTCCTTGATCGATGCTCAACCTTAAAAAGCTTAATTAAAAATATTAAAGGTTTAATTTAAAACTTGGGAAATTTTTTGAGGTTTCGTTTTTTTGGTTATGAATTTTTATTCACGGTTTGCCGAACTTCACCATTTGACATGTCGTTCTCTTTGAGATCCGACATGAGTTACATTTGTGTACGGATGGATTTCCCCGTGTTCCACCGGTTCGACGCCGACGGTACGATCCGTACCAACGGGTTGCACCGGGAGGGTTTTCCGCGCCGGCGTGGGAAGCACTCGATGCCGCAGCTACCTCACCCCACCGACGTACGAGGTGAAGGAGTTTGAGCGCTTTGGCGTTCCCCGCCGCAAAGTGATCGTTACTTGTTTTGCCACACCCGGACCACGCCGACTGGTTTGACTTGAGCTTTATCTACCGGAGATTTATCACTCACGAGTCCGTGGAGTCGCCCGCCCTCGAGTGTTGACGGACTTCGTGACCACAACCCCACCGTGGTAGCTCTTTCTCCGTTTGGACCGTTCCCCGCCGTGAGTCCTCACGACCAGCATGGTTGGACCGTATGGACCACCTATGGGAGTTACCGACCCTAGCGAGCCGCCGGATGTTACTCGGACGCTAGCCCGTTGTTAGAACGTGGTCTTCACACTTCGGGGCTGCGTTATAACACCGCAACGATTATTGCGCGGTGCTTGGAGGCATCTAGACGCGATTGGGAGCAGCTTTCAGCGAAGCACACCAGGCGCTGAACTTTACTCTTACTCGGGTGCAGCGGAGAGAATGACGGAGCGCGTGCTAGGAGGTTTCGGCTAGAGCTTGAGAGAGGTGACCGCCTACGAGAGGATCGTAGATCCGGAGGAGGAGAACCATGCACTAGAGGAGGATGCCGACGCTCACGAGATAGAGAGGCCGACACTACCGCGGAACATTGCCGATATGCAGCGGCGGGTGCGGGGGAGGCCGAGGTACGGTGGTAGCCTTGCGAGCTATAGTGGCCTTACGGCCACTACCCCCGCGTGCACACCCGGAGGAGCAAGCAGCGGGCCTTGTCGGTCCGGGATCGGACGAGCCGAGCGAGACCACCGCTACCGACTCCCCCGGCTTCGCCTACGTACGGTGGTGCTTCGGTGGGCAACTAGGTTGCCGAGCGAGGGATTAGGAGGATGTCGATCCAATCGAGTTATTTGGAGGTGTTTAGAGTAGTGGCTTGACAAAGACGTCTTCGTGCCAAGTAACCGCTTGTATCGCGTCATGTCATGTTGTTTCAAATTCGAGTTGTAATGTCTTCGAACCTTGTTCGTCGGGTTGTAATAAAGAATGCTTAAGCATGTGTGCCTTAAGAGAAAATTTATTTGTCATTCAAATTTGAAATTTTCTTGCGTTTAAATACCGGATCATTGGATAAATCGTTGCAAATGACCACGCTTGTCAATTTTGCAATCTCACTTAAAAATGTTGGTAAACCAAAGCATTTTTAGGGACATCACTCGTTGCCGCCGAATGAGTACTTGTCCGTATACCACCTTCGTTGGTATCCGACATGACAATGATCGTTCGAGGGTATTTATGAACCGTGCAATTGAGTAATCGCAGTCCTAACCATGTTGAGAAGAACGATTCTATGAATCTTGGTGGCTATAGAATATTGTTGATTGTTGCTGTCCTCATTGTTTAAGTGCTAATGAGATGTGATTATGCATGATCATACTTGTCATCATTTGGAGTAAGCTTTTGGTTATCTCACTAATAAAGCTCACTTTTCAGATGGTGGGAACCACGCACAGCTCTCCCAACGGTTTCGGAGCAAGTGTTAGTGGTGACTTGCCACCACCCCCGCCCATGACACCGACGGAGGCCTTCATGGCCACCCAAACCGAGGTGCTACGCCAGATCTTGCAGACGCAGCAGCAGATCGCCCGGCAGATGAACCGAGGGCCACCGCACGGGGCCAACCACGAGGGGCTTAACCAGGTCACTACGTATGCCCAGTTCATCGCTATGAAGCCGCCAACCTTCGCTAAAGCGGAAGACCCCCGGAAGCTGAGGCTTGGGTCAAGGCCATAGAGGCGAAATTCTCTCGCCTTTGTGTTGCCTTGCTCCGAGGAGAACAAAGCGAACTTTGCAGCGCTGCAATCGCGAGGGGGAAGCTTTGATGTGGTGGGACCACTTCAAGTCAATGCAGCGAGGGCACGCTGTGACTTGGGATGAGTTCAAGCAAGCTTTCAAGAGCCACCAAATTCCCAAGGGACTGATGGATAGGAAGATGAGGGAGTTGTTGGCCCTCCGTCAGGGATCTGACTCAGTGTACCGCTATGCTCGAAGTTTAGTAGCTTGTGCCGTATGGTGGGCATCATGTTGATACCGATGCCAAGAAGATGGAGAGGTTTCGTGACGGGCTTAATGGCAAGCCGTATGAGCGCCCGAATCGCTCGAGCCCGCAAACTTCCATAAGCTAGTGAACAAGGCTATCTCTCGTAGGATGCTATGAAGAAAGCCCACGGGGACAACAAGAGGATATCCGGTTTCACCCCGGAGCGGCGGAACGAGCAAGAAGTTTCGCTTTGTGAAGAAGGAAGCTCCGGGCCCATCCCGGCAATCTTCAACCGGACGCCGGACGATGAAGCCACCCCCGGGGCAAACCCGCGGGGAACTTCCAGCTCCGCGCGGTGCCCGGCGGCAGGCTCCAAAGCCTAATGCACCCCCTCGCGATGTTGGAGATCGTCGTTGCTACAAGCGTGGCCGGCCGGGGCACTACATTAGTGAGTGCCCCAAGCCCAGGCAGATAAACCCAACCCGCGTAATCGGGGTGCGGGAAGCAAGCCTACCACTCCGGCCAAGACGCCTATGGTGAAAGTGCGCCAAGGCAAGCCGAACTTCACTACCATGAATGACGTCCCGGCGGGAGCTCCGGTACTCACGGTACATTCTCTATCAACGATACTCCCGTTAAGATTTTGTTCGATTCGGGAGCTACACATAGTTTCATCGGTGAAAGGCTAATAAACAACCGGGTTTGAAGGGTTCTCATACCACTTCGCTTACAAGATAACTACTCCGGAGGCCAAATCACCTCCAATATCTTAATCCGAGGAGTAAATTTGGGTTTAGGTAGTAAAATCATTCCCACAAACCTTATCGTCATAAACTTGGTTGGAATAGATGTTATCTTGGGTATGGAATGGATGAATCAACATAAGGTGATTCTAGATGTAGCGGATAGGGTCGTAGAGATCAATTCTCCTACGGTCGGGCACACTACCTTGTACCTACCTTTCGAGAACGGTGCCGATTCTTGTGCCATTATCTCCTCTCTTGATGAAATTCCGGTAGTGTGCGAGTACCCGGACGTCTTTCCCGACGAGTTGCCCGTATGCCACCGGACGGAGATGTCAAGTTTGTGAACTCCGACTCGGTACCGCACCCATATCCAAAAGACCTTATCGCATGCCACCCAAAGAGTTACCCGAACTAAAGACCCAACTCCAAGAATTGTTAGATAAGGGTTACATTCGCCCGAGCTCTTCTCCTTGGGGTTGCCCCGCTCTCTTTGTCGAAAAGAAAGATGGTAGCTTGAGAATGTGCGTAGATTACCGGCCACTCAATGCAGCCACCATCAAAAATAAATACCCGCTTCCTTGAATTGATGTTCTTTTTGATCAATTGGCTGGTGCCAAAGTCTTCTCTAAGATCGACCTTCGTTCTGGCTACCACCAAATCAAGATTCGACCATGCGACATTCCTAAAACCGCTTTTTCCACTCGTTATGGTCTTTACGAGTTCTTGGTCATGTCTTTCGGACTCACTAATGCTCCCGCCTACTTCATGTACCTCATGAACTCCGTGTTCATGACGGAGCTCGATAAATTTGTCGTGGTCTTTATCGATGATATTCTCATCTATTCTAAGATCGAGAAAGATCACGCCACACATCTCCGAGTTGTCCTTCGGCGTTTGCGAGATCACAAGCTCTATGCTAAGTTCTCCAAATGCGAATTCGGTTGAAAAGTGAGAAATTCTTAGGGCACACCATTTCTCAAGAGGGTATCTCCGTAGATCCTAGCAAAGTTCAAGAGGTGATGGATTGGAAACCACCTAAGTCGGTGCATCAAATCCGCAGCTTCCTAGGATTGGCGAGATACTACCGTCGATTCATTCCCGACTTTTCTAGAATCGCAAAACCCATGACCGAATTGCTCGAAGAAAGGAGTTAAATTCGTGTGGAGTGAAGCATGTGAGAAAGCTTTCCACACCCTCGGACAACACCTAACTTCAGCCCCGGTGCTAGCTCAACCCGATAATTCCAAACCGTGGCCTTACGGCCACTACCCCCGATACAGGCACACCGGAGGAGCAAGAAAGCCTTGTCCGGTCCGGGATCGACGATCCAGCGAGACCACCGCTACCGACTCCCCCGGCCTTCGCCTACGTACGGTGGTGCTTCGGTGGGCAACTAGGTTGCCGACAGCGAGGATTAGGAGGATGTCGATCCTATCGAGTTATTTGGAGGTGTTTAGAGTAGTGGCTTGACAAAGACGTCTTCGTGCCAAGTAACTCGCTTGTATCGCGTCATGTCATGTTGTTTCAAATTCGAGTTGTAATGTCTTCGAACCTTGTTCGTCGGGTTGTAATAAAGAATGCTTAAGCATGTGTGCCTTAAGAGAAAATTTATTTGTCATTCAAATTTGAAATTTTCTTGCGTTTAAATACGGGATCATTGGATAAATCGTTGCAAATGACCACGCTTGTCAATTTTGCAATCTCACATAAAAACGTTGGTAAACCAAAGCACTTTTAGGGACATCACTCGTTGCCGCCGAATGAGTACTTGTCCGTATACCACCTTCGTTGGTATCCGAAATGACAATGATCGTTCGAGGGTGTTTATGAGCCGTGCAATTGAGTAATCGCAGTCCTAACCATGTTGAGAAGAACGATTCCATGAATCTTGGTGGCTATAGAATATTGTTTATTGTTGTCGTCCTCATTGTTTAAGTGCTAATGAGATGTGATTTTGCATGATCGTACTTGTCATCATTTGGAGTAAGCTTTTGGTTATCTCACTAATAAAGCTCACTTTTCGGATGGTGGGAACCACGCACGGCCTCTCCCAACGGTTTCGGAGCAAGTGGTAGTGGTGACTTGCCACCACCCCCGCCCATGACACCGACGGAGGCCTTCATGGCCACCCAAACCGAGGTGCTGCGCCAGATCTTGCAGACGCAGCAGCAGATCGCCCGGCCAGATGAACCAAGGGCCACCGCACGGGGCCAACCACGAGGGGCCTAACCAGGTCACTACGTATGCCCAGTTCATCGCTATGAAGCCGCCAACCTTCGCTAAAGCGAGAAGACCCCCTGGAAGCTGAGGCTTGGGTCAAGGCCATAGAGGCGAAATTCTCTCGCCTTTGTGTTGCCTTGCTGCGAGGAGAACAAAGCGAACTTTGCGAGCGCCGCAACCGCGAGGGGAAGCTTTGATGTGGTGGGACCACTTCAAGTCAATGCGGCGAGGGCACGCCGTGACTTGGGATGAGTTCAAGCAAGCTTTCAAGAGCCACCAAATTCCCAAGGGACCGATGGATAGGAAGATGAGGGAGTTGTTGGCCCTCCGTCGTGGATTTGACTCGGTGTACCGCTATGATCGAAGTTTAATAGCTTGTGCCAAGATGGTGGGCATCATGTTGATACCGATGCCAAGAAGATGGAGAGGTTTCGTGATGGGCTTAATGGCAAGCCGTATGAGCGCCCGAATCGCTCGAGCCCGCAAACTTCCATGAGCTAGTGAACAAGGCTATCTCTCGACGAGATGCTATGAAGAAAGCCCACGGGGACAACAAGAGGATATCCGGGTTTCACCCCGAGCGGCGGAACGAGCAAGAAGTTTCGCTTTGTGAAGAAGGAAGCTCCAGTGCCCATCCCGAAGCAATCTTCAACCGGACGCCGGACGATGAAGCCACCCCGGGGCAAACCCGCGGGGAACTTCCAGTTCCGCGGTGCCCGGCGGCGGGCTCCAAAGCCTAATGCACCCCCTCGCGATGTTGGAGATCGTCGTTGCTACAACCGTGGAGCGGCCAGGGCACTACATTAGTGAGTGCCCAAGCCCGGGCAGATCAAGCCCAACTCGCGGAATCAAGGTGCGAGAAGCAAGCCTACCACTCCGGCCAAGAAGCCTATGGTGCAAGTGGGCCAAGGCAAGCCGAACTTCACTACCATGAATGACATCCCGGCAAACAGAGCTCCGGTACTCACGGGTACATTCTCTATCAACGATACTCCCGTTAAGATTTTGTTCGATTCGGGAGCTACCCATAGTTTCATCGGTGAAAGGCTAATAAACAACCGGGTTTGAAGGGTTCTCATACCACTTCCGCTTACAAGATAACTACTCCCGGAGGCCAAATCACCTCCAATATCTTAATCGAGGAGTAAATTTGGGTTTAGGTAGTAAAATCATTCCCACAAACCTTATCGTCATAAACTTGGTTGTAATAGATGTTATCTTGGGTATGGAATGGATGAATCAACATAAGGTGATTCTAGATGTAGCGGATAGGGTCGTAGAGATCAATTCTCCTACGGTCGGGCACACTACCTTGTACCTACCTTTCGGGGACGGTGCCGATTCTTGTGCCATTATCTCCTCTCTTGATGAAATTCCAAGTAGTGTGCGAGTACCGGACGTCTTTCCGACGAGTTGCCCGTAAGCCACCGGACGAGAGATGTCAAGTTTGTGAACTCCGACCGGTACCGCACCCATATCCAAAAGACCTTATCGCATGCCACCCAAAGAGTTAGCTGAACTAAAGACCCAACTCCAAGAATTGTTAGATAAGGGTTATATTCGCCCGAGCTCTTCTCCTTGGGGTTGCCCTGCTCTCTTTGTCAAAAAGAAAGATGGTAGCTTGAGAATGTGCGTAGATTACCGGCCACTCAATGCAGCCACCATCAAAAATAAATACCCGCTTCCTTGAATTGATGTTCTTTTTGATCAATTGGCTGGTGCCAAAGTCTTCTCTAAGGTCGACCTTCGTTCTGGCTACCACCAAATCAAGATTCGACCGTGCGACATTCCTAAAACCGCTTTTTCCACTCGTTATGGTCTTTACGAGTTCTTGGTCATGTCCTTCGAACTCACTAATGCTCCCGCCTACTTCATGTACCTCATGAACTCCGTGTTCATGACGGAGCTCGATAAATTTGTCGTGGTCTTTATCGATGATATTCTCATCTATTCTAAGAGCGAGAAAGATCACGCCAATCATCTCCGAGTTGTTCTTCGCCGTTTGCGAGATCACAAGCTCTATGCTAAGTTCTCCAAATGCGAATTCGGTTGAAAAGTGTGACATTCTTAGGGCACACCATTTCTTAAGAGGGTATCTCCGTAGATCCTAGCAAAGTTCAAGAGGTGATGGATTGGAAACCACCTAAGTCGGTGCATCAAATCCGCAGCTTCCTAGGATTGGCGAGATACTACCGTCGATTCATTCCCGACTTTTCTAGAATCGCAAAACCCATGACCGAATTGCTCAAGAAAGGAGTTAAATTCGTGTGGAGTGAAGCATGTGAGAAAGCTTTCCACACCCTCGGACAACACCTAACTTCAGCCCCGGTGCTAGCTCAACCCGATAATTCCAAACCGTTTGAAGTCTTCCGTGACGCATCGGTGCACGGGTCTCGACCGTGTCCTTATGCAAGAAGGCCGAGTCATTGCCTATGCTTCACGGGCACTTCGACCCCATGAGCTCAATTATCCTAACCATGATCTTGAGTTGGCTGCCGTTGTCCATGAGCTCAAGATATGGAGGCATTATCTAATGGGTAATCATTGCAATATCTTCACCGATCACAAGAGCCTCAAATACATCTTCACCCAAAGGTAATTGAATATGAGACAAGAGAAGATGGCTTGAGTTGATTAAAGATTATGATCTAGAAGTGCACTATCATCCCGGCAAAGCAAATGTTGTTGCGGATGCTCTTAGCCGCAAAGATCATTGCAACCACCTAGAGTTGGAGCCGTCGGTGAACCCTTGTGTGAAGAAATGAGAAGACTCAACTTAGAAGTGGTACCGCAGGGGAATTCTTTATGCCTTGACGGCAGAGTCAAATCTTTATGACAGAATTGTCACCGCCTGCCGCAATGATGCGGATATTCAAACCATCGGGCGAGAAACTAGCGAAGGAGACCCCAAGTACACTTGTTTCCGGAAGAATCACCAGGATGTGGTCCGGTTTGGGAAACGTCTAGTGGTCCCCGTTGACCCGTAAATTAAGAAAATCATTCTAGATGAAGCTCACGAGTCCAAATTCTCTATCCATCCCGGTAGTTCCAAGATGTACCAAGATCTGAAACAGAACTTTTGGTGGTCCAATATGAAGGTGGATGTAGCCAAGTATGTAGCCAAGTGCGATACTTGCCACCGAATGAAAGCAAGTCATTTGAAGTCGGCAGGAGTACTCCAACCCCGTCAATACCTATGTGGAAGTGGGACGATATTAGTATGGATTTCATTGTGGGTTTCCCCTAACCGCTAGAAAGAAAGACTCCATTTGGGTGATTGTGGATAGACTCACCAAGACCGCTCACTTCATTGCCGTGCACACCACTTACTCCGTACAACAATATGCGAGTTGTACGTGGACCATATAGTTCGTCCGCATGGAATCCCAAAGACTATAATCTCTGATAGAGGGACTTAGTTTGTAGCTCGTTTTTGGGAACAGATTGCATGAGTGTTTGGGGACTCGGACCTGATCCGCCAGTTCCGCTTATCATCCGCAGACGGAGAGGATAAATCAGATTTTAGAGGACATGTTGAGAGCAAGCATCTTGCACTTTGACAAGAGTTGGGACAAGTGTTTGTCCTTGGCAGAGTTCTCTTACAATAACAACTATCAAGCCAGCTTGAAAATGGCACCGTTCGATGCTCTATACGGACGTAGATGCCGCACTCTGCTGAATTGGTCAGAAACCGGAGAGAGAACACTCTTTGGACCGGAATTAGTGAAAGAGGCCGAAGAAAGGGTGCAAGTGATAAGAGAGAATTTGAAGATGGCACAGATGAGGCAAAAGAGTTACCATGACAAGGGAACCGCACCTCGACACTTTGAAGTGGGAGATTATGTGTATTTGAAAGTATCCCCCACCAAAGGTGTGCAAAGGTTCGGAGTCAAGGGAAAGTTAGCCCCGCGCTACATTGGACCATATGAAGTTATAGAAGTATGTGGACCCGTGGCTTACCGTATCCAATTGCCAGAATGGTTTTCCGCAGTTCACAATGTGTTCCATGTAACTCAGTTGAAGAAGGGAATGCCTGTTCCGGAGAATGAAATCATCACGGAAGCAAATGCTTGGATCGAGCCGGATTTCTCGCTCGTCGAGCACCCATTGAAAGTACTAGACCAAAAAGAGCGAAAGACCTGAAGGCAGACCGTGCGAATGTACAAGATCCAATGGAGCCATCACAAGGAGGAAGAAGCAACATGGGAGACGGAGAACTATCTTAATACTAAGTATCCGGGCTTCCTACGGCTCTCGAAATCGTGAGTCTTTCTCCCCATCTCTTCGTTATCAAATCGAATCTCGGGACGAGATTCCGTTTAAGGGGGTAGGCCGTGACGCCCGTGTTTTTAATTAACCTTAATAGCCGGTCAATAGTCAACCATGGTCAAACCTAGGTCAACCTGGGCCCTCACCTCGGAAAACTCACTAACCCACCCTAGTGACCCTAATTGAATAGTAAACACACTTGTGGGGCCAACCCATGGTCAAAAGTTGGGTCAAACCCCTTGCCACCCTAGTGTCCACAGGTGTCTGCCAGAACTTTTGCCGCGTTCTCCAAAATTCACCTAAACACTTAAAATTCTACCTTTATGAAAGTTGTAGATCTTGATGAGGGACACAACTTTCATGTAGATTGGCATTTCAAATTTTGAGGGGAAAAACTTGAAAAATCAAGTGCAAGGCAGAAATCACTGTTTGCCAAAATAGGCTGACATTCAAAGTTGGCATTCAAATATCTTCAAATCTAGGCAGAAAAACCCTATATAGCCTTTGTAGAAAATGTTGTTGGTAGCTAGATCTACAACTTTGGTATTCATCACTTGGTCCATTTTTATTCAATTTTTTGGAGAAAAACCGGTTGGAACAGGCACCAAAGCAAAACATCTTGGGCCGAGCGTGGCACGCCGCGACGTCGCGCGCCCCGCGCGCCGCCGCGCCGCCGCCGCGCGCCGCCGGCCCCGACATCCGTGCCCGCGCATCTCGAGGCCGCGCACGGCCCAAGGCACGCTCTACCCCGTGATCCCCGCGCCCCCGTCCCGAGGCACCCGGTGTCGGCCGCGCGCGTACGCGCGCGCACGCCGCGGACCGCCGGTCCGAAGGCGGCGTTGCCGCCGTACGCGCGCCGCCCGAGCACCGTAGTACGGCGTGGCATCTCCGCCGTCACCCGCCGTCACCCACGGACGCGCCGGAGCCGCTTATAAAAGCACCCCCGCGCCCTCCCCGCGCGCCCGGCCCCGTGCCGCCTCCGCCATTGCCACCGCCGCCGTGCTGGAGCTCGCCGCCGGTGCTCACCGCCGACCAGCCACTCTAGTAGCTCCCCTAGGTCCGAGTGAAGCTCACACGGCCGCTTGTTTACCAGCCCTTCGCCTCCACGCCACCGTTCACCGAGCCGCCGCGGTCACCGCCGCTGTCCGCCGCCAAACCTCACCGCCGGCCAACTCCCCACCTCCCCTCCGGTTCCCTGCCACTCCTAGGTGAGCATGTGGTCCCCCACGGCCACTTGCCCGGCCGGGATCGCCGCCGGCTCGCCGGATTTGGCCGGACCCGTGCCGCCCTCCCCGGCCGGGGACTCAATTGCTTAGATTTAAATTTTGTCAGGGTGCTTAGGGTAAAATTTCAGGGCTAGTTTGTGAAGAACCCTATCTAGCTTATCTTGCAATTAGGTCCAGAGCCTTAGAAAATTCCTAGAAATTCGTAGAAAAATCAGAAAATTCCCAAACCAATTTTTTAGGGTTCGGGATGATAAATCTCACCTCTTTTGTTATATACTCATGGCTGGATTCTAAATAGTTTTAGCATGAAAAATGCAAATGTGTTAAACCTAGATCTGCCATAACTTGAAATCCATAACTCCTCTCGTAGCCCAATTTTGGATATGTTGTGTGTTAGTTATGACTAGATGCTGTGCCAAAAATTGCACAAAGTTATGCAGTAGATCTTGCTAGATAAATTCGTTTCCATTCTTGCGTAAACCGCCTAAATAATTTTTCCTGTTAAATATAATTATGTTCTTGAGCTCAACTTGTGCACACCGTCTTGTAATGTCAAAATGCACATCTTGTGAATTAATCATGATTTTTTGGCTTACCGGAAATAATTAATCTTGTTTTATGCATGTTTTCCTTGGTAAATTAATAAGCCAAGTTCGGTGAAGTCCCTAGGTGCATATGCTGGTTCTTTAGACTTGTTTAGGACCGGAGAGCATGCACAAGAAAGTTTGAATCAATTTGATGCTTATTTATTTTTGTATGCATTTAAGTTGAATCACTAGCTAGCCTTTGTTATTTTCAATAATATTTAATTTCCTAGCATCCAACACTTACATGTGAGTCCAATGGACCCGGATAGGTGCTAGTAGGCTTAAGAAACACTCATTTAATTCTTGGTAATTTAATTGTTTAATAAAAAGCTTAAAAATCATTTTAATATTAAAGGGAAATTAAATAAAGAAAAACCCCTAATTAATTCTTTTTCCTTTTTGAAAGTATTATCTAATATAATTAAAAGATAATTAATTATCATCACTGATCAGAAAGTAATTCATAAATAAAAATACTATTTATACCCTTGCTTGTGAAGATGAAAAAAATTAAAGCTTCACATGAAATGACAAGTATAATAAAAACCTTTATTCAATGTTCAATAAAAGGATAACCCATGTACCCCAAGAACCTTCCTAAAAGAGAAACCCTATCTAAATGCTTGTTAAGGTGAATATGACCAACCCGAGTTGGATAAGACAACAAACTATCACATCACCTAAAGTGCATTGCATTCCGTGTAGATCTTCCGGACGGAGATTACTCCCTTGTCCGGAAACGAGAGGAAGGAGGAGCGGAAGCATCGCAAAGACGTGGAAGTACTCGACACCGAGGGCGCCCAAGCTAACCTAGCTGACGAAGGCAAGCTCCGGTGCATCTAACCTAGTTTTAAAATTCCTTATTCAATTATCTATGAATGATTGTGCATTTACGTTCAGGAGTTAAATGAAACCCTAGATGCATGATCCATAGGTACCCTTGTCCTTACTAGTATGATAGGTCGATAGCTGCTAAGCTATATGAAGCGTCCCCTCATCAGAGGTGACTAAATGTGACACAAATACCAGTCCCAGGAGGCTGGTAACACATTTATTACAACAGGTGGATCAGTCTTTTACATCACGACGACACAGAGGGCACGGAAGTGCCAAAGCTACAAGGAACAACACAAACGCTAACGACCATACTACGATAGCAAAGGCTTCCATAGCCTCTTCAGAGTACCACACCATGGAAGCTTTCGGTAGGGGCCCTGGGTACACAGGCATGGTTGGGTGTAGGGCAGCGACCTACTCGACGTCTTCGGGAATATAATCGGGATCCTCCTCTGTAAAATAGTTAGTAAAACAAGGGTGAGCACATACGTACTCAAGCAAATCCAACCCCACTCGCGGAGGGGCTTATAAGCGAGAATCATGCATAAGGTATAACAAGGATCAGGGTTAAGGTTCATTTTGAAAACTTACTCATGCGGGGGTTCATTTCAAAAAGGTTTTTGCAAATCATTTTCATAACCAAAGTGACTCGATTGTTTTAGGAAAACCACTGCGGAACTACCGGACTTCCCATTCGTCGTAGCCCGGGCACACGCCCACACACACTTCACCGAAAAACAACTCATGCCGTAAAACATCCCATCCCAAACACTAGTTTTTGTGACCACACCGTGACTCGTCCAATACCGTGGACACGGCTATTCGAATAGGTTTGACACTCTGCAGAGGTTGTACATCTTTACCCACAAGTAGGGTACCGTCACACGGACACCTCAGTGCCGGTATGGATCCTATCAAAGCCATTACCCACCTTAGCTAACGCTACGAGCCACCACGGAAGCACCCAAGGGGTTATCCCACATAACCAGGGCGTACCTCACACAGAGCGTACCCCTACTCCTTGGTCTCCCGCCGCTCACCCGCACACCGATGGCAAGTAGATTAACTAGTGGGGTTTATGCTAAGCCGTTGCCACATACAACGGTCGAGTGGTTGTACGATGATTTGGGTCAGGTGAGATGTCGCGCAACCCGGTCCTTAACTGACAAGATGGACAACTCCCAACACGCTCAACCACACAGGTACGAGCTCACCCATACTCCTGACACACACGTCCATCCCGTCTACCCAGTTCTTTACTCATTTTCCAAACATATCCCCTTTTCATTTTTAAAGCACTCACACACTTTGAAAGCACTCACACATTTTAAAGAAAACATTTAGGCCAAAACAAGGTTCAATCATAGCAATCAAGGGTGGCTATCCTACCATGTTTTGCAGTAAAACAATACTGAGGACCAGGAGCGTCCCAGTGGTCGATGGATGACCGCTCCTCAGTGATGAGTGATTGACAACGGGTGTTGGACTGACTCTTGGCTTAGTGCGCAGGTGTAGGCTGCGGCCTAGTTCGTGCCGCGTGGTGAAGAACGGGCGCGAAAGGTCTTCGACCTTGAGGGGCCTCCGGGAGATGGAGAGACAAGTAGGCTCGGTTCGAGGGACCCGGTGGACAGCGGGACTGGGTGCGGGCCACATGGTGGCGACACGAGCAAGACGAAGTCATGGACAGACGAGCCGGTGCACGGTGGCGGTCGAGTCAAGTGGTTTGGCGGGAGGCCAGACCGAGCACGCGGGGTTTGGTGGTTTGCCCACAAAACCATCGGCGGACGGTTTCTTGGTTTGGGCCTCAAAACCAAGTCCGAGGGCCCAACACGACGGAGACGGGATCCGAGCGTGTCGGGAAGCTTCGAGGCGGAGGACACGCGGCGGGATCGCATGGCTTGCGTCGGGAGGACGCGGGGTGCGGCAAAGGCGTGGCCGTCCGATGGCAAGACCCACAAACATTACCTAAATGCCCCTACGTGGGTTGTATCACCGTAGTTATGTTAGGGGTAGTCTAGTCATTTACCACTCCGGCGGGACTCGATATATAAGCCATGAGTGTGTGTGGATGGCTCCCTCTCTCCGGACTTAGGGTTTCATTTCCTCCCTCCCATTTCTCATTTTCGTAGCTATTTTCTTCCATTTTCTCTAGGCTAGCATGAGAGCTTCATGAGAGATTTGTTGAGAGGGATGGATGCTAGGGCGGCATGCTAGAACTTGTGAATCTTTCCTGGTTTGTATAGAAGATTCGGAGTTGTGTTTTTCGTGGTCTTTTTGTGCTTGTCTTCGTGCCTTTGTTCTCGGTGCGGTTCTGCGGATTTGAGTGGGTTTCTCCCCGGATTTCTTTGTGGGAAACATGGATAGATGTCTTGTGCATCTTTGTGATTGATCTTGTGCCCTCAAACGCCGGGAAACCACTTGGATTCGTAGTTTTTCGTTCGGTGCTCTTGCTTTTGGTGGTGCTCAAAGGATTCGCGATTCCCGGTGATTTAGAGAGTTAGGAGGCAAGATTTTTGGGCTATAGCATTCTTGTGTGACGCTTTTCAAGTCCCCAAACCCTTGTCTCCACAGCTTCAACCGTTTGGGAAATCCGATGATGATTTGGGGGAGTTGACCTTTGAGGTCGAGCACTTTTCTGCTTCTCGTCCGTGCGGGCGCGGACGGTCCGCGGGGTGGTCGCGGACGGTCCGCGGGTGGCGTGTTCGTCGCGTGTTCGTCGTGTTCTTGCACGTCCTTGCTTTCGATCCGGTTTGGCTTTTGGTTTTTGTTGCAACTGGTTTGCGGACGGTCCGAGCTTGAGTAGCGGACGGTCCGCGACCCACGCGGACGGTCCGCCCGGCATTGGCGGACGGTCCGTTTTTCTCGGGTCGCTTCTGTTGGTTCTGTGTGCTTTAACGGACGGTCCGCGGCGTAGGGCCGGACAATCCGCAGGCTTGGCGCGGACGGTCCGCGACTTGCGGGCGGACGGTCCGCTAGGGGCTGCGGACGGTCCGCCCCTCCCCGGCCGGGACGGTCCGCCGAGCTCGTGCGCTTTGCCTCTTGGTTCGATTCCTCCCCTCCTTCTTTCGTGCTTCCGCGTGTGCTTCAAGCAATCGTTCCTAAGTCTAGAGGTTGATCCATAACCTCGTGGTCTTGGCAATTGGTGTGTGATTCGATTCATCGCTCGTGTGTGACCGGGGTTTGACTAGGGTATAGGCCGGGTTCTTTGGAAAGAATTTTTACCGACTCCTATTCACTCCCCCCCTCTCTAGTCGCCATCTGATCCTTCAAATATGCAATTTATAAAATGGGTATAGGGTATATTTATAAAACTAGGACAGAAGCATGCATCAAAGGATGAGGTTGAACTTGCCGTCTTCGAAGTCTTCGGGGAGTGCCGGCTCGGTGTTCGGGACCTCGGGCTCCTGCTCGCAGTAGTCGGCTCCAAACTCCGGCTCGGGGTACCTTCCTTCGTTTACTTCGTCGGCTATAGCACACACACAGGCAAGCAAGCAATCAATAACAGCATACACATTTTCTCCGGCTGAGCTCGCGGAAGGTAATTAGATAAAATAGAGAAATAAATATTATGCAATATTTTTGGGTGACAGATGGGTGATGGTATACCCGGCACGGGCGTGGGAAAGGTTGGGCGCGATTTGGATTAAAATCGTGCATGAAATGACGGGTTAACAGAGGTGTTTAGGGCTAACTAGGGGCCTGTTAGTATTTTATTATAAAAGAAAAGGGCATGATTATAATATTTAAACATAGCGGGGGTGTTACTAAATAGTCCAGGGGCATAATTGTAAAGGGACAGGGTTGTTTTTGTGGTTTAATTTAAAGTATAGGGTCTGTTTTGGAAGAAAAGAGTGAGGGAAATAGAGGGGATCGGTTTTGGATAAGTGGGAAAAGGGCAAGGGGTTTTGGGCAAAAAGCCCTTCTTCTTCCTCCCTCCCTCACGACACAGAACGCAGGGAGACAGGAGGCCGACCGTGGAAGGGGGGAGGGGCGCCGGCGACCTGGTGCGCGGCGACGGCCGGGAATTGGGGCGAAACGAAGAGGAGGTCGAGGGCAACCGATTCCGCTTCTTACCTCGGGTTGGGGTGCTTCGGAGAGGCGGATCGACGGCCGGCAGTGGGGCTGTTCGCGGTGGTGACCGAAGCGTCACTGGTGGTGGTGATGGAGGGCTCGGGAAGGAGGGGGAATTGGTCATGGAGGTGCGGGGCGAGGTGGGGAGCCGGTCCGGCCCTTTTATAGGCGCGGGAAGGTCGGTTTGGCGAGGATATTTTGAGCTTCGCGGAGCTTCAATGGCCGGCAATGGAGGTTCGGGAAAAATCCCGGCGTGGACTCTGGCCAGCGGGATTCTCGGTCGCTGCTGTGCGAATTGACCCGTCGTGCAGGCTGCTGTGGCCGTGGAGGGGAGGGAGGCAGCGATGCGCGCGCCGCGGCGGGAGGTAACCGGTCGGAGTAATGGAGGTCTTCGTTTGTCAGAGCAATGGAAGGGAGGGGAGCTGCTGCCTGCTGTGGCGCGGGGGGGCCGCCCCTTGGCGTGCCGGCTTGGGGCCCGGTTGACCGGCCGGGGAGGGGGCCGCCGTTCGCGGGGGGCGCGCGGGGGTGCCGCCCCCGCGCGCGCGTGGGGAAGGGGAGCCGCGGCCTCCCTGTGTCGCGCGTGGGGAGGGGGCCGCGCGGGGGGCCTTGGCCTGAGGCCGAAGGAAGGAGAGGGCGGTGGGAAAAAGAAAGAAGGAAAAAGAAAAAGGAGAAAAGGGAAAAGAAAAAGAAGAAAAGAAAAAGGAAAATAGGAAAAAGGAAAAATCAAGAAAGAGAAATAGAAAAGGGATTTAGAAAATTAGAAGAATTCCTAGAAAAATTAGGAGAAGGGTTTTTTTGTGGATTTTCCGGTTTCTCGGGCGTCAGCGGGATTTTCGGGACGGCGGTGATGGCGAGGCGGGCTGGCCGGCGGGACCGCGGCGTGCGCCGGGATTCCCGCACGGTGCCGACCGCGGCGATGGGGTGGCACGCGTGGGTGCCGGATTGAGTGTGGGCGGTGTCGGCGGGATTCGCGGCACGCGCGCCGAGGGTGAGAGAGGGAGAGACGGTGACCAGGGTTTCGAAAAGGGGCAAATGAGCTCGCTAGACGGGTTTTGAAAACACGCGTGATTTATTAGGTGATTTATTAGCGACTAAACATGTGGGCGTTACAAACCTACCCCACTTAAGATGAATCTCGCCCCCGAGATTCGGCTAAGTTTCGAACGGTGGGGAAACTCCTTCTTCAATGCGTCCTCTCGTTCCCACGTAGCTTCTTCTACCCCGTGTCTTCTCCATTGGACTCTGCACACCCGTACTTCTGTCGTCCTCGTCCGCTTGACCACTGTGTCCAAAATCTTGACGGGCACCTCCTGATACCTAAGGTCTGGCTGTAGGTCGATGGTTTCCACCGGTACTCGCTTCTCCTCAAGAACTTTCAAACATCGATGTAGCTGGGAGATATGGAACACTGGGTGTATATCTGACATTTCTTCGGGTAGCTCCAACCGGTATGCTACTGCTCCGACCCTCTTTAGTACTTTATACGGTCCAATATACCGAGGGGCCAATTTTCCGTGCACTTGAAACCTCCGAGTCCCTCGGATAGGTGAAACCTTGAGGTAAATGAAATCTCCCGGATTGAAGCTTGCTTCACGCCTCTTCTTGTCTGCGTAGCTCTTCTGTCGGGATTCGGAGGCTCTCAACTTTTCTCGGATATCGGCTACTCGCTCCTCGGCTTCCTTTATAAGTGCGGGCCCAACCAGGGCACGCTCTCCTACTTCGGACCACATCAGGGGTGTCCTACATTTTCTCCCGTATAGTGCTTCGAATGGTGACATTCCCAGGCTTGCTTGGTAGCCGTTGTTGTAGGAAAATTCGCTTATGGCGGTGCTCGCTCCCAATCTTTGCCATAGGTGAGGACGCATGCTCTCAACATATCTTCCAAAATTTGATTCACCCTTTCGGTCTACCCGTCTGTCTGCGGGTGGTACGCTGAGCTGAAATCTAGCTTGGTACCCATGGCTTTGTGCAGGCTTTTCCAGAACCTAGAGGTGAACTGGGTCCCTCTATCTGAGACTATTCTGCTAGGCACTCCATGCAGCTTTACTATATTTTCTATGTAGAGTTTCGCCAACTTCTCTCCACCATAAGTGGTCCGTACGGGTAGAAAGTGAGCGACTTTAGTGAGTCGGTCCACGATCACCCATATGGAGTCATGTCCCATCTGAGTCCTTGGCAACCCTACTACGAAATCCATACCTATCTCGTCCCACTTCCATACCGGGATTGGTAAAGGCTGCAACAGTCCTGCGGGCTTCTGGTGTTCGGCTTTGATCCTTTGACAAGTATCACAGTGGGCGACGAATCGGGCAATATCTGCTTTCATCCCATTCCACCAATACTTCTGTTTTAAGTCCATGTACATCTTGGTGGATCTCGGGTGAATAGAGTATGCCGAGTTGTGTGCCTCATCCACGATGGTCTGTCGAAAATCTCCGCCTTCAAGCACGCATATCCTATTTTTGTACCACAGGGTACCTTGATCATCCACTCTAAAGTCAGGGGCCTTGTTTTCTCCGGTATGCTTGCGGATCTTCATCAGATTCTCAACGGTCTCTTGGGCCTTCCCGATTTTCTTCTCTAGGGTAGGATGAACACTCAGCTGGTGGACGTAGCCTTGTGGGACAATGTGTACGTTGAGCCGCGCCATCTCCTCTTGCAACTGGGCATTCTTGGGGGCTGCCTTCTCATAGGTTTTCCGGCTTAGGGCATCTGCTACTACATTGGCCTTCCCGGGGTGGTAGTGAATCTCTAGGTTATAGTCTTTAACTAGCTCTAGCCACCTCCTTTGCCTTAAGTTCAGGTCGGGCTGTGTGAAGATGTATTTTAGACTCTTGTGGTCTGTGTAGATTTCACACTTGTTCCCAATCAGATAGTGTCTCCAGATCTTCAGGGCATGCACTACGGCTGCAAATTCCAGATCATGGGTGGGATAATTCTGCTCATGGGGTTTGAGCTGACGGGAAGCATATGCCACTACTTTCCCATCTTGCATGAGAACACATCCCAACCCTTGTCGGGAAGCGTCGCAATACACGACAAAGTCCCGTTGAATGTCTGGTAGGGTCAGCACTAGGGCTGTGGTCAACCTCTTTTTCAACTCTTGGAAACTTCTCTCACAGGCCTCGGTCCAGTTGAACTTCTTCTCCTTCTTGAGCAACTCTGTCATGGGCCGGGCAATCTTGGAGAATCCCTCGATAAATCTCCGGTAGTACCCTACTAAACCTAGGAAACTCCTAATCTCGCTCACGTTGGTCGGTTGCAGCCAGTTGGAGACTGTCTCAACTTTCCCGGGTCTGACAATACTCCTTCATAAATCGAGAATATGCCCAAGGAAGGATATTTTCTCCAGCCAAAATTCACACTTGCTGAACTTGGCGTACAACTTGTGTGCCCTCAATTTCCCCAGCACTACTCGAAGATGCTGCTCGTGCTCCTCCACGCCCTTGGAGTAAACAAGTATGTCGTCAATGAAGACTACGACAAACTTGTCCAGCTCTTCCATGAACACCTTATTCATGAGGCTCATGAAGTATGCTGGTGCATTGGTTAGTCCAAAGGACATCACCGTGAACTCATACTGCCCGTAGCGAGTGACAAAGGCGGTCTTGGGGATGTCACTTTCCCTAATCTTGAGCCGGTGGTACCCCGATCTTGGATCCACCTTCGAGAAATACTTGGCTCCCTTCAATCGGCCAAACGAGTCATCTATTCGGGAAGATGGTACTTGTTTTTAATAGTGACCTCGTTCAGCAAGCGATAGTCCACGCACATCCTCATGCTCTTATCCTTCTTCTCCACGAAAAGCACCGGGGCTCCCCATAGTGATGAGCTTGGTCTCGATGAACCCACTTCGCCGGGAGTTTTGCTAATCGCTTCTTCAATTCTCGCCAACTCGTGGGCCGCCATCCTATAGGGTCTCTTGGCTATGGGAGAGGTTCCGGGGATAAGGTCGATTACGAACTCTATATCCCCGTCCGGTGGCATTCCGGGGAGTTCTTCGGGGGAACACATCCGGGTATTCTCGCACTACTGGGACATCTTCTATGGACTTGGCTTCTATGTTGAAAACCATTATATCCGGCCTGTGTCCTCGGGTGTGGCAGGTCACTTGTATCCCGTCTGGGTTGGTTAGGTGAACTACTTTATCGGCGCAACTTATGAGGCCATGATGTTGGCTTAACCAATCCATCCCAAGGATCACATCTATCCCTTTGGACTTCAGTACTACCAGGTCTTCTAGGAACTCTACCCCACTTAAAATAATCCTTACCCGGGGGCATCCCAGTTGACCCTTAATGTCACCTCCGGGCGTTCGAGTTATTAGGGGTGCTTTTAGTAGTACTGTGGATATGCTATGCTTTTCCACAAAGCTTGAGGATATGAATGAGTGCGATGCTCCCGAATCGAATAGTATGGTAGCCAAAACTGAGCTGACCAGGAACTCACCGAGTACTACGCCTTGTGCTTCCTGTGCCTCCCGCGCATTGATGTGATTGACCCGGGCGCGTCCATACGACCGCCGGGGCCGCCTCATCCGCGGGTTGTTGTTGTTGTTGCCGAAGTTATTGTTGCCGCGCACCGCATGCGGTTGGCTCCTCGACACAAGCGGCCTTGGCCCGTTCACCGAGTTGGAGTAGGTGGTGGTGGTTGGCTTTTTGGCATACGGGCGTTGACGATGAAGTGCCCGGTTTCTCGCAGCTTGAAACACACTCGGGAGTTGTTATTGTTGTTGGCGGTGATCCGCCGGTGTTGTTCTGTGGGGGTTTCATGGCACTTTGGTTGTTGTAGGGCTTGAACTGGGTTCTGGGGGCTTGCGAGCTCGTGGCTTGGGATTGGGTTCTGTACTGCATGGGAGCTTGGAACCTGGACATGGGGTGTCCAAAGTTTCTCGGCCTCTGGGACCGCTCTTGCTGCTTGGCCTTGTGTTCCATGAACTTGCGCTTGTTTTCCTTCTTCTCTTCGCCCTTGCTCTCTTCATGAGTATTGCCATGTTCATGAGGGTGTTAAAGTCCGGGTAGATCTGAGGAGTCAGCAGTGTCCTCGCTCCGAGTCGCCCCTTCTTGAACATTTCTTGCTTTTTGGAATCTTTGTCCACCTCCTCGGGGGCATAGCGCGCGAGCTCTATGAACTGGTACGTGTACTCCTCCACAGACATGTTACCTTGGCGGAGTTCGCGGAACTCATCCGCCTTCCGCTTCAGGATGGCTTCTGGGATGTGGTAGCGGCGGAATTCTTCCACGAATTCATCCCATGTGATGGCTGTGGGATCCTTGGGCGCCGCGCAAGTAATTCTCCCACCGGGCTAGGGTCGTCCCGTGAGCTGGTGAGCTGCCAGGAGAACCTTGTCGCGGTCCTCACAGTTGAAGGGCTCTAGCTCTCTCAGAATGGCTCTCAGCCAATCGTCAGCATCCAAAGGATTTACCGACCCGCCAAAGGTGGGCGGCTTAGTCATGAGGAACTCAATCAGCTTCTCGTTCATGCCCAAAACTCGGGGTCTCGGGCGGTTGACGGCGTTGAAAATAGCCTCCATCAGGACCGTCTGGTTGGCTAAGACTTGTGCTAAGTCAACGGGAGGGGGTGGCGGTGGCAGGACCACGTTCTCTCCTCCATCTTCATTTTGGTTAACTTCCTGGTCGTGGAGACGCTCCCTCCGATCGGCTTGCGATCCTTCAGCGTCCGATCGGTGGGTCCTGACAGGGCGCCTGGAAACCATCTGTAAAGAAGCGGGTTTTCTAAGAGATCTATTTTTATGTGATGTTTAAGTGGATTATATCGGATTTGAAAAGGCGGGTCTACTTCTGCCGGTAAGCACACAATAAGCACATAGCAAACAAGCAAGCACAAACAAGTTTTTATTACAAACCAGTGAGGAGGATACATCCCGACTACGCGGACACACTACACGACTAAGGACTAAGGGCGCGACTTGGACCAGTACGGCTTCATTCCCTGGGTCTTGGGGCACGCTACTCGCGAGGAGAGCCGTCTTCTGGGGTCGAGTGTTCTTTCAACGGGATGAGCAGCTCGTCATCGTTTTCGCCTTCGGGGTTTCCGTTTTCCTGAGGCTGTGCTGCGGCTTCAGCGGTCGCTGTTGGGGGTTCGGTGACTGCTGGTGGTGCTGGGGGGACTTCGATAGTTCCTCCCCATCCTACAAGGAGTGTTCCTAGCAGGACTTGAGCTTCTCCAATGGCTGGGACAGGGGTTCCGCCGTTGGTCCATTCTTGCATGCGTTGGTCCCGCATTCTCCCGAGGCTTTCCGGGCACCGGCTTCATCGCTTATGGCGGCCGCGGTCCTTGCTTCCGCCCTTGAGCCACTCGGACTTGGTGCATCCTCACCGTGACTTCGGCTTGCTCGGCCCGACCGATTTGTTCCCTCAAGTGTCCGGGTCCGGTCATCAAGGAGCTTATCCGAGGGAGACAAGGTAGGCGACTACGTGGTACGCCAGGGTCTTCTTGGTGGCGGCGTCGTTCCAGGTTTCTCATGCGGGCCTGCCAAACTGGGGTTCTGATGGCGGGAGGGAAGTACCTCATTGGTGTGGGGACGAGGTGTTCTTCGTAGATTCGGCACAGGTAGCGGAAGGCTTTTCTGAGGGCCAAAGGATAGGTGTCTCGGTGTCGAAATCCTGTGGCGGTCACGCGCCACGGCTCGATGTTGGGGTGGCGGGTGCTTCTAGCAACGGAGAGGACCACCCTACAGCGAAGAGTGCCGAGTTGCTCGTACTCTCTGCTGTAGTACCTAGGGCGCTCGGGATACCGAGGCGCTCCGGGGAGTTGATGAGAAGGCGAGCAAAACCGAGGCTCCTCCTGGCACACGCCTTGGGTCCATCCATCTTCCGCCATCTGAAAACAAAGGTAGAGTTGAACAGGTTGTGGTGGGGTACAAGAGATGGATAACTTTATTTAGTAGCAAGGTTGGGGTACATTCTTCGGGGTACACTTATTATTACTAGGACTCAGCTTCTAGCCTAAACACCCTAGTCTTATCCTCATGGTGATTCTTCCTCTAGCTGGATACGGCGCTTCTTCAGTGGAAGATCTTGCTCCAGTATCTCATCTTCAGTCTGGGTCCCTTTGTCCCAGTGGGTTTCTTCGGGTTCATCTTCTTCTGCTCTGGCTCCTTCATCTCTACTTCTACGCTCCTTTAGTTCATCCCATAGGGCTTTATGGGCCAACAGAGTGCGCTCTCTTTCCCTAAGATACCCTTGCTTCGTGTTGTGTAGCTCAACTTCTGCTATGGTTGTCTTTACCCTATCCAGTTCTATCCTCTGCTCTGCTCTTTCCGCTCTGTCAATCTGCTGCTTCAGTTGTTGGGCTTGCTCCTGATAAAGGTGGTCTAGGCCTCTGAGGTAGATGGATAGGTGGGAAACTGCCTCTTCTAAGTCTTCTTCCTCTCGTTCTAGTCCTCTCATGCGATCAATCCACGAGCGTCCTCTTCCTCCGGAGGGTGGAAAGAATCCCATTGGAGTCCTTCAGAGGTGCTGTCTATAAACCACTCGTAGCTGTCGCAGGGCCTTTCGAGCGGCCTTGGGGTAGGTGTCGGCAAAGCAAAAACCAGTGGCGGAGACGAACCATGGTTCTATGTCGGGGTAAAGCGTGCTTCTTCCCACAAAGATCAGCAGCTTACACTGAGGGGTGCCATAGCGTTCGTACTCCCGGTAGACGAACTCTGGCGGATCCCTTACTCCGACGCGCTCTAGGGCCGAGTAGCAACGGGTTAGGGAGGCCGGCCGGGACGGGGCGATTCCTCCGTTCCATTCGGGGTTAGCCATCCGGAAGCGAGGCAAGAATCAAGGTAAGGGTTTGGGAAAAGGTGAGCTTAGCAAAAGAAAGGTTAGAGAAGGCCGGGAGGAGGTCTCGTATCCTAGGGGTCATGTCCTACGGCCAACCTGCGGCTCTGATACCACCTGAAGCGTCCCCTCATCAGAGGTGACTAAATGTGACACAAATACCAGTCCCAGGAGGCTGGTAACACATTTATTACAACAGGTGGATCAGTCTTTTACATCACGGCGACACAGAGGGCACGGAAGTGCCAAAGCTACAAGGAACAACACAAACGCTAACGACCATACTACGATAGCAAAGGCTTCCATAGCCTCCTCAGAGTACCACACCATGGAAGCTTTCGGTAGGGGCCCTGGGTACACAGGCACGGTTGGGTGTAGGGCAGCGACCTACTCGACGTCTTCGGGAATATAATCGGGATCCTCCTCTGTAAAATAGTTAGTAAAACAAGGGTGAGCACATACGTACTCAGCAAATCCAACCCCACCCGCGGAGGGGCTTATAAGCAGAATCATGCATAAGGTATAACAAGGATCAGGTTAAGGTTCATTTTGCAAACTTACTCATGCAGGGGTTCATTTCAAAAAGGTTTTCGCAAATCATTTTCATAACCAAAGTGACTCGATTGTTTTAGGAAAACCACTGCGGAACTACCGGACTTCCCGTCCGTCGTAGCCCAGGCACACAGCCACACACACTTCACCGGAAAACAACTCATGCCAGAAAACATCCCATCCCAAACACTAGTTTTTGTGACCACACCGTGACTCGTCCAATACCGTGGACACGGCTATTCGATTAGGTTTGACACTCTGCAGAGGTTGTACTTCTTTACCCACAAGTAGGGTACCGTCACACGGACACCTCAGTGCCAGTACGGATCCTATCAAAGCCATTACCCACCTTAGCTAACGCTACGAGCCACCACGGAAGCACCCAAGGGGTTATACCACATAACCGGGACGTACCTCACACGGAGCGTACCCCTACTCCGTGGTCTCCCGCCGCTCACCCGCACACCGGATGGCAAGTAGATTAACTAGTGGGGTTTATGCTAAGCCGTTGCCACATACAACGGTCGAGTGGTTGTACGATGATTTGGGTCAGGTGAGATGTCACGCAACCCGGTCCTTAACCGACAAGATGGACAACTCCCAACACGCTCAACCACACAGGTACGAGCTCACCCATACTCCTGACACACACGTCCATCCCGTCTACCCAGTTCTTTACTCATTTTCCAAACATACCCCCTTTTCATTTTTAAAGCACTCACACACTTTGAAAGCACTCACACATTTTAAAGCAAACATTTAGGCCAAAACAAGGTTCAATAATAGCAATCAAGGGTGGCTATCCTACCATGTTTTGCAGTAAAACAATATGCAATTTATAAAACGGGTATAGGGTATATTTATAAAACTAGGACAGAAGCATGCATCAAAGGATGAGATTGAACTTGCCGTCTTCGAAGTCTTCGGGGAGTGCCGGCTCGGCGTTCGGGACCTCGGGCTCGCTCGCGGTAGTCGGCTCCAAACTCCGGCTCGGGTACCTTCCTTCGTTTACTTCGTCGGCTATAGCACACACACGAGCAAGCAAGCAAGCAATAACAAGATACACATTTTCTCCGGCCGAGCTCGCGGAAGGTAATTAGATAAAATAGAGAAATAAATATTATGCAATGTTTTTGGGTGACGGATGGGTGATGGTATACCGGCACGGGCGTGGGAAAGGTTGGGCGCGATTTGGATTAAAATCGCGCATGAAATGACGGGTTAACGAGAGGTGTTTAGGGCTAATTAGGGGCTCGTTAGTATTTTATTATAAAAGAAAAGGGCCTCGATTATAATATTTAAACCTAGCGGGGGTGTTACTAAATAGTCCGGGGGCATAATTGTAAAGGGACAGGGTTGTTTTTGTGGTTTAATTTAAAGTATAGGGTCCGTTTTGGAAGAAAAGAGTGAGAGAAATAGAGGGGGGGTCGGTTTTGGATAAGTGAGAAAAGGGCGGGGGGGTTTTGGGCAAAAAGCCCTTCTTCTTCCTCCCTCCCCGACGACACGAACGCGGGGAGACGGGGAGGCCGACCGTGGAAGGGGGGAGGGGCGCCGGCGACCTGGTGCACGGCGACGGCCGGGAATTGGGGCGAAACGAAGAGGAGGTCGAGGGCAACCGATTCCGCTTCTTACCTCGGGCTGGGGTGCTTCGGAGAGGCGGATCGACGGCCGGCAGTGGGGCTGTTCGCGGTGGTGACCGAAGCGGCACTGGTGGTGGTGATGGAGGGCTCGGGAAGGGGAGGGGGAATTGGTCATGGAGGTGCGGGGCGAGGTGGGGAGCCGGTCCGGCCCTTTTATAGGCGCGGGAAGGTCGGTTTGGCGAGGATATTTTGAGCTTCGCGGAGCTTCAATGGCCGGCAATGGAGGTTCGGGAAAAATCCCGGCGTGGACTCCGGCCAGCGGAATTCGCGGTCGCTGCTGTGCGAATTGACCAGTCGTGCAGGCTGCTGTGGCCGTGGAGGGGAGGTGACTGGTCGGAGTAATGGAGGTCTTCGTTTGTCGAGCAATGGAAGGCGGGGAACCGCCGCCCGCCGTGGCGCGGGGGGGGGGGGGGGGGCTCCCCCTTGGCGTGCCGGCTTGGGGCCGGTCGGCGGCCGGCGGGAGGGGGCCGCCGCTCCGCAGGGGCGCGCGGGGGTGCCGCCCCCGCCGCGCGTGGGAAAGGGGAGCCGCGGCCTCCCTGCGTCGCGCGTGGGGAGGGGGGCGCGCGGGGGGCCTCGGCCTGAGGCCGAAGGAAGGAGAGGGCGGTGGGAAAAAGAAAGAAGGAAAAAGAAAAAGGAGAAAAGGGAAAAGAAAAAAAGAAAAGAAAAAGGAAAATAGGAAAAAGGAAAAATCAGGGAAGAGAAATAGAAAAGGGATTTAGAAAATTAGGAGAATTCCTAGAAAAATTAGGAGAAGGGTTTTTTTGTGGATTTTCCGGTTTCTCGGGCGTCAGCGGGATTTTCGGGACGGCGGTGATGGCGAGGCGGGGGCCGCCGGCGGGACCGCGGCGTGCGCTGGATTTCCGGCACGGTGGCCGACCGCGGCGATGGGGTGCACACGTGGGTGCTGGATTGAGTGTGGGCGGTGTTGGCGGGATTCGCGGCACGCGCGCCGAGGGTGAGAGAGGGAGAGACGGTGACCAGGGTTTCGAAAAGGGGCAAATGAGCTCAGTTGGACAGTTTTGAAAACACGCGTGATTTATTAGGTGATTTATTAGCAGCTAAAAATGCGGGCGTTACACTATAGGACCGTTACAAGTCGGATGATGACCTCAATCGCGAGAATAGGTTCCTAGATAGGAATCATACTGTATCCTTAAATGGATTGCTCACGTGGTAAGAGCACGGGATCTGGGCTCCGGTCTAGTGGTTATGTGGGTTAAGTTTTTGAACGTACTAAGAACATGTCGGGTATGGGACCGGTAAGCCTAGTACCTTAATGAGACGGCTAGGGATGGAACTGTCACTACCCTTGGGATTCGCTCTCACGGCTAGCTACCGGTGGTGTATGGTGACTCCGGGTATCTCGCGGGGTATGCCGGATAGCCTGCACCAAAGACTGTGGCCTTTCATCCCGACCCGAGGATTTTTGGGGACGGCCTGGGAAAGTTGTCCTTGCGGGGGCAGCCTACCGTGTGTTTGGGTCTACCTTGCAAGGTTTAAATCAATCGATTGTCGGCCTCTCACCGTTATCCGAGACTACTTACTCCACTAGTCATGAGATCCCTAATGATGGAAGTTGATGAAGATGATGTTTGATTAATTGTATTGTACAACTTGGTTTGTACTAGTTGGCTAATGTAGTAAAGATTAAACCTACTAGAACTTATGCTAAAATCTTGAAAGTAAGAACCTACTCTTTGTTACTTTTTATCAAAAGCAACCCAGTAGCCAAAAAGCCTTTCATGGTCAAGAATTGGTGAAGTAGATATCACCGACGGGTAAGACTTGCTGAGTATTAGTAAACTCAGCCTTGCTATAATGTGTTGATCCAGGTAATGCCTTCAGTGATGTGTGGCCCGGAGAGATCCCGCCCGGCTGGGAGCTGGAGTGGGTGGAGGACGACTACTGAAAGCATCATGGATGGCCTCCCGTGGTGTCTTCGCTTCCATTAGTTAATTTCCGCTGCTTTTCGAAAATTCTGAACTATCTCGGTATGACGAAAACTATGGTTTGTAATGAATAAACCCCTCGGGGTACGAATTTGAATGCTAATGTTGTTGTATCTCTGGACTCGCCTTCGAGCGAGTTTTAATGCATATATTCGATCCTTGTTGCTTTCCAAGTGATTTACCGGGCATTAACCCGGCAACTAACGACAGGATGATACTTTATTATTGCTTAATGACCAAAGTGGATCGGTCTTAGGCGATAGTACGGTATTTTCCTGGGCGGGTTGTCACAACGTGCCTTTTGAAGCAAGATATAAAAGTACGGTGTAAAGATCACTACACGAGATAAAGTCGATCCAAATCTATCTAAATTGGGCAAAAGAGTGTTACATGAATTTAAACATAAAGTAAAACTCAAAGCAACATGGGGTAACTTAATGAATCTATTGAATTTTGCCAAAATCCAATAGAGCCGATAACTAGCTCCAAGCTAGATCTTAGCCCACCGCATGGCTCATGATCTAACAAGAAACCCTCTTGAACCAAGCTTAAATCTACCGCATGATACTAAGCATGGTAACAAGACTACTTGCATCACGATCTAAATCCACCGCATGATACTAGACATGATACAAGGTTGCCGGTACTTACGGAGGTCGACGGATCGATGAACCCTCTCAAAGAACTCGACGACACGACTAAAGGACTCGAGAATTTGGCGTAAAGCCGGTTTGTATTGAGAATGTTTCGATTACCATTACATACATCCAGGGTCCGTATTTATACCCTGTCATGGCATGACTCCGGATGGCCTACGAGCACAATATTTGATACCTAATTTATCTCTAAGTGGGATTGCTTATCCATCCATTCGTCCCTTCCGCTCGGACCACGTCATCACGCAATCCTGCAAAATCAGCGCAAACAGTTCCCTTGCCGAACGGAAACAAACTGCCGACTGCGAGCCCCTTTGCCGAATCTTTCTGAAGAAACCTTCCTTCTTCCGTACGGATTTTTTCACCAAGCTAGGCCCACAAATCAGACTCCTTCCTGTACCAAATTTTGGTGTTAACATATGCCCCTTCAATTACGGGATAAAAGTGATTTTATTCTTAAATTGACTCCAATCGCCGACGTCTTCAAATTGAATCTGTTCAACACCTATTCTCTCTCCTCGCAATCCATCGGAGCCTCCGTCTAGATCCAAATGCTAGGTCATCTTTTCCCCAAGCTCAAATCCCTAATGGCAGGTCAAAATCAAGCTGCTCAGGTAAATTCCATCCCCGTAAGCTTCATTCGGCATTATCTTTTCGATTTTTACCTCAGATTCCGCCCCCTCCTTTTCTCAACAGGAGCTTTCCACCGAGCTTTTGATTCGCACTGAGGCCAATTCGACGTCTTATTTCCTCCGACCCTCGCGAGTTTATTGCAGCCGAATCCCAAAGAATCCCTTTCAAAGCGGCTTTATCTAAGCCTTCTTTGTGGCAAGACGCCTTCAAGAACTGGCCTTTGCCCCCAATTGCAGGCTGGAGAAATTGGTACAAAAGTGTGCTTGCAGATAATAGTTCCAAGACCCAAACTTGGGACAGCCTCCGTATTGCTCAATATTTGGAGCTTTCTTTGGCCGAGACCCCAAAGAACAAAGATCTTTTGATAGAAGCTTGTCATTTTTGGTCAAACGGCGTCAACGCCTTCCTCTTTGGTCATGGCCCAATGTCCCCAACTCTGGCCGATGTATACATGATCACCGGCCTTGATGTTTCAGGATCCGTGTACCCCTGGGACTTCAAAGGCTCCACAAGACAAACAGGGGTGAAGTCAGGAAGTGGATATAAATCATATATTCAGAATCACATGAAGGATGCCCCCTGGGTGAAGTCGAATACAGGGCATTCCTGAACATGTAGTTGTGCAGATTTATTTTCTGTGGTAAAGCCAATGAACCCACTCTGAATCATATTGTAATGGCTACACATTTGGCTGGTGGTAAACGCATTCCTCTTGGAAAATACCTCCTGGGGAGTGTGTATCATATGCTTCATCAGACTATCTCTCAAATGCACACCGGCCAGAAGATACTATGTGTCAACGGCCCTTGGTGGTTTGTGCAGATGTGGCTGCAACTACATATGCACCAGATTGTCAATATTGACCTCAACAGCCGGCTCTTCCCTTCATCCAACTATAACGAAGGGGAAGCTCAAGTCACCAGAGGATGCCAAATCTACGGGGAAGCCGCCTCAACTGTTTCCATTGATCAGAATGTCAGTCAACTGTTTGAGCTCTTTTTCAGAGGCTTTCCTGACCCTCTTTGGCTTCCCTACTTGGACAATGACAATTTAACTCTCCCCTGTGGATTCTCCTTTGAAGCTGGACGCCAAGATGGAAGGTTTATAGAAATCTTCAATATTTTCATTCATCCATGTCCCTTGCCAGCTGAATTTTGTGGAGGGAGGTTAAATCACAGCACTTACGAATACTATCAGCTAAATATGATGGCCCGACAGCTTGGATGTGGCCAAATGCCCCCGAGATTATTCCTTCATGAATTCCTCAAACCCAGAGAGGAAATCAAGGACAGCATACAAGCCAGAAGGGTCTTCGAGTACGAATGCAGTCCAACTCTTTACACCTGGCCTTTCACACCCATCACAATAGTTCACCCAACCTTCAACTCCGAGTGTCAAGAATTCCATGACCATATCTTTAGTGAACCAGTGCACTCATTCTGGTTGGAGTTGATGCCTGATTTTCAACCAACATCAGAAGTAATACACTTGTCTCTTCCCTTTGATCAGACATATATTTTCACCACTAACCATGATCTTGATTTCTCCCTGCAGAACACAGTGCCTGCCCCTCGAGCCAGGACAATTGCTTATAATGCAGTATACCCAGTTTCAGCTCTGGGATTCAAATCTCCAACTTTGGCTCAGCTGATGGCCAGGTATGCCACAATGGACCCAATTCTCTTCAGTGCTACTGCTGATAAGAGAAAAGGCCTATCTCTGATTGCACCTTCAGCCGCCAAGAGGAAAAGAACCACCAAGAAGGTTCCTGTTGAGGTAAGATTTCCCCTTTCTTGATCACAAGATTACTCCTATTCTGACAAATTTCACCTTGTGCAATTTTAGACTAGAACCCAGCAGCCTTCAGTTTCAGAACTTGCCAATGCTTCACCTATTGGTATGACCTTTATCACCTTATTTTTTTCTCAAAGATCAATACCCACACTGGCATCTACCTTTAATCTGGTTCTTGCAGAATTAATATTGGTGAATCACCCTGTCACACCCGACTTTCCGAAGAAAACCAAGTGCAAACCTATATGCATGCCAGGATCAAGTTTCATGCACATAGTGACATAAAAGTGTATACAGAAACAATATCACATAAGAAAAAGAAAGATTATCAGAGATTTACGCTTAATCCTGGAAACGAAGGCTCCAAACATCACAGGCAGTCGACTGGGGGTTGCGTACGCCTAGCACTCCACAACAACTTCACAAGTCTTCAGAGAAGCATCCTCCTTCTGAGCAACATTGTTTATAGCAAGGGTGAGCACTTGTCGTACTCAGCAAGTGTGGGGAAAAGAATGAATGCAAAGGCTTTATAGTGGACTGGGCTATAAGCATTTAAGCAATTTTAGTTGGTCAAGTTTTATTAGCGCCTATTTACTAGCAAGTATAAGTATATACCATCCCACAATTAAGCATAAGGTAAGAAATACGCCATAAGCATATGGCAAGCATGACCAGAGAGAACGATTAAGTCCATCTTCAAGTTCAATTATCATGTGAGGGTCCAGGCCGCTCTTGACCGTGAGCACGGCTAATCGATTAGTTTTACACTCTGCAGAGGTTGTACATCTTTACCCACAAGTCGCGTAAAAACTCCAAAGAGTTTTGCACCCAACCACGCTGTGCAAAAGTAGGCACAATACCACACTACCGAGGTGTGGCTGCATAGGGACGCTACGAGGCCTTTACAAAGTGTCCTCCCGTGCGTATTAGTCCATAGTAGTATGTCATAGAGGCTATCTTTCGTACCTCACTTCTATTCACGGACGATCGACCCATAGAGTCTTCCGTTCCAATACCACTCCGGAATAGAAGAGCCATAAAAGCATTCCTCCGTCCCCAACCTACTATGCGAGTAATAACCACACAAAGACTTCCCTAATTACTCGACCAAGACCAGAGCCATATAGTCCTTGTGGTTGCACTGTTGTCCTGGGTGGTCGCTCCATGTTCTGATTAATCATATGGTCTTGTATTAAGCAATCAAAGATATAACATAAAGGTATAGCATGATTCATCATTAATGTTCATTAAAACCACCATAACCTAGGTATAGCAACTAAGCATAGCTACCCAACATAAATGTAAACCCAGGTTAACAAGGAATGACAATCAAAGACTAGGATAAACCTTAATAGGACCCATCAATATTAATGCAAGCAATGCAATGAGTGATTAAATATAATTCTTAGGACAAAATATCAAGGACACACTTGCCTTTAACCAAAGTAACGTCGTTGCTCAGAATCTTCAACTTCAAGCTCTTCCAAACTTCTCGAACGGCGTTCACTCTAAGCGCATCAATCATCGGGCACAATCATACACAAAGCAAACAAACAAGCATATACTAAGAACAAAGCACCAATCAAAAGAACGCTTTAAAAGAACGCACTAAAGGATAGGCTCGATTAGATTGATCACCAAAGCACACAAACAGTGCTTAGAGAAAGAAAGGCCTGGTTAACTTTAAAGAGATGGTTGCGGAAGATTGAGCAAGAACCGGAAAGATCACACTTAGATTGAGCTGAGAAAAGAACGTCTAACGACCCATTTGCATTTATGAGAGAGCAGGGCTATGAGCTAGGTTCATTTTAATTAACAAAACAAATATAAAGGATATTTCAGAAATAAAATACCCTATGTTGACATTAATGCAATATTAAACTTTATTTACGAAACCGGTGTAAAGAACTAGTCAAGTTTTATTAATAAAGATTCATATATGAATTAACCGATTAAACATTTTATTTAGAAAAACTAAACTATATGAACAATCTAAACGAAACTTTGTAATTCGAGTTCATCATATTATTACATAAACAGCATTAAATTGGTATTAATCAAGATTAACATTTATTTATAAAGCCGGAGTAAAAGCCTAATCAAATTTTAATTAGAAAAGATGTATTAACTATTAACAAATTAACATTTGGTTTACGAAAACCGAGATAAAGATCTAATTAACTTTTATATATAAAAACATTTGATAGAAACATTAATCAAATTAAATTTGCTTGTGAAAACGACATATAGATCTATATAGCTTTTATTTGGAAAAGACATGCATAGCTAGTCATTAATCAAAATTAATATTAATTTTATTTTTAGAAAACAAAACATGGTGAAAACACACCACTAACGCGTGCTTTACATTATTATGGACCTAACGCAACTTGAACGGATTAAATCAGAGCTAAAACGAAAAAGATATGAGAAAAACAAGATTGAAAGGACCTAGTCGCGATTAACTAAAGATTTCGGGGAGTAGCTAAAAAGATTCCCGAGACACCGGGAACAGTGCTCGCGAATAGATCTAATCTGGGGGTTAGATCTGCAAAAAGGTTCGGGATGGATCTGTGTGCGAAAAGTAGGATTTTTCCAAGGGGTTATGAACAAAGATTGCAAGACACATAAATCAATCTAAAGATTACTGGAAACTTGAGGGACCTAATCGCGAAACAGGGTGTCATCTTCTTCCTCTGGACTGGGTGCACAGGAGCACACGGGGGGCCTGGTGATTCAAATCGTCAGTGCTCCGGGCATCGATGGGCAGAGCTCGGGCACAAAATCCAAAGAGTAGATCGAGACGAACACGATGGGGGGCTCACCTCGGGCGGAGGATGACGACAGAGGCCGGATTTTGCGGGTCAACCGCCGGCGGCTCCTGCTGTTCTGCGGCTCGGGCTTAGCAGGCAAGGGGCGCGCGGCCGCAGGCGAGGCGGCGGCGGCGCGCGGGCGGCGGGGGCGATAGGGCGGCGCGCGCGGGGGCGGCTGCGCCGCACTTTATGGGGTGGGCGCGGGCGCTAGAGGCGGCGGCGGCCGGCCGTCCGGTGCCCCGGTCATGGCCGATGGGCCACGACGAGCTGCGCGTGGGCCGCGGCCGGCGGGCGGCGGGCGGAGGGAGGCCGGGTCGGGCCTTCGGGCTCGGCCCGTTAGATAGGATAGGTTTTTTTCCCCGAAATATATTTGCAGTGCACAAGAATTCCAAGAAACTCCAGTAATTCGTTTAAAGCACTAAAAACCTAGAGATAGATTAAGACATGAACAATCCAAATAAAGCATTTGGTGCTCATGAAAAAGATTTTAGAGCCTTCTAATAAATAGAAATAGCTCAAGGAAAATTAGAATAAATCCCAGAAAAATCCGGAAAATTCTCGGGAGAGTGTGGACAGCTCCTAAACGCATTTTTGAAACCTTTTGCAATCAAGAACCACTAGATGCATCGGCATGAATGCAACACACATAACTTTTTATTTGATTCTGAAAATCAAACAATGGATTTTTCCTATACTATATTCCCTGTAAAGAAAATAAATGTAGGAAAAATTTTAAAATTATGAGAAAATCGTTATTTAATTATTCTTTCTATTCACATCCTGAAATTGAAAATTTTAGGGTGTGACACACCCTGTGGAAACCTCTTCCCCTCAGCATGCAAGTTCACCAAGGGCGGAATCATCTTCTGTTCAAGTGGAGATTTTATCTTCATCAGGGACTCAGTCACCCCCTTCTCAAACAGAAGTACCAGCTTCACCAGAGATGAATCCATCAACTCAACCAGAAGCTTCAAGCCCTTCAAGGGTTCAATCCCCCCTTGGTCAAGCAGAAATTCCAACCTTAACAGAGGTAAATCCTCCTCACCTCAGCCAGAAGCCTTAAATTTGCCAGTGAATGCACCAATAGAAGCTTCAGCTTTGCCACGAGCTCCTCAAACTCCTACTCCTCCAATTGCCTAAGAAATCCCCCTAAACCTGAACAAAACTCTGCCCCAGTTCAAGGGATCAGGCATGAAGTAAGCACACGCACTCAATCCTGTTATCTTCTTTCAATGAACTACTCCTGACTCGGCAATTTCACCCTTTCAGGATCAAAATCCATCATCATCAAGCCCATTAGTGATGAATGACCCAGCTGCCGAAACAGGAGAAGGAGGAACTCAAAAGCTCCCTGAAGACATCAAAACTTCGTCCCTTGAAAAGTGTGTCTACCCGACCAGCTGTTGAGCAAAAGAAAGCCAAAGCTGAACAAGCTGTGAAGGGAGCACAATCCCAAACTGAGAGTCACAAGGGAATGTTGACCAGTCTGCAAGCTGCTCGCAAATTGAAAATTGCCATAAAAGCTGCATTGGAGGAAGAGCTGAAGAATTTATCCGCTGAAATAGAAGCCGATGACAAGAAAATAGCCGAACTTCCTGAACTGATAGAGAAAACCCAAGAGGAAGCATCATCGGCCATAACTAAAGTGAACTGTGTGAGGCAGTGCTCACCATTCTGTCCAACACTCAGAAAGATTATCAGGAGCAGATGGAGAATATCCATCAAACAATATGAAATGCCTCCAATGTAATTGCAAAGTACTTGAACATTTAGTTGCACTGAGCAATGTGTAATCGAATTAACCATTCTTGTACCATTTGCCTTTTATAAGTTCGCTTTCCTTTTCTTTGCATGACTTCGATTGCAACTCTGAACGATCCATTCGGCAACTAGTAGTCAAATAGTGCCATACCCGAACGGCACCCCAACTGTAATTCAGCCGAGCCAGCCAACCGAATACGACTCGGCCTTGAATCCCAAACGACCCGACGGCGAGTTGGTCAAGGAAACCTCTCCACCTTCCAAGTTTTTTCGGGATACGCGCCACGATCCGAGGCCACGATCATTCTTAGTCTTTAGTCTTTAGTATTTAGTCTTTAGTCTTCAAATCTTTGCCAAACTCAAGCCTTCTTTTCCAAATCACCGGCGCCGCTCCAAGACCTTGGCGGGCAACAACAACAGGCGCCGTGCCGCCGACGAGGCGGAAGGGAGCCGCGCCAGCGCGCGTCGGAGGCAATGATCGCCAACTTTCTCCATGACTTGTCTTATATTTTCCTCTGTTTCTGACGATCTTCTCTGTTTCAGGCTCATTTAATGGAACCCGTCCTCTGTGTCGGCCAATCAACCTCTGCCGGACGACTCCTTGGAGTCAGACCACTACTCCCCCGTGCCCTACGGGGAACTTGACGCCCTCCGCTTCAAGGCGGAGCTCGAGGTGGCCTAGCGCGAGCTGGAAGACGTCTCCAAGAAGGCTGGCATCACCGAACTGGAGTGGGAGGATCAGCGCAAGCAGCTGCTGACAACCATCGATGGTATAGCCCCTTAGATTCCCCCTCAATTCAATTCGGCCTTTGATACTGATCACCATTGCTTTGTAATTTTGCAGCCCGCGACGCCGAGCTCAACCAGCTGAAAATGCTAGTGGAGCAATTGGCTGACAAGGTGAACGCCCGTGGAGACACACCGGCGAAGCGCCTTGCCGCGGTGGAAAACCGCGTGGACGAGGTGGCTACTCACGGCATCCGCCTGGGCACCACTTTGGGCTTGGCCGCCATGGTGACGCACACCGGCGTTGACTACTCCATCCAGCCGCACGGCTTCCAGGGCGGCGCACCAGAAGACATCGACGAGATCGAGGTCATCTTGGAGCGCCTCGACGGCCACGGCGACGCCATTGCCGAACTCACTCATCCCCAGTCTGTGCTAAATAGGCTTTTTGATTAGATTGTACTAGGGATGTTTGTCGGCAATAAATAAAAGATCTCAATCTCCATGCTTGTATTGTGATGATTTCTTCGTGTTCGCAACTGCAAGCCTTGTTTTTTCTTAAACGCATTCGGGAACTTCACTTGAGCCGAATACGCGAACATGAATGCCCCTTGGCTCAAAACCCGCAGAAAATCATCAATTCGGGAATCCATAAGCACTGTTCAATGAAAACCCTTCGCATTCGGGAAGAAAACCCTGCCGCTTGGTATTCCAATAACGCACGCCAACCAGTCATCACTCCCAATGCACTCTCTTAGTTAATAAAATAGCCTGCTGGGATGCCCTGCAAATCCACTCGCACACTCATCCATCACTTCACATCTTCTCCCCTGCTCCAGAAGAGAAAACCCCAAGACCATGGACAAAGGCAAGCAACCCATCAAGGAGGACAGGGCCCCAAAGAAGCGCACCATTCGAGAGTGAGTTTTCCTTTAACTTGCTTCTTGCTCTCGTGTGTGATCTCGTGCTTTACCCCCTCTTTGTTTTCTTGACCTTGATCTCGCTCCCGAAGAAATCTTTGGGACCGAAGAAATGCCTGAATACATCTCCTCTGACTCTTCCCTCGAAGCAGAGGACGCCACGCCAGAGCAGAGGACCAACCACCAGTTACGCCACTGCGTTCGGCATCTGGAGCATGTCCTCCGGGACATCACCGCTCGCTGCCAGGCCGAACGCGAATGTCGCATGGCTTTGGAGGCGTTGGTAGGAGGTAAACATTTCCATCTTCATTTTGACTCCATGCTTGCGCCCGGATCTCTGTTTCTAACCACTGTTCTTCTGTCTCAGATGTTTCCGACAGGTACAGTAACTTGAAAGCAGCTTGGGACAGCTTGATGGAGGCAGCAAGCCACGGTCATCCCCACAGCTTCCAAGTTGACGTCACGGTGGTCCTAGAACAACTGAAGAGCGAAGAGCTGAAGAAGCAAAGACAAAAGGATTGAAGCATACTTTCGCTTCTTACGCCAGGCCTTCTGCTTCCCACCCCTTCGTAATCCTGAGCAACCGGGTTGTTAGATATAATCCTGCAAGAAGCATTTGTAATGTAGTTTCGTGCTAAGGGCAATACATCTGAGTATTGGCCATTTCCCCTGTTTAGGATTTTTTGTTCTAAAGGCGGCTTCCTTCTTGAACGCCAGCTATTTCTGTGTCAAATGCCTGTAATCCCAATGCTTGTGATCAACGATCAATTTCAATACTAGGATAATATTTCTTCAAATATCTTCCGTTTATTGCAGCATAAAATTCTTCTCCTAGTAAAGTCTTTAACATATATGCGTTACCAGGCACACACTTGACTACACGAAAGGGTCCCTCCCAGTTTGAGGACCATTTGCCGAATGCACTGTATTTGGTTCCAATCGGCAGTAATGCTTTCCACACCAAATCCCCTTCTGCAAATTGCCTGACCTTTACTTTCTTATTGTAATATTTAGCAACTCGCAGCTTGTTCTTTTCAATGTTTTCCAAGGCTTTAAGACGGATCATATGCAAGTCTTCTAACTCATCCATCATTAAGCCACTATAATCTCTGGAGCTTAAGTCTTTTTGCAAAACCACTCTCCTGGAATCTGACTGCATTTCCCAGGGTAAAACATCATGATGCCCATATACCAATTCATAAGGAGAAGTCTTTGTAGCTCCACGAGGAGCCATTCGGTAAGCCCACAAAGCCTCATTGAGTACCGAATGCCACCTTTTTGGCTTCTGGTCGATCTTCTTTTGTATAAGTTTGATCATGATCTTATTAGAAGCCTCTGCCTGACCATTAGCTTGGGCATAATAGGGAGAAGAATTAAACAATTTGATCCCCATGCTTTCGGCAAACTCCCTGAACTCCAAGGACACAAACTGGGCTCCTTGATCAGTTGTGATTGTTTGAGGAATTCCAAACCGATAGATGTTGTGTTCTTTAACAAACTCAACCATGTTCTCTGATGTTACCTTCTTCAGTGGAATCGCCTCAACCCATTTGGTGAAGTAATCCGTTGCTAAAAGCACAAATTTATGCCCCTTGCTAGATGGTGGGTTAATCTGGCCAATCAAGTCTATACCCCAGCCCCTGAATGGCCATGGCTTGATAATGGGATTTAGTGCTGATGCATGAACTCTTTGAATATTTCCAAATTTCTGACAGTCTTGACATCCCTTGTAATACTCAAAGCAATCCTCCAACATCGTCGGCCAAAAGCATCCAGCTTGCCTGATAACCCATTTCATACGATAGGCCGATTGATGTGCTCCACAAATCCCGTCATGCACTTCACTCATCATTTTCTTTGCTTCTTCTGGACCCAGGCATCGCAGCAATACCCCATCCAATGATTTGTAGAATAGACTTCCATCCAGAAGAACAAATTTTATGTCTTTGTACCTGAGCTTCCTAGAGACCTTCCGGGATGGATCTTCCAAATAATCAATGATTTCCTTTCTCCAGTCATCCGCTGCGAGATCCTCTCCTAAAGCACACACCTCCATGGCAAATGCTTCTTGATTTTCTCTATAGCCTGAAGCGCTTTGAGCCAACCTGTTTGCCTCTTCATTGTGTTCTCTAGGAATATGCTGTAGAATTACTAGCTGAAAACTCTTCAAGATTTCCCTGCATTCCTCGTAGTAATTCCTCAGGGCATCACTCTTGCACTCATATTGGCCATTCAATTGCTTTATAACTAACTCTGAATCTCCATAAACCTCAACTGAAACAGCCCCGGCTTCTTTCAGATATTGAAGCCCTCTAAGCAATGCCTCGTACTCAGCTTGATTGTTTGTAACAGTGGACTGGATAGGGATAGCAAACTCAAACATCTCGCCCCTGGGTGAAATTAATAGAATCCCTACTTCCCCACCTTTACCACATGATGATCCATCAAAGAACAAAGCCCAAGGAGTAATTTCAAGCAAATTAATCGATGGATCACGATGTTCAGTTATAAAATCGGCAATAATCTGACCTTTTATAGCTTTTGCCGATTCGAACTTCAACTCAAACTCAGATAGAGCTAAGATCCACTTGCCAATCCTGCCATTCAAAATTGGCATAGATAACATATGTTTATTACATCAAACTTGGAGTATACAACGCATTCGACATTCAATAAGTAATGCCGAAATTTTGTACACAAATAGTACACACATAGGCACAGCTTCTCTGCAGCCGAATACCTGGTCTCAGGATCAAGTAATTTTCGGCTAAGGTACGCTACTACCCGCTCCTTTCCTTCAAATTCTTGAATAAGGGCCGATCCAATGGTTTGGGTATCGGCCGCCACGTACAACTTGAAAGGCTTATTCAACTGTGGAGGCACCAGCACCGGTGGTTCCTTCATATATTGCTTGATTTCATCAAAAGCCTTTTGTTGTTCGTCACCCCATATGAACTTCTGATCCTTCTTAAGCTTCAACAATGGAGAAAATGGCAAAACCTTTTGCGACAGATTTGAAATGAACCTCCTCACAAAATTGATTTTGCCAAGCAGTGATTGCAACTCCTTAAGGGAGGGACAACTTCATCAATAGCCTTCATGCTCTTCTTGCCAACTTCAATCCCTCATTCGTGTACCAGAAATCCCAAGAACTCTCCAGCTGATACCCCAAAAGCACACTTGTTTGGATTCATCTTCAACCCATGCTTTCGGGTGCATTCCAAGGTTTTCTTCATGTCCTCCAAATGTGGGTCATGATTCAAAGATTTGATCACGACGTCATCAATGTAAATCTCAACAATTTTGCCGATAAATTCATGAAAGATATAATTCATTGCTCGTTGATAGGTTGCACCGGCATTTTTCAACCCAAATGTCATGACTATCCATTCAAACGGCCTATGTGGCCGGGACATCCGAAGCCTTGTCTTTGATATATCCTCTACTGCCATGAAGATTTGGTTGTACCCTGCCTTACCATCCATGAAGTTGATAACCTTGTGTCCAGCAGCAGCATCAACCAACAGGTCAGCAATGGATAGGGTATCCATCCATAGGAGTAGCTCTGTTTAAATCTCTGAAATCTATACAAACCCTCATCTTCCCATTTTTCTTGTAGGCAGGGACGATGTTAGAGATCCACTCCGCATACCTACATGGCCGAATGAAGTTTGCATCAAGTAATCTCTCAACTTCTTTCTTCACATCGGTCAATACTTCATCCTTGTAGATTTTCTGGGGAGGTTGCTTATATGGTTTAAAACTAGATTTGATTGGCAACCGATGCTCGACAATGGAACGATCCAAACCAGGCATCTCCGAATAATCCCAAGCAAAGCAATCTTTATATACTTTTAACAGCTTAATCAATTCCTCTCTGAAATCTGATTCCAAGTTAGCACTGATAAATGTCGGGCTTGGCTTGTCATCAGTTCCATCAACGGGATTGTCCATTAAAAATTACTATAAGAGCCGACTGCTTGAATCGGTTGTTGATCACTGCTGACAGGCTCAACAGGACCTTCACCCCAGTCTTTCCCTAAGAAACAATCGATGCCTTGATATTCCCAGAAAGCTGGTTCTACATTTGCAACGCTCACTGAGTCATCTGCCTAGACCACCTCAATATTGTCATCTACCCATTGAATGAGTTGTTGATGCATGGTAGATGGGATGCGACAATTGGCATGGATCCAGTCCCACCCAAGCAGCAGGCTATAAGCTCCTTTGTCGTCGATGACAAAGAAGGTCGTGAGCAATGTCTTGGACCCAATCATCAAGTCCACGTGCACGCACCCTTTGGTGTCTGAAGGATTCCCAGCGAAATCGTTCAGAATTATGCTCATCGGCGTCAAATCCCCGGGGCCCATGCCAAGCTTCCTGAAGGTAGTGTACGGCATCACGTTGACCGCAGCCCCGCCATCAACAAACATTTTAGTCAATGGCTTGCCATTGACGTATCCCTTTAAGTATAACGGCCTCATGTGTCGATTCTTGGCCGGTTTGTCGAAGGTGGCCTGTTTGGCTAATACCAGTTGCCCATCAACCCCCCAAGCTGTTCATCATCGTTGATTTCCAGGGACGTCTCCTCCTGCGCAACTTGATAGCGGGAGCCATAAACTCATTCGGCAAAAAGTATACCATACACGCTGGAGCCGAACGATCCGATCCTTCAGGCTTGTCCTTTGGGCGCCACACTTGTTTCTTCTGGATCCCCGCCTGCCTCAATTCACGGTCCCTCAAGCGCTGAACCCTTCTTTTTTGGCTCTTTCTCAAGCCAGGCGGGCACCACTGTCCTTCTTGCCAGATGTATTCGTGTTCCTCTTCTTCTTGATCAGCCCATCTCTGATCAGCTTGCCTCTTCCTGGGGTGATCAATGACCTCAATTATTTTTTGACGCCGATCGTCACTAAGATGTATCCTTACAATTCTCTCATGGACGGATTGGCGATTGACAGTCTCCTGCCTATACTCAAAGTACTTGTCACTGCATTCAGGGTAGTTTCTCAATGTAGGAAGTTTTAAGCCCTCATTCCAGCAGTGTCTGAAGAATGCGCATCCCCAATGTGCACGCTCTTGTTCTTTCCTGCGCACCTCTTATTCAAACCTGCGCCTCTCCTCCTCGTGTCTCTGCTTCTGGTAGCGTTCTTTCTCTAGCTGACGCTGCCACTTGTTGAGGAGGATGCGCGTAGTGACCCTGGGTTTGGCCCTGGATGATTCCCCAACTTCGATACGGCTTTTAAGGACACGAGGGGCTTCTCCATGTACCTGCTCCAACGTCACTTGCCGTGCTGGATCTACTACTCCATCTTGTCTTGTTCTAGCTGATGTCAGGACCTTGACCTTTCCCTTCTCCTCAGCAGTCACCATGTTAACAGAAAAGCTTATCATATTCTGGGGAAAAGGGTGACCATCCAGTTTCATTTTATTGTCAAACTTGAGGTGCCCTTCCTGGATGGCCCTTTGGATCCTCATCCTGAAGACCCTGCAATCATTGATGGAGTGGGAATTTCTGTCATGGAAGCCACAGTAACGTTTTTCTTTTACTCCATCGGGCCGAAGCATAGAATGCCCCTTTGGCAGCTTGATTCGGCCTTCCTTTACCAAGACTCAAAAAGTTTATCGGCTTTGGTGACATCGAAGTCGTATGTGCCCTTGGTCTGCTTGATCCAACGCTGGTTCATGGTTAACGGCTCCTTGCCCCACATGATCTCAGTGGCAGCTACTTCCTGAACATCGTCAGAATCTTCCATCTGGTCGGCCCTTTCAAGGAACTGATTGTAGATGTCAGCTATGTCGTGCTGCTTGTTGAATCTAGTGTCCTTCTTAAAACCATAGGCCTAGTTGCTCATTAGTGACAGCTTTTGAGATAATTGACCCAGATTATCAAACTCCATACCAAACAACTTCTCTCGTACGGTGGCGGCGCATTCCCCGCAACGGCCATATCAGCCAACTGATCATCTGGTAGATTCAACGAGAAACACATGTCTTTGACCTCCCCGAATCTCCGAGGAACTCCCGCAGGCGTCTCATTGTGCCTCTGTTTTAAAGTGGTCAGGTCGATGAGCTTCTTTTCTGTGCTACCACTGAAGTAATGGGCGTGGAACTTTCGCTCCAGCTCCCTCCATGTACCAACTGACTAGGGAGGCAAAGAAGTAAACCACTGGAACGCCGGGCCCGTCAATGACATGGGAAAATACCTAACCCTGAACGCCTCATCAGCTGAGGCCTCTCCAAGCTGCATCAGATAATGAGCAATGTGCTCCACTGTACTCATGTCATCCTACCGAGAAAACTTCGTAAACTCCGTGGGAGGCTTCACCTTTGGCGGCTGGATCACTCTGTAATACCACTCCGGGAAGGGAGGCGTGTAGGCTGGTCCTTGCATTTTAGGCTTGAGGCTGAATTGATTTTGCATCAGATCGGCCATCTTCTGAACCAGAATATCGTCCTCCTGCACTCCTGCAGCTGCACCGTACCCCGGATTCGGGAGAGCGTCAATGGCGCCATAATCCATGACCTCGTGGTAACCTCCACCATACAAGTTCTTCTGCAACCTGTTGCTAGCTGGGGCTATCTTGTAAGTGGAATTGGGCGGTACCCCAGAAGAGCCGAACGCTAATTCGCCATATGTAGGCTGGTATGGATTTGGCTGCTGAACTGGTTGACTTGTATTGCCTTGTGGGGGTGGCTGGACTAGCTGTCCCCCTGCAGCTCGCAGAGGAGGTTGTTGACTTCCAGCACTCTGTGGAGGAGGCTGCACTGGCTGGCTCCCGATGCTTTGCAGAGGAGGCTGGACTGGCTGGCTTCGTAATGGTGGTTGAGCTCCTGGTTGAGCAGAGCTGGACTCTCCAATCTCCGCATAGTATCCCTGAGGGGATACCTGACTGAACACTTGTTCCATGCCCGGGCCAAACACACCCACCATCATCTGCTTGAACACGCTCAGGAAAGCCTTATGATGCCTACCCAGCACGTCTTCCGCAAAATCCCGAAACGCTTGTAGGCACTCTTCCTTCTCTTGAAGAGTTGTGGTGTCAGTCTCTCCTGACAATAGAACCCTGGGCATTTCGTTTTTGAGATACGGAACGCCACTTCTGTTCTTTTTGAACGACAGCAAACACTTTTGCTGGAACTGATCTATAGCATCTTTCAGTTGTTGTAGTTGCTCTGGAGAAAGGTCCTCAATGGTGACGTCCAGGATGTCAGCGATTTCAGGCATCTTGATCTTCAACTGAAGGGTCCCACCGAGCGTGCCAAAAAGTGTGTTGACGCAAAATCTGCACCCTACGTCAAGCACACAGCAAGCCGAACAAGCTAGCTTCACACGCGAAGAGATTCCAAGACGTGCCAGTCAATTTTTCCTGAAAATTAACAAAAGACAAAGTAGTTAAATTCTAAAACTTGGAACTTGCCGGGTGGTACCAGACAGTTCCATATTTACGGCTAGAAAAGCCATGTGAGATGACATATAGCTATAAGAAGCTATCTGCCAGCAAACTAGAAACCATTCGGGAACTTCAAAGTATAAAACAGAACATAGCCGAACGGATGACGCAAGCATGACGATAGATCGGTCTTTATTTGGATAGAAATTGCACGTGCACAAGACCACGACCGATCCTCGAGGATAAATAACAATAAACAATAAATGAAGTAAAGCATGATTACAAACATGTAATAAGCAAGCATGCATAGGCCCAAAGCACTCGTCTACCGCATGTCTAGGTACTTCAAAACCCGTCAAGCATGAAGCCAAACAAGTTTATCCACTGCATGATACGACTTGTTTGAGAATCACGCTACCAACCACAAATAGATCTATATACCGCATGATACAATCTAAATATGGAAAGCTAAAAGCATACGTTGTTTAAAACACAACTTATAAACATGTTTTACTCGTGAAAGCATAACCGAATACAGCTGAACAGCCGAATCGGGGTCCATGAAGAAGGAACAAACATCGCCAAAGATGATAAGTCTATCAGATTGAATTAAGAATCTAATCCACCGGATGATTAGCTCTAAGACAACCCAAAAACCTGCATCTACCGCATGATACTTGGTTCTGTCAAGATTTACACAAAATTGACAAGATTGAACCCACAACATGTAACAATCTAGATTGGTTCGGTTTCGGCTATTTGAGAAACACGTGATCCACGTGCCTTTTGAAGCAAGATATAAAAGTACGGTGTAAAGATCACTACACGAGATAAAGTCGATCCAAATCAATCTAAATTGGGCAAAAGAGTGTTACATGAATTTAAACATAAAGTAAAACTCAAAGCAACATGGGGTAACTTAATGAATCTATTGAATTTTGCCAAAATCCAATAGAGCCGATAACTAGCTCCAAGCTATATCTTAGCCCACCGCATGGCTCATGATCTAACAAGAAACCCTCTTGAACCAAGCTTAAATCTACCGCATGATACTAAGCATGGTAACAAGACTACTTGCATCACGATCTAAATCCACCGCATGATACTAGACATGATACAAGGTTGCCGGTACTTACGGAGGTCGACGGATCGATGAACCCTCTCGAAGAACTCGACGACACGACTAAAGGACTCGAGAATTTGGCGTAAAGCCGGTTTGTATTGAGAATGTTTCGATTACCATTACATACATCCAGGGTCCGTATTTATACCCTGTCATGGCATGACTCCGGATGGACTACGAGCACAATATTTGATACCTAATTTATCTCTAAGTGCGATTGCTTATCCATCCATTCGTCCCTTCCGCTCGGACCACGTCATCACGCAATCCCGCAAAATCAGTGCAAACAGTTCCCTTGCCGAATGGAAGCAAACTGCCGACTGCGAGCCCCTTTGCCGAATCTTTCTGAAGAAACCTTCCTTCTTCTGTACGGATTTTTTCACCAAGCTGGGCCCACAAATCAGACTGCTTCCTGTACCAAATTTTGGTGTTAACACCGGTCTGACCGGTGGTGCTCACCGGTCTGACCGGTGTTGGTCTGTAGACTCGAGGTTTGGTGTTCCGCTGCGTTCTCGGGTCGGAAGGTTGTGTGTTGGTTCCTAGGTCCAGTGGCACTCCAGTGGCTACGTGGGCTTGGCCAATTTGGGTAGTGAGTCAGAGACGTGTGTTGGAAGTCGTGTTCATCTTGTTGGAGTTTCCATCTCCTTCGAGAAGAATTTTTATCGGCTCCCATTCACTCCCCCCCTCTCTGGTTCGCCGTATCGATCCTTCACACTTCCACAACTCACTCGAAGAACCAGCCAAGAAACAACGCTCCACACCCGAAGACTGAGAAAAATCAGCACGAAACACCTGACCCTCGGGAACGACCATACAGACAAGGTCCCCTCGAGAATCCAAAATCCGAGAACCACCAGGCCGAAACAACACCTCAAAACCCTCATCCAACGAGTGGGACACGAAAGCAAATTGTATCCAAGCGATTGAACAAGAGCAACACGCCTGAGAGTGATCTTGTCACTCACCTTAATCTCACCTTCTGAAAGCACACGCCCACGCCCATTGTCCCCAAAAGTGATGTACCTCTTCGTCACCACCGGGACGAGACTTGAGAACCACCCCTTGTCTTCGGTCATATGCCTCGAGCAACCGGAGTCAATCAACCAAATAATCTTCAAGTCTCCCACCTGAAATTCAAAAACAAGCACGTGAGCGAACAAACGACTCAGCACTGGGGTTAGTACCAAAAGTGTAAAATCAGTGCCGATCCATTTGCTCGAAAGTGGGGTTAGCACAAACCAAACCATCTTTCCTACCAAAACTATCTCCACGAACACCACCACTGTAACCACCATGAGGGAACCAACCCTCTCTAACTGGAGGACCAAAACCACGGAAGGAAGACCGTGGATCGTCCCTCCTCTCCATCTCAAAGCTACGGCTCCTCCCATTCCAGTACTGAACACGGGGGGAGAACGCCTAGCAAACTGACCACCTGCTGACTCTCTAGACCAACCACCAGCACCACTACATCCAAAACTGAAACCTCTCGACTCACCACCTTGAAAACCACTCCGCCCAGAATTCTGGAGTGGGGGCGGTTGAACCGCCTAGCTAGGCCGGTCTAACCGCCCCCCTCTGGGTAGGGCCGGTCTGACCGCCTAGCCAGGCCGGTCCGACTGCCCTCTCCAGACCAGCTTGCCGGCTACGGGAACTCGCATCTCCCCATGCCGGAACACTTCTCACCACAACTTTACCCCTAGGCAGTGGCATACGAGGCTTAGGTACACCATGGGAAGGGTTGTACCTATCCTTGTTCGCCCACTCCTTTGCCATCCTTTCTTCACGCTTCCTCTTGAAGCAAAACTCATCCTTGTGACCCTCTTTCCCACAATGGAACCTCACAAGTTTAGGTTTAGGCATGGGTTGGGGCTGCTCACTTGGTTTTTCTCCACTCGACTTCTCCACCGGTTTCTCCTCACTAGCCTTCTCACTCTCTTTCCCAAAGAACACTTTCCCAGAAGTGCTCACGAACTTGATAGGCTTTTGGAGATCATTTGTGTGTGTAGGAAACACGGGTGGAGCTGGGGTTGTGTCTAGTCGGTTCCTAAGATGGTTAGGTTTAGGAGGGAAATCATTTTTGTGGTGGGTTTTTGGTGGCTCTGGGATATTCTCTCCACTTCCCTCACCAACCTTGTTTGCCCCAAGTACCTCATCATCCTGCCTCTTAAAAGCCTCGATCATCATTCTCAACTGAGGCTCATGACCAGACAACCAACCCATCAACTTTCTCAGCTCATCATTCTCATCCTGCAAACGATCAACATAATGCGCAAGTTCCAAATTCTTCAAAGCATGCATTTCACAGGTAGAGCAAGATGTAGGAATTGGTTCTTTTAGCTTAGCCTCAAGGGAAGCAGTGTAAATATGCATCTCATAAATCTTAGCATGTAAAACAGGGCAAGAAGTGCAAGCACCTAGCAAAGTAGGTCTAGATTTAAGCTCAGCCACTTCAACCCTAAGCACATCTAGTTCCTCACACTTGGAGCCATGCTTCTCCTTAAACAAAGCTAGATCAGCAAGTAAGATGGAGCAATCAGCACAATCAACCTCATCCGAAACAACAGGGCTAGCCTTAAGGGAATCAATCTCAAGCTTGCTATCAAGAACTTGTGTTTCTAGCTCAGCCACTCTAGTCCTAGCATCCTCGAGTGAATCCCTAAGCTCTTTTCTCATTTTCTTGGACTCTCTAAGCATGTCATCACGGTTATCAAGCAATGAGCCAAGCCTCTCATTCTCCTAGCGCAAGAAGGGAAGTTCATCACGCACCTCGTCGTTGGAATCAAAGTCCGAGTCGCTCTGTGTGCTCTTCTTGCTGCCGGAGCTCAGCGCCATGGTGCAGAAGCTGTCTCTAGCGAAGAAGCTCAGCCCGCTCAGGTTCTTGGACAACTTCCTGCTCTTGTGACGGTCACCTTCGTCTTCACTGCTGCTTGAGCTCGAAGTGGAGTACGCAGAACTGGAGTCGACGTCGCTCGCTCCAACCATCGCTCGGGCCTTGCCTCGGCTCTCCTTCTTCCTCGATCGTCGCTCGTCCTTGTGCTTGTTCTTGTGCTTGCTCTTGTGGTCACGCCTCGACCGGTACTTGCCATCCATCCTCGACTTGTGCTTGTAGCCGTCCTTGTTCTCGACCTTCTCCGGGCAGTCGGCGACGAAGTGTCCCGGCTTGCCGCACTGGAAGCTTGTCCTCGTGTTCCTCCTCATGTTCACCGGTTCTCGTGTAGCCTCTCAAATCTCCTCGTCAACAACGCCAGCTCGTCCTCTCCAAGCACATCGAACTCCTCAACTGGCATAGACATGAAAGAGGACAAAGAGAACATCCTGGTGGATGGGTTAGTGTTAGCCTTTCCTTTTGAACCACCAACGAGGGCAAGACTATGAGAGTCAGTTGGGCCCTCGAGCTTGGCGGTCATGCCCCTATCCACCTCAGCCGACTTGAGCTTTGAGAACAGCTCATTCAACGTCAGAGTGTCATACTTCTCCGACTCCACAATGGCCACGAACTTTCCACCCCAAATCGTATGATCCAAAGAGTGTAAGAGCTTGACGGCTCTATCATGATCATCGTACGGGAGCACGTCCACATTGGCCCTCATGTTGTTCACAACCACTGTGAACCTCTGAAACAAGGCATCGATGGACTCACCGGGGAGATGAGTGAAGTTCTCGTAACCTCTCCGGTAGGTCGCATACATCCGTGCTTGAACTGAGCATTCCCAACATGAGCCTCCTTCAACACCAACCAGATTCTACAAGACAAGTGCTCGGTGTGCACCCGATCGAACTCAGGCTGACACAAAGCACGAAACAAGTAGTTGACCGCCTTACTGTTGGCATTGAACATGTCCCTCGATCCTGGAGCAAGGAAGTTCATCGACTGGACATAGCATGTGTCCACCGTGACATCCCAAAGGATCTGACCCTTTCCGCGGAGGAACGCCGCCATCCGCTTACTCCACATCTGGTAGTTATTCCCATTGAAGTGTGGAGGACCCGAACCCCGTTCCTGGTACGCCATCTTAGGATCTTAGACTGGTTAGAGTCAACAAAGACCCGAACCGGCTCTGATACCACTTGAAGGACCGATTAGGCGACCAGAGAGGGGGGAGTGAATGGGAGCCGATAAAAATTCTTCTCGATGGAGATTGAAACTCCAACAAGATGAACTCGCTCGGTCGGACCCCCAAGATCACACACTCCGCACTTCTACCTTCCGTTTGCCAAAACCACATAGCCACTGGAGTGCTACTGGTCCTAGGAGCAAACACTACCAGCAACCTTAACACACACGCACCCACGACGGCGGGGAAACAACTCGAAAGCGGGGCCGTCCGGAGGGGGGCGGTTAGACCGGGTATGGGGGGCGGTTAGACCGCCTCCACCCGCCCACTAAGAATTCCTCCGAAACGCCTCTTCCGAGCACCAAAACACACCACGGTTTCACCAACGAGAGATCTGCGGTCGGGGCCATGCTAGCTACCGGAAAATCTTGGCGAAAACCAGAACTTCACCTAGGGGCCTAGGGGTGGTTAGACCGGCTACCAGGGGCGGTCTAACCTCCTGCACCCAGAAACGAACTCCAAGCAAGAACTCCTAGCAAACGACACGAGAACGACCCGAAATTTCACCCAGACGCTCCTCTGATCAAGGCGAACAAACTCACAGAGGAAAATCCGGTGAAACAGAACTTCGATCTGGAAAGCCCAGGGCGGTTAGACCGCCCCCTCCAGGCGGTTAGACCGCCCCTTCCAGAAAACCTACCCGCGGGTCAAACCTCAACTTCCCGGCCAAAGACTCGATCTCCCGAATCACTCCATGGATTGCGGCGAAACTTCGGGAATAGCCGGGTTACCTCCGGGCAACCTCTACCTCAAAGGAATCGACCCGAATCGCTCACAATCAAGAGAAATCGAAGAAATCACCTCTCTAGGTCAAGAACTCGCCCAACTCGAAAAACCACCAAATCGAGTACGATTCAAGAGAGATTTGGGGGCAAAGTCACCAGCCAAAGAGGCACAAGATCCTCATACATGACACCCACCAAAACCCCCAAGAAATCATCCTCAAAACTCCACCAACAAAGAGCTCCAAAAATCACCACAAAGAAGGACGGGAAAAACACTTCACCACATGGAGGAACAACGTCGAACCATCTATACATACCATGAAGGTTCGTACAAGGTCTAGCTTGCCACCCAAACATCCATCCCTCTCTCTTGATCTCACATGAAGCTCTCAAGCTAGTCCTAGAAAAAAACTAGAAGAAAATGAGAACGAAAATGGAAAAACAAATGAGCTAGGGTTCCAAGAGTTGGCTGCCATCCATCCCCTCAAGGAGTATATATGGACCAAAAGACAAAACTACCCTTACTTAATAACTAGGGATACAAGCCCCTCAAGGGCGAATTTGGAAGTCTTCAGATTTTCTTCATCGGACAGATGCCCGGCGACCGCAACCTGCTTAGCCTCGACGCAAGCCTTGCGATCCCCACGCGTGTCCTCCGCTTCGAAGCATCTCGGCGCTAGCGATCAAGGCGGTCAGACCACCCCCCTAGGGCGGTTAGACCGGCCCCGGCGATCTGACCGGCCCAGGCGGTCTGACCGCCCCTCCTGGGCGATTGAACCGGCCTGGGTGGCCGCACCTCCTCGTCGAGTCTTTGGCCTCGGTTTTGTGGCTCAATCGAGTAACCTAGTGGTTTTTCGGTGAACCACTGCAAACCCCGCGAACTCGGTGTAGCCTCCGCCAATCTCCACTCATGACTTGGCTCCCACGTAGTCCCGACTCGACCTTGGTTTTGAGGCTCTACCAAGAAACCGTCCACGACATCATCTTGCTGTTCATGCCACCATGCGGCCCGCACTTGACCCCCGCTGGCCACCGGGTCCCTCGAACGAAGCCTACTTGTCTTCTCCACACCTGGAGGCCTCACCGGCGACGACCTTTCGCGCTTGTTCTTCACCTGCACTAACACGAGTCAAGCCGCAACCTGCACCTGCAATACTTAGCCAAGAATCAGTCCACACAACGTTGTCAATCACTCATCACACAAGGAAGCGACCATCCACCGGTCCTCAAACCACACATGGTCCTCACCGCGGCCTCCCGTCAGCCGCATCCTCGAGCCCATGTACCGGCAACGACCAAACGGACGACCCCTACAACGCCACCCTCGAAGCCGCTCCTGGACGGATACAGGGCACGCCATGACGCCCCACCAGATGCAAGATTCGCCAGGACGGCCATCTACTCCACGACACTGTACGCCATACCCCCACACGTAGATAAAACAGTGTGGCACACTTGTAAACTGCCGCCTCCTTGGCCTATAAAAGGAGGAGCAGTCCCCTAGCCGTAGGGGACGACGGACGGCGCTCACTTGCACGCTTTCCACCTTAACCACGATATTGGCATTTGCCTCAATCAATACCTCTGGGACCTGGAGGACCGGCCTCCTCTCCCGCCGCACTTGTAGCCCCCTCCGCAAGCACCACGGTGCAACGCAATATAGTGCCCGCCGAGCACACCCCTGCTGGACGTATGGCCCAGCCGGAACCAGGATAAAACTCAGTGTCACTAGTGGCTTAGCACCGACCATCGAGAGATAGATCTCAGCGCTTCTACTAGTTAGTGTCGGGACTACTTTCTGCACTGACAGGATAGACCGACGCTGTCCTCACTCAGACCGTCGGATCATCCGGTGCTACTGTCTTCGCTGCTCTTCCTCTGCAATTAATCCGACACATCTAGGAATTGGACCGTCGGTTCATCCGACGGTGTCAACTTCGTTTTGACTTGCTGCGCAGTGTACCAACTACACCGACGCTTATGCACTGATGGTACCGTCGGTTCATCCGACGATGTGTTTTCTTTTCCTTTCTTTGCTCGATTTTGACCCTAGAAAAATAGACTATCTTCTCAATTTGGCATGTGGTATTTTGGCATCCTTGGGACCTAGAAATGTCTACAAAGACATGCTAAACAATATGGTTAGTCCCATTAATCATGTTGTCATGAATCACCAAAATCAAACTTGAACTAATGGAAAATGGGGCCATGTTCGCTACAATTCGCCCTTTTTGGTGATTTATGACAACATAACCAAAGCAAGCATAAATTTGCAAAAATTGACAAAATTAGAACCACTTACACTTTCTTGGATGCTTACCATCATCCAAACTCCCCCTAGATCAAACTTCCCCCCTTTTTGATCTTCTCTTCCTATGTTCACACATAGCTTGCTCGCTTGCTTTGGTCCCACATTCTCCCCCTTTGGAATAAAATCTCCAAAAAGTCCAAAACAAAAGGGGTCCAAGGAAACTAGCAAGACCTAGAAAACATATCTCAAAGAGAAATGTTAAATACAAGGGAGAAAGCCGCATGAACCACGATCCATATGTATGATATCAATGAAGATACCACATGTGAGAATAACTAGCATGATACAACATAAGCTCCCCCTAAGTGTGTGCACAATATGATAGTGTGGAAATCAAGTGCACAGTATAAACTTGTAAGGCAAGGAAGCTTAGAGCATATCATGCAAGGAGGTAGCTTAAAGGACAAGAGATAAAACAAATGGGTTCTTGTTACATTACACTTTGTAGAAATCACTTGTAGTATTTTGATCATTGCATACCTCCAGGGGTTGATCCTCTTTACCTTGTTGGCACCACATTGATATGAGCCCCTAGGAAATGATATCACTAGGTGACACCACTTGAAAGAAGCTTGCATAGGAGACACTTGGGGTACCACAAGGATTAGGAATGTATGATTACATTGTTTTTGAACTTATATAGAGACATAAGCTCGCAAGGACAGGACTCAATAGCATGAAGCTCATATTGCTATATTCACTCTTTTAGAGATGCTAGATCACATTGAGAGTGAAATAGCATTCTCTTAGAATGAAATACCGCACCGGAACGTGTCGCCAAGGGACTACATAAGATAGGCTTGAAACAATGTTAGTCCCATAACCAAACCATAGGATGAGCTCCCCTTAAATGTGTGCATTTAGTGTTTGAATCACCAACCAAAATATGCACATTGTTTATGACAACAAAAGGGAAGCTAACCCTATAGCTTGCTCATGATGCAAAGAGATATATATGAAAACATGCACCATGAAAGAACAAGTGTAGCTTTCCTACACACTAATCAAACCATGTAGGTTGCTCATGGGTTAACACATGACACAAGCAACCTACCATATGTAAATATTGCAACAAATGCAACCTAAACAAGGCAATGGAGCAACAATGATACATGAGATAAGTTCTAGTTTCCATTACCTCAACCGGGGATCTTGGGCAACACATGTCCAACTTGCAAGCTTGGATTCTAGGCTTGAATCTTCACAACTTCTTTGTGCCAAGCCTCCCAAGTCCCCGCACTTAAGGCCTTCAAGTGGCCTTTGGAACCCAAACCATTTGAGGCCCCTTCATGTTGATGATGACTTCCTTGGGCACCCAAATGGGTTGGTTCCAACCCCGCTCCTCCTTCATTTTCCCAACCTTGTGTGCAACCACCTTGCCATTAGCCTTCTTCTTGATGACGTAGGTGTTGCTCTTGGTCTTGTTCTTGCGGTTGGGCTTGGTGTAGATGAGGGAGCTCTTGATGGTGGGGTTCAACTTCTTCTTTGCGCCCTTGTCCATCTTCTTGACAAATTGAGGGCATTTGTAGAACTTGTGCCCTTCTCCATGACACTTGAAGCAAGTCACGGTTGCACCCTTCTCAAGCTTCTTCACCATGGGATCATGATTATCTTGAGAAGGTTGGACTTTGCTCTTCATGTCTTGAGAGATGTCCACTTGTTCCTCATCTCTCTTGCCCTTGCCCATCAAGCTTGCCAACCTCTCTCGGAGCCATTTCACTTCTTGCTTAAGCTCATCATTCTTCTTGCCTATGAGGGAATCACATGTTCTTACAACAACATTCTCATTGCAAGATGGTGAGCCAGATTTATCAATTAAATCAATGCAAGAAGTTGAAGCATCTACCTTGGAGATAGGAATTGCACAAGGGATAGATGATTCATCAAGCTCAAAGGAATTACTTGTTTTAGTCTCATTTCTCTGAAGCTTAGATTTTAGCTCATCACACTCCTTGCAAAGCAATTTGAATTTGCACAACAAATGTTCATAATTTGTAGCAAGAGTTGCACTAAGATCATTGAGAGTATTGAGTTCTTTAATTTCATTAGCTTGTTTCTTAAGCATTCCTTTTTGCTCGTGGACTAGCTCAACAAGATCATCGAGAGAGGTGGTATCGGATTCGTCATCACTTACATTGCTTTCCATACCTTTGGCCATAAGGCACATGTGTAGTGATGATGAAGGACCTTGCATGAAGCAGGTGGTGAAGTTCTTTCTTGATTCATCACTTGAGCTAGAAGAACTTGATTCTCCACCACTTGTCCACTCACGGACGGCGATAGTTGCTTCTTGCCTTGGTCTCCTCTCCTTCACCACCTTCTTCTTGGGCTTGTGCTCGATCTTGGTGAACTTGATGTGTTGATGATGACACCCTTCTCTGAAGTGGACATTGTAGTTGTACATGTTGACTTTCTTCGCATACTTGAAGATCTTCTTCACGTACTCGGCCACCATGGATTCAACCTCTTCATCACTTGAGGAATCTTCATCGTCACCATCATCACCATCATCCTCGCTTGAGCTTCCATGACACGCGATTTATCCCATGGTATCAGTAGGCACTAAGCCACCCCTAGTCCACGTTGTTGAAGCACTCACACAAGAGTATTGCTTTCCGGTCACCAAGTCTCTGCCAAGAGCACCACTTGACTCGCCATAAAGGCTAGCCACTTAGGCACTTGCCAAGCTCCCTTAGTCACCTTGATGATGCCTCCACTAAGGAGCTCCTCCACCAAGGAAGGGGGTCTCCACGTCCCCTGCACAAAGTGTCCTCGCCGCTCCACACCAAGCCGGAGGGTCGATGACGATTGCCGGTGAGCCACTTAGGCCCCAAGGCTTCCGGCGAACCTTGTACAACTAGATTCACTCAAGAATCACCTCACAAGGTTGGCACAACCTTGCACTCACTCAGCTCTAAGCTAAGCCTAGCACTAAGCACATACACAAAGTATATGCAAGTCTAAGGATGAGAAATTAAGCACTTTGATGGATTGGATATGATCTTCTATGTGTCTTGAACTCCTCTGCACTTCCACACAATCCAACAACCTCAAATGGGTGAGTGGAGGGGGTATAAATAGCCCAAAGAGCCGTTGGCTAACAGTCACTGAAAAAGGTAGCGTCGGATGAACCGATGTTATGCTTTTTATAGGCGTTGGTTCATCTGGTGCCCTCCACGTCACGTAGCCGTTGGAGATCCGCTGACACAACTGCTCCGACGCTATACACCAACAGTGCGTCGGTTCATCCGGTGTTGAAGACCCCGCGGCCAAGTCATCTCTGTTAGCTTTCACGCGACCGTCAGATAGACCGACGCTTCCCCTCGACCAAGGCATTGGTTCATCCGGTGCTGAATACTTCATCTTGGCGCGTCTCTGTCTTGATTCAAACTGAGCGTCGGATATGTCAGGGACAGCCATAAGGGTCACCTAAACAATCAGGGAAGACCCGCTTACCTTCGTGAAAAACAAACGCAAACGAACCTAAAAACAAGTGTAAGATAAACCCACGGGCCCACGGCCCACCAGACAGTCGACCTAGCCACCCTCGGGCGGAACTGCGCTTCGCTCGAGGGGCATGGTGCCGCACTGGTAAAACTCTGCCTTGCTCGAGGGCCGGTCGCTCCCTTGGGTGAGGTTACGCCTTGCTCGGGGGCTGGGCGCCCTCTCAAGCGGGATTCCGCCTCGCATGGGGGCTGGTCGCCCCCTCGAGCGGGGACCCGTCTCGATCGACAGCTGAACGCCCCCTCGAGCGAGGTTTCGTCTCGCTCGAGGACCTCACGGGCCCACCGCCTCCATACCTGCTCCCCTGGCAGTGGCATTTAATGCATTGGCATACGCAGGCGCCCGGGTCAAAGAAGAATCCACGCCACGACGCGCCTGGGAATCACACCCCGACACTGTTCCGCCAACTCCCCCAGTGAGGCCATCCCCGCCACTATGCGACGATGTGCGGCATGGCCGACAACAGTCCCGTGGCACTGTGCCGCCCACTCTCGTACGGCCAACACGCCGCACCCTCGAAGGAGGACGGCGGAGCCCTCGAAGAGAAGACAGACGACTACGCCACGCCCGCACAGGACAACGCCGTGACGTTGGGCCGGCGGGACTGGTCACCTCTGTCGCCATTGGTCCTGTGCGGCCATCCCCGTCGTCCCCAACACCATCCCGGGCACTGCATCGCCATCCCCAACACTGTGGGGGACGGGGCGACAAGACGCCACCACGACGGCTGTTGTGTGCCACGCCGCCTCCCGTAAGCCGCATCCTCGAGCCCATGTACAGGCAATGACCAAACGGGCGACCCCTACAACGCCACCCTCGAAGCCACTCCTGGACGGATACAGGGCATGCCATGACGCCTCGCCAGATGCAAGATTCGCTGGGACGGCCGTCTACTGCACGGCATTGTACGCCATACCCCCACACGTAGATAAAACAGTGCGGCACGCTTGTAAACTGCCGCCTCCTTGGCCTATAAAAGGAGGGACAGTCCCCTAGCCGCAGGGGACGACGGACGGCGCTCACTTGCACGCTTTCCGCCTTAACCACGATATTGGCATTTGCCTCAATCAGTACCTCTGGGAACTAGAGGACCGACCTCCTCTCCCGCCGCACTTGTAGCCCCCTTCCGCAAGCACCACGGTGCAACGCAATATAGTGCCCTCCGAGCACACCCCTGCTGGACGTACGGCCCCGGCTGGAACCAGGATAAAACTCAGTGGCACTAGTTGCTTAGCACCGGCCATCGAGAGATAGATCTCAGCGCTTCTACTAGTTAGTGTCGGGACTACTTTCCGCACCGACAGGATAGACCGACGGTGTTCTCACTCAGACCGTCGGATCATCCGGTGCTACTATCTTCACTGCTCTTTCTCTGCAATTCATCCGGCGCATTTAGGAATTGGACCGTCGGTTCATCCGACGGTGTCAACTTCGTTTTGACTTGCTGCGCATTGTACCAACTACACCGACGCTTATGCACCGATGGTACCGTCGGTTCATCCGACGGTGTGTTTTCTTTTCCTTTCTTTGCTCGATTTTGACCCTAGAAAAATAGGCTATCTTTTTAATTTGGTATGTGGTATTTTGGCATCCTTGGGATCTAGAAATGTCTACAAAGATATGCTAAACAATATGGTTAGTCACATTGATCATGTTGTCATGAATCACCAAAATCAAACTCGAACTAGTAGCAAATGGGGCCATGTTCGCTATAGATTCATGTGGTAAAATGCAGGAGTTGACGACCCTAAAATGTGTACTTAACAGTTGTTAATCGTTTGTTGACAAAGATTTATAAGTTAACTCAATCCTTACTCAACTAGCAATGTGATACTAAACACACGCATCCACGTTTTTGAACCACCACTGAACCATTCAAATTGGGTCCGTCATAATAGTTTGATTATTGTAGATAAAAATATAATTAAAAATATTTATACTTTTCATAAAATAATATATTACTTCCACTGTTGCTAATTAATTTTTATTAAAAAGATCAGAACCTACTCAATCGAATAGTGGGTCTCACCAAACAATGTGTGTGTCCTACTATATAGTGCGCATGTCCCATGTGGGGTTACGACTCATGAGGAAGTTCAAGGAGGACTTTAGTACATTATAGATTAATTGTTTATTGTGTCTTCGTGGCGGATGTGTTGCTCCGATACTATTGCTTCTTGCTGCTGATTTTGTTTTTGATGAAGTGCCATATATGTGTATTATCACTACTAAACAAATGTACTTTTGTACCGGGTGAGACCCCCTTTTAGTAATAGGTAACGCATAGGTATTGTCCGGTCGGTACTAATGAGGACGGGTGGAAAGGAGCTCTAGTACTAAAGTGCCTCCGCCACTCGCTCCAAGTTTTTCCTCTTTCCGTTTTGTTCCTCTTTTCCTTTCCGTTTTGTTGCTTTTCTTTCCTTCTCTTCTCATTTTCTTTTCCCACATCACTATCCAATTTCACGTAATAATCACAAGTTTACAACTGCTCACAATCACTACAACTCACAAAATTCAGACCAACACCAACTCAGGGTAAAAAAATCCATTCTTTAGTAGTGCACCAAAATGTCGTGCATCCTGCTGATATACACCAGTAAGCAGCTCACTGCCCAGCCCGTTTCATCTTGCAAGCACATAATCTCTGCTAGCTAGAGATTTATCGATCTCTGCCAGATTGTCGATGCGGACAAGAGATACGAAAGCGATAGCAGATGGACGACGACAGGGACTCGTGAACAATGCGATCTCTCGAAGAAATATATTCGCCAGCGAAGTGGCGAAACGACTACTACCGGGGTCCGGGGATGGATGATGACCATGCATTATATTGCTGCTTGTTGCCAAAAATCCTATGATTCCCTCGTACGATTTCAAGACTGCGCACCGGCATTCAAAAAAGTAAAAGAAAAATGGCCACGAGGCTCACGAGCCTTGCAGCACCAGTATACAACCGTCTAAAATATGTTTGTTGCGTTTAGATGCCAGGTCTGCTGCCGTCGGTCACCGTCGTCCTCGTAAGGCCAAGCTGCTAACCAAATCCATTGTATACCTAATTAAAATAGTAAACATATCCAAATCAACTTTTAACTTTTCCTGATAAACAAGCGATTTTCCACACCTGATCCCTTTTTGAAGCTAGCTAACTTTCCTTTTAGTTCAACACGGCGTTAAATTAAGGAACTAGCTACCTTTAAAGTCGGACTAAGAGCAACTCCAACAGCCTCATCATTTTTGTTAGCTAAATTTGGAGTTATTGCCCTTTGTAAAAATAGAAGACTTTGTAATTTCATAAGATGTTCCAACAGACTCTTTAAAATTGATCTTCCATCTAACTGGCCCCCACGTGTTAGTCTCTACCGGTCTCCCCCCTCACAACCTTATCCATCTCCCAACCTTATCCCTCTCATCCTCCCTCACCAGTCACCACATCTCCGCCGGAGTCGCCTATGCTCCGCTGGCTCTGTCAGAGTCGCGCCTCCACGACCGCAGTCCCGCCGCTGTCCGTCATCTCCCCCTCGCCGCCGCCGTCTGCGCCCTCCACCTCGCCGCAGTTAACTTGGGAGCCGCCACTGTGCGAGTCCTCCCCTCGACGTCGCCGGCCCGGGAGACGAGCTCGCCACCGTCCACGTCATCCCCCTCGCCGCCGTTGACCCGGGAGAAAATGAGCTTGCCGTGGGTGTGGACGGGGAAGAGTTTGCCGTGGGTGCGTGGAGGATTTGCGGTGGCGCAAGTTCAAGGATGCCGACTTTGAGGACGGCCGCGACGATGAGGGGGGAGTGAAGACTGAAGAGGACTAGTTGGGTGAGCGGAGCTCCGCTGGGAGCAGCGCCGCTAGTCGCGAGGCCACGCCACGGGCTCGACTCTCATCACAGCCAGTTATTTCCCCATCCTCCGCCGCATCGAGCTCCCCTGCTCCCGGCCCCGGCGACGGCACGCGCCCCTCCTCTCGCTCCCGGGCGGCGGTGGCTGCGCGGCTCTCTTCTCTCGGCCCCCGGCGACGGCAGCGCCCCTCCTCTACTCCCAGGCGGTGGTGGTGCGCGGCTCTCCTCTGCACCCGGCCATGGCGACGCGACGACGACGACACAAGGGTTGTGTGAGCAGGAGGATGACGAGGGAACTAATTTTGGCGCGAGGAGAAGCCGAGAAGGTTGGGAGGGATCGAACGCGGGAAGGCTCGCCAATACTCACGAATGGGAGGGGAAGAATGGCGAGGAGGATTCCGAGCGTGCACTTTACTGAGACTGTTGGAAGCCACTTTTCTTACTTTTATGTAAATTTTACCGATGGAAAACAATAGGAAGAGGTTGTTGGAGTTCCTCCGATACATTCACATCTCTGCAGGCGTGCGCGATAGATGGATCCTGATCTCGGTAACAGCTCGATCTCCCTATAGCTAGTCCACCAACTGTTGCTGGTCTTGCGAGACACCAACATCCCGGAACAAGATGGACACTACCTTAACACGAAACTCCCGGCGACATCTCTCGATCGATCACCATGCATGCATTCCGCAATAGTGCGCGGTCAGAGCGATGAATGGTCGCGTGCGCGAGAGAGAGTCAAGTCGGATGACCCCAATAATTCTACGGACAACATGTCAGGGCAGGCATTATCCATCCAATCGAAGGCGGGGGGAGGCAGCCAGACACCAATAATAGGCCCGCGATTACCAGTGCGGATCCTCGCCCCGGCCCATGCGGCCCCCCACCAGCAGCCCAGAGCGGGCTCCCAGCGGCCGGCGGTCGTCGTGGACGGGACCGGGCCGGCGCGGCGGTACTGTCGGCAAGGCCTGTCACGCTCCGATTGGTTTTAGGTGGTAGCGTTGCAAGCGGCGTAGGCTATACAACCAACCCGCTGGGCCAAGCACTGCCACATACTCTCACAAACCCACAAATCAACCCACATAACTTAAGCGGGCCAAAGCGGGTAAACCCACTTAACCCACCTTGCCCGCAAAACCCACAGCATCCAGCTCCCCCTCGAGCTCGAGCCGTCCACGGGACGGACGGACGCAGTTTCCTCGCCACCTCCATGGCGAACCCTAGCGCCGCCCCACTCCCTACCCCGCGCGGCGATGCCTCCTGACCCTCCCCCCGTTGCAGCACCTCTATCTGCATCGAAACGGATTGGTTCGTCACCCGCGCCAGTCATCATGCCCGCGCCCACGACCGCGACGATGACATCACCTCCACCACCGCCGCCCGGTCTTCCCACGGCACCGAGATGCGGAGTAAAATCGCCGTCCACATCGCGGGCGCACACCGGGAGGCAATTAGGGAAGGAGAGAAGAGAAAGCAAGCACAGGTTTGATTTCTTGCCAAGAATCCCCTGTCAATTTGATTTGTTGAGGTCCTAGATCCCCTATTGATTTCTTGCCACTGAGATTAGGTTTGATTTCTTGAGGGAAGAGGAGGTCGGGCCAGTAGTTCCAGTAGTTCTTCATCACTCAAGATTGATCTTTGTGTTTTGGATGAAAAAATTCAGTTCATCTGTAATTCTGTACCCCTATGTCCCACGCTATGTCCACGAGTCCACACCCGAAGGCGCCGACATCCGTTTTTCTTTTCCATCCTCTCTTATTTTTTGGCATGGAAAGAGTCAAATGCGAGGCACGGCGGTCGATAAAAAAATCGTGGGCTCAAGGAGCCGGAAATCACAATTTTTGTAGAGGAAACGTCCTTTTCGGTGGGTTGTTTCGAAAGCCAAAGTTGATTCTTTGAGAACGAGTGTATTGTGGGGTTGCCGGTAGATTTCAGCTATACCTATCTCTTCCATTTCTACTCGAAATGGCTGGTTATTTGCTTTGTCCAATTCTCCAAAGTCCAAACCTGTTATTTCCCTTTGTCCTCGGGAAAGCCTATCTAATTTTATCTTAAACTTGAGAATGTTTAGAACTATAGCCGTAGAAATCAAACACTGGCGACACTTGTGCTCTCGGTTTCACGGTTTTACCTTGGAGTAATACACTTTTCCTTAAAATGGGGTGAAATTATTCCACTCAAACATACTAACGGTGAAGCGACATGTTCTCATTTGCAAGCATTGTTATCCTGTAGGTTGTCTTGCGGCCTAGCGACTCAATTCGGATCTTCGGGAGCGAGAGAGACGGTTTGGTGAAATGAACATGCGTCATTCCGTAATTTTACTCCTACACATAATTGTGGATGCTACACGAATTTGATGGAGCGAGTTAGAAATAATCCATGATTTTTTTGCATTGCTCCACTGCACAGTCATGACTGGTATCATCTGGTATAAATTTTGAACGACAGAGATCCTTGTTACAGGTTTTTAGAAAGTCTTGATACAGTTTTTTTTTGTGAAAATCGATGTTGATATGCATGCTTTCTGTAACATTTGGATGGTGCCATGGAGAAACGGCATGTGTTCATAAATCGTAACTGTATGTCCAGTTTTTTGGGGTGATAAATTTGGCTTAAATTCGAGCTTCCTAGTGTTAGTGTGGAAAGCTGAAGTGGCTGTTGTGAATTAGTGTGGAAAGCCTCAACCAAAAGATTTTTCTATAAGGATTTAAATGTACGTTCCGAAATGCGAAATGTACGTATTTGAGTGGTTAATTTGGGTTGAGTTGCTTACGATCCACGCATTATCTTGTTTGTGCATTGAAGCTGGTGATGTTTAAATTCATGCCTAATCATACATGACACACTACAATAACCTCTAACAAGTGTGGTGGAGCAAAAGCCGATAAATTCGCTTATTTGTATTCGGGGAAGGGGAGAGGCGGATGAAGGTGCGGGGAAAGGGCTTATGGACAAGAGCTCAAATGCAGCCACTTTGCAACCGCACAATTGGAGGCAATTAGGAAAAGGAAGAGAAAGCAAGAACGAGGTAATGCTTCTTGTCAAGAATTAAGCTAAACCATGCCATTGTTGTTCTTTCGAGACTAGCAATGTGTTAAATTAAGCTAAATCATGCTACTATCCCGTCCCGAAGCATCCCTGTGTAGTGGAAGTAGTAGTATGAATCCTCTCAAAGCCTTTTGCTATCACAACCCATAATTGATGCGGGTGGAGGAAGGTGCGGGGAAAGGGATTGTGGACAAGAGCTCAAGCGCCACCACCGCAACCGCACAAAGGGAGGCAATTAGGAAAAGGGAGAAGAGAAAGCGAGCACCGGTAAGGTTTACGCTACCTACAAGTATTAATTTGCTACTACATGCGAGTTATGGAGGTTGCTTTCGCTAGCCGCACAATGCCTAAAGAAATCAATATTATCTATGCGGGCTAATGAGGGAGGGGGTAAGGTCCCCGGACCAAGGGCGCACCTGCGAAGTCACCACTAGCATCGAAGTCAAGCGCAATCGGGATGATGTTATCCCCGAGGGTCATTTCCCCATCTACAACATTGGCAAGGTCTTCACAAGAATCACCGATGTCTCCTTTTATCAACAAAAGAGGTCGATTCTAAGAACTGCTTTGCTTTGATTCCAATGCTAAAGTGATAGTTATTGCATTATATTTAATTATCTACTCTCATGTTAATGTTAAATTAGTAAATTCTTCTATGCTGAAAATATAGTTTTCATGTCAACCACTAGGATCTTCACATAGGAATAAACGACGCAGACTTACTTCACATATATGGAAAGAATTTGAACCAATGTATGACAATGGAATTCTAGTAGAGGCCCAATGTATTCATTGTAATCAATTATTCAAAGCAACCGAGAGACATTGGTACAAGTGCATGTGGCGAGACACTTAAAGACTTGCAAAGGAAAAGCTACATTAGAGCAAATGGTCTCCCAATTGAGTCATGGTATTTCTAAGGCTGATGTGTCTTTGAATGATTGGAAGTTTGATCAAGAAGTGGCTTATGCAGAGTTAGTCAAATTTATTGTCATGCACGAATTGCCATTTAGTTTAGTTGAATATCCCAAATTTAGATCTTTTGTGGATGCCATCAACCCATGGTTTAAGCATGTGTCCAGAACCACTATTAGGTGGTGATAACTGGTGCGCATGATCGGTGTGCAGGTCCTTTCGCTGCGAGAGGACGACGAGTTTGTTATAAACCATGGTTAATAATCGACAAAAGTAAAGAAATCAAATTGCAAAGGAGACACGAGATTTGACGTGAAAAACCCTCTCAATATGAGAGGGAAAACCACATGCGCCAATCAATCCCTAATGAAAAACCCTAATTCCAAGGTCTCCAATATCAACATCCAAACACAACCTAACAGGATTATATAACCTGCAGTGGCGAATCTAGGATATTGCGTTATCGGGGTCAAGTACTAAGCGATGGGGTCAAACATATATCGTTTCACTATTTTAAGAGTGATTTGCAGTTGAATAAGAGAATGTTTAGTGCTATTTTCATGAAGTTATCGGGTCAGCTGACCCCGATAAAACACTGTAGATCCACCCCTGATAACCTGTACCGTACTAGCACCCCCAGACGCGACCTGAGCAAAGGGGTACAGACCAACAAAGCGCCAGGCGCGGACGCAAGAGCCAAACGCGGAACACATCCCTCTCTCACGCACACCATCAAGACCTACTATGTTGGAGTTTTTATTGTACATTGGAGACAAGTTATACCTGAACAAGCTCAAGACACTCCTGGTGTTGTGCTGGGTACGTTTCCTGTCAACTCTGTGCCTGCAACAGTTTTATTTGATTTCGGAGCATCACATTCATTCATTATTGAACAATTTGTGGCAAAACATAATATATCTATGAGTTCTATGAAGACCCATTTGCTGATTGGTTCCCCGAATGGTGAAATGAAATCCACTCATGTATGCCCACGAGTCAATCTTAAAATCAGGGGAATAGAATTTCAAGCTGACTTGGTATTGACACCGTTTTTTTGGAAAAACAGGTCAAACAAGGGGCAAGAGAAGCAGATGATGAAAAACAGAGCGTAATCGACCGATTAGAGGAAGAACAGAGCGGTCAACAAGATCCGCCGACGGTCAGAAGGGTTCAGCCCTGACAGTGGGCCAACAGGTCAGAAGCAATCAGCCAATGGTAAACCAGAGGATCGGCCGATGAGCATGAAGAAGGCGGTATTCAAAGAAATGCTCCAGATGGAAAGTACGGTGGAGGCGGGTCAGTCCACAGTTGGCAACGGGTCCAGAGTCAGTTTTTAGAAAGTCTTAGACTCCTGCAAGAGTCCTTTTCCATTTTAGTAGTTTTTGTCTTTAGGAACAAGTAAACAAAGACGTGATCAGTTAGGAGTCGGGTTTGTCCCCAGGACATAAATAGCGACCCTACGCGGTCGGAAAAAAGTGTACACACCAATATCAAACAAACCGCCTCCGGGCAAACCCTTTACCTTTACTGCATCTACTTTACAACATCTACCTTTACAACATCTACTTTTTGGCGACTTCGCCACTGCGATTTTCTCTTTTCTACAACGTCGTGCTTCGAGTTTGTCAGGCTGCATCAACTGATCTCCGGCAAGCTTTGCGAGTACCGTTTTACCGAATAACCCTAAACTTTAACCTCCGGGCACATCGCTGAGATTTCGTCTAGTTCTTTATTCACCCCTTACCGATATTATCTAGATCTACAAGTCTTTGTACCAATTCTTATGGTTTTAGCTATTATCATTATCATCCATTCGATCTAGATCTGTCGGCTTCTACTATAGCTGATTCCGATTTATTTGAATGCTGACATCATGATCGGCCGATCCAGCTGATCGCACCCGCGCTTCGATCGCCTTTGAGCCGACCGATCCCGCTTTTACTCGTGTCGGCCGATTGGCTGGTACACGTGTCGCTGAAAGGCCATCGGTTCTTTAGCCGATTCCTAATATTTTCCATTGTCAATCAACAGGTCAGATTGGCTGGCACGCCTCGCTACAGACCAGGGAGTCACGTGTGTCGTACGCGGAGGTGACGTCCTATTTTCGCGTCAACACACTTTTGGCACGCCTGGTGGGACACGTAAAAGTCAACAATGACAAAGCCTACGAAGACTGGTCCTCATGAAGTCGATCCAGAGAATGTTCAACTAATCACCAAGGATCAGCTGAAAGATTCAGACAAAGCTGAGCTCGAGGCTTACATGAAGCATTATGAAGAGCTTTGTCTGGCATCATATGGTCAGACCAAAAGAGGTGTTTTCAAGGAAAATCTTTTGTCAACACCGAAGCAAGTCACCTTCTCAGCCAATCCTGAAGGGCTTCAAGACATGATGACCAAGGCTATGCATCAAACAATGATTGATCAATCCAAGGTATTTGCGAACACAATTCAGAATGCCATAATTGATGCACTCAAGAAAGGAGCAGAAGGAGGATATCTGGGACCTGCATATTACCAACCTAAGCAAACTCCTCCGGTGTTCCAGAAAGGCCAATCGGCTATACCGCCGATTGATGATCCAACAAAAGTTACACCATCTCCACAAGCTGCTGCTAGCTCTTCATCGGACACCCAACCGATTCAGAACCAGAGTGGTGATGGAAAAGAGAAAGATCCTGCTGTCACGTCACTAGAGCAATCTTCTGTCTAGGGTCAAGTGCAGAGTCAACATAAGTATTCCGCTATGAGGGATTCAAATGGGAAGCTTGCAGGATGGGACTTACCTCGTGATCACTTCGTGATTGAAGAAATTCTAGAAGTGAAATATCCACAGTCTTACCAAGCTACATTTGGAGGTACTCCAGGGACTATGCGCATGATTGGGGAAGGAGTGGAGTTCATTTACTATAATTATGCGAGCAAGAACTTTGAAAGAGTCAAGATTAGTCCAGCTCACACTCACATGGTCATACCAACAGAAAAAGGACCTCCCATTCCACCTCAAAGGTCAAATCACACTCCACTACAGAAATCGGCTCAACAGCCGATACTTAGGATGCCTGTGCAAACTGCTCCTCAACAGCAGCCAACGCTTGGGATGCCCATACAGACAACTCCACTTCAACAATCAACGACAATGCAGGTTGTCTTAACCCTAGCTAATACAGTAGCTCATACAAGATCTTCACCTCAACAGTCGATCAACCAAGGAGCAGCAGGTGTGACGCCCAGGTTTTTATTCAACCCTAATAGTCAGTCAACTCTACTGACGGTGGTCAAATCACGGTCAACCTGGGTCCTCACCTCGAAAACCTCACCAACCAACCCTAATGACCCAATTGATCAAGCCAACACACTTGTGTGATCAAACCTTAGTCAAATACACGGTTAAACCCTACCTAAACCCTAATGTCTTTGAGTGTCTTCCGGAACTTTTGCCGTGTTCTCCAAATTTCACCTAAACACATCAAAATCTACCAATATGAAAGTTATCCAGTCTGTCGAGCAACACAACTTTCATGTAGGATGGCATTTCCAATTTTGAGGGGAAAAGGGTGGAAATCTTGGTCAACTACCAGCACATCCTGTTCATTGACACAGGTTGGCATTCAAACTTTGGCTGCAATTTATGCAAAAACCATTGAGAAAATTATAGGTCAGCCTTTATGAAAAATACTCTCCTAAGTGTGCTCTACAACTTTTGTATTCAAAGCTTTGTGCACTTCTAGTCAAATTTTTGGAGATTTTCGTGTTCAAACAAGGGCACATCGACACGTTGTCGAGCCAGAGTGCCGCCGCTCCGCGACGTTGTGTGCGCCCGTGCGCCACGCCCGAGCGCCGGCCGCCTTGGCGTCCACGCCCGCACGTCGCCCGAGCCGCGCGCCTTCCCCACGCGCATGCGCCCCGAGGCTCCTTGAAGTCTCCCCGGGCCACACGTCGCCACTGTCCACGTCGTACCCTGTCGGGTGTGCGCCACGGACCACCGGTCCGTCTCGCGCCCCGTCGTAAGCGCGCCGGTCGAGGCCGCCAGTACCACGGCCGCATCTTCATGGTAACGCCATCGTCATCACCAACCGAGCCGCCCCTATTTAAGGTCACGCCCCCCTCGCGCGCGCCTCCATTGCCAGATCTGCTGCCATGGTCGCCGCTTGAATGAACTTCCTTTTTCCCGAGCTTTTCGTCGCCGGCCGACACACCCAACGCCTCCCCTAGCTCGCAATAATTATACGAGCCGATTATCTTATCGTGCCTATCGCCGATCAAGTTTTCGAGCTATAGCCCAATGCTGATGTAATCGTAGAATAGCCGATATCTGTAAAGAATAGCCGATATCTGTAAAGAATCGCCTTTAGTACAAAAAATGTAAAACCAATATACAAAATCAGTATATTCGGTCATAGCCGATATATATATCACCTTCAGAATAAAAAAAATACATATTTATCTCTTCTGCTTTGGATTACAATGACATTACAACTCAGATCTATAGGTTACATATATTCTCAAGAGATTACAAGAAGGGTACTGTCCTAACTCCCAATATGATGAGGATATTGAATCGATGAATGGGAGAGAATCACACGCGAAGAGGAAGCGAAAGATTAAGATCATCACCCGATTCTGTAATCTTCCATCGGAAGGAGCCTGAGTTGATGACCAAGATGGCCGTTCCTTTGGAACGCTCTTCCTATGATAAATGTGTAGAAAGACACCCTACCTATCTCCTTTTCTCAAAGCCAGATTCTCACAAGGATTTTTCTGGCTATGATGCCTCTTGGATTTTCAAAAGGAGACAAAGAAGAAGAGGGTGTACTACACAACTTCACAAGAATTCTTCTAGCTATGAGGAAGTAGAGAGAGATAAGGACAATCATACAACAAGAGCTTGAGATCTATCTGAGATAATTGAGACATGGCCGATGAGAATGGGTTTCCTCTATCAGGCTTCAGGTCTATTTATAGCCTCAAGATGCAAAAGAGATAACTACAAGAGGGAATTGAAAAAGGGGAAGTGAAGAGCATCCAATGCGGTCAAAGCAATAACAGTTTCCCTGTGAAAGTCTCAGACTGGGCAGTGGGTAGGCATGCAGCGACACGTTTCCAAAAAATCAGGAGCTGGGCTTCAAGAAGAATTGAATAACCCTGCGTGAGCCCACTTTGTACTCCGAGAAGAAGAAACTCTCAGGATTCCTCTCTCTCTAATTTTCCAGCAACAACGATAAGCTTTGATGCATCATTAGGATACAATGGATCTTCAAGAAGAAACTTGTCAAGGAACGGAAATTTTCGTTTTTTCCTGGAGATTCTCTTAGAGGAACATGCCTCTCATTCCTAACAAAAGGCTGATTTGGTTCATGGATGCAAAGTGGTAGTGGTACACAAGAAAGATGAGTTTTTATAGCAGTAAAGTTGAACCAAGTCATAAAGAAACGCCCACAAATGCAGATAGGAATTCATTCATCAGGGAGTAATACATTGAATCACATAGCAATCAAGAGGCGGAAATCCTCATTCATAAAAAGACGATTGCATCAGCTAGCAGTACATCAAAGTTTAAAGGAGGCTCTTGGTTTTATCTAACTCTACCCTAGTCTGAGTTATTTCTTCACCTATACGATCTAATTCTTGGAGGAGAGCCATCCTCCTAGCTTCAAGAGTCTCCAGCTTCTCCTCATTATTGGCAATCACTAGACGAAGGCCACGTTCTCGCCTGGATGGGTGGTTTGGTCGATTTACACCAAAGGCATTGATGCTCGAAACGATCTTCTCTACAACATCATGGTTTGGAGACTGAAAGAAGGAAAAACATCTGGAAAGAAGAAATCATGGGAACAAGAGAAGAGGAAGAGGACCGACCTGATTCACAGAGGAGGAGGAGGAAGAAGCCATGGCAAAGGAAAGATGACAAATCTAAAAGACTAGAAGGAGGCCGGCAATATATAAAGACTGATCGAAACATTCGGTCAAAGTGTTCAAAGCAGAGCATTGGAAGTTGGCCAGTAAAAGCCAATCACAATTTCAGAATTACAAATAAAGTTTAAGCCAAGTCTAAAGAATGGATGACATTAATAAGGTCCAGGCGCAGGTGGTCAACCGCCTCTATCTCCTGACGGTCAGCATCGGCCGAGCCAGGGATCGGCTGCTCCTGACTACGTAAGGCTTGAACTTGACGGGTGACGAAGTCCCTTTATTCTTGCATGGCAGCAATGGTGGCTAGGAGGTCGACGAACTTCTTCTCTACGGTTGACAAATCTAGGCCAACCTGATCAAGCTCCTTCATCAACTCAGTTTGACGCTTCTTCAAGCGATCAATGTTGCTGACAATATCAGGACGAGAAGAAGATAGGAATTTAATCCTGTTATCAAGATCAGCCATACTGGTATCCAACTTGTCCCTATCCTGGGTGAGTTGTTCTTGACGTCGCCTTTCTTCCAGCCGATCTTGAGCCTCTTGGACCATGAGCTACCGATTTTCAATGAAAGCAACCTGGAGCATCTTAGCCTTAAGATCTCTAGACAGTTGGTTTTGAATTTGCTTAAAGATAGTTCTAATCGACTCGACATGTTGTACAAGTTGGCCAACATCTTGGTTCAACAATGGTAGCACTTCAATCAGTTTGGCTTTCACTTCATCTGAAAGGGTGATCGCCGATGTACCCTAAGAAGAAAAACAAGTCTATTGAAGTATGCTAAAGAAGTACGAAAGCTTAAAGAGAAATGTGTCAAAGAATTTACCTTTGCAGAAGGTGTTGTTCGAATATAAGGAGATGGATTTTCAGTCGATGATGATTCAGGATCTTCAACGATCGGCAACTGTGATTGATCATCAACATCTTGAGGGAGATCACTCAAAGGCTTGTCATGAGCAATATCCTGAAGCAAAAACAGGAAGTCAAAAAATGAGAATGTCGGAAGGATAACCAACAAAGATTATACCTCAGTTGCTTGGAGATCGGGTTGTTCAATCAAGACAACATCAATTATATCTTCCACAGTTTTGTCTGGATCAGCCTGTTCAGAAGACTCAACCAGGGTGTCATCAGCTGAAGCTTCTTGAATTGGCTCCAATACTGGATCTTGACTGACTGATCAATCCCGAAGACTGCAAAAGGGAGAAAATTAATTGCAAATACATAAAGAAAGAGAAAACGTCGATGGATCAATACCTGAAAAGCACTCGCCAGTACTCCTGCCACATCTGAGACACTGAGGACTTTAGTGTCAAAGTCTTTTCTTTGATCTACGAGTAAGAGTCTTGCTAGATCCACCTTTTCTCTTAAGGGTTGATAAAAGCATGCTATCTGAAGGAGGATTGATCTTGGGACCCTGCATAACTGAAGAGATTGAAGGAGCATTATAACCAATATATGGAGTTCATCTTGGTGGTCAGTAATAAATCTTATTGCCACTTTTGCTGATGGTAGGAGGTTCGGTAGTGTCAGGCTGAAAAGGAAAAAGAAAAGCAAATCAACATGTGTTAAGAGGCATAATGAAAAAACACAAATGCAGTCGAATACCTCATCAGCCGATGCCACATAATCAGGATCCAGGTTTTCAAAATAAACTCTGGGAGACACGCAGAAGAGATGATCGTACCATTCCGCCCACCAGATGTTGAAGAGAGGAGAAGAAAAACTGAAAAACTTCCAAGAGTCTAGATTAATGGTAGTAGAATCAGGAATCCGATCCAAGAGATGACGATAATGGATATTATCAGGAATAATTTCTCGTGGCTTGATCAAATTAGAGAAATAAAGGCCAATCGGTAGCTAACCAAAACCCAACTGACGGGCACTTACTGAAGGGTTATAAAATTCGTAAGTAGCCGATTGATCTCTGCCAAAAACACAAGACGGCAGGATCCCTGGCTTAATTATCTCTACGAAGGCAACCTTGTTCTCGTCATCACTATGGATATCGTCGAAGTTAAACAAGGCCTCAAAATGGTTGTTATCATCTTCACATGCAAACCAGATGATGGATTCTGGATTAAAACCAAGATAGAAGCTCCTGAAATGTTCTGTTATACGAGATGGGATCTTCTTGTGACCAGGAAACATGGAAACAACTTCCCCAAAGTTCATGCATCGACGAGTGACTACTGTCACACCATCTGGTTGATCTCCTGGAAAACACATACAAAAAATATCTTGTTCTAGTTTATCCTGAAGGTAAAGATTCAACCACATATTGATAAACCACCAAGGACCCCCTGGAGAACCTATTGGGGAATTGGTTGACAGACTAACAGACACTTGGTGAAGAAGATGGTACACAACTCTGAGAAGGTATTTACCTAGAGGGAAAGAAGAGCCAAGAGCTAATCGTTCAGCTATGATCTGACAATTGGAGGTGGGGCCGAAGGATTTTTCACAGAAGATGAACTTTTCAAGCCACATGTTTAGAAAAGCCACATGTTCTTTGTCACTAACAATGCCATCCTTCATGTGCTCATTGATATATCCAGCTCAGCCACCCACATTTTTGGTTTTCAGGCGATGAGAAGGTTTGACGTCGCATAGCTGAAGAGAGTATCAGAGGAAGATACATCTAGACCAGTCAACAGGAGGACATCAGCCAGAGTTGGGGCCATCGGCCCATGGCCGAATAAGAAAGCATTGAGTGCATCAGACCAAAAATAGGAAGCAACTACTAAAAGGGATTTGTTCCGAGACATATCAGATAAAGACAGGGTAATGCACTAACTATTCTTGCACTTCTCACAAAGACCCCTATTTTCAGCCGATACCCTATGGTACCAATTTCTCCATCCTTTGACATGTCCTGTCCAAGACCTAAAACAACCATCCCTATCAGTCAAATTCAAGGAGACATGCTTGAAAGGAATTCTGCTGGTTTCAAAGTTGATCATCTTAGTAGGGTCAGTATCACCCATTGGTCCAAGGAAGGTGAGTCCAGGTTTGTCAGCAATAGGGATGGTGATATGAGATCTAAGTTCCTGAGAGGAAATTAAATCCGAATCTCAGACAAAGCAGAAATAACGATATTTGAGAATAAGTAAAAGCGAAGGATTGAAAGAAATACCAGAGGAACTGAAGAAAGGGATGCTTTTGGAGGAGCGGGAGTGGAACCAGAACCTCTAGCAGAGCTTGAAGACGCCATGAATCAACAAAAGCTCTAAAACTTAGGGTTCTTCACTTGGAAGCTTGAGCCGTTGGTGTCGGGGTTCTCTACCGCCGGTAGTAAATTTGTATCGATGGTGCGTCGGGCTCGGATGGTTAGCACAGGAGACAACGAGATTTATACTGGTTCGGGCCTCCGAGGAGTAATACCCTACGTCTAGTGTCGAGCTGCCGTGTTCCCGAGCTAGGGGTGTTTGTAGTAGGGGTTATAAACTGGTCGGGAGAGGATGTCGGACCCAAGTCCCTTGAAGTGGTGTTCGATCTATAGGAGGTCTAACCCTTGTAACAGTTGCTCTCCTCCCCCTTTTATAGACACAAGGGGAGGGACACAAGTGGGAAGTAGAAAAGAAGTACAGTGTCTGGTCGTTGGGATGTCCCGTCGCACGTCGCTGTCCATCAGGACGCATTGAAGTGGAGGCGTCCTACTTGGTCGTGGGAGCCGCTGTGTGGCCAGGCGTGGCTGTTCACCCCGGGACGCTTGGCATCTCCTCCGAGTAGTTTGCTATTGTCTTGGCCTACCCGAGTACTTGACTAGCCCACCACACTAAGGCCTAAGCCTAGGCTTGAGCTCATCGTAGGGGGTGCTTGAGTGTCTCGGGCAAAGCTTGCGTGTGGCAGAGTTGGAGATGTGTTGATGGGATGGCTGTGCAGCCGGACAAACCGACATTAAGGCTCTTGTCGGGGCCAGCTGCTTGCATGACCGCCAGCTGGTGCATTTGCATGGCGCGGGGAATCGTTCCCCCACGCGTTATGGTGGAGGCGCTCGTGCCTCAGGCCCGCACCGCATGTCATGGCCCACACACCAGTCGGAGTCGGGGGAGCTCATGCGGGGCGGGAACTTTTCGTGCGAGGCGGAGACTTCTCATGTGAGGCGGGGACTTGTCGTGCAAGGCGGAGACTCGTTGGAGAGGATCCCCTTGTGGGGAACTGGTCGGAGATGCTGCCAACTAGTCGGAAGTGTGTCGTCTTGCCTAGGGATGGCAGCAGGTCGGGTTTGTGCAGGTATTGTGTTTGCCCGCCCGAAAGCATACCCGCATCCCCAGCTTTTGCCCGCCCGCTGGCCTGCCCGCGGGCAAAAATCCCTGCCCCTACCCGTGCCCGACGGATATCCGCGGGTACGGGCAAAACCCGCCACCCAGGAGAGCCGCCCTCTCAATCCACTGTGGTCAGCCCCTCGCCGACGCCGCGCTTGGCGGAGGTGGAGGCTGAGGCGACGCCCAGTGGATGCGACACCTGCCTGGGTGGATGCGCCGAGCGCCCAAACCGTTGCTGCCTACCGTTGGTGACCTTAAAGAACAAGCTCATCACCGACCGTTGGGAAGGAGGGAGGGATGGGAGCCGTCGGTCATCGGGGAGAAGGAGGAGGCTCGGACTCCGCGCCACTGGATCTCGAGTGAGGAGGACAGGGTCGTAGGTGCCGAAGGTGAGGAGGACACCGGAGGCCGGGCCGCCGGGGAGCCACGCCGCTGTATCTCAAACGGAGAGGAGGGACCGAGGGAGTTGCGACCACGGGCACTAGCGGAGCTTGCCCTTCCCGAGAAGGAGGAGCCCTCGTCAGTAGCCCCCGAGCCTGTGGGTGAGTTGAAGACTCGCGCTCAGGATCAGTTGAGTGGGTTTGCTGTCGATGCTGTTCTCCGTGTTCTCGGTGGGTGCGCGTGAGCGCATCCGCCGGATGTAGCCCCCGAGCCCATGGGTGAGTTGAAGACTCGCTCGCGGGCTTTTAAGCTTGATTGTAGCCGTTGTAGACTGGGAATACTTTGCCGGGGTAGTCGTGGTTGTAACGGCCATTGTGAGCGACGTGGTAAATGCAGGTGAAGTGGTGAGCGTGGTCATCTCGACCGACGTGATGGACGTGACCGTTCGAAATGACCGCGTGCGGGTGCTGCAGGTTCCCGTACTCTGCGAGGATCGAGGCGTCGTGCGAGTGGGCGCTTGTTTCGCCGGGACATGCACGCGTGTGGGCGAATGTTTCGCTGACACGAAGGGCTCGACATTGTAGGCGAGCGGTTGCACTCATCCCTTTAAAACCGCACGTCGGGCACGGGTTCGGGACTTTGCTTCCCCATTGTCTTCTTCCTCTGCGCTCGCACCTCGCTCAGTGTGCTCTTCCGCACTCGCAGCGCTGCCACCTCTTGCGCCACCAGACCACCCGAGACTCCGCCGCCACGATGTCGAACTGGACGCGGTCCAATGTGTCACGCGGGCAGCTACTTCATCTCGTCGAGGCGGGTCAGCTCCCTCCACTCACCACCACCGTGGAGTGGAAGGTGCCCGGTGACAAGTTCGTGCCGCGCCCTCATAAGGGGTTCATGGTCTCGTTCGTGGCCTTCCACGAGCACGACTTCGACGTCCCCGCTGGGCGGTTCACCCACGGAGTCCTCTTCGAGTGCGGCCTCCAGCTGTAGCATCTCAACGCGAACAATATCCAGCAGATGGCGGCGTTCGATGCAATGTGCGAGGGGTACCTGGGAATCAATGCCTGTTGGCACCTTTTCCGGTATCCCAAGGATGTTGTTCATGAGCCATTCCTTCACCTCCGTGATCGAGCCAAGAAACCACCAAAGTCTCGCAAGTATGTTGGCTCCTCTAGTGCAGCTCCTCGCCATGATGACATGCCCGCTGCACCCTCTCCACCTCGACCTCCCCGTCGGCACCGTGGCTCCATGATCAAGAGGGTTCTTAAAAGCATTTTTAGCATGTGCAAGACTATGGCCACGGAGACCAATGAGAACCACCGAGACATCATAGAAATCAATTCTCATCTTGGCCTCCCTACCGATCCCTACCGTGAGCTCCCCGAGTTTGATGATCCATTTGCAGATTGGGACGCCCAAGATGCGGAAGAAGGACAAGAGGAAGGAGAGGAAGAGGACAATGAAGAAGAAGAAGAAGAAGAGGAGGACGACGGCGACTCCGAGTGATCCAGCTGCTCCACACTTCCTTTTTGGCGCTTGATGCCAAAGGGGGAGTGAATTTATCTATCTATGTGTGGAACAATGAACTTTGAACTTCATGTATTTGGATTTGGAACTTTGGTTTGTAATAACTCTATATTCGTATGTGTGTAAGACTATGTGAACTTGAGACATTTGATTGTGTGCTTGTGGTGATTATTTTGTTTTTACTCACTAAGGATGATTTATGCTAGATTGAAAATCTTTGGTGAATGATGTTTTTCACTGGTGTTCTGAAAGCCCAGAGACTCCGGAAATTTTACTGGAGTATCTGGATTTCCCGGATATTCCGAATTTGACCCGGATAGTCCGGACTTTCTAGCACCAGATTTCTTTACATCCTTATCGAATGCATAATCTGTCATGAGCACCTCACTATTATCTGTTGCACGTCACAAGCACCCCACTAGTGTAATACTCTCATGCTTTATCTTTGTGCAAAATTTGGCCCTAAAAGGACCATTGATATTCAAAATCAAAATGCACATATTAAGGGGGAGTATTACAAGATTTTCTGATATTCATTGTTTATCTATTGTATGACTTAAATGTGTTGTCATCAATCACCAAAAAGGGGGAGATTGAAGAGTATCTTGGCCCCCTAAGTGGGTTTTGGTGGTTTAATGACACACACTTAAGTAGCTAATGATTTATCTAGTCCATGAGCAAGTATTAAAATTATATGTGGCATCAAGTGCAGTTCATTGACTATACAAAAAGGAAGTGATGCTACAAAGGGTTCCTAAGAAGGCTTATTTATTTTATGTTTTTGAATTTGAGTCCTAGGAACACCGTACTATAAAGAGGGACAGGTAATGTGTCTTCCAAGAGTCGAACAGGTGCTCTAGTTGCTAAAACAAAACCTATGAGAGACACCTTTGCACCAGCATATTCACGGGGATCTTTTCTTGGGTGCTGACTTTGGGAGGCCGGAGTATCCGGGTTTGCCCTAGAGTCTTCGGACTTCCCGGAGTTTCCGGGTTTACCCCAGATACTCCGGGTCTTAAAGCTGTAACGGCTATATTCTGGGTGAGGGGGTATAAAAGCCCCCTCCACCCCTTCCTTTACCCTCTCTCTTGCCATTTCGACCTGCAAACCTTCACACCTCATTTACTTCCTCCTTTACTCCCCTTGGCTCAAGTTTGGTGAGATTGTTGTGGGGATTTAAGAGGGATTGAGAGAAAGAGCTTGGAGAGTGCTAGTGAGCTGATTTCCCATCTCTAGGGCACCTCGTTTTTCGCTTGGTTGGCACACTTCGTGTTTGTTACTCTTGGAGTTTTGAGCTTCTAGCCGGCTAGGCGTCGCCTTGGAGCATCTAAAGGTTGTGGCTGCCCAAGAAAGTTTGTATCACCCCGAATTTGAGTAAGTAACTCTAGCTTGATCTTTGTGGTCACTAGAGGGAGGAAAGTGACCTAGGTGAAAAGGTCCACCCTTTGTGGGTACCTCAACGGAGACGTAGACCTCAAGGTGTGAGGTTGAACTCCGGTAACAAATTCTTGTGTCTCTTGTGCTTGTTCATCTTGTTGCATGCTTGTTTCTCTCTTGAGCACATATCTAGGGTTTGGTGTCGATCTACTTTGTGTTGAGGTTTCTACAAGTTTGGAGTGGATAAACAGGCTTGTCTCATCCCAGTGCATAACCTATTTTCACAGATTTACATTTGAGCAAGTTTAATTTCTGTCGAATTTGATTCCCCCCTGACAGGCCGGAATATCCGGACATTTTCCCGGATTCTCCGGATTTCCCGGAGTATCCGGAAAAATATCCGGAAACTCCGGACCTGATTTAACAGCTGCGAAAAAGTTGTGATTTTTCAGGTTCGACTATTCACCCCCCTCTAGTCGACATCTTGATCCTTTCAATTGGTATCAGAGCTAAGTGCTCCGTATTTGAAGCTTAACCGCTTGGAGTTAAGAAGATGTCGAATCCAAGTGATCAAGCCCCACCTCTCGCTGAAGGTGATCCCGCCAACAACGTTGTTGGCACACCTCCCGTCCTACCTCAAGGAGGCAACACCCTTGGCGCAAGCACAAGCCATCAAGCGCATGGGCATGGTGATGATTCTTCTGATAGTGAGGATGAAGAGTTTGATGATGCAAGGTCCAACCGCTCCGCTCGACAACTATCAAGGGACTATACTCGAACCTCTTTCGATTACTCTCGTTTATCCTTTAACCATCCATGGGGTTCTAGCCACATTGGGAAGATACCCTAATTTGATGGAACCGGCTATTCCAAGTGGAAGAACTCGATGGAGGAGTATTTGATGGCGGTGAATCCTGCACTTTGGACTATTGTGAACAGGGGTATTACCTTTTCTAGTGGTGATGCGACGCTAACTCAAGAGCAAGCCAATGAGATACAAAGAAACTATTAAGCCATACGCATCATCAAGAGTTCACTCATGTCCAAAGAATATGACAAGGTGGATGGATTGAAGTCCGCTAAGGAAGTGTGGGACACATTGTTCATCAACCATGAAGGGACAAAGCAAGTAAGAGAAGGAAGGATTAGAGCTTTGGAAAGTGATCTTAATCGGTTTGTCATCAAAGATGATGAGTATCCTCAAGACATGTACAACCGCTGGAACAAGATCATCAACAAAATCAAGTCACTAGGAAGAAGAGAAGTGGTTGACAAGATCCTCTCCGCATACATGGCAAGAGATTTCAACTCCCAACACTCATAAGGGAGAAGAGAGGCTTCAATAAGTTCACTCCGGCAGATGTGATTGGAAGAATGGAAGAACACCTCATCACCGTCAAAGAGTCAAAGCTTTCACAAGAAATGTCAAAGATGCATGAACAACTTGAGAAGAACAAGGGAGTGGCCCTCAAGGCATCTAGCAAGGAGAAGAAGTCAAGCTCATCAACGTCAAAGACCATGGTCGAGGAAGATAGTGATGAAGATAGTGACATGAACATGACTCTCGAGCAAATGGCTCTATTTGTGAGGAAGTTCAACAAGATGTTCAAAAAGAGTGGCTTCTTCAACAAGAACAAGGACAAAGACAAGATCAAGACGAAGAGGACTTCCAAGAGACCATGTTTTGGGTGTGGCAAAGAGGGTCATTTCATTGCGGAATGCCCCAACATAAGAGTGAGGAGAAGAGACATCAACAAGAATGACAAGAACAAGAAGAAGGAAGTTGGTGAAGCACATTTGGGTGAAGAATGGGACTCAAATGATGATAGCTCCAACTCCGATGTTGAAGCGGGTCTTGCTACCATATCCATCAGAGAACCAATTAACAAGTCATCACTCTTTGAAGATCTCACCGATGTTGAAGATGACTTCACCCACACTTGCCTCATGGCTAGGGGCTCCAAGGTAGACACTCCCACCCCGCCCCTAGATGATGATAGTGAAAGTGATTTTGACTTTGAAAAAATGATCACTAGCTTTGGTAAGGCAACTAAGAAAATCATGTTTTTAATGAAAGAAAAAGGGAATAGAGAAGGGACTCTAGAGGTGCAAGAAGAACTCTTTAGACTTGAGCGGGAGAAAACCATTACCCTTGAGAGTGCCCTTGTAATTGAAAAGAAGGGTTTCAAGGTGCAAGAGGACTTGATCAAGGAAAAGGAGATAGAAATTCTTAGCCTCAAGAAATCCCTAGCTAAAGATGAGTTGATAATAGACGAATTAACTAGGGAATCTTTCCTAGCTAAGGATGCTTGCAAAAAACTTGAGGGTGAAAAGCTTGAACTTCAAAAGAGCTGTGATAGCTTAAAGACTAGTCACATAGCATTAGAAGTTCAACTTGACAACCTCAAGAATAATGTTACAACTTCATCTAATGATGCTTCCTCTAACTCTCAAACATCAACAAGCAAAGGTTGTTCTAGATGTTATAAAATTGATGTCAATGCTTGTGCTACTAATGTTGCCGAGATGAATGCCATGAAGAAAGAAATTGCTAGGTTGTCAAACTCTCTCATTGATGAAAAGAAGAAGGAACCTAAGAGAGGTGAGTTTGAGAACCACACCAAAGGCTTTGGGTCAAGCTACATGAAGAAGTTTGGCTTTGCAGATGGGAAGGGTTTGGTAAGCAAGAACAAGGAACAAAAGACCCCATTCCATTTATCAAGAACTACCACACCAAGGGTATGGGAACAAGAAATGTGGTACACGACATGAAGCAATTGGGTGTCAAGAACTATGACAACCAAGTTGCGTACAACACACCTATCAAGTTCAAGTGCACCCAAGCTACAACAAGTGCACCACAACCTAAGGCAAACACCAAGCCAAACAAGTTGAGCAAGAAGACCAAGCCACATGTATTACAAGAGAGCTTCTATGACAATTATGTGTTGACTTGGAACCACAAGGGTAAGGTGGTTGCCAAGTATGTGGGACCCCGCACAAAAGGGACATTGATCAAAAGGAATGTGTGGGTGCCCAAGATTCTTGTGACTAACACTAGGACCCAAATCCACTTGGGTACCTAAAACATAAGCATAACTTGTTTTGTAGGCATACTCCTCCGGTGGAACAAAATGGGTGATTGATAGTGGATGTACAAATCATATGACCGGGGAGACGAAAATGTGTACATCTTGTGATATGATTGAAAATCCTACGGAAAGAATTGCCTTTGGAGGCAATGGTGGAGGAATGGTTGTTGGTCTCGGTAAAATTGCTATCTCAATCAATCATTCAGTTTCTGATGTTTATTTGGTTGAATCTTTGGACTACAATTTGTTGTCCGTTTCACAACTTTGTGAAATGGGTTACAATTGTTTGTTCACCAATGAGGGTGTGACCGTCTTTAGAAGGGGCGATGACTCCGTTGCCTTTAAGGGTGAACTCAAGGGAAGGCGTTACTTGGTGGATTTTTCATCGGACAAAGCCCAACTTGGTACATGCTTATTGGCAGAGTCTAGCTCGAGTTGGCTTTGGCATCGCCTACTAGCTCACGTTGGGATAAATAATCTCAATAAGCTTCTAAAGGGGGAACACATCCTAGGACTAACAAACGTTCATTTTGAGAAAAATAGAATTTGTAGTGCTTGTCAAGCCGGAAAGCAAGTTGGTGTCCCTCATCCCGTCAAGAATGTGCTCACCACCACAAGACCATTGGAACTACTTTACATGGATATTTTTGGTCTGGTGGCTTATGTTAGCATTGGAGGGAACAAATATGGATTTGCCATTGTTGATGACTACTCTCTGTACACTTGGGTATTCTTTATGAAGGACAAGAGCAAAGTTCATGAAATATTCAAGAAGTTTGCCACAAGAGCCCAAAATGAGTTTGATGTGAAGATAAAGAGAGTGAGAAGTGACAATGGCACCGAGTTCAAGAACACCAACATTGAAGAGTATCTTGATGAAGAGGGCATTGGTCATGAACTCTCCGTCCCATATACTCCACAACAAAATGGGATAGTGGAGAGGAAGAATAGAACTCTCATTGAAGCCGCAAGAACCATGCTCGATGAGTACAAGACTTCAGATAGTTTTTGGGCGGAAGCAATCAACACAGCTTGTCATGCTCTCAACCGTTTGTATCTTCACAAGCTTTGCCACAAAACCGCTTATGAGCTCCTAACCGGTAAAAAGCCTAATGTGTCTTACTTTAGAGTTTTTGGTTGTAAGTGCTTCATTCTTAACAAGAAGCCCAAAAGCTCTAAGTTTGCTTTTAAAGTTGATGAAGGTATCTTTCTTGGTTACGCCTCAAACGCTCATGGCTATCGTGTCCTCAACAAAACCACCGGTTGTGTTGAAGTCACGTGTGACTTGATGTTTGATGAATCTAATGGCTCTCAAGTGGAGCAAGTTAATGAATTGTGTGTAGGCAAGGATGTACCAGCTGAAAAGGCTATAAAGAAGATGGCCATCGGAGAAATCAAGCCTCAAGAAGAAGATGATGAGGACTACGAAATAGAAGAAATAGCAACTCTACCTCCCACTGCGACCCCGGAGTATCCGGATAAAAATCCGGAGGTTCCGGGTTTTCCAAAAACTCCGGAGAAAAGTCCGGAGATTCCGGACCTGCTGCTGATTCCTCACAAGGCAGTCAAGAAATTGAGGACTTGATTCAATAAGAAGTCTCTGACCCACATCCAAGAGTTCGGTAAAGTGTTCAATGAGACCATCCCGTTGACGACATTCTTGGAAGCATCCGTAGAGGGGTAACAACTCGTTCAAGATTAGAAAATCTTTGTGAACATTACTCGTTTGTTTCTATGTTGGAACCTCTTAGGGTTGAGGATGCTCTTGGAGATGTCGATTGGGTAATGGCCATGCAAGAAGAGCTCAACAACTTCACTAGGAATGAAGTCTGGTCCTTGGTAGAACGCCCCAAGCAAAATGTGATTGGAACCAAGTGGGTGTCAGTGTTTTAGACCGGCAACCTACTAAGGGGAGTACCCGAAGTAGATGAATGTGGCCTCGCCGAGATCGGTAACTCGAAGGAAGAGACACGTGGCACACAATTTAGACAGGTTTGGGCCGCGAGGTGCGTAATACCCTATGTCCTGTATGCTGCGTAGCTCTGGATTGATTGGGTACGATTACAAGATGATGCAATCTTATGCCGTGAGATGAGATGATAGAGAGAGGGGTCCCTGCCTCGCCTTATATAGTCCGGGAGGCAGGGTTACAAGTCGGTTTAGGGAGAGAGTACTAGTCGAGTACGTCTAGGAGCCTTCCATACAGTGCGGGACATGTAGAGCTTCCTAACCGAGTACTTCTCCTCTGTAGTCCTTGTTCTTCACGCCATCAGGTGCCGTGCAGCGCAAGTCGAGTAGTCCCAGGGGCCCACCGAGTAGTCGGTCCTGGTACCCACCGAGGTAGTGGGCCCAGGGAGGTCCATACGACAAGCCCCCGAGTACTTTGTAGTCGAGAAGGATAGCTTCAAGTAGTCTTGACGACCTTAACGAGTAGTCCTCAAGCGTCCCTGAGCACTACAAGTCAAAAGTCCTCAAGAGTAGTCGAAGCATCCCGAGGCTGGAATGTACTTCAGCTGATGTTTGAGCAATCCTGAAGTCTTCTCGAGTAGTCCCAAGCGTCCTCGAGTGCTACCCTCGAAGGTCTTCAAAAATGCCCGTGCTGTCTTGAAGCCGAGAATGATATGGAAGTGCGATTGCAAAATCGCACTCCATATGGAGTAGCCCCGAGCCTTAGGTTGAGTTGTAAACTCTGGCTGAGGGTCCATCTTAAGTTTTGGCAAGAAAATCCCGAAAAATCCGGAGAAAAAACCGAAGGACACGTGGCACGGAGCCCCCGAGCCTTGAGTCGAGTACTTCCTCTCGAATTGAAGGGTCATCTTGTAGAATGTGTCCTGAGTTTCTCTTGAGTCTTGCCGCTTCCTAGGAAGTCGAGTAGAAGTAGCCGAGCCCCCGAGATGAGGCGTGTCGACTAGTAGAAGTTGAAGGGCCAGGCGCCGCCGCTGAGTCAGCCGCGCGCAGACTTATCCATCCGGCCGTTGAGGGGCCGCGTTGACTTATAAATAGAAGCCAAAACCCTTAGGGTTTTTCACCCCACGCGGTGCGGCCATTCCCCGGCGGATCTAGCCGGGGAATCGCCACGCGGTGCACCTGCTGCTGCCGTTGAGTAGGTCGTAGATCCAAGTGCGCGCGTCGTAGAGAGCTAGTGCTATAGCCCCCGAGCGAATGCGCGTGAAGACACCGTTCACCTGGAGGATGAAGCCGTCCTCGTCAAAGACCACGAAGGCCGCCGGCGGGAAGAAGAGGCGCCGTGAAGAGGCCGCCGGATCCGCTGCAGGGACATCACCACCGGTGTCCCCGCCGCGGCCAGATCCAAACCGCGAGTGGAAGAAGTCCAAAGAGAAGACCGAAGACCTGCTAGCCCTTCTCAACAGTGGGTTCCTGCGGGAGAAGGAGGTGGATATGTGGAGGGCCGCCGCCGGGGATCTGTACCCCATGGAGAAGAATCCGGACGAGATCCCGATGTTCACGCGGTTCGCGGAGCGTGGATTGTCCCTCCCGGCGAGCGACTTCTTCAAGGGGCTACTGGGGTACTACGACATCGAGTACCTCAACCCCAACGGTATCTTCCACACTGTTGTCTTCGTACATTTTTGCGAAGACTTTCTGGGGATCAAGCCCCATTGGATCTTGTTCCAGAAGTTCTTCCGGGTGAAGCCGCAACCCAGCGCCAGCAACCCGCGAGTAGTCGGGGGAGCGGGGATCCAGTTGAGGGAGGACGCCGTCGAACAGTACCTCTCCTACAAGTTGATAGATTCCAACCAGGATTGGAAAGCCAAATTGTTCTACATCACGAACCACCACCCGGAGCTGCCGAAGCCGAGCGGGAAGCAACCCAAGCACCGTCCATGGTGGAACTCGGAGCCGACGATGCAATAAGGACTCCATCTGCCCGAGTTGTTGGCGCGGATCAAGGCGCTGAGGGAAGCCGGGCTGAGGGCCGAGCACGTGGCCTTCAGCTTTATGAAGCCGATGGTGCAACCACTGATGGCTCGCGACACCCTGGGGTCTGAGTACACCGGCATTGACGACACGTCACGGATGCCTGGAGATGAAGTCGACGACGACGACATTGTTGATAGGCTGGCTCGGATCTTCAAAGATATGTCGGCGTACACGCCGTGCCCCGTACCAGAGTTCTCCGCCGCGCGCCCACCAAAGGAGGTTAGTAGCCGTATCCGTTGTCGAGTACTCATTGCTCGAGAGTAGTCGCACTGATGAATTGTTCTTCTTGCAGGACGACGTGAAAAAGTTCGTCTCCGAGCCGGCGTCACCTCCCCAGCTAGTCAAGGTCCCAGAGGAAGGGAAGGCCAAGGCTAAGGAGCGTCACGAAGCCGACGAAGGAGACGACACCATTGTCGTTGAAGACACGTCCGATGAGGACAACGACGAGGAGACACTGCAAGACCGCTTCCAGTTGCGATCGAGGTTCAGCCACCCTGGCTTGCCTCATGTACCTCTCGTCCAGGATCCTCCGGCTAGCCTGGAGGCTAGTCTGCCTGCGCCGCCAAGAAGGCCGCACAATCCGGCCCGCAAACACGTGGCGAAGAAGTTGAAGGTCACGGAGACCACGTCCCAAGAGGTAAGCCATCTTAAGTAGTGTGGTCGAGTTCTGATGTCTCGAGTTTGTGTGTTGATGATGAAGTTTCCTTGCTTGCAGGAGATGCCACCTTCCGAGCCCGTTGAGCATGGCGACGAAGATGTCTGGGACACGGTGGGGGAGGCAACTGAGGGTAGTCGCAGCCCAGCCCCCACTGTAGAAGAGCTCTTCGCGCAGATGGAGCGCCAGCCCCCTGCGGCTCAGGAGAGCACGGAACCCGCCGCTGCTGCCGCGGAAAAGGCAGCGGCCACAGAGGCGCAGGAAGAGGCGCCTGCCGAGGCGGGACTGGTTGACATCGCCAGCATCCTCGGTGCCCCAACCGTGACCGTAGTCCGGTCGAGCTTGTAAGTGGTGGTTCTTCCCTAGTAGTACTTAATGTGGTAGTCGTACTTGATTGACAACCGACTTGTGTACTCTGCAGGAGATCGACGGACCTGTCCTGGGAGGAGGATAAACCCGCTGCAGAGGTGGCGGAGGAGGAAGCCGCACCGCCTGCTGAGGAGTCCGCTCCCGCCCCTCAGGCAGAACCCGAGGCGTCGACCGCTGAGGCTATATTGCCCGAGGCTAGTGTCGTTGAAGGTGAGTACTCTGCTGTGGTTGAAGTGCCCCCGTAGAGTAGTCGTAGTCGTCAGATATGACTGATGCACTTGTTTTCTTGTTGACAGGTGTTGAGGCTGAAGGAAACGATATCCCGTCGGCGGTGCCCATTGAGGACGTGGCACCAGGGACTCAGGAGGCTACCAGAAAAGCCTCCGAGCCGATGGAGGTGGCCGCCGGAGAAGCCGCCGCGACGACTGGAGGAGAAGGGGACACCGCGCTACCAGACCCCGCTCTAGAGGTGGTCGTCCGCTCGCCGGAGATCCAGGACGCGGAGCCAATCCGCTCGGCGCCGATGACCGAAGCCGCTACGAGTAGTCGTGGCGGGATCGAGTTGTTGGCAGACGATCTGGTCGACCCAGCAACGGTGGCTCGGCACTTGGAGGCGGTGCGCCAAGCCGAGCAATGGATGAAGGTGAGTAGTCACAACCCTTGAGTAGTCAATCCTTTAGCATTGAGTACCCATCTGATGTGTGTTGTCTGCGCAGGACGTCGCTGAGAGGTCCCGCGAGAAGTCTAACATGCTTCAAGGCTTCGGCGACGCCGTGCTCCGGGCGGAGGCTTTGGAAGAGGAACTCGCGAAGTCCCGGAAGCAAACCGTCGCCATGCAGTCAAAGCTGGACACCGCCTTCGCCAAGTACCATAATGACGTCTAGGAGATGCAGGCGAAGAGCGACGACTTGGTGTGGAGGAACAAGTCTCTCCGCAACAAGAACAAAGGTACATCTTGATCTTGTTGAGTACTTATTGGAGGTCGAGAGGTAGTCTAACCCACTGTACCTTATTGATTGTAGAGCTTGAGACTCGAGTTGATCAGCTGAAGGCTTCGGAGGCCCGATGCGAAGAACTGTTCTACGGGAGCGGGGAGGCCCGCCGAGGTGCGGAGTATGATTATAAAGAGCTTGCTCACGAGTGCGACAAGCACATGGAGCTCCATATTGCATCAGACCGTGACCTCGTCAACTGCTACAAATCATTGCAGAAGCTGAACGAGGATTGCAAGAAGCTGCGAGCCCAGCTCAAGGAGCTTGAAGAAGCCGCGCTCCCCATCGTGAGGCTGCTGGTGCCTCATCCTGGCGGTCCCAAGATAGCGTCGTTGGTGGATCGTTTGAGAGAAGCCCCCAGCCGGCTGGCGACCTACGTAAAGCATCTGGCGAAGTCGATCCCAAACCAGGTGCTGGCCTTCATGAAGTCGTACTTCCCGAAGGCTTCCGTAGATGTAGTCGCCGGCGGGCTAGCCGCCAACTGCACAGATGAGCAGTACGCGGAGCTGCTGGAGCAGATGGCGCCTATTGCCGATCAAGTCGCCGAAAAGCTTAATCTCCAGTAATCCTGTAATAGTTAGCAGTAGCAGTAGTTGTACAAAAACAATTGTAATGAAATTGTTTAAGTATGAATGAAGAGAAACTTCCATCAATGAGTACTCGTAGCCGCGATCTTTGAGTGCGGAGTCCCATCGTGGAGTTGTCGCGAGTAGTCGTACTCGGCAGCAGTCCCGTTGAGGGAGGAGGATAGTAAAGTAGTTGATGAATAATCAAACTTTATTACTGAAAAAGTACACCTGGATGGCCAGGGCCGTGGTTATAGAGTAGTCGCCAGGACCCGGAGGCCGCTTACAGCTAAGTAGTGCTAAGGCGTGTAGCCGCTTACAGCAGTAGATCCGTAGGTAGCCGTATAGGCTGGATCTAGGAGTACATGGTCTCTTAGTAGACCGCTGCTAGAGTCCTTTGTCGCTCGTCGCAGCCCAGGATCCGTAGGTAGCCACATGGGCTGGGTTCTGGAGAGGAGTAGTCCGGAGACTGGTGCCTGGACCCGCAGGCCGCTTACAGGGAAGGGGTGTTGATGTAGTCGTGTAGACTTGAGCCCCCAGGGTAGTCGTGTAGACTAGGCGTAAAACCGACAGAGTTGGTCGACGTTCCACGAGTTGTTGACATCTTCGCCTTCAAGTGTCTGGAGGCGGTAGGAGCCCAGTCCGGTCACCTTTGCAACTGTGAAGGGACCTTCCTAGGGCGAGCTGAGCTTGTGCAGTTTTTCCGTGTTTTGGATGCGACGGAGGACGAGATCACCAACGTTGAAGGAGTGTTCCTTGGCGTTGCGATCGTGGTAGCGTCGGATACCCTCTAGGTACCTTGCTGATTGGACGAGGGCAGCGCAGCGAGCTTCTTCGAGTCCGTCGATGTCAACTCGTCTGTTGTCTTCAGAGATGCCTTCGTCGTAGTGCTCCACTACTGGTGAATCCCACATGACATCAGCAGGGAGGATTGCTTCGGAGCCGTATACCAGGAAGTACGGGGATTGTGCCGTTGGCTTGGAGGGCTGAGTACGTAGCCCCCAGAGTGCATTGAGTAGTTCCTTGATCCACTTGCCTCCTTTAGAGTTAGCAGCATCGTGTAGCCGCTTCTTGAGAGCGTCGAGCACCATCCCGTTGGCACGCTCGACTTGTCCGTTGGCCCGAGGATGGGCAACTGAGACATATCGGACGTCGATCCCGTTGTTCTCGCGGTATTCCCCGAAGCGGTGATTGTTGAAGTTGGAGCCCGTGTCCGTGATGATGCGATTGGGTGAGTCCGTAGCGATGCACGAGTTCATCCGGAAGTCGAGTACTCTGTCGGCCCTTGGGGCATGTAACCGGCTTGACCTCGATCCACTTCGTGAACTTGTCGATGGCCACCGGTACTCGTTGAATCCACACGGCGCAGTTGGGAGTGGACCAATCATGTCGAGCCCCCAGCAGGCGAAGGGCCGGGTTGGCGGTATGGTGACTAGCTTGTGGGCCGGGACATGTTCTTGCTTGGCAAAGTATTGGCACCCTTGGCACCTTCGACGAGTTCTTCAGCGTCGCCCAGAGCTGTAGGCCAGTAGAAGGCTCGTCGGAAGGCCTTGCTGACCAGCGTGCGAGAGGACGCGTGGTTGCCGCAGACGCCTTTGTGGATCTCCTCCAAGATGTCTTTGCCTTCTTGTCTGGGGATGCACTTCATGAGTACTCCTGAAGATGCGCCCTGCCTGTAGAGCTTGTCTCCAACGAGGACATAGGACTTGGCACGGCGGATGAGCTGCTCAGCCAAGTTCTTGTCTGAGGGAATCTTCTGCTTGCTGAGGTAGTCGATGAAGGGTTGTCTCCAGTCCACGTCAATCATCATGACCTCCTGGCCAGCTGGAGGATGCGCTGGGACAGTGGTCGGTGGCGCCGGCTCCGAGATGGATGGCACGTGAAGCTCGTGGACAAAGACACCCGCTGGTACTTGAGCGCGAGTAGAACCAAGCTTCGACAGGACGTCCGCTGCAACGTTGTTGTCGCGGACGACGTGGTGGAACTCGAGACCCTAGAACTTGTTCTCGAGCTTGCGGACTTCTAGGCAGTAGGCGTCCATGTTCTCCTTGTTGCGGTCCCAAGACTTGTTGACTTGGTTGATGACCACTGCAGAGTCGCCGTAGACTAGTAGCTGCTTGATGCCCAGTGAAGCCGCAAGGCGGAGCCCGTGTAGCAGGGCTTCGTACTCGGCTTTGTTGTTTGTGACCTTCCAGAAGATCTGCAGGACGTACTTGAGTTGTTTGCCCGTTGGAGATATCAGGAGGACCCCTGCACCTGCGCCCTCGAGGTTGAGTGAGCCGTCAAAGTACATCACCCAATGCTCTGGTCGCTCGGTTGGAGTAGGTAGCTGATTCTCCCGCCACTCCGCCATGAAGTCGACTAGAGCCTGCAACTTGATGGCTGTGCGTGGCTTGAAGTCAATGGTGAGGGCGCCGAGTTCGACTGCCCACTTGGATATTCTTCCAGTAGCATCTTGGTTCCGCAGGATGTCGCCGAGCGGGTAGTCGGTGACGACGGAGATCGAGTACTCCCGGAAGTAGTGTTGTAGCTACGCGAGGTGATGAGCACTACGTACGAAGCTACGTACGCATGGCTAGTATCATGCCTTGGACTCGATAGGACCTCGGCCGACGAAGTAGACTAGGCGCCCGGACCGGGTAGGCGTGGCCGTCTTCCTACCGCTCGGCAACGATGGCGATGCGACCACATGAGTAGTCGCGGCGAGGTAGAGCGAAGAGTCGCTCGCCTTTGCGAGGAGCCGTGAGGACCGATGGCTTCGATAGGAAGTCCTTGAGGCCGGGCAAGGGCTTGGTCCGCCTCTCGTGGTCCACACGAACTTCTCTTTGTGCTTGAGTAGTTTGAAGAAGGGAAGTCCCCATTCTCCAAGCTTCGAGATGAATACGGTCGGGGCCGCCATGCACCCGGTCGGCTTACGGACGTCTTTGATGCACGTGGGAGCTTTCATGCCGGTGATGGCGGAGATCTTCTCGGGGGTTGGCTTCGATGTCGCGGTGGGCGATGATGAAGGCGAGTAGTTTGCCCGAAGGTACGCCGAAGACGCACTTGTTCGGGTTGAGCTTCCGGCGGTACTCGCGCGGGGATGCGAAAGTCTCTTCAAGATCGTCGATGAGGGATCGGGAGTCTCTCGGGTCTTGACGACCACGTCATCCACGTAGGCTTCGACGTTCTTGTTGAGTTGCCTCTTGAAGCGAGCCCGGATAGCTCGTTGATATGTGGTGCCGGCGTTCTTCAACCCGAAGGACATGGTTGTGTAGTAGTACGTGCCAAACGGGGTGATGAACGCGGTCTTCTTCGGGTCTTCTTCCTTGATCGCGATGCGGTGGTACCGGAGTAGCGGTTGAGGAAGCGGAGCGAGGTCGCGGCCGCCGTGGAGTCGATGACTTTGTCAATCCGCGGCAACCCGAAGGGGTCCTTGGGGGCGAGTGCTTGTTGAGGTCGGTGTAGTCGACGCACATCCTCCACTCGTTCGAGTTCTTCTTGCGGACGAGGACGGGGTTGGCGAGCCACCCAGTATGGAAGACTTCTCTGATGAAGCCAGCCGCGAGTAGTTTGGCGAGTTCCTTCTTGATGGCATCCTGTCTGTCGTCGGTGAAACGGCGGAGGTGTTGTCGCTTGGGGGTAGCTTTAGGATCGACATTGAGGGAATGCTCAATCAACTCCCTGGGCACCCCTGGCATGTCCGCTGGCTTCCACGCGAAGATGTCGCGGTTCGCCCGGAGGAAGTTGATGAGCGCGTCTTCCTATTTGGGGTCAAGACTGGCCCCGATGGTGGTGGTCTTGCCCCGATCGCCTGTCCCGAGGTCGATTGTCTTGACCATAACCTCGTCAGGTGGCTGAGGCTTGTCCGACTTCTCAGGGATGTCGAGTTCACTTGGGGCAAGCTTCTTCGACGCAGTGTAGATCTCCATCATAGCATTGGGTACTTGGTTTGTGGAGGCGATCTCCACAGCTTCCGTGTCGCAGTCGTGCGAGATCTTCAAGTCCCCTTGGAGTGAGAGTACACCTGCTGGACTTGGCATCTTGAGTACCAAGTAAGTGTAGTGGGGCACCGCCATGAACTTGGCGATGGTCGGTCTGCCGAGGATGGCATGGTAGGACGTCTCGAAGTCCGCGACCTCGAACTTGACGTACTCGGTACGATAGTTGTCCCGAGATTCCCCAAAGGTAACTGGCAAGACCACTGAGCCCAGTGGGATAGCCGCGTTGCCGGGGACGATGCCGTAGAACGGCGTGTTGCTCTTGGTGAGCATGTTGGTGATGTCGAGCCCCATTTTCTTCAAGGTCTTGGCGAAAAGGACGTTGAGCTCGCTTCCACCGTCGATGAGGACCTTGTTAAGCTTGGAGCCCGCGACCACCGGCTTCAGGACTAGAGGGAACCGTCCTGGTTCGGAGAAGCTGGTCCATTGATCCACGCGGGAGAAGGTAATGGGTACCTCCGACCACCTGAGAGGGGTCGGAACCGCTGGTTCAATGCTCATAACTTCTCGACAGGTAGCCTTTTGTTCCCGTCTACTGGGTAGTCCACCGAAGAGGACGTTGACCGTCTTGTCGGGTTCCTGGAAGTCAGCGTTGCCGCCATCGTGCTTCTTCTTGCCTTTCTTGTCATCAGGGTGCGGTGGCTCTGGAGTACTTTTGAGCGCTCGCCTGAGTTGGTAGCACTGCTCGGTGGTGTGGTTGCCGTCCAGATGCCACGGGCACTTCCCATTCGACAAGTCTTTGAAGCCGCCGGAGGTCTTCTTCGAGTTCTCCTTCGCGGGCGCCTGGATAGCCGTGACAGTGTTGTCGGCTTGCGCTTGTGGTTGGGAGCCGAGTAGTTGTTGTTGTTGTTCTTCTGCCGCCGCCATTGTTCTGCTTGTTCTTGCCACGGATGGCATCGTATTTGGTGTTGGCTTTGTCTTCTTCATCCGCTCAGGAGGTGATCATATCCTTCAGATGAGTGATAGACCTGGGGCGGCGTCGACCGAAGTCTTCGAAGGTGCGACGGTGGTAGAGACTGTCTTGGAAGAGGTCGATGACCTCCTTGTCTGTGACGTCGACTACGGTGGCGCGCTTGTCGAAGAAGCGCCACATGTACTTGCGAAGGGTCTCGCCCTGTTCCTGCTTCACCATGGCCAGGTCCATGCGAGTACCCGAGCGGCCCATGGCGCCCGCAAAGTTGCTGGTGAACTAGTCCTTCAGCTGGTCCCACTTGTCGATCGAATGCTTGTCCAGCGACTCGAGCCATGTGAGCGGAGCCTGGTCCAGGAAGAAGGGGAAGTAGAGGCACTTGGTGTCGTTGTTGCCGCCAGTGTTCTCGATGGAGAGGGCGTAGCACCTGAGCCACTGGATAGGGTCCTGCTTCGCGTCGTACTTGGTGATTCCCAGGGGTTTGAACTTGTCCGGAAGGAGCAAGTTGCGAAGCCGAGGAGAGAAGGCGGGGAAGCCGTCGTTGTCGCCTGTTGTGGCAGACTTCTTCCGCCGCAGTTCTTCAATCTTCTAACGTGCGTCGTAGCCGCCCTGTGAGGCTCCGGAGGCGTGGCTGTTCGCGTGGTCTCGACCGCCGCGACCGCCCCCCGCCGCCGGCTCTCTGTTGGCCCCATGGTTGGAGCTTCCGCCATCACCGCCGCCACCGTCGGGGGTCGCGGTGAGGGATGATCCGACGATCGCCACCGGCGCGCGCCGTGTGTTGCCGGCCGAGAGGGTCCGCCCGCGTTGGCACCGGTACGGTTGGGGCCGAGCCGGCGGCTCGGCTCGAGTACGATTGCGGCCGAGGTCGGCGCTGCGACTTGTAGCTTCGTTGTCGCGGTTCCCGACGGGGGGGTGGCCGGGTGACCCGTTGTCGACCCGCATGAAGTAAGCGTCTTCGGCGAGCTTGGCGATGACTTCTCGGCACATATCCCCCCGAGCTTGGCGCGCGATCGCGTGATCGACATGAGGCATTGCTCGGGGTAGTGTGTACTCTGCTCTCGACGGCCTCGAGAGCACGCGAGGTTGTGGATGGGGAGGTTGTCTCGGAGACGCCGGCGCCGCTCGTTGCGCTTTTTGTTACGCTCACGTCGAGCGTCCCTGTTGGTGTCGGTCTCATCCGCAGGTGCTTCAGCAGACAGCTCGTCTGCGGAGATGTCTTCAAGGTACTTGTCTTGAGCCGTCCCTGAAGGTCCTGGCGTGTCGCCGGCAGCCATGAAGACTTGGCGATCGGGGTTGCCAAGACTGGAGTTTGAGCTCTCCACCTCAGTTGGAGTGTACGAGTCAGCTCGAGCGAGTGGTGTTCCCTCCTGGAACGGGAGCGAGTCGAGGTAGGCGACGTAGCGTGAGTCCCCGCTTATCAGGTCTGCGGGCTTGCGATCAGGCCAGTAGACGAATCTTCCGACAGGTGTGGACGTTATAACCAGCCCAGAAGCCGGCCCTGATAAGGGCTGCTCAGTAGTGTTGGCCTCGGACTCGGGATCCTCAGGGTCCAACCCGAAGTCGAACTCGTACGCAGAGTCCGAGTAGAAACCGGAGAGGGGGTTGGAGTCCGAAGCGTGGCCGGGGGCGGTGTCAAAGTCCGAGTTGTACTCGGGTACGGGCCTCCGTGCGGGCCCTGCTGAGGATGCGGGGGCCACACGTGGAGTGCTCACGGGGTGGTGAAACCACATGCGATGGCTGAGTAGCCGGCTCGCATGCGATAGCCCATGGGGACGTCGAGTTCAAGTTGGAAGCGGATCCGAGCTCGAAGTCGGCGTGTTGGTCGAAAAGCGAAATTTCGCCGAACTTGCCGGTGAGTTCGCCCGTGACAACTTCAGGAAGCATCACGAAGCCGGTCTCCGGGTTGGGCGGCATGGTGAGGCGGCGTTGGAAGGACCCCACGCCGTCAGCACTGCAGACCCAAGCGCCAAAGACGAAGGTGTTGCCGCGGTTGAAGGCGACAGTTGGCTTGATGTAGATAAGAGCCGTCGAGTTCGCCATGTGATCTCGAGCGAGATCCCCTACCTGGCGCGCCAGCTGTCGGTGTTTTAGACCGGCAACCTACTAAGGGGAGTACCCGAAGTAGATGAATGTGGCCTCGCAGAGATCAGTAACTCGAAGGAAGAGACACGTGGCACACAATTTAGACAGGTTCGGGCCGCGAGGTGCGTAATACCCTACGTCCGTATCTTTGCGTAGCTCTGGATTGATTGGGTACGATTACAAGATGATGCAATCTTACGCCGTGAGATGAGATGATAGAGAGAGGGGTCCCTGCCTCGCCTTATATAGTCCGGAAGGCAGGATTACAAGTCGGTTTAGGGAGAGAGTACTAGTCGAGTACGTCTAGGAGCCTTCCATACAGTGCGGGACATGTAGAGCTTCCTAACCGCATACTTCTCCTCTGTAGTCCTTGTGCTTCAGGCCATTAGGTGCCGTGCAGCGCAAGTCGGGTAGTCCCAGGGGCCCACCGAGTAGTCGGTCCTGGTACCCACCGAGGTAGTAGGCCCAGGGAGGTCCATACGACAGTGGGTGTTTCGCAACAAGCAAGATGAAGATGGCGTGGTAACCAAGAACAAAGCTAGATTGGTGGCAAAGGGGTATACTCAAGTAGAAGGCTTGGACTTTGGAGAAACATATGCACCGGTGGCAAAGCTGGAAGCAATTCGCATACTCTTAGCTTTCTCCACCCATCACAATTTCAAGCTACATCAAATTAATGTCAAGAGTGCTTATTTGCATGGTCCAATCTCCGAAGAAGTCTATGTTGAACAACCACCGGGCTTTCAAGACCCTCAATTTCCCAACCACATCTACAAGGTCCATAAGGCGCTCTATGGGCTCAAGCAAGCCCCAAGAGCATGGTATGAATGCCTTAAGGAATTTCTCTTAAAGAAAGGCTTTGAAATAGGCAAAGCCGATCCTACTCTCTTCACTCGTAAACAAGGCAATGATTTGTTTGTATGTCAAATATATGTTGATTACATCATATTTGGGTCTACTAATTAAACTTGGGTTGATGAGTTTAGTACGATCATGACCAAAAGATTTGAGATGTCTATGATGGGCGAGTTGAAGTTCTTTCTCGGATTTCAAATCAAGCAACTCAAGGATGGCACATTCATAATCAAAGCAAGTACACTAATGATATGCTCAAGAAGTTTGACATGAATAATGCCAAGCCCATCAAAACACCTATGCCATCAAATGGACATCTTGATCTAAATGAGGAAGGCAAAAGCATCGACCAAAAGGTATATCGCTCCATGATTGGTTCTTTGCTTTACCTTTGTGCATCTAGGCCCGATATTATGCTTAGTGTGTGCATGTGTGCAAGATTTCAAGCTAATCCTAAGGAGTGTCATATAATGGCCGTTAATAGAATTTTTAGATACTTCGTTCATACTCCTAACCTTGGTTTATGGTATCCTAAGGGCTCCACTTTCGATCTACTTGGCTACTCCGATTCGGACTATGCCGGTTGCAAAGTAGATAGAAAGAGTAAATCCGGGACTTGCCAATTTCTTGGGAGGTCCTTGGTATCTTGGAGTTCCAAGAAACAAAACTCCGTTGTACTTTCCACCGCCGAGGCCGAGTATGTTGCAGCCGGCGCTTGTTGTGCTCAACTACTTTGGATGAGGCTCACTTTGAGAGACTTTGGTTGCAAGTTTAGCAAGGTGCCACTCTTGTGTGACAACGAGAGTGCCATCAAGCTAGCTAACAACCCCGTAAACCACTCAAGAACAAAGCACATAGACATAAGACACCATTTCTTGAGAGACCACGAAGCCAAAGGAGATATTGCTTTAAGCCATGTGAGCACCGATAAGCAACTAGCTGATATCTTCACAAAGCCTCTTGATGAACTAAGGTTTTGTGCTTTGAGGAGTGAGCTAAATATCTTGGATTCTCGTAACTTGGCTTGAGATCATGCACATGTTTGAATGACCTAGTTTAGGATTTTGAAAGCAAAAGATTTGTGAAAACTTGTGTTGAATTTGTTTTGAAGAATTTGGATCTTTAAAGTACAACACTTGGACTATTGTTCCCATTGCTTGTTTGTGGCTAGTTCAAAGTGTTGATACTACTCAGGCTCACATATATTACATATATAGTCCTCCAAATCTATCTAAAATCAAATTCCTTGCAAATCTTGTCGCTTGTCTCAGGGGGAGCGGAGACTCTGAATATTTTCCCAGAGATTCCGGGTTTCCCGGAAATTCCAGACTTAGCCTGGAATATGTGGATTTTTAGGGTATAAATACCCTTTTACCGCAGTCAAAGGTATCCATTTACCCCTTTCACTGTTTAACTGCACCCCCTCCTCTCCCGTCGCCTCCCTCTCTCCCCCATCTAGCCCTTGGGCGATTTTTGAATCCAACCCACAAAATCTCGTGTGAATGAGGGATTGAAGGCACCAAGGCATGGAGATTGAAGATCTACATCGGTTTTGAAGGATTGAACCCCTCTCCCCTCTCTCCCCATGGTATTCAATGAAGAACTTCCCGATCTACTTCCCTCTAGTTAGTTTTGTTGTATCCTCTTAGGGAATAGATGGAGAACACTGCATATGCCCTAGATCTACGTTATCTCATTGTTTGGATGGTCGACTTGTGTTGCATTGTGAATTAGGGTTTCGGGTATGAAACCCGGAAACTCCGGGGTTGAAAAACCGGAAACTCCGGGGTTGAAAAACCCGGACTCTCTGGACTTTCCGGAATATCCAGACTTTTTCCCGGAGTCTCCGGGGTTCATCCTGCAAACCCTAAATCACAAAGTCATGCATCTCTTCCATAGATCATCTCTCACTTCCATATCTTTTTACTTATCTAGATGGTGAGAGTGAAGGTCCGACGCAAGACCAAGGAGCCCACCACCCAAAGGAGGACTAAGGCTAGGCACGATCCCGCCGCCTTAAGGGCCGTGCAAGAGGAGCTAGGCCAAGGGGGCTCTCAGCGCAGCTCTAGGCCAAGAAGAGGTGATCCTCCTCCCTCCTATGCTAAAAGGAGTGAAGAGGAAATAGAGGGGGAGGAGGAGGAAAGGACCGAAAGTGATGGTGTAGAGGAGGATGAAACCTATGACCAGCCACCTGAACCTCCTCGTCGCCATGGGAAGGGGCCAGCTAGAGAGAAACCCGCTACAAGCCTCACCCCAAAAAGAGCCACCAAGCCTCCTATGTCCATCAAAGTCGTGCCACTACTCGCATTCCTCCTAAACACAAGCAAGGAGTGCAGCCCACATTTGCCTCAAAACACCTCCTAGACTCATCCCTACCCTTCCACCAAACGTCCGGGTGGTTGACACTCCTATCAAGCTTAAGGAGCCCGGATCCGTGCTTGGCTTTGCAGAGCACATGATAAGGGACTATTCCAAGAATGGTCTAGCTGTGAGGGAGCAAAGGGAGGAGGATGTTTATCGGTATCTCAAGGGAGAAGGGCTTGAGCAAGGTTTTGGTGTGATTTTCATAGAGATTTCTATCACTGTCATCCGGAATCCTAAATTGGCTGCAAAGAACATGGTGCCTATTGTGAAGATGAGGTACATCGATTGGAAGTACTATGAGGACCTCAACAACACCGTGTTCAACTCCGTGATTGAGAAGTGCAAGGAGGTTGGGCTACATGATCTCATGGGGTTTAGGTACAATTGGAACAAGGAGATTCTCACCCAATTCCATTGCTCCTATTACTACAACCCTTATGACAACACCATCACATGGACAACCCAAGGGAACAAGTGCACCATAGACTACATGACTTTCTCTTGGCTCTTGGGACTTGGTTCTAAAGATGAAGAACGCACTCCCGTTCATAATGAGAACAAGTACAAGCCTAGGGAGCTCACTTTTCATGTTTCCTAGTTGTGACTTGGCTATAAAGGGCAAAGCGGATCAACTCAATCCATACTACTACTACCTCAACCAATTCTTTCATGCCACCATTGATCACAAGCAAGGAGATGCCACGGCCTTGAGGTACTTCGCTCCTAATCTCCTCAATAGGATGGCATCGGATGAGGAAGGTTTTTGCATATTTGACTTCATTTGGAATGAGTTGAGGAGGGCTATGAATGATCCCATGAAGTATCTCCCCTATGCCCCTATCTTATGTATATGATTGAGAGAGTCACCAATGTTCGCTATCCCAAGGATGTTGTTCATGAGCCATTCTGTCACCTCCGTGATCGAGCCAAGAAACCACCAAAGGCTCGCAAGTATGTTGGCTCCTCTAGTGCAGCTCCTTGCCATGATGACATGCTCGCTACACCCTCTCCACCTAGACGTCCCCGTCGGCACCGTGGCTCCATGATCAAGAGGGTCCTTAAAAGCATTTTTAGCATGTGCAAGACTATGGCCACGGAGACCAATGAGAACCGCCGGGACATCATAGAGATCAAGTCTCATCTTAGCCTCCCTACCGATCCCTACCGTGAGCTCCCCGAGTTTCATGATCCATTTGCGGATTGGGACGCCCAAGATGCAGAAGAAGGACAAGAGGAAGGAGAGGAAGAGGACAATGAAGAAGAAGAAGAGGAGGAGGACGACGGCGACTCTGAGTGATCCAGCTGCTCCACACTTCCTTTTTGGCGCTTGATGCCAAAGGGGGAGTGAATTTATCTATCTATGTGTGGAACAATGAACTTTGAACTTCATTTATTTGGATTTGGAACTTTGGTTTGTAATAACTCTATATTCGTATGTGTGTAAGACTATGTGAGCTTGAGACATTTGATTGTGTGCTTGTGGTGATTATTCTGTTCTTACTCACTAAGGATGATTTATGCTAGATTGAAAATCTTTGGTGAATGCTGTTTTTCACTGGTGTTCTGAAAGCCCGGAGACTCCGGAAATTTTCCCGGAGTATCCGGATTTCCCGGACATTCCGAATTTGACCCGGACAGTCCGGACTTTCTAGCACCAGATTTCTTTTGCATCATTGTCGAATGCATAATCTTTCATGAGCATCTCACTATTATCTGTTGCACGTCACAAGCACGCCACTAGTGTAATACTCTCATGCTTTTTCTTTGTGCAAAATTTGGCCCTAAAAGGACCATTGATATTCAAAATCAAAATGCACATATTAAGGGGGAGTATTACAAGATTTTCTGATATTCATTGTTTATCTATTGTATGACTTAAATGTGTTGTCATCAATCACCAAAAAGGGGGAGATTGAAGAGTATCTTGACCCCCTAAGTGGGTTTTGGTGGTTTAATGACACACACTTAAGTAGCTAATGATTTATCTAGTCCATGAGCAGGTATTAAAATTATATGTGGCATCAAGTGTAGTTCATTGACTATACAAAAAGGAAGTGATGCTACAAACGGTTCCTAAGAAGGCTTATTTATTTTATGTTTTTGAATTTGAGTCCTAGGAACGCCGTACTATAAAGAGGGACAGGCAATGTTTCTTCCAAGAGTCGAACAGGTGCTCTAGTTGCTAAAACAAAACCTATGAGAGACACCTTTGCACCAGCACATTCACGAGGATCTTTTCTTGGGTGCTGACCTTGGGAGACCGGATTATCTGGGTTTACCCTAGAGTCTCCGGACTTCCCGGAGTTTCCGGGTTTACCCCTTATACTCCGGGTCTTAAAGCTGTAATGGCTATATTCTGGGTGAGGGGGTATAAAAGCCCCCTCCACCCCTTCCTTTACCCTCTCTCTTGCCATTTCGACCTGCAAACCTTCAGACCTCATTTACTCCCTCCTTTACTCCACTTGGCTCAAGTTTGGTGAGATTGTTGTGGGGATTTAAGAGGGATTGAGAGCAAGAGTTTGGAGAGTGCTAGTGAGCTGATTTCCCATCTCTAGGGCACCTCGTTCTTCGCTTGGTTGGCACACTTCGTGTTTGTTACTCTTGGAGCTTTGAGATTCTAGCCGGCTAGGCGTTGCCTTGTAGAATCCAAAGGTTGTGGCTGCCCAAAGAAGTTTGTATCACCCCGAATTTGAGTAAGTAACTCTAGCTTGATCTTTGTGGTCGCTAGAGGGAGGAAAGTGACCTAGGTGAAAAGGTCCACCCTTTGTGGGTACCTCAATGGAGACGTAGACCTCAAAGTGTGAGGTTGAACTCCGGTAACAAATCCTTGTGTCTCTTGTGCTTGTTCATCTTGTTGCATGCTTGTTCCTCTCTTGAGCACATATCTAGGGTTTGGTGCCAATCTACTTTGTGTTGAGGTTTCTACAAGTTTGGAGTAGATCAACAGGCTTGTCTCATCTACGGAAACTATCATCTATGGAGACAATGGTCAAGGAGATGTTGTTGGTCTAGGTAAAATTGCTATCTCAACAACAAATTCAATTGAAGATGTTTATCACGTTCAAGGGTTGGTGTACAACTTGTTGTCGGTTTCACAACTTTGTGAGAAAGGCTACAATTGTCTCTTTACTCGTGAGGGTGTGATCGTCTCTAGAAGGGAGGATTCCTCATTGTCTTTGCGGGTCATTTACGGGAAAAGCTTTACTATGTGGATTTCACAAAAGTGAAGGTGGACCCTAAGGCTTGCTTAGTGGCAAAATCCGACTTGGGTTGGCTATGGCATCGCCGACTAGCCCATGTTGGCATGAGTAACTTGGCCAAACTTCAAAAAGACGAGCACATCCTGGGACTAACAAATGTTGTTTTTGAGAAAGATAGGTTATGTAGTACATGCCAAGTCAGGAAGCAAGTTGGAGCTCATCATCCCGCCAAGAACATCCTATCCTCATCAAGACCATTGAAGCTACTACACATGGATCTATTTGGACCAATCGCCTACATAAGTATCGGTGGTAACAAATATGGTTTAGTAGTTGTGGATGATTTTTCCCGTTTCACTTGGGTATTCTTTTTGCAAGATAAAAGTGAAGCAAAGGGAATTGTGAAGAAGTTCATTAGAAGAGTTCAAAATGAGTTCGAGCTCAAGGTCAAGAATGAGGACCATGTGTGGTTCGAGGACCGGTGGATGGTCGCTTCCTTGTGTGATGAGTGATTGACAACGTTGTGTGGACTGATTCTTGGCTATGTATTGCAGGTGCAGGTTGCGGCTTGACTCGTGTTGGTGCGGGTGAAGAACAAGCGCGAAAGGTCGTTGCCGGTGAGGCCTCCGGGTGTGGAGAAGACAAGTAGGCTTCGTTCGAGGGACCGGTGGCCGGCGGGGGTCAAGTGCGGGCCGCATGGTGGCATGAACAACAAGATGAAGTCATGGACGGTTTCTTGGTTGAGCCTCAAAACCAAGGTCGAGCCGGGACTACATGGGAGCCAAGTCATGAGTGGAGATTGGCGGAGGATACACCGAGTTCGCGGGGTTTCCGGTGGTTCACCAGAAAACCATTGGGTTCCTTGGTTGATCCACAAAGCCACGACCGAAGAATCGAAGACGGTGTCTTTGCGACGAGCGCCGCACCGGTCCGACCGGTGGGTCTGACCGGTCTGACCGGTGGGGACCGGTCTGACGGGTGAGGAGCACCGGTCTGACCGGTGTGCGACGACGCAGTCCGGAAACTTCGAAGCGGAGGACACGCGTCGGGACCGCATGGCTTGCGTTGAGGCTACGCAGGGTGCGGTCGCCGGGCATCCGTCTGATGGTGAAGACATGAAGACTTCCAAATCCGCCCTTGAGGGGCTTGTATCCCTAGTTGTTAGAGAAGGGTATTTTAGACTTTCGGTTGCCTCCATATAACCCAAGAGGTGAGAGGATGGCAGCCAACTCTTGGAACTCTAGCTCATTTGTTTTCCTAGTTTCCTTCCTATTTTCCTTAGGTTTTCCATAGGACTAGCAAGAGAGCTTCATGGAGAGATCTTGTTGAGAGGGATGGATGATCGGGCGGCTTGCTAGACCTTGTATGAACCTTTGTTTCATGTATAGATGATTCGGCGTGGTTCCTCAAGGTTTGGATGTGTTTTCCCCGGTTGTTCTTGGTGGTGATTTTCGGAGCCCTCTCTTGGTGATTTCTTTGGGTTGTTTTCCGGACCTTTCTCTTGGGGATTTGATGGGGGAAATTTGTGGGAACCCTTCGTGGTTCTTTGGGCTGCGATTCCCCTCCCAAATCCGTGAGTGAAGGTGCTCGATTTTGGGGTTTCTTGAGTTCTTGGGTTGGAAGTGCTCTTGGCGGGATTTCCTTGATTCCTCCTTTTTGGATGAGTTTTGGTGGGATTAAACTTGGCTATGGACTCCTCATGAGGTGTTCCTAATATCCCCAAAGTCTTGTTCAAGTCCGTGGAGCGATTCGGGAGATCGAGGTTTGGATTTGGGGGAGTTGACCCGCGGGTCGTTGTTCATCCCGAGTTGCCCGGAGCTACACCGGTCCGACCGGTGCTCTTGACCGGTCCCTCGACCGGTGCAACCCTCGATGGGATTTTGCTCGGGTGAACGTCCGGGTGTGTTCGTTGTTGTCCCGTGTTGCTTTCGCCGTTTCGAGTTTGGATCGGTTTGGAGGTCGGTTGACTGTTTGGTGCCTTGGGGGCTTTCGGGCCGTGACCGGTCTAACCGGTGTGTCTCACCGGTCCGACCGGTGTGGAGCCACTTAGTGAAAGTTGCCCGGTTTGACCAGCGGGGACCGGTCGGCCGGTGGTGCTCACCCGGTCCGACCGGTGTTGGTCTGAAGACTCGAGGTTTGGTGTTCCGCTGCGTTCTCGGGTCGGAAGGGTGTGTGTGTTGGTTCCTAGGTCCAGTGGCACTCCAGTGGCTACATGGGCTTGGCCAACTTGGGTAGTGAGTCGGAGACGTGTGTTGGAAGCCGTGTTCATCTTGTAGGAGTTTCCATCTCCTTCGAGAAGAATTTTTATCAGCTCCCATTCACTCCCCCCCTCTGGTTCGCCTATCGGTCCTTCAAAGAACATAAGAAGTGACAACGGATCGGAGTTTAGGAACACTCAAGTTGAAGAGTTCCTAGATGAAAAAGGCATCAAGCATGAACTCTCCGCTCCATACACTCCTCAACAAAATGGCATAGTCGAGAGGAAGAACCGTACATTGATTGAAGCGGCAAGGACAATGCTTGATGAATACAAGACTCCAGACTCATTTTGGGCGGAAGCCATCAACACCGCATGCCATGCCGCCAACCGCCTCTACCTCCACAAATACTTGAACAAGACTCCCTATGAAATCATCACTAGTAAGAAGCCTAGTGTGCATTACTTTAGGGTCTTTGGGTGTAAGTGTTTCATACTTAACAAAACACCCAAAGCCTCAAAGTTTGCATCCAAGGTTGATGAAGGTTTTCTTCTTGGTTATGGAACTAACGAGCATGCCTATCGTGTTTTCAACAAAACCACCGGTTGTGTTGAGACCACGGTAGACATGAAATTTGATGAATGCAACGGCTCTCAACGAGAGCAAGTTAGTGAAAACCTTGTAGATGATGAAGAGCCCCCAAGCGTATCCATCTTTAGAATGGGGACCGGTGAAGTGATGCCTCGTGAGGTTCAAGTACAAACTCCGGTTGACACAAGCACTCAAGATCCGCCATCATAAACAAGAGTGGAACCACCAAGTTCTCAAGTTCATCAAGATGAAAGTCAAGTTCATGGTGACGATCATGGACGGGGCTTTGATCAAGGGGGGGAACAAGGTGGTGAACCTCAAGAAGAAGCTCCACAAGTTGAAAATGATGATGATGAACCAATTCAACGTCAATCTCAAGCACCACACCCAAAAGTACATCAAATGGTTCAACGGGATCACCCCGTTGACAACATACTTGGGAGCATTCAAAGAGGGGTAACAACTCGCTCAAGATTGTCAAATTTTTGTGCATTTTACTCGTTTGTTTCCTCTTTGGAACCTTTTAGTGTGGAACAAGCTCTTGAGGATCTGGATTGGATTATTGCAATGGAGGAAGAGTTGAACAACTTCAGGAGAAATGAAGTTTGGGAATTGGTACCAAGACCCAAGCAAAATGTGATCGGCACCAAATGGGCTTTTAGGAACAAGCAAGATGAATTTGGTGTCGTCACAAAGAACAAGGCAAGGCTCGTTGGCAAGGGTTACACTCAAGTTGAAGGCTTGGACTTTGGAGAGACTTATGCTCCGGTAGCAAGGCTTGAGTCATTTCATATTCTTTTGGCCTATTCTACCCACCATGATTTCAAGCTTCATCAAATGGATGTGAAGAGTGCATTCTTGAATGGACCTCTCCAAGAAGAAGTTTATGATGAGCAACCACTGGGATTCGAAGATTCAAAATTTCCAAACCATGTGTACAAGCTCCATAAGGCGCTCTACGGGCATAAGCAAGCTCCTAGAGCATGGTATGAATGCCTTAAGGATTTTCTTCTCAAGAACGGTTTTGAGATAGGCAAAGTCGATTCTACTCTCTTCATACAAAGAAATGGAAAAGATATTTTCATTTGTCAAATTTATGTTGATGATATTATCTTTGGGTCTACTAATGATAAATTTTGTGAAGAGTTTAGTAGGATTATGACCAAGAGATTCGAGATGTCTATGATGGGTGAATTGAAGTTCTTCCTTGGATTTCAAATCAAGCAAATTAAGGAAGGGACTTTCTTGTGTCAAACCAAGTATGTGAAGGATATGCTCAAGAGGTTTGACATGGTCGATTCCAAGCCCATCAAGACTCCCATGGCACTAAATGGACATCTTGATCTCAATGAAGAAGGGAAGTCGGTCGAGCAAAAGGTATTTTGTTCCATGATTGGCTCCCTCCTTTATCTTTGTCCATCTAGGCCCGATATAATGCTTAGTGTGTGCATGTGTGCAAGATTTCAAGCCAATCCTAAGGAGTGTCATTTAATGGCCGTTAAGAGAATCTTTAGATATTTGGTTCACACTCCTAACCTAGGCTTGTGGCATCCCAAAGGCTCCACTTTTGATTTACTTGGCTACTCCGATTCAGACTATGCCGGTTGCAAAGTAGATCGGAAGAGCACTACCGAAACTTGCCAATTTCTTGGTAGGTGTTTGGTGTCATGGAGCTCAAAGAAGCAAAATTCGGTTGCTTTATCCACGGTCGAAGCCGAATATGTGGCCGCCGGTGCTTGTTGTGCACAACTCTTATGGATGAAGCAAACGTTGAGTGATTACGATTGTGAGTTTACTAAGATTCCACTCTTGTGTGACAATGAGAGTGCCATCAAACTAGCAAACAATCCGGTTCAACACGCTAGAACGAAGCACATAGACATTAGACATCACTTCTTAAGGGATCATGAGGCTAAGGGAGATATTGCTCTACGTCATGTGAGCACCGAGAGGCAACTTGCCGATATTTTCACTAAGCCTCTAGACGAGCAAAGGTTTTGTGCTTTGAGGAGCGAGCTAAACATCTTAAATTCTCGTAACTTGGCTTGACTTATTGCACATGCTTGATTGTTGCCTAGATAGGTTGAAAATGTTTTATTTTTATTTATTTGTGTGAGTATTTCAAAACTTTGAATTTCAAGATCTTTTGATCAAATACTTGGCTCGAGTGACTATTGTTATGAATGTTTGATTGTGGCTAGTCACTTGTTGCCAAGAGTTTATTATGTGTCCACTAGATAAGTTCTATTTCCTTTATCTCAAATCTTGAAGGATCTCAACTCAAAATCTCTTCCTCTACCCTATATCAAGAAAGGTCTATCTCTCTCTCAAATCTTGAATCACCTCTATCAGATCTATTCTTCTACATATATCTTTTACCAAAAATTCTTTTATCAAAATATATTTCTTTGGGCTGGCTCTAAGCTCGGCGGGTCAACCGGCACCGGTGGCCGGTTCACCCGGTGCGACTCTGGAGGCCGCCGGGTCGCCCAGTCACCCGTGTCGGGTCGCCACGGGCGTCTCGGAGGCCGCCGGGTCGCCCGACCACCCGTGCCGGGTCGCCCGGGTACCGCGCGGGCGCTATAAAAGGCCCAGGCCGGCGGTCAAACAAACCCTAATTTCTTTTCTTCCACTCATACCGCCGCTGCCCCCCATTGCGCCCCTAAGCGGTCTTGGAGCTCGACTGTGGCTTTTGCGTGGGGAGAGGGGGATTCAAGTCTCCTTCCTCCCTTGAGCCTCCTCCTCCTCGGATTCTCCGGAACTCCCGCTCGATTCAACGGTAAACTTGATTCAAACTCCGGATTTCCCGATCTACTATTGTGATTCATTCTAGTTGATTCCCTTCGGTCAAAATCCTCCATTTAGAGCCTAGAACAATCCCTCATGATCTTGCTTTAATCCGTTGGCTACATTGTTCGGTCCCGTGAGTCCCTGTTCTAGGGTTCATCCCGCCTAGCCGGTTGACCCGGCCACCCATGCCTATCAACCCGGCTAGGGCTGGGGTGACCCAATAACCCTAGTTTTGTGTAGTTTAAATCATCAATTCTTATTCCTTCCATATCTTATTGTTTTTCAGATGGGTCGTGAGAATGTTAGTTCACGTGGCAAAGACATTCATTCTGAATCAAGTGAAGAAGAGGTTGAGGAGTTTGAGGAACGTTCTTCCGACGAGGAGTTTGGTATTCATGTGCATGAGAAGAGGTCCAAACCTCAAGCTCCTCCCTCCCGTGCTCAGGGCCGCAGACGTGGTCATGATGGCAATCCCATTCTCAAGAGGAGGACCACGACCGTTGGTGCTAGGACCAAAAGGGCGAGCACCACTGCTGAGGTTCGGAGACCGCTATGATGGCAACATTGATCTATCTATCTATGAGCAGATGGTTGTGCCCGTTCACCGTCCTGAGCGCACACGGTGTGACCCGCCTATGGTGAATTTCATGAAGGCGGGGACTGACATGAGGTCTCTTCGGTTTTGGCCAGAAGATCCAAGGCGGCTTCAGAGGTCATTCTTCAGTGATGATAGGTTTTGGCTTGCTCATCAAGCGGATTGGTATGAGTCGACCATTCTACCCAAGGGATGTGTCACGACTGAGATGAAGTGGGTGGATTGGCCTTACTTGCTTGATCTTCCTGCCCCTATTGAGGAAGTTATGCAAGTTGTTCAAACTCGGTGTCAGTTCATGGGGATTGCATATCTCATGGGACTTCGGTGTGACTATTCTGAGGAGGTGGTGGCACAGTTCTATGCCACACTTTATGTTGATCGAGATGAGAATGAGATGCACTTCACTCTTGGTGGTAAGCGCTTCAAAATCTCAGTTTATGAATTTGGTCATCTTTTCAAACTTAGAGGTGCAACCACAACCAATCAATTCAATAGTGATCTTGTGCGACTTCATTGTGAGGATGAACTAGAGGTGACTAAAATGAGGTTTATGTATGATCGTGCCTATGGAAACATCAACTATGGTCATACTAGTGGACTCACCCCGTATTACAAGATGCTCAACCTTTTGTTTAGGTACACTCTTTGTCCTAGGGGTGGTGATTCCGATAACATATCTAATAGAGCTAGAAACCTCCTTTATCAAATGGCTACCGGTCAACCAAAGTTCAATGCTTGTCACTTTCTTTGGCATGAGATCATCATTTGTTCACACAGCTCATCTAGTGGTTGTCACTATGCACCGTACATTTTCATGATGGTTAAGCATGCTACTCAACTTGATCTCAAGACGGATGTTGTTCATGAGTCATACAAGACTAGTAAAGGCAAACTTGCTCAATCTTTCCGTCTTGGCAAGCACACAACCGGTATTGATGCTAGAGGAAGGTATTCGGATATTTATGCTATTGATGGACCAACTGATGTGGGTGCCTCTTCCTCTCAAGCTCCACCAACAAAAGGCTCGTATGATCCACTTCCTTTGGAGGGTGCCTCTCGTTCTCATGGGGCTCCTAGGGGTAAGAGAGGAAAATTCAACTTTCTTGCAAAAGGCTTGTTTGGTTGCTTCAACATGCTCCGTAAAGATACTAGGGAGCGTGAGGTCGATCGTCGGTGGTTGGCTCAAGAGCTTCATAGGCATGAGAAGAATCAAAAAGACATGGCCGCTAGCCTCAACCTTCCACACTCTCCAGTCCATGAGATAAGAACATTTGATCCTCCTTCTCCTGTTCCAAATCTGTGGGAGGACCTTGGCTCTTGGGTCCCCGTCGATGACGAAGAAGAAGGCTATGAGGGTGAGGAGGAGTACGACGAGGAGTAGCTTCCCTTTTTGGTGCTTGGTGCCAAAGGGGGAGTGAATTTGGTGGTTGGAAGCCCCTACCCAACTATCTTTATCTATCTTATCGCAATTTATGTAATCGAACTAGTGGACATGTAATGAACTATGTGTGGTGTGATGGATGATGGTGTGCCAAGTGCAAAACTTTTATTTGTAAGACTTACTTGTGGAACTTCATCTATGCTAGTGTGATGTAAGGATCTTAATGGTTATGTGTGATGCATGTGTTGGTTGATGATTTGTTATTTCTCACTTTATTGTTGTGATATATTTTGTCATATGCATCACGGGATATTTCTTATCACACTTGTGCACAATGTGTTTATGCAAAGACTTAGGGAGAGCTCTTGCAAATTTGTGTGCAAAGGCATTGAGGCCTCTTTTATCTAATAATGCACACATCTAGGGGGAGTTCCTCACTAAATTGTTGGATACACACATCTCTTTTTATTAACCAAATTGTGTTGTCATCAATCACCAAAAGGGGGAGATTGAAAGTGCATCTAGGCTCAATTGTTTTGGTGATAATGACAACGCAAGTTGGAAGGATTAATGCTTTCAATGAGATGTGTGCAGGATTTAAAGTTAAATAAATGTGAATTCTCAAATGAAGGCCCTCATTTTCTTACGTATGGTGTTGAAGCTCAATTGGCGATTTAATTTTAATTTTCGGTTTGAATTTGAGTTTAGGAAACACCGTACTATAAAGAGGGATGCGGTTGGTTAGTCAAAGTTTTCTACAAGTGCTTCTTGTGGTCTTCTCTTATCTTTTCTAAGAGTGAAAACCCTAGAAAAATCTTTAGAAAAACCAAAATCAGCCCTTTAGTACTCAAACCTTCCCCCTCCAGCCCTACCGGGTCAACCAGCACGAGTGGCCGGGCCACCCGAGACAGTACTGGAGTGTGACAACCCGCCCAGGAAAATACCGTACTATCGCCTAAAACCAATCCACTTTGGTCATTAAGCAATAGTAAAGTATCATCATGTCGTTAGTTGCCGGATTAATGCCCGGTAAATCACTTGGAATTCATACAGAGGATCGACAGATGCATTAAAACTCACGCGAAGGTGAGTCCAGAGTACGCTACACTGATTAACACAAATCTGCCCCGAAGGGGTTTAATTAATACAAAACTTTGTTCGTGACGTGAAGGTAGAGATTCAGAGTTTTAAACAGCGGAAATAAAATAATCTAGCGCAACGGTAAACATCACAGGAGGCCATCCGTGATGTCATCACTGGTCGTCATCCACCGGTCAGCAACACCTGCAACAACAGTTTTAAAGCAAGGCTGAGTATACTAATACTCAGCAAGACTTAACCATCGGGTGATAACTACATCACCAAACTCTAGACATGAGAGGCTTTTTGGCCGGTGGAGTTCTTTTGTTGAAAAGCAACAAAGAGTAGGTCCTTACTTTCATTATTTTAGCACAAGTTCTAGTTGATTATCATTTCTAAATGTGCCAACTAATTCAATCAATAATTGTACAAACAATTAATTCAAGCTGTAAACTTCACCAAGTTCCATCATTAAGGGATATCATGGCCAGTTGATTAAGCAGTCTCGGATAAAGGTGAGAGTCCGACAATCGATTGATTCAAACCTTGCAAGGTGGACCTAAACACACGGAAGAGTGCATACCCCAAGAAGGTCCAACAAAAACGAAACGGGGTATACACCGACTAGGCGGTTCCCGTCGATCTTCAGCTCGGCAGCGGAACCTACATTCCTTGGTACAAGGCTTACTGGATCGCCCACACACAAACGTCCACTCACGCAGGTACCACACTGTTGCAAGCAAGGGGACACATCTTTGTGCCCCAGGTGTAGTAGGGAAAGGTTCCCTTACCACGTCAATCGGGTACTAGGCTTACCGGTCCCATTCCCGGCAAGTGTTTAGTACATTCAAAGGCTTAGCCCACGAAGGCCACTAGACCGGAGCCCAAATCTCATGCTCTTACCACATTAGCAATCCATTCATAAAGATCTTATGGTTCCAACATAAGAACCTATTATCGCAAGTGACGAACATCACTCGGCTTCTACCGGGTCCTATAGCATAGCAGCTATCGACCTAGCATACTAGTAAAAGAACATAGGTGCCTAGGGATCATGCATCTAGGGTTTCAAATCAACTCCTGAAACGTAAATGCACAATCATAGCAACGATAATTACATAAATTTCAAAAACAAGGTTAATGATCCGGGGCTTGCCTTCGATGGCAAGGTTGTCCTTGGGCCCTTCTGGACCTTGGTCCAGGTCTTGCTCTACAACGACGTGGTGCACGTCTCCATCAGCTCCTCCGTCTCCTTCCAGCACACGTGTACAGCTACCGTCGGAAAGACCTACACGAGGATGCAGATGCAAGATTTAATTGACGATCTTTAATTTAATTAATTACAAACAACATATGACAACCATGAAGAGTATGGTTGGCCATATTCACCTTAACAAACACACCTTGGCATAACCTTTCTATTAAATAATTTCTCACGGTGCTTTATTATTTATTTATTTATTTTATAATGGTTCACATATTTTATGTGAATAAAATAATTTAGCTTTCGCAAACAGCAAGGGGTTGATCTTTAACATTTTAAAATGATTTACATCACACACATTGGATCCTTTTATGTGTAGTTGATGATTTTCCCACTTAAATTAATATTAATCTTTAAAAGGCTTCCATAGCTTTTATTCTTAACATACTTTAATAAAATTCAGTGGGATGTGTTATGAAGCATTTCCAAACCTACACAAGCCACTGCACACACATGCACTCTTAGAAAAGCAATGAATTTAATTATACCGAAAATAACAAAAGCTAGTCACCCAAACATGAGAAATGCATACAAAAATAAATACACATCAAAATGATTCAAACTTTCTCACACATGATATATGGTCCAAACCTAAGCTAGGAATGCAACATATACACCTAGAACTATTATTAAACTTGACTTATGCAATTACAAAGAAAAACAAGCATATTTCAAGAATAAATCTTTCTGACAAATATAAAATTGTGATTAATTCACCAGAGGTGCATTTTGGCATAACAAGATAGCATGCAGAAGTTGGGCAAAAACACTTAATTATTTTTAGCTACAAAAAATCATTTGGACAGATTCTGCAGAATAGAAAACAATTTTTATATAAAGATTTACAACATAACTTTGTGCAATTTTTGGTACAGGAGCTAGGCATGGCATGACACCCAACATATCCAAAAATTAGCCATAGAGGATGTATGGATTTTGAGATATCTCAGATCTAGGTTTTTCACATTTCTATTTTTCATGCCAAAAATATTAGGAAACAGCTCAGGCAAGAATAACAAAAGTTGTAGGATTTTTTACATCAAATCCAAAAACATTGGGTTTGTATTTTTATGATTTTTCAACAATTTTATATGAATTTTCAAAGTTTTCAGCAAATCTAGAAGAGACAGATTTACGAACAGACCCTCGAATTTCGCAGACATGCCCTCGGGACGAAAATATAGATTGCAATTGGGTCCCTGGTGCCATGGCCGGCGGTGGGAGCTCAATTCGGCGAGGGGAAGGCTCGGCTCGGCTGGGAAAGGGCGGGGGAGTGCTCAGGGGCTCACCTACGACCGATTTGTGCTCACGGACGGGGTAGGGAAGCGCCCGGCGGCGGCTTGCGACGGTAGCCGGAGGTTCCTGCCGCTGGAGCTTCTACTCCGGTGCGATGGACGGCGCGGTTCGCACACTAGCGGCACGGGCAGGTTCGGGGGACCGTGGGGAGCTGCGAGAAAGTGCTGGACTGCGGCGAAACAAGCCAGAGGAGGGGGTCCTCGAGAGCGCACAGGCAGCCGACAACAGCGTGTCGAGGGACGGCCGGCTGCAGTCCTTATAGCGGGCGACTCCTTCTTTTCGCCTCGAAGCAAGGACCTGGCATTTAACCCTGCAGTACGGTGGCCATCCTCAACTTGTGTGCGCAGGGACCGGTGTCGGACCGCTAGACATCCCGAAGCGGACGAGTACGGCGTAGCACGCGCTCCCACGTGACGGCTCGCGTTCCCAGGCGACAGGCGCGAAGGGGAACCGGTGGCTCGTGGCTCGAGACAGTGGGGCACGGTCTTGCATGGACGCCGGGGCGGCGCGGTGGCCGCGCGCGCGGCGCGGCGCAGCCGAGCCGGCGAACGCCGGCGCGCCGGCAGCGCTCTAGAGCGCGGCCGAGCAGCGTTTCAGCCGGTCAACGCGACTTTGACTGCACGGTTCTCCAAAAAGTTGAACTGTGCGACACAAACGGTAGATACGAAAGTTGTAGATGAGACATCCCTCTACAACTTTTGTAAAGGTCGTCCTATGTTTTTCTCGACGGTTTGAGCAGGAATGCCAAGCAAAGTTGGGGTTACGCGAGTGCTCGATGAACGAGTGAAAGCTGCGATTGACCAAGTTTTTCACCCTTTTTCGCTCAAAATTTGAAATGCCATCCAACATGAAAGTTGTGTTCCTCGAAAAACTGGACAACTTTTATTTTGGTAGATTTGAAGTGTTTAGGTGAAATTTGGAGAACGCGGCAAAAGTTCTAGAAGACATTCGCCGACATCAGTTTTTAAGCGGGGTTTGACCATGTCTTTGACCAAGGGTTGACCATGGGTGTGTGGAGACTTGGTCAAGGGGTTCAATAGGGTTCACTGGCGAGGTTTTCGAGGTGATGACCCAGGTTGACCTAGGTTTGACCAGTGTCGGCCGGTATGACTCGGCTGATTCGGTCATTAGCGTTAATGACGTTAATTAAAACCTGGGGCGTCACATGGAGGGAGGCGGGTGACCCGGTCACCCGTGCCGGGTGACCCGGCCAGACCGCCGGAAGCCCCCAACGGCTAGCTCGGGCGAAGTGGGTATAAATACCCCTTCTTCCTCATCTTTAGGGTTCCTCCTCCTACTCCATTGCTCCACCTCCAAAGCTTCTTTTCCACTCTCCAAACTCATTCACAAGCACTCCAATCAAGGATTCCTCCTAGGGTTTGAGTGTGAGAGCATTTGAGGTGTAGGATTTAGCCCCTTTGTGAGAGCTCTTCAATTCCTCCTCTCAAGAAGCACTTGTGGTGGCTTTGGTTGATCGGTTCGTGTTTATTACTCTTGAAGATTGCTTCTAGACGGTTAGGCATCGCCCGTTGAGTGCCCTCTCCATGTGGAACACCCGGGAACATTTGTATTACCCCTCCTTTGTGGAGTTTTATTAGTGAGCACCAATTTGCCTTGGTGGTGAATTGGAGAGGCAAGTGGCTCTACTTTGGTGTTTTGTTACTTGTAATATCTTTTGGTGTAGGTTGTTTCCACTTCAATTATGCTAAGTTTGTTTCATTTACTCTTTGCAAATTCATCTTTTTCACAAGCTATTGTGTTTCACCTCTGCGTGTTGGTTGATCCGGCACAAGTGCCAGGGTGACCCGGACCCCGGGTCAACCGATCCCTGATCTGCTGCTAAGATTTTGCAGATTTTAAAAGTGATCCTATTCACCCCACCCCCCTCTAGGCATCACAAGATCCTTTCACAGTCGTCGTCGACGGGGGCGAGCACTTCTCTCTCCAGGTCCCCAACCAAGATATTGATCTTCAAGGTGTAATCCTTCATGGTCATATGCAGCGGATCCCTGGGTGCTGGGACCCCGAGATGAATGGCCACCTTTTGAAGCTTCACAAAAGCCTCACGGAACAAGTTCACTGACCAAGTGGCTTCGTCATCATTTAGTGGAGGAGCATGCACGACCGCTACGGGCTGTAGCACCACCTTGGGTGGGGGCAGCTTCACCTCCTCGGGCGGGGGCGGCTTCACCTCGGTGGGCGAGGGTGGAGGCACCTCCTCAGGCTCGGCGGGCGGGGGCAGCGGCACCTTCTCGGGCTCGGCGGGCGGGGGCAGGGGCACCTCCTCCCTCCCCCACTTCCTGGATGGCTCGCTTGACGATGCCATGCTCGTGCTTGAGGAAGAAGAAGCTCTTGGATTCACTTCTTGGTGACCGGAGACGGTGGTGCTGCTTTATGGGGCCTAATTTTTTAGTGAAGCAATTAAGTTTCATTTCTAAAAGAAAGTGTCGGGCCCACACGCCAGCATCAGCAGCCTAGTATAAAGAAGGTAACCATTGCCCGCCCGCACACCAGCAACAAAGCGACGCGGGTTTGCTAACCCGCGTTGGCATTGACTAACCATTTTGCAAAATGAATATTCAACCACCCCCTTCTTTTTTTTCGAATGGATAAGCGCAGAACTTTCCTTAAAAAGCGCAGAGGAGGCGTGAGAGGAGGCGTGGAGACAGAGACGACGATGAGCGCCGGCGAGGGGCCAAGCAGCGGACGACCCCACGCACTCGGGATCGAGGAGAACTGGAACGCGAAGCGGTGCCGCAACTGGATTCGCGCGCGTGCCGGCGAGATGGTGGCAAAGAGGGACACGATGATGAGCACCGGAGAGGGGCCAAGCGGCAGTGAAGTGCACCCAATGCCGGAGACGAGGGTCCTCGACTAGATCCTCTCGGATTCCGACGAGGGGCCAAGCAGCAGCCAGGAGGAGTGTGCCGGCGAGGGGGCAGCGAAGTGAGCGAGGGTTATGCCTCACGTTTGCGAGCACAAGTGTCTGGCAACTACGAATTGGTGTCGAGGGAGCGGCGAAGAAGGTGTAGAGGACGTCATCTCTGACTGTGGCAACGACCATGACGACGGTGAGGCAAGTTTCTCTGAATCTCACTGCATTTTTACTTGTTCTATAGATGGAGCTTAAGCTAGCTTGAGCTTGAGCTTCATAAAGTTAATTAGTGCCTATGATGATGTCTTCTGTGCTTGTCATGATCTTATACCAAGTTCTGAGGCAAATCAGTTCTGAACTAAGTTCTTCTTTTACTTGTCACACCCTGCTATGAAGCCTATGATAATTTTGAAGTTCTTATATAATTTTCCTATGATTGTTCCTATACTGCTCCAAGTTCTGAGGTAAATTAGTTCTGAATTAACTATGTTATTCTTATACCATGTTTAACCCTGTTTCAGGCAAAACTCATTGAGTCGCGAGCAGAGCTTGAGTTACTTTTAAACCTTAATGTTTGGGATTATATGAAAAAATCACGAAAGAAGTGAACATCCTCATCAAAAAGGCTAAGCACATAAGGAGGTACAAGTATACTACTGAACAAAATCTCGAGCCCATTGAAGGTGCGCTCGAAGGGCTTCAAGAATCCTTGGTTGCTTACGAAGAGGCTGCAAAAATAGCCAATCTTGATGGGGCATGATCTAGTTCAAGCTTGTTGATGTGCAGGGTCAGTAGCCATACTTTTGTGGATGTTCAAGGGGCATGACTTTTTTGATGTGTATGGTTAAATAGCACGACCATAGTAAATAATGTGATGGACAAGTTAAGTCCTAGCCTGATAGATGGACAAGTTAACCTTTTGTAATAATTATCTTTATTCCTGTGGACAAGTTATCTTCATCTTTGTGGACAAGTTATCTCTCTTATGATGTCTATTTTGTCTCAGAAGATATGTGTGTTGATTGTGCCTGTATGTCGAACTGGAAGCAATGAGAGATCAAGTTGACCTGACAATGAGGACAGACTCAAAGGAGATGATGATTAACAAACCTCCGTCTCATTTGTTCATTGTCGCCGCGCTCCCGCTTCACGACAGTGAAGAGTGCTCTCAGACTTTAATTATTGGGCTCTCAGACTAGTAACGGGCGTCAAATGCTCGTCGGTAAAAGACTTTATAGCATGTTACCAATATGGTAGTGATCAGTAACAGACTTTATGAGCTCGTTACTGATAGGTTTAACTTGTGTAAAGGGCTCTATTTAATATCCGTTACAAAGAATCCATGTACTGGCGTTTAACAATGAGGACCAGGAGCGTCCCGGTGGTCGATGGATGACCGCTCCTCAGTGATGAGTGATTGACAACGGGTGTTGGACTGACTCTTAGCTCAGTGCGCAGGTGTAGGTTGTGGCCTAGTTCGTGTTGTTGTAGGTGAAGAACGGGCGCGAAAGGTCTTCAGCCTTGAGGGGCCTCCGGGAGATGGAGAGACAAGTAGGCTCGGTTCGAGGGACCCGGTGGACAGCGGGACTAGGTGCGGACCACATGGTGGTGAGACGAGCAAGACGAAGTCGTGGACGATCGAGCCGGTGCACGGTGGCGGTCGAGTCAAGAGGCTTGGCGGGAGGCCGGGCCAAGCACGCGGGGTTTGGTGGTTTGCCCACAAACCATCGGAGGACGGTTTCTTGGTTTGGGCCTCAAAACCAAGTCCGAAGGCCCAACACGACGGAGACGGGATCCAGGCGTGTCGGGAAGCTTCGAAGCGGAGGACACGCGGCGGGATCGCATGGCTTGCGTCAGGAGGACGCGGGGTGCGGCGAAGGCGTGGCCGTCTGATGGCAAGACCCACAAACATTACATAAATGCCCCTGTGTGGGTTGTATCGCCAGTAGTTGAGTTAGGAGTAGTCGAGTCATTTCCCACATCGGCGGGACCCGATATATAAGCCATGAGTGTGTGTGGATTGCTCTCTCCCTCCGTGACTTAGGGTTTCATTTTCCCCTCCTCTTTCTCATTTTCCCAAGACATTTTCTCCTCCATTTCTTGTCTAGGCTAGCATGAGAGCTTCATGAGAGATTTGTTGAGAGGGATGGATGCTAGGGTGGCATGCTAGACCTTGTGAATCTTTCCTGGTTTGTATAGAAGATTCGGCGTTGTGAATTTCGTGGTCTTTTTCGTGCTTGTTTTTGGTGCTCTTGTTCTTGGTGTGATTCCGCGGATTTGAGTGGGTTTCTCCTCGGATTTCTTTGAGGGAAACATGGATGCATGTCCTGTGCATCTTTGTGCTTGATCTTGTGCCCTCAAACGCCGGGAAACCACTTCGATTCAAGGATTTTCGGTCGGAGCTCTAGTTTTTGGTGGTGTTCAAAGGATCCGCGATTCCCGGTGATTTAGGGAGTTAGGAGGCAAAATTTTTGGGGTATAGCATCCTTGTTTGACACTTATTATGTCCCCAAACTCTTGTCTCTACAGCTTCTACCGTTTGGGAGATCCGGTGATGAGTTGGTGGTGTTGACCTTCGGGGTCGTGCTGTTTTTGCCTCTGTCCGTGAGGCGCGGACAGTCCGCGTGGGGCTGGTGGACAGTCCGCGAGTGCAGTGTTCGTCTCGTGTTCTTCATGTTCTTGCTCGGCTTCACTTTCGATCCGTTTTGGTTTTGAGTTTTGGATGGACGAAGTTTCGAACGGTCCGCAGCAGAGGTGCGGACAGTCCGCGGGTGCCTGGCGGACGGTCCGCGTGCTCCCCGCGGACGATCCGTTTTTCGGGGTTCGCTACTGGAGGTTCTGTTAGCTTTAACGGACAGTCCGCGACTCAGGGATGGACGGTCCGCGGTACGGGTGCGGACAGTCCGCGGTAGCGAGCCGGACGATCCACGTGGCCGTGCGGACAGCTCCGCCCCTCCGGCCGGACGGTCCGCCAGAGCCTGGCTGCTTTGTTCCTTGGTTCGGTTCCTCCCTCCTTCTTTCGTGCTTCCGCGTGTGCTTCAAGGAATTGATCCTAAGCCTTGAGGTTGATCCATAACCTCGTTGTCTTGGTGATTGGTGTGTGATTCGATCCATCTCTCGTGTGTGACCGGGATTTGTCTAGGGTATAGGCCGGGTTCTTTGAGAAGAATTTTTACCGGCTCCTATTCACTCCCCCCTCTAGTCGCCATCCGATCCTTCAATTGGTATCAGAGCTTGGTGCCGGATTCGTGGTGACTTTGACAAGTCGTGAATCCTAAGATGGCGTACGTTGAGCGGGGCGGTCCGCCGCACTTCGATGGGAAGGGTTACCACAAGTTGGCGGCCCGTATGATGATCTTTCTTCGTGGCAAGTTGTTGGATTTCATTGTGCTTGACAAGACCTATGCTATTCCAGCTGAGATCCACACTCTTATGGTGACCGATGCCGGTGCTAAGGCCAAGTATGAGGCAAATGCAAAAGCCGTTGATCACTTGGTCCGAAGCTTGTGTGATCCTGAGTTTGAGCGTGTTCGCCATTTGAATCTTGCTTGGCAAATTTGGGAGAAGTTGTTGGTTGCTCATGGTGGTGATAACCACGTGAAGGCTCGCCTCTTTGTTTCTTACCAGATGCAATATGAGAACTTTACTCAACTTCCCGGTGAGGACATTGATGCGATGTTTCAGAGGTTCACCGCCATCGTGAACAACATTAAGGCCAATGTTGAGGATTTCCCTTACACTGAGCATGATCAAGCTTTGAAGCTTTTGCATATCTTGGACCAAAATGTTTGGGGTGCTAAGGTTGAGGCCATCAAGGAGTCCGAGCAATACTTGACTATTGAGTTGGATGATCTCTTTTCTAAGCTCAAGTCGGCTGAGGTTGACAGGAAGTTGCAATCCAAGCATGAGGGCTCGACTGATCATAGTCTTGCTCTTGTGGGCGGATCAAAGGGCAAAGCCAACACTAACCCTTTCTGTCGATAGTTTTCCTTGTCTTCTCTCATGTCCATTCCAGATGATGAGTTCGATGTGCTGAGCGAGGAGGAACTGGCCTTGCTCTCAAGGAGGTTTGATCGACTACATGAGAACCGGAGGAATGCAAGGCAGGTCTAGGGGACATACTACAAGTGTGGCAAGCGTGGACACTTCATCACCGAGTGCCCGGAAGCGGAGGAGAACAAGTACAAGATGAGCGAGTACAAGGCGCACCCAAGGCGTGAAGACAAGTACTCCTCCAAGGGCAAGCACTACGGCAAGTTGAAAGGATCGAGGCAATGTGGCCTAGAGGGGGGGGTGAATAGGCTCGCACACGAATTTAAACTTTTTCTCGCGAAAACAGTGTCAGACCTCGGAACCTCCGAGATTATTCTCGGAACCTCCGAACGAGGCAGCCTCCGAGAATAAACTCAGAACTTCCGACAGCTGTTAGAACAGAGCACAATTAACAAGAACTGCAAGAAACTTGATGGAAACCAGATCTACTAAATTCTAAGAGGTACTTAGGACCTAGCAAGAAGATTTCTAAGCAAAGTACAAGCTAGCTAGGTACCACAAAGTAGATCGGGAGCAAACCCTAATAGATCTAGTCAAGCACAAGCATGAACAAGTAAGCAAATGAGAACACGCATGAGACAAAGATTTATCCCGTGGTTCAGCTCGCCACAAAGGCTTGCTTACGTCCACGTTGTTGAGGAGGCCACCAAAGGCTCGGACCACAAAGGTCAACTCCTCTCTCACACCTATCACTTTGGGTAATAGGTGGAGGCTTTCCACTAGAATCACAAGGGGTAATACAAACACCTTGGAGCTTCCACAAATTGGTTTGGAGAGCTTCCAAGAACCTCTATCCGTCTAGGAGAAAGGCTCCAAGAGTAATAGATCCACCAAGCTTGCTAGGGTTCTTCCAAGTGCTCAAGTTTCAAGGGAGAAGGGATTGGCTCACTAACTCACTTCAAGAAAACCACTCTCAATCAATGCTAGGCAAGGATTTGGAAGAGAGTAGGTTAGGAGTGAATGCAAGGTGAGAGAAAACAGGAGGGAACGAGCGTTCTGAGCCAGAGGAGGAAGAAGATAACCGTTGGGGGACTGTGGGGTATAAATACCCCCAGATCCAGAACAGTAACGGCTATATTCCAGAGTTCGGAACCTCCGAGAAAAATCTCGGAACCTCCGACTTTTGAAAACTCTGCAGACTGTAGCCCGTACGGTCGGAACCTCCGAGAAAATCTTCGGAACCTCCGAACAGAAAACAGCAGAGGCAAAACAGCTGCAGGTTACTTCCCTTGGAGTGAGGATTAGGGTTTAGGAAAGATGGATCATGAGCACTTGTAAACCACCCTAACTCACCATTAGTATCCCTCTTGATAGTACGGATTGTCCTATACTCAAATTCAAAAGATAAAATAAATAAACTCCTTCAAGTAGCATAGGCAATCTTCTTTGTAACAAGTTGAGGGGTCTCCAATCAATCTTTTGCACCTGTGATAATAACTTTATGCTGCACAACAAACTCAAAGGCTCATTAGCTCTTTAATTGTGTGGTCAACATCACCAAAACCCTCATAGGGCTTGATTGCACTTACACAAGTCCAAGAGCAAGGACAAGGACAAGCGGTGATTGAGCAAGGGCGGCCACAAGAAGGACAAGGCAAGAGCCATGGTGGCCGGTGCAAGCGACGTCGACACAAGCTCAAGCGACGCGCATTCAAGCTCAAGCAAGGTGAGGATGAAGACGCCGGGAGGCGCAAGGGCAAGAAGAATGCAAGCCGGAACCTCAATGGGTTGAGCCGTGCCGCACTTGGAGGCTTTTGTGGCATGGCCCATAGCTCAAGCGACAAGAAGAGCGAGAAAGAAGGCACCGACTCCGACTCAGAGGATGAGGTAAACCGTGACCCCGACTCTTTGCTTGCTGAGATCACTAGGTTGAATGGCTTGATTGACAACTGTGATAGTGTGTTGAGAGATGCTAAGAAAATGAGGAGAGATCTTAGGGCTCAACTTGAGAATGCTTGTGAGAAAGTAGGAGAGTTAGAGTCTAAATTGCTTGAATTGAAACTTGAGAATGACTCTTTGAAACTTACTCCTACCATTTCTCATGATGTTGAATGTTCTGAATGTAATGCATGGTTGAATGAGATCAAGTTGCTTAATGAGAAGAATGCTTCCACTTTAGCTATACTAGAAGCTCTTAGGACTGAGTATGATGAGCTTAAGGCTAGACCCACTTTGCTTGGTTCTTGTAAATCATGTCCTACTATGCATGCTAAGCTTGTTGATGCTCGTTCTACCATTAGCACTTTGGAAGCTTCTTTGAAATCTCCTGTTGTCAATGCATGCACTAGCTGTGATGAAGTTACTTTCCGCAATCTTGAACTTACTTCCCGTTTGGATGTCATCTATGAGGAGAATGATTATTTGAGGAAGGTGTTGGGTTGGTTGTCTGGGCAGGAACCTCAATTGAAAATCATGATTGAGGAGTTCAAGAGAGAGGATGGTCGTGGTTTGGGTTTTGAGAAGTTGGGTGAGAAAGTGGGAGAAAACAGTGGGGAGAGTGTGTATGAGAAGTGTGTTGAGTCTAACCCCGAGTTTGAGGTGATCAAAGACATCCAAGTTCCACTTCCAAAAGCTTCCATGAACTCTTTCACTCCAAAGCCCAACCACCTTTGCAACAAGCTTGACACAACCCAAGATCCACCCAAATTCCCACCTAAGACAAATGACTTCCAGAAACCGGTGAAGTTTGTGAGTGAGAAGGGTGTGAAACCTAGAGAGAAGCCAGAGCCAAAACCAAAACCCATCCCCTTCAGGTGTGAGTATTGTGGCAAGGAGAGGCATCTAGCAGAGTTTTGCTACAAGAGGAAGAGGGATGAGAGGCTTGCTAGGGAGCAAGCAAACCAGGACGGTATCGCCAGTCTCATGGTATTCCCGAGCCTAGAGTGCCGCTTCCACGGGGTGTGGGAAGTGTGAGGAGTGTTGTTAGAGTTGGAGCTCAAGGTGGTAGGTTCCCACGGAGAGGTGGTGCCGAGAGGTTTGATAGGAGAGATGATGGTGTGCGTGCTTTGGTGAGAGGTTTGGTCGGGCTCGTGGTGGTTTTGCTGGACGTCCCCCTACTCGTCCTCAATACGGGTTTAGGGGAGATGATCGCAGCTTTGGGTTCCAAAGGAACTACGGACCACGTTTTCCCCCTCGTGGTACTAGTAATCCTTCCATGGGACATGGGAAGTTTGGTGGCAAGGGAATGATGTTTGCTAACCCCTCTTTTGAGCAGATGGCTCGACACTGGTTCAACTTTCTTTGTGTTAACCCCAGTGTCGAGTCGTTGGCCCATTCTCGTTCTTGTTTCTGACTACAGGCAGGAGGCTTGGAGCACATTTGGTTGATCGACTCCGGATGTTCCCGACACATGACCGAAGACAAGAAGTGGTTCTCCAGCCTCACCCCAGTGAAGGAAAATATGTACATCACTTTTGGGGACAACGGACGAGGAAGGGTGATTTCTGAGGGTGTGGTACATGTGAGTGACAAGGTAACGTTGAAGAGGGTTGCTCTTGCGAAGTCTTTGGGTTTCAATTTGCTTTCGGTTTCTCAGTTGCTTGATGAGGACTTTGAGGTGCGTTTCAAGTCTGGTGAGTCTCGTTTGCTGGATTCTCGAGGTGATCTTGTTTGTATGATCATCCCCGAGGGTCGATTTTCGATCGTCGATTTCTCTCGTTCTTTGGGTCCTCGCTTTCGCCGTTTGATGGCCGGTCCTTCTTCTGATTTGTGGAAATGGCATAGGCGGTTGGGTCACTTGAGCTTTGATTTGGTTTCCCGCTTGAGTGGTCTTGACCTTGTCCGAGGATTGCCTAGGTTGAAGTTTGAGAAGGATTTGGTTTGTGCTCCGTGTAGGCATGGCAAGATGGTAGCCACTCCCCATCCACCACTGATCGATGTCATGACCGAGCGTCTGACAGAGCTGTTGCATATGGACCTTGTTGGGCCAGCTCGAGTTCGCTTGGTGGGTGGAAAGTGGTATGTCCTTGTTGTGGTGGACGATTACTCTCGCTATGCCTGTGTGTTTTTCTTGGAGGACAAGAGTGAGACATTTGGTTTTGTTCGAGATCTGATCGTGAGGTTGAAGAATGAGAGGCATGGGAATGTCATTCGAGCTATCCGCAGTGATAATGGCTCAGAGTTCAAGAACTCTCGTTTTGATGCCTTCTGTAGTGATCTAGGTCTTGAACATCAGTATTCGACCCCTTTTGTGCCCCCTCAAAATGGAGTTGTGGAAAGGAAAAATCGGACTCTTTGTGAGATGGATAGGACGATGCTCGATGAGCACAGGACTCCTAGGAGGTATTGGGCTGAGGCGGTCAATACGGCCTGTCATGTCTCCAACAGGATTTTATTGCGAGCCTTCAAGAGGAAGACCTGTTATGAGCTTATGCATGGTCGGGCACCCAAGGTGAGTCATTTCCGAGTCTTTGGATGCAAGTGCTTTTTTTAAGAAGGGAAAACTCGACAAGTTTGAGGCTAGGTCTAGTGATGGGATTTTCTTTGGGTATGCTAATCATTCTAGAGCCTATAGGGTGCTTAACCTTGAGACTAACAAAATCATGGAGACTTGCGAGGTAACCTTCGACGAGACAATGCCATGTACCTCTCTTGGCTTTGAACATGCAGGTGATGAAGAGATGGTTGAGGACCTCTTTGAAGAGGAGAAGGATGAAGCTGGAGATGATGATGGAGAGAACCATGCTCCTGAAGCTGAGTGTGTACCCACTACTTCCCCTATGACCACTATGGAGGGTGGACCATCTACTTCATGGACAACGATGGTGCGACAAGAGGACCAGGAGAGAGAAGCTGAAGTTGAGGGGGAGGTAGTCTCGAGGCGTGAGGCTCCCCGGCGGATTCAAGAAGTGCATCCCCTATCGAAGATCATTGGGGACATCGACGAACGTACTACGCGGTCAAGGTCCGGAAATTCCTCTCATTTCGCTCATGCTGCATTTGTTGCCTCCTTTGAGCCCGAGGACATTGGACACGCTTTATCTGATGCAAACTGGGTCAATTCTATGCATGAGGAGTTGGAAAACTTTGAGAGGAACCAGGTGTGGGAGTTAGTTGAACCACCTCCAAATTGCCATCCTATAGGAACCAAATGGGTTTGGAAGAACAAAGAGGGTGAGAATGAGATGGTTGTGAGGAACAAGTCCAGACTTGTTGCTCAGGGATATAGTCAGAAGGAGGGAATCGACTATGAGGAGACCTTTGCTCCTGTGGCCCGTCTTGAGGCAATTCGAATCCTTCTAGCCTTTGCTGTGGCTAAAGGGTTCAAGTTGTTTCAAATGGATGTGAAAAGTGCTTTTCTGAATGGGGTCATAGAGGAGGAGGTGTATGTGAAGCGACCACGGGGTTTGAGAGTGAGAAGTATCCACACAGGGTGTACAGGTTGAAAAGGGCTCTGTATGGGTTGAAACAGGCGCCCCAGGCTTGGTATGGGAGATTGAGAGGTTTTCTGTTGAGCAGAGGGTTCGTGATGGGTACTGTGGATAGGACCTTGTTTCTCCTCAAGCATGGGAATGACTTGTTGATTGTGTAGATATACGTGGATGATATTGTCTTTGGTGGCTCATCACATAACCTTGTTGCCAAGTTTGCAGATGAGATGAGCAGGGAATTCGAGATGAGCATGATGGGCGAGTTGTAGTACTTTCTCGGGTTGCAGATCAAGCAAGTGAAGGACGGAACATTTGTACATCAGACCAAGTACACGAAAGACATGCTGAGGAAGTTCCAGATGCAAGATGTGAAGCCTATGTCGACACCCATGGGGGGTACTGCTACTTTGGATGCGGACGAGGATGGAGAACCAGTGGACCAGCGAGAGTACCAGAGCATGATCGGCTCCCTCCTCTACCTGACGGCGACGAGGCCGGACATACGGTTCGGTGTGTGTCCGTGCACTCGTTTTCGGGCTTCGCCGAGGACATCACATCGACGAGCCGTCAAGAGGATCTTCGGTGTACCTACGATCCGCCCTGGTCTTAGCCTTTGGTATCCTTCCTCCTCGACACTTTCACTTCATGTTTTTTCGATGCGATTTTGCTTTGGTTGCCGAGTCGAGAGGAAGTCTACTTCTGGTTCTTGTCAGTTTCTTGGGTCCTCGTTGGTTTCGTGGTCTTCCCGCAAGCAGTCTAGTGTAGCTCAGTCTACCACTGAGGTGGAGTATGTTGCAGCCGCGAGTTGTTGTTCCCAGCTGTTGTGGATCTCATACACCTTGAGAGACTTTGGTGAGGAGTGCACCCAGATCCCGCTTCTTTGTGATAACTAGTGCCATAAGCGTAGCGAAAAACCCAGTGCTTCATTCCAGAACCAAACACATAGAAGTGAGGTATCATTTCTTGAGAGACAATGTGGAGAAAGGGACCATTGTGTTGAGTCATGTCCCTACCCAAGATCATCTTGCAGACATCTTTACAAAGCCTCTCGACCAAGCTACATTTGTGCGCTTGCGGGGGGAACTTGGGGTTTGTTGCCCTTTCTAGTTGATTCTTGGGGGATTTTATTTTGTACCATATGTATCATACCATGTTTACTTTGATGTATATACATGCTTTGCTTGATGTATAAACCATGGTAGGATAGCCATCTTGTTATATATCGTGTTGCATTTGTATCGTATGCATTTTAGGATGATGAGCTTCTTTCATATGCCTTATTTGAGTTTCTTTGGCTACTTGTGAGATATTGGTCATATGTGTGGAGAAATGGCTATGTGAGGCTATGCTCTTGGAATATTTGAGTATATGTGTTGTGAGATAGCCTTTTTGAATCAAATGCTAATCTTGACTAAATCTGATGAAATGTGCTCCACTCATGTGTAGTAGTGTATCCATGTCACTTTTTGGTCTAAAATGTGCTTTTCATGCTTAGATTGTGCTTGGATGCCTCTTTCTTGCATTTGGGCCAAAGGCCGATATCATTGTGAATGTTTAGCCAATGTTGCATTCATGGAGGAGCATAAGCTTCTTTTTGCCGCAAAGGCACTTCATGTACCGTGAAATGAATTAATCTTGAAAAAAAGTGTGTATGCTTGAAAGATGCTCCATCCATCATGTTTATGCTTAAAATGTCTTATCTTTTACACATGGGTGCAAAACATGTTGCATGATGTTCACCAGTGGAGAAGTCTCCCCGAAGTGGACACATGGCTCATGAGCTTTAACATGACATGCTTTGCTTTATGGGTGTTTGCAATGATCTTTTGTTAAGAATTTGATATCCTTGTATGATCTCTGGATGATATGCATGTTTTTGGCTAGAATATGACATGGATAGGCCTTTACATTTGAAGTGAGCCATCTTTTGATAAAATTGCTCAAATCTGAAAATTTGCTTTGTCACATGCCTATATTTCCATATATTACTTGTGGCAACGCTTTGACGACGCTATGATCCATATGTGTGCTCTTTGTCTCATTTCTAGCCTTTGACACTAGATTTGGCCTATTTGAGAAGCTCATGTAGATATTGATATGCTTTGTTTTACATTCATGCATTGTCACCTTGATTCACACATTGTCAACAAGGGGGAGAAGAGGTGAGCTTAATGCAAATTCAGAAGAGGTGATCTTAATGCAAATTCAGAAAATTGCATCTAAAATTTGGAAGTTTGCATCCATATGTTCAGGGGGAGCTTTCTTGCTGTTTTCAGTGTGGAGTTTGTGCTTTGCTCGGCTTGTGACCTTTCTTTGCCTTTCTTTGGTTTTGGTCATGAGTTGAGCTTCTTTGTTTTTTCTTTCTTTCTCTGAATTTCATTTCGCGTTGTGTGTTGTCAATGCACTCATCAAGGGGGAGATTGAGGACCGGGAGCGTCCGGTGGTCGATGGATGACCGCTCCTCGGTGATGAGTGATTGACAACGGGTGTTGGACCGACTCTTGGCTCGGTGCGCGAGGTGTAGGCTGCGGCCTAGTTCGTGTTGTTGCAGGTGAAGAACGGGCGCGAAAGGTCTTCAGCCTTGAGGGGCCTCCGGGAGATGGAGAGACAAGTAGGCTCGGTTCGAGAGACCCGGTGGACAGCGGGACTAGGTGCGGACCACATGGTGGCGAGACGAGCAAGACGAAGTCGTGGACGATCGAGCCGGTGCACGGTTGTGACAACCCGCCCAGGAAAATACCGTACTATCGCCTAAGACCGATCCACTTTGGTCATTAAGCCATAGTAAAGTATCATCCTGTTGTTGGTTGCCGGGTTAACACCCGGTAAATCACTTGGACATCGAACAGAGGATCGACACATGCATTAAAACTCACACGAAGGCGAGTCCAGAGTACAACATGAATTAAACATTTTATTACAAACCATTGTTCACTACATGGAGTAAAGGTTCAGAGTTCGAAAACAGCGGAAATAAATTAAACTAGCGCAACGGTAGACATCACAGGAGGCCATCCGTGATGTCATTACTTGTCGTCACCCTTCCGATCAATCACACCTGCAACCACAATTTTTAAAGCAAGGCTGAGTATACTAATACTCAGCAAGACTTAACCGTCGGGTGATGACTACATCACCAACCTCTAAACATGAAAGGCTTTTGGCCGGTGGAGTTTCTTTTGCTAAACGGTACTCGCTAAGAGTAGATCCTTACTTTCAATCTTTTAGCACAAGTTCTAGTTGATTACCATTTCTAAGTGTGCCAACTAATTCAATCAAGAATTGGACAAGCAATTAATTCATCCAACCATATTCCTCGAGTTCCATCATTATGGGATATCATAGCCGATTGATTAAGCGAGTCTCGGATAACGGTGAGAGGCCGACAATCGATTGATTTAAACCTTGCAAGGTAAACCCAAACACACGGTAGGCTGCCCACAAGGGACAACTTTCCCAGGTCGTCCCCAAAAATCCTTGGGTTGGGATCGAATCTTACATTCCTTGGTGCAGGCTATCCGACATACCCCGCGAGATACCCGGAGTCACCATACACCACCCTTCCCGGTAGCTAGCCGGTTAGGAGATTTCTCAAGAGTAGCAATGGTAAGATCCCGTGCCGCCTCATTAAGGTACTAGGCTTACCGGCCCCATAACCAGCGAATGTTTAGTACGTTCAAAATCTTAGCCCACATGACCACTGGACCGGAGCCCAATCCCATGCTCTTGCCACACGAGCAATCCATTTAAGTATATCTTATGATTCCTATCTAGGAACCTATTCTCGCGAGTGATGAACATCACTCGACTTCTATCGGGTCCTATAGCATGGCAGCTATCGACCTAGCGTACTAGTGATAGAGCATAGGTACCTAAAGATCATGCATCTAGGGTTTCAAATCAACTCCGGAAACGTAAATGCACAATCATAGCAAACATAATTGCATAATTTTAAAAGACGGGGTTAATGATCCGGGGCTTGCCTCCGCTGGCAAGGTTGGCCTTGGGCCCTTCTGGACTTGGGTCCAGGTCTTGAGCTACGTTCACGCTCGGCAGCTCTTTGTCGGCACCTTCGTCTCCTCCTTCCGGCACGAGCGTACGTCTACTGGCGGAAAGATCTACACGAAGATGCAAATGCAGGATTTATTCGACGGTTTTTACTTTAATCACTTACAAACCATATTGACAATCAAGGGGTGTATTTGTTGGGCACATTCACCTAGATAAGAACACATTCAACATACTCTTCCATAAAGTAACAATATGCAACTCTTTATTAATTGTCCTTTTTATGGTGATTGTGTACATATATATGTAAATAATTTAATTTTAATTCACCAACAGTAGTGGGTAGGTATATTTAACCTTTTTAACATGATTTGCAACCATCCTCAAGTCAACATGGGTGGTTTGGTGTTTTCTCTTTTAGGAAGGTCATTGGTTGTACATGGGTTATTCTTTTATTGCACAATTGAATAAAGGTTTCTTTGTACTTGTCATTTCATGTGAAAGCTTTAATCCTTTTCCTTTCACAAGCAAAGATATGAATAATATTTTTATCCATGAATTAATTCCTTATCAGCAATGAGAATTAATTATCTTTTAATTAAATTAGATAATACTTTCAAAAAGGAAAAAGAATGAAATAAGGGCTTTTCTTTATTTAATGTCTCTTTAATATTAAAAGGGCTTTTAAGCTTTTTATTAAGAAATTAAATTACCAAAAATTAAAGGAGTGTTTCTTAAGCCTACTAGCACCTATCCTGGTCCATTGGACCCACATGTAAGTGTTGGATGCTAGGAAATTAAATATTATGGAAAATATCAAAGGCTAGCTAGTGGTTCCATTTAAATGCATATAAAAATAAATGAGCATCAAAAGGATCCAAACTTTCCCATGAATGCCCTCTGGTCCTAAACAAGCCTAAAGAACCAGCACATCCATATGAAATCTCTACTGATCTTAGCTTATTAATTTACAAAGGAAAACATGCATAATTAGAGGATAAATATTTCTGGAAAGCCAAAAATCATGATTAATTCACAAGATGTGTATTTTGGTATTACAAGACTGTGTGCACAACTTGAGCTCAAAACCATAAATATATTTAGCAAGAAAATTCATTTGTGCAGATCTTCCAGAAATGGAAAAACATTTTTATAAAAAGATTTACATCATAACTTTGTGCAATTTTTGGCACAGGAGCTAGCCATGACATAACAGACAACATATCCAAAATTTAGCTACAGAGGATATACGGTTTTTGAGATATTACAGATCTAGGTTTTTCACATTTCTATTTTTCATGCAAAAACTAACAGGAATTAGCTCAGGCCAGAATAACAAAAGTTGTAGGATAATTCACGACGGATCCAACAAAATTGGTTTTGCATTTTTCCGATTTTTCTGTGATTTTCTACGCAATTTACAAGAAACAGCCAAAGGGTTTTACTATTTGAGTTAACCTTTTGCAGTTAGGCCCCTGAGAAGTTTTTCTCCTTTGCAATGTAGTCCCCGGGGCGCAGTGGCCGGCGCGGGCTGGCCAAATTCCGGCGGCTCGCCGGTGCTCGCGGCCGGGGAAGGGCACGGGGGTGATCTAGGGGCTAGTGGGGCTCGGTTTGGGCGCTTGGCCGGGTCGGTGGTGGCGCGGCAAGCGGCTCGCCGGCGGCCGGGGGAGGGGGCGGCCGCCGCGGCTGCTGTTCCGGTGAGGGCGGGTGCTCGGTCGGAACGGAGGACGGTCGGCGAGGTAGCCTAGAGGCGGGGGAGAGTGGATGGAAGCGCTGCTCGGCTTGCAAAAGGCCCGCAACCGGAGCTCGTCGCGACCGGGCACAAGGACGCCGTGGGCGCGGCGCGGTGCGACGGGGGAGGGGAGCCGTGCGGCGCGGGAAGGGCAGCGGCACCTTTATGGGGGGCGCGCGCGGGGGGGGACGGGGAGGGGTAGCGCGGGCGGGCGCGAGGACGGCCGGGCGGCTCGGTACGGCACCGGACGAGGGGACGTACGGCGCGCGCGCACTCGGGCGCGGGCGGGGGCGGAGCGGCGCGGCGTTCTAGCCGTCTCGGGGCGGGAGCGGTGTTGGGAAGGCGCGAGGGAGGTCCTCGGGAAGGCGCGACCGGCACGGTCGTCGAGACGGCGGAGGGCGGCGCGCGGGGCGGCGGCGGCGGCGCGGCGGCGCGCCCGGGCGCGCGAGCGGCGCGGCGTGGCGTGCGGGAGCGCGTCCGCGGCGGTCTGCCATTTCGGTGTGCCCCTGTTCGACGCGTTAAAACTTCAAAAATTTGTACAGAAGTGCTCCAAGTAAAGAATAGGAAAGTTGTAGATCTAACTACCCTCTACAACTTTTGTAAAGGCTATCTAGTGTTTTTCTCAACGGATTTTGCAGGAACGTCGTGCCAACTTTGAATGCCGGCCTGTCACTGTGCACAGGGGGTACTAGCAGTTGACTAAGTTTTTCACCAATTTCCACCCAAAATTTGAAATGCCCATCTACATGAAAGTTGTGTCCCTCGACAAGATGAACAACTTTCATAAAGGTAGATTTTGAAGTGTTTAGGTGAATTTTGGAGAACGCGGCAAAAGTTTCGGACGACATTCACTGACGTCAACGGTTAAGCGGGGTTTGACCGTGTCTTTGACCACGGGTTGACTACGGGTGTGTGTAGGCTTGGTCAAGGGGTTCATTAGGGTTCATTGGCGAGGTTCTCGGGGTGGTGACCCAGGTTGACCTAGGTTTGACCGGTGTTTGGCCGGTTTGACTCGGCTGATCCGGTCATTAGCGTTAATGACGGTAATTAAAAACCTGGGGCGTCACAGTCTACCCCCCTTAAGAAGAATCTCGTCCCGAGATTCGAAATTACAAGGGGAGGTGAGGAGTGTTTCTGGGATAGAGGTGTTGCCTAAGAAATTCAGTTGGCTTTGCTCCACTTGAGGGCTCGGCTTGTTGTCGTAGTTGTTGATAGCGGATCCGGGGTTCTGCTGGTGTTGCTGGGGGTTCTGCTTTCTTGTGTTCGGGCACTCCCTTGCGTAATGCCCGGGTTGTCTACAATTGTAGCACAAACGGGGTGAAAGATCTCTGGGTTTGGAGATCGGTTGCTGGGTTTTCTCGACGAGGCGAAGCCTCTTCCTCTCCCTTTTCCTTGCTGACTTCGTGGCTTGCGACGGTGTTTTACCCATGGGGAGTTGAGTGGCCTTGCTAGGGTTACAACTTCGTTTTCCTTCACGTGGACAAGTCTCCGTACAAGTAATTTCCCACTCACTTACATCTATCTCGGATAAGACTTGTTTGCGGCCTCGGTTTGCCTTCTCTTCTGCTCTAAGATCCATTGGTAATCGAGAAGGTGGTAATATTGAGTCGGAGGCTTGGGGTTGGTCTTGATTAACATACTCCTCCAACAGATTGAACAAACGGGCTTGTTCGACCATAGAGGCAGATAAGGACTTAGAGAGACTGTCTACCAAACTATTCTGATATGGTTTCCCATAACGTCCTTGGATGATATCGTACACCATCTGGCTAAGCACGGAATTCTGCCCTTCCAACAGTTGAGTTGCGCCGACAATGGCGTTTATGTCCCTCTGGGTGGGTACTTCGGTGAACAGGGCTTGGGAGGTTGAAGCTTCGGTTGCATCAGTGGTATTTGTTGGAGTTGTTGAGCCATTTGCTGTTGTGTCTGCAGGAGCTGCACAACACTTCGGTACATGCTGCTATGAAAGCTTTGGTCAACATCTTGGGTGGCGGTAGCGTAAGATCACCACTACCTGACGCATCAAAACCATAGGGGTTATTCCATGCCGGTCTGAACATCCGAAAATTTAAGTTCCTAATTAGTACATGTTCAGAATCTCGCCCAGAAACTTATAATTCGAACATACTCTACGAGACTTGTCCACGGTAAGCGATGCAAACTGGACATCCAAACAGTCACCAATATCAAGTTGGTAAAGCTTTGTCTACACACCCCATGATCGGGAATGCAGCTGGAACAAAAGGTACAAGGTGCTTTGCTTTACTACCTCATCGCCATTCGTGAGGAAGCGGGCGATGAATGTGCACATGCATAGCTAATACAGACATAATCCTCCTACGATACAGAGGTACATCCCTAACAATGTCCAGCGAAACGACTCGAGCTCTTCCGAAGACGGAGGCATGGGTGGTAGCTTGGATTGATTTCTGCTTTCAGTCTTCTCTGAGCTCCTGCTCAACATCGGGAACGAACACGGGAGAACAGCTTGCTCGAGGGAATTGAAGTAGGTGGAAGAAGAACAAGAACAGTGATACTTTCGGGCTTGGATGGAAGATGAGCTTCCATATCGGCGGTTCTGGTTAAACGGTCCCATTTTATAACCGATGCGGGGCTGTAACGGTCAGTTGACCCAGTCGGTATCTGGTGTTGGCAACACGGAGCTCGACAATGGTCAGCCCATGAGGCTTCGGCGTCGTGAATACGGTTGCGGAAATCGATGGTAGAGCAACGTCATGGCGTTGTATGGTCGTGACACTGATGACGATGGGGCTCAACGGTCTAGAGAATCGGCGTGATGAGAAAAGATCAGTGTACCACGCTTTGCGTTCGGGATATCAACAAGAGAAGCATAGCAAAAAGCTTCGATCGATCCTGGGCGTACTTCCTTGTTCGATTCTGAGGATTTGAAGCACGGACCAAGAACGAATACACGATGGACGACTTCTTCACATTGACTATTCGAGAACCTTGACTGCTCAAGAGAATTTCTACGTCTATGGCTTCCGTTTGGCTCGCAGAAAAGGGATTTGATGCTACAAGGTCGTCGAGATTGGCGACATGAGACCAAGCCGACTGGACTTTCTAAAAGATCATTATGAGGAAAAAGAAGGCTAAATTTAAGGAGTTCCATAGTTTCTTGTACGGATAATGACCTTATGCGGAAACTTCAGAATAATCTTGCTCGCACCTTTACTTATTTCACAAATTTGGGGTTTTGACAACTCATTGTTTTGAAAGTGCAATACTTTTCAAAGTTGATGCAATGCATATGCTTGTGCAGTATGGTGCTCATGATGCACGTTAGAATGACTCGGTTACCCATATGATGAGTTAGTGATTCCGAAGACAATCATAGGTAGAGAGGGGATCTGAATGGCGAGTCACCTCACAACCAAGATGCCTAGTGCGCTCCTAGTGGCAGTCGGATGGCTGCAGCACATACGATACCCTAGGTTCCGTCACGGCACCTTTGGTTATGGGATAACAACATCACCATCAAGAGAAGCAAAGTAGGGTACGAGTAGGGGTACGGAGTTTTCATGCGAATGCATGTTAGTATACCCATGTTTCCCAAACGCGTATGCTATGCAGTGCATGCTCAAAAGCCACATTTTAATTTAAATTACAAGGTTCGAGCAAGACCGAAAAGAACAAGTTCAGGATTGAGGAATCGATTGGATCCTGATTGACACGAGATTGGTGGAGCACAGAACTTGTTTGACCACAACTAGCATAAATGATGCTTACAAAGATCATTACGGAAAGAGGTGTTTAATCAAGGCATTACATCGGTGAGGGTTTTTAGAATTACCAAACAACATTTGGAAATACATTGCAGACTAGCTGCAGGGACAAGGTTCCTAGTTCGACCGATCGCGACAGTTAACCAAAAGCGGTCATGGTACACTAGGGTTCCTTACAGCACTGCACTCTTACGACTCGGAATTTTATTCCTGACGGACCAACTTCCAAGGGTGAGGTCTTCCATACTAAGGCTATAGTGACTCGGGTCCAGACTCAATTCCAGATTCACCTTGGATATCTTCAATATCTTCTTCTTGCACCGGTCCAGGAATGACAGGTTCTAGGGGTAGAACGGCTAGGGCTTCCAGTTGATTTTCTAGTTCAAGCATATATTGATCGTTATGCTGCAACAAGAAATTCTGCTCATGTATGATCTCGGTTAACTCTTGTATCTTGGCCTTATCCTTTCGTCTTTCCTTCTTGAGAGTAGAGATCATTGCTCGGGCTTCCTTTCGCGCTTGAGCTGAACACTCCACTTCCTTAACTTTGTATCTATAGATTTGGTGTTTATAAAATACACTTTCTCCCACCATCCGTTGGTAGGTGTCGTACATGGCTTCTGAGAAACGGACTGAGGTGACAAGATCAGGGCTATAGTGAGAGTTGCTCTGGGCTGGAAGGGTAGTTTCTCGTTCACCACCCGGTTCAATGTGTCGCTCGGGTACCAGAATGACTTTGGCGGCAGAGTTGGCTATCTCGGTCGGGTGCTTCCCACAGAAAGCTGTGAGTGCTTCAAGAGCAGCCTTCTGCACCGTGTCGGACAAGTTCCTTCCGTGTGCCGTACACTCCCACTCATCCCAAGCAGGATTGGTCGGGCACATTGAAATCTTCACCTTCACTTCACAACGAAGGAGTTGGCCTGTGGTCATGACCTCGCGTGTCAAGTACTCTGGGTAAGTGGTGTACCCAAAGTCCTTCAGGGTGTCCCACAAAAGTGCAGGAAAACCACCCTCCTCGAGGTAGTCCACGAGAGTCCATGATTCCACATCAGCCGACGTAGAGCCAGCGTTGTCCATCTGGACATAACGACAACAGTGAGAATCAGGCAGGTGCAAGTGTACAAAGGTAACTCGATCCACGAATACGGGTAGGGTTAAGGTATGGGGTAATTATGTATACTAAGATCCAACGTATGCTGGACTCGAACGAGCAGGCATACCAAATGGTACAAGGTCTGGCAATCGGAAACCGAACTTCCTAACTTGAACCAGAGTCCAACACTTCACAAATCTGCGGCGTAACTTAGAGAGGTTATGAAACTCAAGTTGGGTACGCGAAGTTAAGCTAGAGGATGAGGAAGGTGCTTAACCAAGCAAGATTTCCAAAAAGGTTCTAGGAAGAGAGTAGACAAGGGTTGACTACCACGCATAACTTGCGGTAGACCAAGGTATGAACGTGACTTCGGCGAGCAGAACTAGATTAGATTGAAGCAACCTAAATTGAGATCACCTAGACAAAAGATTCTCAGATGAGGACAACAATCTAAGCAACAACGCTAATAATTTAAGCATGACAATACATCTACACTTAAAGAGGCTAAACAGAACAAAACACGCTATCACTATTTTACCTCAGAGAGCATGGAGGCAGACGTGAGTTCAGTTTGGTTCTTTCACGACTTTTAACATGATGCAAGGCGTCCTAATCGTCCTCACAAGGCATTCAAGCCAAATCTCGAAGTTAGCGCCGGTGGCATGGCACATACACGTATCTCCCTATAATAACTGGTCGAGATCTAGTCGATGCTTACTTAGCGACTTACGAAACGAGGTTAGTGTACCTGCAGAAGATCACAGAACACAACGAACCTTTCATGCCAGCACTCATGAAAGCGTCCACATACATTACCGTTCACTATAGAAACGGCATCCATGCGTTAAGCCGCTGCATGGACAGCGTCCAACCTCGGACATTCTCCGTTTGAATGGAGCATATCCTTGCCTCGCATGAGCGACATGCGGAATGCTCACGTATGAAACACGTGGCGAGACACAACTTACAACCAGACGCGAAGATGGGATCTGTGGAAGGGATCACTCCATCAACCCTCGCAATTCCCGTGATGCGGAACAGCACACGTATAAAAAACGTGGCTCATCTAGTTTGGTTGTGCAGGAAAGTAAGTCTGACATAAAGTAATGTGCTGGGAGTTAGCAAAATAAACCATAGATTAATAAGCCACCTGAAAGAACCCAAAAATTCCCTCTAGGGCCTCTCGGTCTAGTTTATCCTTAACGGACCAACGTGTTTTGCAAATCAAACAATCTTGGCAATTTTTATTCGAAAATCATGTGATTAAGATTGTTAATTAAGCCCTGGTGCATGCAGTCGCTCTGATACCAGCTGTGACAACCCGCCCAGGAAAATACCGTACTATCGCCTAAGACCGATCCACTTTGGTCATTAAGCCATAGTAAAGTATCATCCTGTCGTTGGTTGCCGGGTTAACGCCCGGTAAATCACTTGGACATCGAACAGAGGATCGACACATGCATTAAAACTCACGCGAAGGCGAGTCCAGAGTACAACATGAATTAAACATTTTATTACAAACCATTGTTCACTACATGGAGTAAAGGTTCAGAGTTCGAAAACAGCGGAAATAAATTAAACTAGCGCAACGGTAGACATCACAGGAGGCCATCCGTGATGTCATTACTTGTCGTCACCCTTCCGATCAATCACACCTGCAACAACAATTTTTAAAGCAAGGCTGAGTATACTAATACTCAGCAAGACTTAACCGTCGGGTGATGACTACATCACCAACCTCTAGACATGAAAGGCTTTTGGCCGGTGGAGTTTCTTTTGCTAAACAGCTGCTAAGAGTAGATCCTTACTTTCAATCTTTTAGCACAAGTTCTAGTTGATTACCATTTCTAAGTGTGCCAACTAATTCAATCAAGAATTGGACAAGCAATTAATTCATCCAACCATATTCCTCGAGTTCCATCATTATGGGATATCATGGCCAGTTGATTAAGCAGTCTCGGATAACGGTGAGAGGCCGACAATCGATTGATTTAAACCTTGCAAGGTAAACCCAAACACACGGTAGGCTGCCCACAAGGGACAACTTTCCCAGGTCGTCCCCAAAAATCCTTGGGTTGGGATCGAATCTTACAGTCCTTGGTGCAGGCTATCCGACATACCCCACGAGATACCCGGAGTCACCATACACCACCCTTCCCGGTAGCTAGTCGGTTAGGAGATTTCTCAAGAGTAGTAATGGTAGGATCCCGTGCCGCCTCATTAAGGTACTAGGCTTACCGGCCCCATAACCGGCGAATGTTTAGTACGTTCTAAAGCTTAGCCCACATGACCACTGGACCGGAGCCCAATCCCATGCTCTTACCACACGAGCAATCCATTTAAGTATATCTTATGATTCCTATCTAGGAACCTATTCTCGCGAGTGACGAACATCACTCGACTTCTATCGGGTCCTATAGCATGGCAGCTATCGACCTAGCGTACTAGTGATAGAGCATAGGTACCTAAAGATCATGCATCTAGGGTTTCAAATCAACTCCGGAAACATAAATGCACAATCATAGCAAACATAATTGCATAATTTTAAAAGACGGGGTTAATGATCCGGGGCTTGCCTCCACTGGCAAGGTTGGCCTTGGGCCCTTCCGGACTTGGGTCCGAGTCTTGAGCTACGTTCACGCTCGGCGGCTCTTTGTCGGCACCTTCGTCTCCTCCTTCCGGCACGAGCGTACGTCTACTGGCGGAAAGATCTACACGAAGATGCAAATGCAGGATTTATTCGACGGTTTTTACTTTAATCACTTACAAACCATATTAACAATCAAGGGGTGTATTTGTTGGGCACATTCACCTAGATAAGAACACATTCAACATACTCTTCCATAAAGGAACAATATGCAACTCTTAATTAATTATTCTTTTTATGGTGATTGTGTATATATATGTAAATAATTTAATTTAAATTCACCAGCAGTAGTGGGTAGGTATATTTAACCTTTTTAACATGATTTGCAACCACCCTCAAGTTAACATGGGTGGTTTGGTGATTTCTCTTTTAGGAAGGTTATTGGTTGTGCATGGGTTATTCTTTTATTGCACAATTGAATAAAGGTTTCTTTGTACTTGTCATTTCATGTGAAAGCTTTAATCCTTTTCCTTTCACAAGAAAAGATATGAATAATATTTTTATCCATGAATTAATTCCTTATCAGCAATGAGAATTAATTATCTTTTAATTAAATTAGATAATACTTTCAAAAATGAAAAAGAATGAAATAAGGGCTTTTCTTTATTTAATGTCTCTTTAATATTAAAAGGGCTTTTAAGCTTTTTATTAAGCAATTAAATTACCAAAAATTAAAGGAGTGTTTCTTAAGCCTACTAGCACCTATCCTGGTCCATTAGACCCACATGTAAGTGTTGGATGCTAGGAAATTAAATATTATGGAAAATATCAAAGGCTAGCTAGTGGTTCCATTTAAATGCATACAAAAATAAATGAGCATCAAAAGGATCCAAACTTTCCCATGAATGCCCTCTGGTCCTAAACAAGCCTAAAGAACCAGCACATCCATATGAAATCTCTACCTGATCTTAGCTTTTTAATTTACAAAGGAAAACATGCATAATTAGAGGATAAATATTTCTGGTAAGCCAAAAATCATGATTAATTCACAAGATGTGTATTTTGGTGTTACAAGAAAGTGTGCACAAGTTGAGCTCAAAAACATGAATATATTTATAAACAAAAATCATTTATGCAGATCTGTCTGAAATGGAAAAACATTTTTATAAAAAGATTTACATGATAAATTTGTGCAATTTTTGGCATAGGAGCTAGCCATGACCGAGCACACAACATATCCAAAATTTAGCTACAGAGGATATATGGTTTTTGAGATATTGCAGATCTAGGTTTTTCACATTTGTATTTTTCATGCAAAAACTATCAGGAATTAGCTCAGGCCAGAATAACAAAAGTTGTAGGATAATTCCCAACGGATCCAACAAAATTTGTTTTGCATTTTTCCGATTTTTCTGTGATTTTCTACGCAATTTACAAGAAACAGCCAAAGGGTTTTACTATGTGAGTTAACCTTTTGCAGTTAGGCCCCTGAGAAGTTTTTCTCCTTTGCAATGTAGTCCCCGGGGCGCGGTGGTCGGCGCGGGCTGGCCAAATTCCGGCGGCTCGCCGGTTCTCGCGGCCGGGGAAGGGCACGGGGTGATCTAGGGGCTAGTGGGGCTCGGTTTGGGCGCTTGGTCGGGTCGGTGGTGGCGCCGGCAAGCGGCTCGCCGGCGGCCAGGGAGGGGTGGCCGCCGCGGCTGCTGTTCCGGTGAGGCTGGTGCTCGGTTGGACCGGAGGACGGTCGGCGAGGTAGCCTAGAGGCAGGGAGAGTGGATGGAAGCGCTGCTCGGCTTGCAAAAGGCCCGCAACCGGAGCTCGTCGCGACCGGGCACAAGGACGTCGTGGCGCGATGCGGTGCGGCGGGGAGGGGAGTTGTGCGGCGCGGGAAGGGCAGCGACACCTTTATGGGGGGCGCGCGAGCGGGGGATGGGGAGGGGTAGCGCGGGCGGGGGCGCGAGGACGGCCGGGCGCTCGGTACGGCACCGGGCGAGGGGACGTACGGCGCGCGCGCACTCGGGCGCGGGCGGGGGGGCGGCGCGGCGTTCTAGGCGTCTCGGGGCGGGGAGCGGTGTTGGGAAGGCGCGAGGGAGGTCCTCGGGAAGGCGCGAGCCGGCACGGTCGTCGAGATGGCGGAGGGCGGGCGCGGGGTGGTGCCGGCGGCGCGGCCGGCGCGCTCGGGCGCGCGCGCGGCGCGGCGTGGCGCGCGGGGAGCGCGTCCGCGGCGGTCCGCCATTTCGGTGTGCCCTCGTTCAACGCGTTAAAACTTCAAAAATATATAAAGAAGTGCTCCAAGTGGTGAATAGGAAAGTTGTAGATCTAACTACCCTCTACAACTTTTGTAAAGGTCGTCTAGTGTTTTTCTCAACGGATTTTGCGAGAACGTCGTGCCAACTTTGAATGCGGCTTGTCACTATGCACGGGGGTTGCGCGGTTGACTAAGTTTTTCACCAATTTCCACCCAAAATTTGAAATGCCCATCTACATGAAAGTTGTGTCCCTCGACAAGATGGACAACTTTCATAAAGGTAGATTTTGAAGTGTTTAGGTGAATTTTGGAGAACGCGGCAAAAGTTCCGGACGACATTCACTGACGTCAACGGTTAAGCGGGGTTTGACCATGTCTTTGACCACGGGTTGACTACGGGTGTGTGTAGGCTTGGTCAAGGGGTTCATTAGGGTTCATTGGCGAGGTTTTCGGGCTGGTGACCCAGGTTGACCTAGGTTTGACCGGTGTTTGGCCGGTTTGACTCGGTTGATCCGGTCATTAGCGTTAATGACGGTAATTAAAAACCTGGGGCGTCACAACGGTGGCGGTCGAGTCAAGAGGCTTGGCGGGAGGCCGGGCCGAGCACGCGGGGTTCGGTGGTTTGCCGACAAAACCATCGGAGGACGGTTTCTTGGTTTGGGCCTCAAAACCAAGTCCGAAGGCCCAACACGACGGAGACGGGATCCAGGCGTGTTGGGAAGCTTCGAAGCGGAGGACACGCGGCGGGATTGCATGGCTTGCGTCAGGAGGACGCGGGGTGCGGCGAAGGCTTGGCCGTCCGATGGCAAGACCCACAAACATTACATAAATGCCCCTGCGTGGGTTGTATCGCCAGTAGTTGAGTTAGGGGTAGTCGAGTCATTTCCCACACCGGCGGGACCCGATATATAAGCCATGAGTGTGTGTGGATGGCTCTCTCTCTCTCCGTGACTTAGGGTTTCATTTTCCCCCTCCTCTTTCTCATTTTCCCGAGACATTTTCTCCTCCATTTCTTGTCTAGGCTAGCATGAGAGCTTCATGAGAGATTTGTTGAGAGGGAAGGATGCTAGGGCGGCATGCTAGACCTTGTGAATCTTTCCTGGTTTGTATAGAAGATTCGGCGTTGTGAATTTCGTGGTCTTTTTCGTGCTTGTTTTTGGTGCTCTTGTTCTTGGTGTGATTCCGCGGATTTGAGTGGGTTTCTCCCCGGATTTCTTTGAGGGAAACATGGATGGATGTCCTGTGCATCTTTGTGATTGATCTTGTGCCCTCAAACGTCGGGAAACCACTTCGATTCAAGGATTTTCGGTCGGAGCTCTAGTTTTTGGTGGTGTTCAAAGGATCTGTGATTCCCGGTGATTTAGGGAGTTAGGAGGAAAAATTTTTGGGATATAGCATCCTTGTTTAACGCTTATCATGTCCCCAAACTCTTGTCTCTACAGCTTCTACCGTTTGGGAGATCCGGTGATGAGTTGGTGGTGTTGACCTTCGGGGTCGTGCTGTTTTTGCCTCTGTCCGTGAGGCGCGGACAGTCCGCGTGGGGCTGGCGGACAGTCCGCGAGGGCAGTGTTTGTCTCGTGTTCTTCGTGTTCTTGCTCGGCTTCGCTTTCGATCCGTTTTGGTTTTGAGTTTTGGTTGGACGAAGTTTCAGACGGTCCGCAGCAGAGGTGCGGACAGTCCGCGGGTGCCTGGCGGACGGTCCGCGTGCTCCCCGCGTACGGTCCGTTTTTCGGGGTTCTCTGCGGGAGGTTACGGTTAGCTTTAACGGACAGTCCGCGGCTCAGGGCCGGACGGTCCGCGGTACGGGTGCAGACAGTCCGCGGTAGCAGGCCGGACAGTCCGCGTGGCCTGTGCGGACAGTCCGCCCCTCCTGGCCGGACGGTACGCCAGAGCCTGGCTACTTTGTTTCTTGGTTCGATTCCTCCCTCCTTCTTTCGTGCTTCCGCGTGTGCTTCAAGGAATCTTTCCTAAGACTTGAGGTTGATCCATAACCTCGTTGTCTTGGCGATTGGTGTGTGATTCGATCTATCGCTCGTGTGTGACCGGGATTTGTCTAGGGTATAGGCCGGGTTCTTTGAGAAGAATTTTTCCGGCTCCTATTCACTCCCCCGTTGACGGTGAAAATCCATCAACCTAGCCATGAGTTTACCTTCGGTGTTGGCATGAATTTTATACCTTATCCATTGATACTAACCCCCGTGGTATAATAAGTTCACGTGTGCATGTCGGTTTTGGAGTTTAATGTTTATGCGGGATTTTAGTGTTGAATGCAAGACTTTTGGGATAAGTTCATCAAGCACCTCATGACAAGACCTTGAAGTCCCGAACAAGTCATGCAATGAAGTAATATTAACTCCAAGAAGCGGGGGACTTGATACGAGAAGACGACAAACTCCGGGGACCCGACCGGAAAAGTGCCGAATCTTGCAAGACAAGGAGTTGAGTCCAATTCGGAGAGAAACCGACGACATGGACCTACATGCGAAGGGGGAAGCATCCGAGAAGCAAGGGAACCGACCTCGGGCAAAGGAGCCCGCGGGCCGGGGGCCTAAATGGGCCCGAGCCGGCCGGCCCGGTCCGGTCGGCCCGGGCCCATTTAGGGCCCAAACCCGTCGCCCTTTGCCCTAGCCGCCAATCGGGCTATTTATAGTCCCCCGACCGAGAGCCACGCGAGAGAAGATTTCGTCTTCGGTCGCCGAGAAGCGAGAGAAGAGAGGGACACCATCTAGGAGAGGAGAGGGTCGAGCTAGTTGACTAGGGTTTCCCTAGCCGACGTGGGAAACTTGCACGGAAGACCACGTCGGAGTTCCGGAGCTAGAAGCAAGATCAAGGAAGGATCCCGGTGGTGATCTTGTGTATGTATCATTGTTATAGTTGAATTATCAAGTTGAATCTTTTCTCGCCGATCAAGTGTTTCCTCAAAGATTTCGTTTTTCGATCGGCTTTGCTTATTTCAATTCTATTCTCGAGATAGATTACATAGGGTGTTCTTGTAGCCGCGGTGGCTAGAGGTACACGCGGATCTTCCGAAAGAATCTCGACTTGTCTTTTGACTCGCCCTAAGCTCCCCGCATGAATAGGGATACGTTGTGACAGAACGGGGGTCTCGAAAGGCGGATGTTTTCGGATTTGGACGGGAAACCACGATTTAAAGAGGCTTTTATTAAGATTCGATTTGCTACTTCTTCTCTTGCTTGGAACTTCAACGAAAAGCTTACCCCGATCCCTCTAGATCGGTTTATCTACCCAATCTTACTTTGTTTTCTCCGGTTTTAAGTAGATTAGATCTGTTTTGTGTCTTTAACTTAGATGCATTAGGTTCTTTATTGAAGATTGCGGTTATTTGGCTTTAATAGATTAAGTCTTGCGTCACACATTTGTTCCACGGATTCGATACCTTGGGTTCACCACTCGAGGGAAGAAGGGTCCCTTGACTACGACGGGAGACTTGTACGCTTGCGAGTCACGAACGAACTTTGATACAATTATTAACCGTCAACAAGCCCCTTTTTCTGGCGCCGTTGCCGGGGAACAAGTGATCAAGATTTGATTTTTTATTGCTTTTTTTGTAATTTTCAGTACTGATTTTATTTTATTTTTGCATCTACTAAGCTTCGATCATCCTCAAAATACATCTAATCTAGTTTGTCTAACTCTAGTCTTTATAGATTAGTTTTGTTTTCTAGTTTTTTTTGCATACTTTGTTTATTGCTAACCCTAACGGGAGATGGACGGCTACCTCTCCAACAAACCCAATAATTTTGTGGATGATCCGAGAAAAACTTTACGAGGCTAAGGAGACGCGAAGCACATCAAGCTAAAAAGCCGGATTTTGTAGATTCGGAGTCGGAAGACAAAGGATCGCAGGAATCTCCGGAGAATTCACCACCTCAAAGTCCGCGGGAGAATCGACTTCCACCAATGGGTGACCAACCACCGGAAGAACGCAAGATTGGGGAGCTATGCACCCCAGACATCATCGACCTACCAATCTTGAACCTCGAAGAGATCGGAAGACCGTTCGAGATCAAGACCTCAACAATCCGCATGGTGCAACATTCACCCTTCACCGGCAAAGAGGATCCGAACCTTCACCTCCAAGCATTCATTCAACTATGTCAGACTTTCAACATGGATGGGGTGACTCAAGATCAAATGAGGGCAAGGCTTTTTCCGTTTTCACTACTCGGGAAGGCTTTGCAATGGTTCCACTCTCAACCGGCGGAGACGGTGCAAAATTGGAACACGTTGATGAAGGCTTTCATGAAGGAATACTACTCACCGGGTAAAACTCAAAGCTTGCGTAATAAGATTGCCACCTTTGTTCAATATCCTACGAAACTATCTCGGAGGCGTTCGAGCGCTTCAACGAGTACACCCGGCGGTTCCACATCACAAGTTCCCGAAAGAAGACCTCGTGCAAAAGTTCTATCAAGGACTCACCATGGCGTCAAGGACGATCATCGATGCATCGGCGAGAGGATCTATCATCGAGCTTACACCGACGGAAGCTTTCACGCTATTCAAGAAGGTCGCGGATAATGACACGTGGGCGTCATCCGGGCGCCTACACCCAGCTCAACCCATGGGGAACGTCAAAGGAGTCTTGCAAGTGGAGAAGGAAGACATACTTGAAGGCAAGATCGACTCGCTTATGAGGAGGTTGGAGAAGTTGGAGATAGAAAAGAAAGAGGCTCAAGACTTGAAGGCCGCCGAAGCAAGGTCCACATGCGAAGAATGTGGAGAGTATGGCCATGTCCGCAAAGATTGTCCGGAGGAAGCCAAAGTGCTCGACTACATGAGGAAGGGAGAATTGCCGAACTTCCGCTACGGGAAAGGTAGGCCTCAATTTAATGCAAGCTCATCTATTCCTAACGCGGTTCCACTTCGGATACAATTGAGGAGTTCATGGATGAGCAAGCTAAGATCAACAAGGACACCGTCACCAAGTTCAAGACCATAGACAAGGTGTTGGAGAACATCGATAGCAAAGTGACGGAGGTCGGAAGTTCCAATCATCAAGTGCTCAACATGATGAAGATGCTCGAGACGCAAGTTGGACAACTTGCGGGGCGCCTCACTAATGATGAAGGGAAGCTTCCGGGACAACCCAAATGTCCCGAATCGGCGAAGGCCATTCAAACGCGTTCGGGGAAGGAGACCGAAGATCCGGAACGTTCCGCGGGAGCAAGGAAGCTTAAACCATCCACCGAGGTGGAAGGAGGCTGCTAAAGAGAAGGTTACGGGGATCGTCACCGAGGAACCCGAATTCGAGATGCCGGAAGATGACACGAGGATACCGCAACTCAAGCCACGCTACTTCCGAGGTAAACTTGACAACCACTTTGAGAAGTTTGTGGAAGTTGTGCGTAGACTTAGCATCAACATGCCGTTACTAGATGCCCTACAAGTACCTACATATTCTCGTTACTTTAAAGACATACTTGCAAATAAATATGAGATAGCAACACTCGGGGTAGATCATGTCAAAATGTCCGAGGAGTGTAGTGCGGCTATTGCTTATGGGCTAGAGAAGCAAAAAGACCCCGGGTGCCCTACAATTCCATGTTCAGTTGGTTCTTTCAACTTCGAGAAGGCGTTATGCGACCTTGGAGCTAGTGTGAGTGTCATGCCGAGGGATGTGTTCGAGAAGCTACGCCTACCGATGGAGCCTACGGGAATATGTTTGGAGTTGGGAGACAACTCCATTCGCTATCCCTTGGGCATTGCTGAAGATGTACCCGTGAAGATTGGACACCACTTCATCCCCGTCGACTTCGTTGTGCTCGAGATGGGAGAGAGGGAGAAGCCGCCGCTCATCCTTGGGAGGCCGTTCCTCAAGACCGTGGGAGCAACTATTGATGTTGGCAAGGGGGAGATCATGTTCGATATCAACGGAGAAAGGAGTTCCTTCAAGTTCCGTCCAAGGATTGAGGCATGCAACATGATTGGAGTGAAGGGAGAACCAAAACAAACGGAGGCGCTGAAAAAGAAGAAGGAGCCGAAAAAAATGAACGTAACGAAAATCAAAGAAGGTGTTGCATCCGTCAAGACAAAGGAAGAGAAGCCGCCGTGAAGACCAAAAAAATGACTAAGCCGACCAAGCCAAAAGACAAGCCCGCGCCCAAGATGGTGCGGAAGTGGGTACCCAAGATTGCAACGCCCGCAAAGAGCGTTGATCCGGAGTGATCGAGTGAAGAAGTCTAGCTATAGACTATAAACGAAGTGCTAGACGGGAGGCAACCCGTTTCGTCAAGTCAAGTCAAGAATAAGCTACCGGGAGGACAACCCGATTCCAGGTTTTTCGAGTATTTTTAATAATTTAGTTTTTGAGTTTTACTACGCAAAGACATTAGACTTAGAAGTGGTTGAACAATATTAGAGACATAATTCTTGATTGAATGTTTGCTTTATCATAAGCCCTTTGCATGAACCCTCCTATGTGCTTGTTTGATTCTTTTCTTTTCGAGAAACCCCTCAACCAAATAATTTCAGAACCTTAACTCAACCTTTCACCTTCATTATGGTGCTGAGGTTGGCTTATTTTTCATGCTAAAACCACACGAGTAGAGCCACGATTTATATTCAAGTGTTATAAAAATTCAGCACGTGGTAGGACTCGCGTGAACCTAGAAATCAAAGCTTTTGGTTGGTTTTAAAAATATTATCCCTTGGTTTCTCTAAGATTAGAATTTTTCTAAGCCCATTCTAATTTTGTTTCATTCAAAATATTTCTTATTTAGCCAAAATTAGAACCTAAACCTATGCCCCCATGATCAAGCCGGGAAAACGTTCGCTCTCAACCGATGAAAGCAAACTTTACTGGTGAGACCAAAATCGACGTAGTCGAAAAATATTTTCGACTTACATTTGTTTTTAATGGTTTAAAAACTTCTCTAAAATTATGTTTGAGCTCTTGCATGGCTCTGAAAAATATTTTAAATTTCGAATTAGAGGAGTGCTTAACCTTAAACACACCTAAATGGAGGCAACTAGTTTGAATTAATCATGCATGCACCATTGGATCCTTTTTTTTCAACTTTCACCAATTCCACATGCAAAGGACAAGCATGGTGGGCAGCAAGCATCAACTTTGCAGGATTTTCATGGTGGCATGTGAAGCAAGTGGAGCTAGGGAGCATGGACATGACCCAAAGCATGGAGCATCAAGTGGGAGGACCAATAATTCAAGAAAAGGAGTGGACGAGAGCGTTTGGGCGGTGCAACTCGTGGAGCACGCGGGCGGGGAAAGTTGCGGAGGCGAAATGATCGTGCCGGGAGAAAGACGCGCCGAGGAGGAGCCGTTGGAGCCCCGGGCCGGCCGGCCCGGGCCGGCCGGCCTGCCCTATAAAAGGAGCCCCCCCGGCGCCGTCTTCGCGAGCAAGCTTCCCTCTCCTTCCTTTGTTAGTGTGTTCAAGTTTGTGTGCTCAGAACCTCCGTAGACTTAGCCAACCATCCCAAGCTTGATAGCTCAAGAAAAATCCACATCCTTAAATCCACTCAAAGTCCACATCCGAAGCAAAGAGTTTAAGTGCCTAGTTTACCGGTTGCAACCCGGAATTTTAGTTGAAGAAAGAGTGCAGCAACCATGTGGAAGAAGACCACAAGTCTCTTCTCCAAGAAGAAGAGTTCGTCGTCGTCCAAGCCGTCATCAACCACGTCTTCGAGGAGGCACTCGGTTTCCGAGTCTCCCGGAGCATGGAGACGGACACGGCACCACCGAGCAGAACGACGCTCTCCTCCTTGGTGGTATGAGAGCTGCGAGAAGCACTTCCATGAGGTTCACCGAACCTCGTGGGCACACGGAGGAGCAGCCCGCGCCACCACGACGATCGACTCGCTCAACCGCGCCACCTCCTTACACCCCGACACAATCTTCGTACGGCTTCATCATCTTGTCGGCGGCGGAGGAGGAGAGGCTCGCCAATCTTGAGAAGAGGCTTGTGCCAAACGTCGAGTTCGACGACCAAGCACTCTACACCTTGGGTTTTTGCACCGACATATACTACATGTTGGGGCACCTCGGGTGGGTTCGGTTCTCCAACGGAATATCGGTGGATACCCACTTGGGTTACGCCTTGGAAATTTTAATGACTATTGCACCCATCGTTGATGATGATGGGGTGCAAAGCTTGTCATTCCGTTTGGAGGGAATCGAGCAAGTGGTTCCCTACGAGCACGTAAGGGAGCTGCTTGGATTCCACAAGGGAGCTCCGGAGAAAGTTGACGTGCCACCGGCATGTTGACGGGATTTTGGAACATGATCTCCGGAGACGCCCATCAACAACGCAATTGCATCCGCAACCCCATTATCCGGATATTTCACTCTTGGATGTGCAAGAGGGTATTGGGGAGGATGAGGGAAACAAAGGTGACCGACATGGAGCTGAATTGGCTATACTCGGCTTTAATTGCCGGGCAGCCAATTGACCCCTCTTACCTCATGATCAACCGTTGGTGTTGTGAAGCAACATCGGGGGCCGGTGATATTGGTTCGGGGTGTTACCTCTCCATGTTGGCCTTTTCCTTGCGACCGGGGATCGCAAGAAACCCCGCTCACCTTTTGCGTGGTACCTCTCTCGGTTTTGAGTACTTGCGGCAAGGCAAGTACATTAGTGGAGATGAGAGAAGAGGTTATCGATTGGCCATTGTGAACCTCCCCCTTCCGAATGAGAGGCTTAGGCTTTTCACCGAAGGAAGGGAAGATTGGTTGGAAGAGGGACTACTTGTCCCTGCAAGGAAGAACAAAAGAGGAAGAATCGTAGAGGAGGGAACATCCTCCGCACAAGCGAGTGGAGCACAACCCAATGTGCAACCATTTGGCGGGGTTCCTCCTCCGCCAAGTTATTACGGAGGGTCTCAACAACAAGCATGGGGGGGTGGTGCACCGGTACCCCCACAAAATTATGTTGTGCCCAACGCTAACTTCGCGGAGTCCTACGCTCATCATCCCCAACCACAACAAAGCATGGCCATTATTGGAGGGTATGCTGCAAGAAATGCTCAAAATATCGCAGCCATCCAATCCAACACAGCCCAACTCGGTGAAGGCAACGCAAATATTGCCTTTGAACTTGGACGCCTTCACCTTGTGGAGCCAAATCAATTCGACGGAGGAAGCGTCCAACCATATTATGAGCAAGGGTATTATTTTCAAGACTACCAACATCAACCACCGGCGGAGGACTAGAAGATTTAGGAACTTTAGTTTTCTTTTCTTTTCTTTTTCTCTCGTAATTTTCAGCTTTTGCTTATGTGTGTTTGCGTAGTATTTTTCTGTTTTTATTTAAATTTCAGCAAGCATGTTTGTTTATATTCAGTGTGTATTTCAACTTGATATCACCATTAATAAAGTCACCACCTTGATTATATCATTGGAAAAGTTACAAAATTCGTGCCATGATGATATATGATTAAAATTGCAGCTTTGTTCATCTTTGTAGTTGATTTATGCATGTTTAAGCTAGTGCTCTCTTAAAAATGCAGATCTGAATTTATTTAAATGCTAGCTTAATTTTCAGCGGAGGTTATGATTAAAATAAAGACCCATAGTGTTTTATGTGCTCTCAAGTTATGAATAGATTGAAGATGTCTTTTATGCTCAAAAATATTGCTAACCTTGTCACAAATATCACTTGTGTGTTGCTCAACCTATCCAAAGCCTTATATATATTTGAGTGCATAAACCTTAGTGTACAAGATTTATTTTTGAGTGAGTTATTGCAGGCCATGATTTCTCTGGCCCGAGACTAAGAAGCTGGTCATTCCGTTTTTGCGTATCTATCTTTTTGCTAGCCTTTTATCCGTGCATTGTGTATCCCCGCATCGGTGATCTCACAAACTTCGCCGGATATCCACCCTTAAACCAAATATCATCTTTTTGTGATTACCTCCTTGACCACAACCTATCATTGAGGATGGATCATCAATTCAAGGAAGATCGCAAGACGGTGCCAACATTGAAGATTTCAAGTATCTCTCCAAGGAAAAATATCTCCGGTACCTACCTTATTTTTCGCCTCTTTGCTCGAGGACGAGCAACGTCTAAGCATGGGGGAGGAGGTAGGTACGGTGCAGTTTTAGAGTTCAAAAAGGGAGTATTTTAAAAAAATATATATAATGATGAAAGAAAAAAAATCCAGTGATATTCATGACTTTCAAGGTATAAAAAATCAAAACTTCGTTGTGAAAGTCATGGACTGAATAAATGACGAGGAAAGAAAAAAAAAATGAATGAATGAAAGAAAGAAAAGAATGAGAAATATAAGAAAGAAAAAAATATATTTGTGCGTAAAGTGAACTCCCCGGTTCTCTAAGAGTGCATTCAAGGCTTCAAGATAAAAAGATCCATTCTCATTTTCCAACCATGTGCAATCCGATAACGAGGACTTCTTTTGTGCCTTGGGATCACTCTTTGCCATTTGCACATGTCCACCTATCTAAAAGTGTGTGTATTTTTCTCTTTCCCCTCCTTGATTTAACATTATTTTCCAATGACCTTTTTGACGAGTCTCGGTAAGACCATGAGAAGCTTGTCTTGTTTTGACGACACCTCATTTATAAATTCTTGTTAGGACTAAACTTTCCCAAAGCTCCATATAAAGCCTACCACATATATATGAGAGGGAAAGGAGTAGAATATATAGGCTTGAGAGACAAGTGAGATGAGAGTTTATGAGCAATACACGAGATGATTTAAATTTGTGAACTTGGTTTTAGCTTTTCTTATCTCATTCTTCATTTCAAAAATTCTGAGATCCATTTAAAACTTTGTGAGCATGTTAATACTTGTGGGATAAGCTTAATAAGAATCTACCCTCTGTAGAGATGAAGGCTAGCACATTATGGAACTTTAATAAATTAAAATTTTGAGAGCATTATGTTTTCTCATGTGTAATCAAGTGCAAAGTTTAAACATTGTTTAGCAATGATGATATCCATCGAAGGCTTACTCGAGGACGAGCAAGGTTTAAGCATGGGGGAGATGTTGACGGTGAAAATCCGTCAACCTAGCCATGAGTTTACCTTCGGTGTTGGCATGAATTTTATACCTTATCCATTGATACTAACCCCCGTGGTATAACAAGTTCACGTGTGCATGTCGGTTTTGGAGTTTAATGTTTATGCAGGGTTTTAGTGTTGAATGCAAGACTTTTGGGATAAGTTCATCAAGCACCTCATGACAAGACCTTGAAGTCCTGAACAAGTCATGCAATGAAGTAATATTAACTCCAAGAAGCCGGGGACTTGATCCGAGAAGACGACAAACTCTAGGGACCGACCGAGAAAAGTCTTTGAATCTTGCAAGACAAGGAGTTGAGTCCAATTCGGAGAGAAACCGACGACATGGACCTACATGCGAAGGGGGAAGCATCCGGGAAGCAAGGGAACCGACCTCGGGCAAAGGAGCCCGCGGGGCGGGCCTAAATGGGCCCGGGCCGGCCGGCCCCGATCCGGTCGGCCCGAGCCCATTTAGGGCCCAAACCCGTCGCCCTTTGCCCTAGCCGCCAATCGGGCTATTTATAGTCCCCCGACCGAGAGCCACGCGAGAGAAGATTTCGTCTTCGGTCGCCGAGAAGCGAGAGAAGAGAGGGACACCATCTAGGAGAGGAGAGGGTCGAGCTAGTTGACTAGGGTTTCCCTAGCCGACGTGGGAACCTTGCACGGAAGACCACGTCGGAGTTCCGGAGCTAGAAGCAAGATCAAGGAAGGATCCCGGTGGTGATCTTGTGTATGTATCATTGTTATAGTTGAATTATCAAGTTGAATCTTTTCTCAGCGATCAAGTGTTTCCTCGAAGATTTCGTTTTTCGATCGGCTTTGCTTATTTCAATTCTATTCTCGAGATAGATTACATAGGGTGTTCTTGTAGCCGCGGTGGCTAGAGGTACACGCCGGATCTTCCGAAAGAATCTCGACTTGTCTTTTGACTCGCCCTAAGCTCCCCGCATGAATAGGGATACGTTGTGACGAACGGGGGTCTCGAAAGGCGGATGTTTTCGGATTTGGACGGGAAACCACGATTTAAAGAGGCTTTTATTAAGATTCGATTTGCTACTTCTTCTCTTGCTTGGAACTTCAACGAAAAGCTTACCCCGATCCCTCTAGATCGGTTTATCTACCCAATCTTACTTTGTTTTCTCCGGTTTTTAGTAGATTAGATCTGTTTTGTGTCTTTAACTTAGATGCATTAGGTTCTTTATTGAAGATTGCGGTTATTTGGCTTTAATAGATTAAGTCTTGCGTCACACATTTGTTCCACGGATTCGATACCTTGGGTTCACCACTCGAGGGAAGAAGGGTCCCTTGACTACGACGGGAGACTTGTACGCTTGCGAGTCACGAACGAACTTTGATACAATTATTAACCGTCAACACCCCCCCTCTCTAGTCGCCATCCGATCCTTGAAACAAGACCGTTACCAGAAGTCCATATTGGTAACGGGCGTTGCGGAGGCAAACCCCGGGGTTGGCCTGCCGCGCTTATCTGTAACGGGCACCCGAAGTAACAACCGTTACAGATGCGGGTGCATGTAATGGGTGTTAATGGCCTGTTACAAATGTTGTGTGACCTATTTGAGGTTTTCACGTAGTGCTTGTTGAGTATTATAGGAAGTTTGTGGGGGTACTTTAATGTGGTTGCTAAGCTCTTCACTAATCTGGTGAAGAAACAAGTCTTATTTGTGTGGACTAAAGAACACAGTGAAGCCTTTAATGCATTAAATTAAGCCCTAGTGATAGTTCTAATGCTTGCTATGCCAGATTTTCTCAAACATTCTACATCAAAACTAATGCTTCCAATTTATGAATTGGTGTTGTGTTGCTAAAAAAAGGACACCCTCTATATTTAATTAGTAAACCCTTGGGTCCTAGAACACAAGGTCTCTCCACTTACGAGATTATTAGAGGTCTTATTTGCAACAACCCTTCATTATATACAATGATCAGGAAAGTTTGGCCTTCAGCCCTTGATCGATAAGGTCATGTCCGGCTTACCATCATTGGAGGCACAGATAATGAGCAGAGTAGGAAAATCAGTCCCGATTAAGCTTAAGATGTCGGCAATTCCAATACACACAATCATTGCAATAGCTTTATCTAAGTGGGTCATTGACTGCATTGACAACACAGAAGGTATTTTCTCTAGAAGGGAATATACTCTGTCTTAGTATCTTGCTTAGTATCTTTGTCAAAAGTTTCTAGACCTCCGGATCTAGGTGGATTGGGGTGACAGATCTAGAGTTGATGGGCTATGCTCTCCGTTCCTGGTTATGGATGAAGCAGACGGACAGTGACAAACTATGGCCTTAGCTTCCTAACCACGTAGAGCCAACAGTGGCTGCCATGTTCCACTACTCAACTTCAGTGAGCATCGGTGATTGTGGGCAGACCGATGGATCAATGGGCAAGCCATTGTTGAAATAGCTCCATGTATGTTACATGCAGTCCACCCACGAGTCCATGTGAAAAGAACAGTGCATGATGCTAATAGGTGCTGGGTGAAAAACATTAGGGGAGGTCTGACAGTGCAAGTCTTGTTGGATTATTTGCACGTCTGGGATAACTGCATCAATATGTACAGGTCCAACCGAATGTGCGAGACAAAATACTCCAGAAATGGACTAAAGACGCTGGTTTCACAACTTCACGAGTGTACAAGGCTTTTTTCATTAGTCTATCTGCCATTCCAGGAGCCAGAATACTTGCCAAAGCTAGAGCCCCAGCAAAGTGCAATTTTTTGTTTGGACTGCTTTGCATGGTAGATGTTGGATGACAACAAGACAAAAGCACCATGATTTTTAACAAGATGATGACTGTGTTTTGTGGACAACATTCAAAGACGATCATACATCTGCCAGTTGCTTGCCCGTTTAACAAAGAAGGCCGATTTCTCCTCTTCCAAAGAAGGAATTGGCAGTCTTTGACGCCTTTATCATCTGAACTGTTGCTAGCAGACTGGTGGTCAAGAACTAGGAAATGACTGCAAGGAGCTTGTTAGTGTTTTGTACCACCGACTAATGAGATTTTACGTGCATCGGGCTCACATGGCTACGCGAGAGGCTGACACAAGCATTTATACTGATTTGGGAAAATGCCCTATGTCCAATTTGAGGTTTTTCGTGTTACTCACGTCGGTTGTAATAGGGGATACAAGCTCGGTGAGAGAGGGAGTGTTCCCAAGTCTCCGATGAGATGTGATGGAAGGGTGTGTGATGTGCGTGTGTTGGAATTACTAGCGTGTTGAGAGTGTTGATCAGATTGGTCATAGTGAGAGTCGGGGTTCCGGGGATCCCTCTAAAGGAGCATGCCTCCTCCTTTTATAGTCGAAGGAGGGGCAGAGTTACCATCGGGAGAGGAAGGAGAAGGGATAGCGAGCCCTAGTGCTAGTACGTGTTGCCCGGCCCATAGGGGCTAGGGGTTTGTTCGTCGTCTGGCCACGTCCTTCTCTTCATTGTCAGAGAAGTAGCGTTCTTGGTGAAGAACACTTCTTCCCGGGCATAATCATGACCACGATCCATGCGAGATCGTGGCTGCAGAGCGGTTGTGTTGGCATTAAATGTTGCAGACGTGGCTTACGGGGTCACACCCTCGATAGGCGTGGCTAGACGGAGGCCGGAGGGCCTTGAGTGCGATCCGGTCCGACCCTCTCGACAGTGGTCAGGCGTGGCAGGGCCCCCTACGCTGTAGCTTGCGATGTAGGGGCATAGCTGCGCCCTGCCACCCTGCTCTGCTTCATCTCATGGCTCGAGGTGTAATGTGTCAGGGCCCCACTATCGAGGACCCGGTTGTCTTGGGCCGGGTGAGGCATGGGTTCTGCACCATTCGGTCATGTCAACTGTCTTTAACCGGAGACTGGGAGCTACGGATCTTGCCTGCCGGCTAGCTATGGGCATAAAAAACCCAAACTGGTTCTGGGGAACCGAATTTACTGAGTAAATTCAGTATTTTTCCTCAGTTTACCGAAGTACCGAGGTAGTACCGAACTGAGTTCCCTACCAAAGATCAGAGGAGCCCATCAAGGGCCCAAGAAAGAAACCCTAGGTCACGAGTCGACTCCGCATCCACAAACACTCCCAAACTCCCTCGTGTTATCCCGACGTGACAGCCCTCTGAACCGCACTCCGCGAGACTGCGACCCTGCACCGCTGTGAGCTGCTCGCCCTCCACGCCGCACTCCGCGAGGCCATGTCCCCTGCGCCGTCGTGAGCCGCAAGTCTGCGGCAAGTGACCCGCGCCGCCGCGCGGCCGCGCCACAAGCCCGCAACTGCTCGTCCGCTCCCCGGTCCCCGACTCCGGCTGCATCGAACTCATCCTGTCCCGCCGTCGTGGGATCCCGATGTTCCCCAAGTGGTCATGCCACCGACCACCACGGCAACCTCAGTTTCTTCCAACGCCGCCAAGGTTACCATGTCAAATTTCTATCAAAATTGCCTGTTAAATAAGGTGTTACATGCTGTTGTACACGGTTTGGTATTTTTGGTAAATACCGGAACCGAACCGAAAGAACCGATACTGAATACCTTCGGTACAGATTCTTTTGAGGGTCTGGCTAGTACCAAATTCTTCAGGAACCGAATTAGTCGGGTACCGAGGAACCGAACCGACCGGTTCGGTATTACCGAACGCCCAGGTGACTGTCGGCTGATTATAGGGTCGGGCAAGGCAGAGATTGAAACCCTCTCCCGATCCCAAGGGTCGGAGGTCGAGTGAGGCGGAGATCGTGCACCCTTGACCCTATGGTCGGGGGACATAACGGCCTTGACGCGGATGCCTCTTTCTTTGTCTCTTACGCCGAGTATACTGCTGGTGCGTATTTTCTACCATAGCCTGGTATCCTTGGTATGGATCCCCGACAGAGCTGATAAGAAATCATTTGAGTCTCTAGTGATTCTGATAGCCTAGTGCTTATGGCTGGAATGTTAGTGTAGCCAAAGGATGTGATTCTATACACCTTTTTCTTCTTCTCTTTTTTTCTCATTTGCCGGAAGTTGCAAGTCATTGTCCCTAGTGACTATGTAGGGTACTTGCAATTTATTGCTTTCTCCTCTTAATGAAAAATGTGCTAAGGCTTCACTTCTCTAAATTTCTGAGTTATTTGGGCAAAATTCAATGGCATGTCTCTCTCTCCCCCTTGCCCCCCCCCCGACCTTCATCCTCCCGACTCGCATACTCCTAGGCATATGCTGGCCGCCTCCTGCCCTTCCCGCCACTTTGTTGTCTCCATTGACATCCCCTACTCTAGCACCAGCCCTACTATCATCCCCAATCATTAGGAAGGATTGCCACCATTGCCCTACTTCTAAGGTAGATAGTGACTATGTAGCTACTTCTGGGAACCCCAAACCATACAACCCTAACCTTGAACCCCTAACATCGTCGAAATATGCTGGAGTTGGATAAGAAAGGAAGGATGAGAGTGAGAAAAAATAAGTAAGGAGGGGTTCTATTTCACTTGTTAACATTTTACATTCCTAGATAAATATAAAATCATCATTGTCATCGCAACTGTGTCGTGCCAACATGGAGTAGGATGAAGATCTGAGGGGTCACAACTAATGTTACAGAGAGATGCCACAATATTTGCATATTCACTCGACACAACATAAGTCAGTCACTTGAAGGGAGGCTTGGATATGTTCGTAGAAACCATTAGTGGGAGGAGGCGTTGACACATGGTCTTGGAGGGAGGGGAGGGGATGTTGTTTCCTACTCTTGGAGGCGAGGAAAAGGCATCACCAATTCGGAGTGAAGGAAAAAACACTAGCAATGAGGGGAGTATGTGCTACCACCTGTTGGGGAGAGGAGAAGAGACGAGTGGGGAACTACAATGGGGCTAGTGGCTAGGGTTCGGTAGGTGAGGGATTTGGTTGGTAATTATGAACCAAAAGGAGAGTGAGTGTCTATTAAGGCAATTTTAGTGTGCATTTTATTAGCTAGGTGAGAACATGAACACGCCATGCGGTGTTAGTCTAGAAAAACAAATGCTCCAACATTGTGAATTCACTTAACTTAAGCTAAGGTGGGATCCACATAAATAGAAAAATCTCTCGCCCCACAAAGCTATACGTACTTGGAGATTCTAGCTTAGCACCTAGACTCCAATGTGTAGAACCTCCTCACGTTGTTTCTCTCTCCTTCTGGTACCTTAACAAGGACATTAGAGCTTTAGTGTTTATTTCCTTACCTTAGACTAAGGTGCACAGGCACATCATGAGAAGCTAGTCTAGCAAAATAAGATACCATGTGTGATCAGTCTTAGCTTAGACTAATAAGGTGGGATCCACATAAATCAAAAATCTTCCTCTCCACCTTTTCTGCAACATGGTCAATTGTTTTGATGCAACTTGTCCTCTTGCTGCTAATGATCTGCATTAAATATGTTTGGTTTTTATTCATCGCATAGGGTGCCTAGAAAATTCGCAGGTGCTAGGAGATTCTAGGCTAGAACCCGGGCTCCAGCCTGTGGAACCTCCTCTAGTTATTTCTCTCTGTTTTCAGCACCTCCTTGGCAAGTGTCTATGTCGTGATGGGCCTCTTTGATAGTATTTTAAATTTCTATGTTAATTCGATCATCTAAGGCTAAGAACAGAATCAAACCTAGTTTAGTTATAAAGACCTAGAGCAGAAAACTTTAGTTTCAGTCTTGGGTATTTTAGATGTATTTTCAGTCATCCATAGATTATGCTCATCCATAGGTGTCATCAACTCCATCATTTTCATCTTGCAAGCAAACACATCAACACCTTTGCCTAACTGCAACAATGCCCTCTAAACCCTACTGAACCCTTAATATAGAGGATATTGAGTCCAAATCGAGCATCAGCAGTGCCACCTAAACAAACCTCCAAATTTAGAGAGGTTGCAACTCTTCCCCAAATTTCTAGGTGCTCCTTCCCTCCCACCAAACTTTCAAGTGCATGCTACGTAGCAGCAAAGCATCCCTAGTGCACAGGTGGACCGAGGACTTCGCCTTCTTCCTGGCTCTCAAACACCGCAACGGCAGATGCGAACTTGCTCTGCACACTCCATCTGGGCCTCACATGTCCGTTGTTGTGTCCTACTGCCTCAAGGCACTGGTGTTGATGGTGAATTTTGGTGCTCCAAACATATTCGTTAAACTTTGGTTTGAGCTCGATTATGGAACTAACCTACCACTAGGCACACTGATGATATAACAAGTTCAGCTTTGTATGTGCATTTGGAAGGTGTTTTTGCATGAAAACATGGACAAAAGGGACGGAGTCACATCAAGTTCAAAGGAGCAAATGAGGAGTTCCATCCGTGTTCAAGTGCAAGGAGAAATCACTTCCAAAGGTGGCAAGGACCAAGGTGCTATGACGGATCATCCCCAAGGACTAAGACGTAAAGTTTGGACTTCATGCGAGAAGACCCCTATCTTGATTACGGGGATAATGACCTCAAAATGACACAAATGAAGGGGTTTAAGTCAAAAATGTCAAGATGAGCCATGTGGAGAAAGATGGGTCTGAACCGGCCCAGAAAAGGCACAGGCCGACGTCCTGGTCGGATTGTCCCAGAGCTTTTTTGTGCCGGTTCGACTCCCCTTTGACCTAGGGGCTCCTCGGTCTATTAATAGCTCCTGCCTCCGACGGCCGCCGGATCCAAGCATTCTACTGATACTCATTCACCAGAAAGCTGCCGCCGCAAGATGAGAGATAGAGAGTTGGATGAGCTCATCGTAGGGATCAACACCGGCGGAGGGAAGGAAGCAAGAGGAGGACTCCAAGCCGCTAGCCTAGTGGTGTTCCCAAGCTTCATCACCACCATCTTCATCGATGATGTTCTCCGGAGTCTCCATCACCCCTATGTGCTTCAATCCGTGTAAGATGATGGGGTAATGCCTCCGTTCATCCCTAGGGTTAGATGGGTACATTATATGTAATCTCTACATGAATCTTATGCCTATCAATGCTTTATGGTCTATGTCTTTGTGATTGCTTTATTTACATATGTGTGTACAACATGTGGTCTTATTAGGGTTTATGGTAATCGTGGTGATTAGCTTAACCCTATGGATGCTTAGGTATAGATGTGGCTATCCGTGAAAGTGGTTGATTACCTTGCGTAGTGACAGTACGATTTAGGGAAAAGGCTTAGTGGCCCCATAACCTCCATGAAGCTAGTGAAGGCAACACCTCTTTCATATAGTAAATGCATGTTCATGAGATCCTAGACCCTAAGGAGAAAATGCTTGTCTATCTTAATCTCTCTCTTGTACCAACCTTCACCATCTAGTTTAACCTTAGATTCAATCTTAGATTAACATAGGTTAGATTGTCTTTACTTTAGACTAACCTCTCTTTCAAAGGTTTTCCAATCAACTAGGTTAGTACTTGGTTAAGCGCTAGCAATCCCCTTGCTCCACGGATTAATAAGAACCTTGGGGTCAACCCGTGGTGAAAAAGGTGATAGGTGGTCAGTACGCTGTGTATTGAAACTCAAAACGTGCTTCAACCATCAACAGCTGGCCACTGCCCCTCTCGATGTGGCCATGTCAATCTTGGTCTCCCAGGTATGAGCTCCAGCAGGGTGCGCGGCTACGTGCCCGCTCATCTCCATCCCATCCCTACCTTTCTCTCGATTCTCAAACAACAATGCAAAGAGCAGCCTGCTTTGGTTGGTAAACACGGTGGCGTAGGAAGCCAGGGAGGGGTCGTCTGCGTGGTGGAGCAGTCCGCACTTCGCTGAACTGGCCGCACCATTCACAACCACCCATGCATCAGGAAGGGTGCGCGACCACTATCTACAGCACATCGTAAACGTGCCCAGCCTGACCGCTGCGGCCGACGTGACACTCGCCAACCAGAGGAAGAACACCGTAGACGTCGGTGGCGACTCGGTAGCAGGAGAGTGTGATGCGGAGGGCAAGCAATGTCGCGAGGTGCCATGGAAGAGGAAGGTGAAGCAACTGGAAGAATGAGAGTGAGCGCGTCACCGTGGGCTCAACCGCCTCCTTCTACGCGAGTCCCCGCGGCCAGCCATGTTCCAGAGGGTGGGGGATTATTACGCTCGACGGGGAGAACACCGCCGGGTGGGCTGTCGAATTCTGCCAGGATCTTGCAGCCAAGAATGAGATCCAGATGTCGTGCATCTCATGAAGGCCAAGGTGTAGCTCGCATGTGACGACGTCCAACGGCTAGTCAACCACCACCAGTGGTCGGGGGACCTCACCATCCTGCTGCGCCAGGACGTGGAAGGAGCCCCAACATGCCCCTCGACAACTGCTTCGTGATGGAGCTCATGGTCATCGACTTCAAGGTTGTCGCCGCCTGGCAGCATTGCGCCAAGGCTGATGCCGAGGGCCGGCGCCTCTTGGTAGCTGCCATCGCCCACGAGCTTACTCTCCTAGAAGAGCATATTAGCAGCGGCAACGGCCCGAAGCAGGGCGCAGTGGCACCCTTCTCCATCCTCCGTGTCCGATGGCCCTCCCCCATCTTCAGCAACGTCAGGAGTAGTGGAGGAGGAGGCGGGGGATGGCGGGGAACAGCAGTGGCGACACATGTGCTCCGAGAAGTCCTCTCAGCTGACCAGAGGAATACCACAAAGAAGAATGAAGTGTTCGGCACCCACAGTCGCTTGCCACCGTCACAGCGGCCCCAAGCCATGCCGCCCCAAATCCAGCGCATGTGGCCATAGGCCACGTCGCCATAAAGTTAGTTGCTGCCAGCGTTGCCAATGTAGGGGCACCACCAAAGAGACTGCACGCGACACACTTGAGCGTGTAGCCGTCTCTCCGGGCGGAGCAGCGCCGGCTTCGGTCTGCCGTGGGCAACGCTCCTGGGGAGGATGGCGGTGATGAATCACGAGCGGCGCTTCCTGGGTGGCGGCAATGCAGCCATTGAGGTCCACCTTGCTCTGCAGTCGCGAGACATGGCCTCGAGCCCGTCGGGAGCACCGACGTCGTCCCACAGATGGGAAAGGACACATATGAGATTCTTTTGGAGGTTGAAATTTAGAGGGCATTGTTGCAGCAGATTGAGATTTTGAGGGTGAAAATTTATAGAGTCTTAAATATCGCTTTTCAAGGTGGGAAATAGGGGACACTGTTGCGGTTAGTCTTAGAGTGTCATCATCAAGATTTAAGATGCTATGCAACAGTGAAAGAAGCACTCCGGCCATTGGATCTTGATCCTATGGTTGGGAAAATCGTGACATGTTTTCATTATGTTCACTTAGCATCGTAGACATTTTTCTGTGTCAAACACAAATTTTGAATTAGAATAAAATTAAAGCATCATGCATTCGCAAGCATTTTGGAATAAAAGGGTGAATGTAGCGAACATGGCCTCATATGCCATTAGTTCGAGTTTGATTTTGGTGATTCATGACAACATGATCAATGGGACTAACCATATTGTTTAGCATGTCTTTGTAGATATTTCTAGGTCCCAAGGATGCCAAAGTACCACATGCCAAATTGAGAAGACACCGTCGGACGAACCGACGGTACCTAGATTGCAAGCGTCGGTGCAATCGTCGAACGAGTTGGTACACTGGGTGAAAACAAGGGCACCGTCGGATAAACTGACGGTTCGTTTTCTAGTAGCGTCGGACAAGTTGCAGAGGAAGAGCAGCGAAGACAGTAGCACCGGATGATTCGACGATCTGAGTGAGGACACCGTCGATCTATCTGACGCTCAGTTTGAATCAAGACAGAGACGCGCCAAGACAAAGCCTTCAGCACCGGATGAACCGACGCCATGATCAGAGGAAGCATCTGTCTATCTGACGGTTGCGAAGAAACCAACAGAGATGATTTGGCCGCGGGGTCTTCAGCACCGGATGAACCGACGGTGCGTCAGTGCATAGCGTCGGAGCAGTTGTGTCAGAGAATCTCAACGGCTAAGTGACGTGGGAGGGGCATCAGATGAACCGACGCCTTGAAAAAGATAGCATCGGTTCATCCGAAGCTTACTTTTTCAGTGGTTGTTAGCCAACGGCTCTTTGGTTGCCTTGGGCTATTTATACACCCTCCACTCACCCATTTGAGGTTGTTGGATTGTGTGGAAGTGCAGGAGAGTTCAAGACACCTAGAAGATCATATCCAATCCATCCAAGTGCTTAATTACTCATCCTTAGACTTGCAAGGTTGTGCTTAGTGCTAGGCTTAGCTTAGAGCTGAGTGAGTGCAAGGTTGTGCCAACCTTGGAGGTGATTCTTGAGTGAATCAAGTTGTACAAGGTGCGCCGGAGGCCTTAGGGCCTAAGTGGCTCACCGGCAATCGTCTTCGACCCTCATGCTTAGTGTGGAGTGGCGATGACACTTTGTGAGGGGGGCGTGGAGACCCCCTTTCTAAGTGGAGAAACTCCTTAGTGGAGGCAGCATCAAGATGACCAAGGGAGCTTGGCAAGTGCCTAAGTGGCTAGCCTTTGTGGCGAGTCAAGTGGTGCTCTTGGGAGAGATTTGGTGACCGGGAAGCAATACTCTTGTGTGAGTGCTTCAACAACGTGGACTAGGGGTGGCTTAGTGCCTACCGATACCACGGGATAAATCACATGTGAAGAGTTTGCTTCCTCTCATCCCCTTTACGTTTCTGCATTTACTCTATTGCAATCTTTGCTTGCCTCTACTTTCCTAGAGTAGTTTCATGCTAGGATTGGATATAGGTTGCAAACCTTGTTTTGGGATGAGAGTTTCACACTAGAACAACCCTAGTTGCACATCTAGATAGTATGTTCTAGTTTATCTTTGTGTAAAATTAGTGAAGCCATAGGTTAAGTACTTAGATTGTCTAATTCACCCTCTCCCCCTCTTAGGCTAACGAGCATCCGATTCCTTACAAGTGGTGTCAGAGTCGGGACTCACTTCCTTCACAAGGAAACACCAATTCGATTGGTAAATTGTGAAAACCTGCTCATTGGAACGGTTAGGCTTCACCGCCTAGTGAGTTGCTCTATAGAGGTATGAAAGGGGTGGATACCTTAGGTTTGGCTCCACATTTCGATGGCACGGGCTATCCTCGGTGGAAGATTCTCATGGAGGCCTATCTCCAAGCAAAGGACCTGTATGTTTGGAGAGTCACCGATGAGGGCATGAGAAATGGTACTAAGAAGGAAAAGCAATTTGATGTGATTGCTAAGAGTATCATTTTGTCCTCACTAGATGTAGGCGTTTTCAATAGAGTTTTTAATTGTAAAAATGCTCATGAGCTATGGAAAACCATCAAGGAGCAAAATGAGGGTTCAAAGGAAGTTGCTAATGAACGCTACGGCTGTCTCCTTGAGGAACTCAATAGCTTTAAGCAACTTGCTAATGAAAATGCCGAATCTATGTACTCACGCTTAAATGTGCTTGTCAATAAGATCGATGCTTTAGGTGTGAAGAACATCACGGACTTGAACATCAATCGCAAGATACTTCAAAGTCTCCGGAAGCCCGATTATGACTTGGTGAAGGCTATCATCTACGAGAAGAAGCTCGAAGATTTGAAGCCATCTCATATCTTGAGTAAGATCATGGCACATGAGCTTCAAATCATGCCCAAGTCAAAGAAGGCACCCCGAGAAAAGCCCCAAGAACCATCCTCTCCAACTACAAGCCATGCTCTCTCAAGCCAACAAGAGAAGATGTTGAGTAGGATGGCTACTCATGGAAGCTCAAGCGAGGATGATGGTGATGATGGTGACGATGAAAATTCCTCAAGTGATGAAGAGGTTGAATCCATGGTGGCCGAGTGTGTGAAGAAGATCTTCAAGTATGTGAAGAAAGTCAACATGTACGGCTACAACGTCCACTTGAGAGAAGGGCGTCATCATCAAGACATCAAGTTCACCAAGATCGAGCACAAGCCCAAGAAGAAGGTGGTCAAGGAGAGGAGACCAAGGCAAGAAGCAACTATCACCGTCCGTGAGTGGACAAGTGGTGGAGAATCAAGTTCTTCTAGCTCAAGTGATAAATCAAGAAAGAACTTCACCATCCGCTTCGTGCAAGGTCCTTCATCATCACTACACATGTGCCTTATGGCCAAAGGTATGGAAAGCAATGTAAGTGATGACGAATCCGACACCACCTCTCTTGATGATCTTGTTGAGTTAGTCCATGAGCAAAAAGGAATGCTTAAGAAACAAGCTAATGAAATCAAAGAACTCAATGCTCTCAATGATCTTAGTGCAACCCTTGATACAAATTATGAACATTTGTTGTGCAAATTCAAATTGCTTAGCAAGGAGTGTGATGAGCTAAAATCTAAGCTTGAGAGCAATGAGACTAAAACAAGTAATTCCTTTGATCTTGATAAATCATCTATCACTTGTGCTATTCCTATCTCCAAGGTAGATGCTTCAACTTCTTGCATTGATTTAATTGATGAATCTTGCTCACCATCTTGCAATGAGAATGTTGTTGTAGAAACATGTGATTGTCTCATAGGCAAGAAAAATGATGAGCTCAAGCAAGAAGTGAAATGGCTCCAAGAGAGGTTGGCAAGCTTGATGGGCAAGGGCAAGAACGATCAGGAACAAGTGGACATCTCTCAAGACATGAAGAGCAAAGTCCAACCTTCTCAAGATAACCGTGATCCCATGGTGAAGAAGCTTGAGAAGGGTGCAACCGTGACTTGCTACAAGTGTCATGGAGAAGGGCACAAGTTCTACAAATTCCCTCAATTTGTCAAGAAGATGGACAAGGGCGCAAAGAAGAAGTTGAACCCCACCATCAAGAGCTATCTCATCTACACCAAGCCCAACCGCAAGAACAAGACCAAGAGCAACACCTACGTCATCAAGAAGAAGGCTAATGGCAAGGTGTTTGCACACAAGGTTGGGAAGATGAAGGAGGAGCGGGGTTGGAACCGACCCATTTGGGTGCCCGAGGAAGTTATGAGCAACATGAAGGGGCCTCAAATGGTTTGGGTTCCAAAGGCCACTTGAAGACCATGAGCGCAGGGACTTGGGAGGCTTGGCACAATCAAGATGAGAAGATTCAAGCCTATAAGCCAAGCTTGCAGTTTGGACATGAGTTGCCCAAGATCCCCGGTTGAGGTAATGGAAACTTGAACTGATCTCGTGTATCATTGTAGCTCCGTTGCCTTGTTTAGGTTGCAATTGTTGCAATATTTACATATGGTAGGTTGCTTGTGTCATGTCCTAACCCATGAGCAACTTACATGGTTTGTTTAGTGTGTAGGAAAGCTACACTTGTTCTTTCATGGTGCATGTTTTCATATATATCTCTTTGCATCATGAGCAAGCTATAGGGTTAGCTTCCCTTGTGTTGTCATAAAAAAATGTGCATACATTTGGTTGGTGATTCAAACACTAAATGCACACATTTAGGGGGAGCTCATCCTATGGTTTGGTTATGGGACTAACATTATTTCAAACTTATCTTATTGAGTCCCTTGGCGACGTGTTCCGGTGCGGTATATCATTCTAAGAGAATGCTATTTCACTATCAATGTGAACTAACATCTCTAAAGAGTGAATATAGCAATATGAGCTTCATGCTATTGAGTCATGTCCTTGCGAGCTTATGTCTCTATATAAGTTTAAAGGCAATGTACTCATACATTCCTAATCCTTGTGATACCCCGAATGTCTTCTTTGCAAGCTTCTTTCAAGTGGTGTCACCTCAAGTGATATCATTTCCAAGTGGCTCATCTCAATGTGGTGCCAACAAGGTAGAGAGGATAAACCCCCGGAGGTATGCAATGATCAAAATGACTACAAGTGATATCTACAAGTGGTAATGTAACAAGAACCCATTTGTCTTATCTCTTGTCCTTTAAACTACCTCCTTGCATGATATGCTCTAAGCCTCCTTGTCTTACAAGTTTGTAGTTGTGCACTTGATTTTCACACTATCATTTTGTGCACACACTTAGGGGAGCTTAGTTTGTAGCATGCTAGTCTCATGAGCTTGTGATCCACCTTAGCTGTTCTTACATGTGGTATCTTCATTGATATCATACATATGGATCATGGTTCGTGCGGCTTTCTCCCATGTATTTAACATTTCTCTTTGAGCTATGTTTGCTAGGACTTGCTAGTTTCCTTGGACTCCTTTTTGCTTTGGAATTTTTGGAGATTTTATTCCAAAGGGGGAGAATGTGGGACCAAAGCAAGCTAGTGGTTCCAAAGTGGGAAGAGGCAAGCTATGTAAACATAGGAAGAGAAGATCAAAAAGGGAGAAAAGTCAATTTTTGCAAATTTATACTTGCCTTGGTTGTGTTGTCATAAATCACCAAAATCAAACTCGAACTATTGACATATGAGACCATGTTCGCTACAGCCTGTGGCCACAGGCCACGTCGCCATAAAGTTGTCTTGCATAATCTAATGCTTCCCTTCCAGCAAGACAATCAATTCCTTGGTTGTCCCGTATGACCAAAACACGTGTCGATTGCTTGTTTAGAGTTTTTCATTTGCTTCTTTATGTCTTTCTTTTAACCACGAGAGCTTCGTCGGCATTGAGACTAATTAGATAGCAATCGGCCCCTCCTTCCATTGATTCCTAGCTCCGCCACTACTACTTGGCAATACTGGAATTAAGTAGTGGACGCTATTTGTTTTGTTCCATTTTTAATGCTCTAATTATGGTTTTCATTTCTACAAGATGACTTGCCCATCGATGATCTAATGGAGCTCGTGCAACAAACTATTTCAGGGTTGCTGCCAGCGTTGCCAATGTAGGGGCACCACCAAAGAGACTGCACGCGACACACTTGAGCGTGCAGCCGTCTCTCCGGGCGGAGCGGCGCCAGCTTCGGTCCGCCGCGGGCAACGCTCCTGGGGAGGATGGCGGTGATGAATCACGAGCGGTGCTTCCTGGATGGCGGCGATGTAGCCATTGAGGTCCACCTTGCTCTGCAGTCGCGAGACATGGCCTCGAGCCCGTCGGGAGCACCGACGTCGTCCCACATATTGGAGAGGACACATATGAGATTCATTTGGAGGTTGAAATTTAGGGGGCATTGTTGCAGCGGATTGAGATTTTGAGGGTGAAAATTTATAGAGGAGTCTTAAATATCGCTTTTCAAGGTGGGAAATAGGGGACACTGTTGCGGTTAGTCTTAGAGTGTCATCATCAAGATTTAAGATGCTATGCAACAGTGAAAGAAGCACTCCGGCCATTGGATCTTGATCCTATGGTTGGGAAAATCGTGACATGTTTTCATTATGTTCAGTTAGCATTGTAGACAATTTTCTGTGTCAAACACAAATTTTGAATTAGAATAAAATTAAAGCGTCATGCATTTTACCCGAAAAAAAAAAGCATCATGCATTCCCAAGCATTTTGGAACAAAAGGGTGAAAATATGTTTACCACTAACGCGGAGATCTAATTCCAATATATGCCGTATCAGTAAAACTGATATTCCGATTGGTACTAAGCTCAACTTCAGACGCCGTGCTCGGCGGGGATCCACCGAGCAATGCCAGAATCTCCTCGGTGTTCTGCCGTCCCCATGGGTGCTGGGCCAGCCTGCTCAGCCTGGCGAGCTCCTCCGCGACCTCTCTCATCGACGGCCTCTTGTCCCCGGCCATTTCCAGGCACTGCTTCGCGAGCTCGGCCACCTGCTCGAGCAGCTCGAGGCCGTGCTCCCTTTTCACCTGCTCGTCCAGTATCTCCTCGAGCCGGTCCTCGCCCAGCACCTGCAGGAACTGCGACGACAAGTACTTCTCCTCCTCCAGCTCCTCCAAGTTGAGCGCCTTCCGGCACGTCAGGAGCTCCAGCAGGACCACGCCGAAGCTGTACACGTCGCTCCTGTCCGTGAGCCTGCACGTCCTCATGTACTCGGGGTCCAGGTACCCGCAAGTCCCCTGCACGAAGGTCACGAGCTGGGCCTCGTCCGTCGGCGCCACCGTCGACGCCCCGAAGTCGGAGACCTTGGCGGTGTAGTCCTCGTCGAGCAGGATGTTGGAGGTCTTCACGTCGCCGTGGATGATGGGAGGGGACGCCCACGAGTGCAGGTACGCGAGCGCCTCGGCGGCCTGGTGCGCGATCTTGAGGCGGAGCGTGAACGGGATGCGCGGCGCGCCGCCGTCACGCCGGCCGTGGATGAGCCGGTACAGGGTGCCGTTGGGGATGTACTTGTACACCAGCATGGGGACCTCCACCTCGAGGCAGCAGCCGTAGAGCTTGACGATGTTGCGGTGGTTGATCTGCGACAGGATCAGCATCTCCTTGCCGAACTCCTTCTTCTGGCGCTCGTTGGCGAGCCGGCACTTCTTGATCGCCACGGTCTCGCCGTCCTTGGTGGTGCCCCGGTACACGGTGCCGTTGCCGCCCTTGCCGATGACGTTGCGCTCGTCGAACTTGTTGGTGGCCACCTCGAGCTCCTCCTCGGTGAAGAGCGTGAAGGACAGGCCCTGCCTCGACCTCATCTCCTCGAACAAGAGGAGGCCGCCGTGCTGCTTGAAGTACTCGCGCTTGATCTTGGCCAGTCGCTTCTTCTGGTGGATCATGTAGAGGCACGTCGCCGTGACGATCAGCACCACGACACCGCTTGTGACACCTTCATCACAAAGACACGGAAACAAGAAATGGTCAATGGAAACGTTGGCCGTGTCATCATCCGCGGTGGTTGGATTGGATCCTCTGTTTAGCTTGAGACGAGAAGATGGAGGAAGACGTGTGCTCGCTTACCAATGGCGATCTGCCATCCAATTTGGCTCTTATTGTCGTCGCACGTCCCATTGTAGGCGTTGCCCGTCGTCTTGTCCGGGCATGCGCAGTAGTATGATCCGACAGTGTTGACGCAAGTTCCAGGAACAGAGCACGGGTACCTGAATCTTGAATCCTTGCACTCGTTAATATCTGCAAGGACAAATGCAAAAGGAGAAATAGAAAACGTTATAGCCGCAGTAGACACTTGTAGTACATGCTTTGACGCTACATACAACGAGGAGAAGCCGAGAAGGCGACAAGGTGGGGGAGGAGAAGAGAGACTGAGTGAGAGAGAGCTCAAGCTCACCGTGGCACCCGTCGAGCAGGTAAGGGTTGCCATCGTATCCGGCGGAGCAGTTGCAGAGGTATCCCCTGCCCTTGCCGTACTTGGAGTCGACGCACTCGCCGTTGGCGCTGACGCAGGCGTACGACGACGCGTTCCGCTTGGCCTCCTCGCACGTCTTGTTCCCGATGGCCCAGTCGAGCACGACGGGCACCTGGCCGCCGCTCTCCGACATGAACGCGTCCGTGGTGACGTACCTAGTGTGGAAGTCGAAGGCGGCGGCCTCGACGAGCACGGCGTAGCTGCAGGGGCTGAAGCTGACGATCCCGGAGGTGTTGAACTTCTCCTCGAAGGAGACCTGGTAGCCGTTGAGGCCGCTGGGGATGGCGGTCTGGCAGCACCCGACGCCGGCGCAGGAGCCGTCGGCCAGCCGTGCCACGCCGGGGCACATGGCCATGCACCCCGTCATGTACCTGGACGTGTCGGAGGTGTTGTCGAGCGACCGGAAGTAGGCGAGCGAGTTGCAGCCGATGACGGTGAACCGGTTCAGCGCGTCGTTGATGCGGAAGTTGGTGATGGACATGTTGTACCACCAGTTGCTCTGGCTGTTCATCGCCGCCGTCGTGGAGTTGTAGCACCAGGGGTTGATGATGCTGTAGATCCGGAGCTGGCCGAGGCGCACCGACATGTCCAGCACCTCGATCTGGTAGTTGTACAGCCGGAGACGGCCGTCGGCGGTGCGGTTGCAGCTGAGCACGAACGTCCAGTCTCCCGTCTCGAGGTGGCACCCGGCACCGACGCCGAACGGGTAGGGGATGTCGATGTCGCCGCACCGCCGCAGGCACGACGCGCTCGGCTGCATCGCTGCCGCCGCCGCCGCCGGCGGACGCGCAGTGAGGGCCACCACCATGGCTGCGATCAGCGCGAGGATCATCGTGTCTCTCGCGCTCATCATCGACTGGCCACTCGCGGCGGCGTGATTAGGTGGCATGGCCTGGCCGGGCACCCTGGTAACTTGTGGTGATTATTAGGTGGCTCGATCGATCATGTGAACTAATCGAGGAATTAATCCGGCCGCGCGGGGGCTAATGCTAATCTGAAGACTGAAGAGATCAAACCCGCTGATGTTTTGAGCTTGGCTATCACGCAGCACAGGTTGACTTCACTATCACTACGCGACGCCGACTGGTCCGTGTGAAAATTTCAGAGGAGCAGCCTCTCCTTTCTCTGATGTGGCGCTGCGGTGGTTGATGCACGTTGATCGTCAGGCTCAAGATACACGAATGAGTGGGGGCATCGACAGCGATTGATTGGCCGCTCGATCTTAGTACTCCTCTAAAGCGATTAAGTGAAACGACTGTTCATCGTTCATCTCCATTTGACGTCTGAACAGAATATTCATGGAGGCATTTCGCGTATTTGGGAAACATTCCAAGACGACAGCAATAGTAGTGCCATCCTATTCAGCTATTGGATCAGTGTCGAACTGCTCCCTAAACCTTTCAAGGAAGGCTGCTTGTTTCGTTTGTTTTCCAAACCATAGTCTAATTATAAGGAGTAAATATCACGATGAAGAAGCTTAATAAAAATTGCAAATTTGGAGGCCATTGATTTCATAATTGTAATAAAAATTATGAAAAATGCAGAACACTGTAATTTCAGACTCCTCGAGTCTAACTCCTACTATCTTACAGCCCGCTCGTTTGGTGGTGGTGCCATTACGTCTTTGGTTTGTTTCGAGAAAAATCTTGTTAATTTTGGTTCTTGATGGCTGATTTGATGTGAGAGAAAAGTATTGCTGGCTGGTGGCTGATAAGCCAAAGGAACAGGGCGTTAAACGAAAACATCACTCTGCTTACGTACATGATGCTTACAGTGCAAACAGTAAAATTTTACCAAAGGAAATTCATGACGGTGTTCATCTTCATTTGTCGTAGCGCCTAGTCAACTGCAACGTTGGAGGAAGAACGGTTCATCGGTGGCATGAGGGGTTAAGTCTCGGCTACCGTCTGAACAAGATTACCGGTTTGATCCGCCGGTATTTCCCCACACGTCGCCGATCTACTGCACCCCAACTCCGGCTGCTTCTTCGGAGGCGTTTTGACTATAACCACTGAAAATTTTAAATCTGTAATTCACAGCGTTCGACAGGGACGTCCAAGCAACAGTTGAACCGGACGGTGTAAAAAAAAAGCAGCTGCCGGAGAAGTTCTGCAGCTCTCAGACTACTTCTACAGTTTTACTAGCCTGTCAAAATAGGGTTGTTTCTGGGAAGCAAATAAGGCCCCGTTTACGTATATGGAGGGTGACTTAAAGTGGAAAAGTGCAAATAAGTCATATGTGAAACCAAACATCCCTAACTTAAAGTGCTCCAACTTATAAGTTGCATAAGTAACTCAACTCCTACTTGAAGTGACTTATTTCCACTTTTTCCTCTACCACCCTGTGTGAAACTCACAGACTTAAAAGTCACTACAACCAAACAGGACCGAAAGTGACGTGATTTATAAGTCAGGTGACTTATAAATCACCCTACTTATGGGAACCAAACAAGGTCTAAGGCCAGTCTCAATGGAGAGTTTCACCGTCCCGGTTTTCAAGATGTGAAACTTTGGTATGAAATAGATGTCTCCCTCAATGCATAGTTTCATTGCACAATTTCATAGGCTCAAGGGTCCCACAACCTCTCTCTCATTGTATGGTTTAATTGCATAGTTGCATGGTGAAACTCTATTTGTGTCTCAATGGGGGTTTCACACAGTTTCCAACGCATGTGAAACTGTGCCCAAAGGTTTCACCATGGTGAAACTCTTTCCTTCTCTCTCCTAAGGGTTTCATCCAAAAAGTGAAATTTTGCTGATGTGGCGTTGTATTTAATGTGCATGAAATACTCATGAAACCCCATTGAGACTGGCCTAAGAAAGTTACACATCTGCCAATCCAAACTTCCAAAGGCATCATAGCATAAAGTAGCAGGATAAAGGCCGTTGTGCCATCGATCAAACAAAGCGGGCCTTGTTTAGTTTGCTAAAGTTGTAACGTTTTCTCCACTCTTTCTCCAACACATCACATTGAATACGCCAAAAGACATATGTTCGAAGTACTAAATATAGGTAAAAAATAACTAATTACACAGTTTTAATGTACTTCGCGATACGAATCTTTTGAGTCTAGTTAGACAATAGTAGGATAATATTTACCACAAACAAACGAAATGTGCTACAGTGTACTGCAGGGTGAAAAGATGCGACGACGGTTCCTTAGGCACACGTGGGCGCGCCGTCAGACGTCGGGGCGGCGTGACGTCCTGGGCGTCTGACCTGCCACTATCTTTGCCTATTGGGTAGCAGAGCAGAGTAGCAAGCACCTCCTCAGCAACTTTGACATGGGAACCTCCGAGGAAAGTCCATCAGGCGCTAGAGGGGAAGAAGGAAACGCGCGGCATTTCACCAAGGAATTTTGCACGTAAGAAGCACTAAATAAAATATATTTGGGCCTTGTCTAGTTGGCTGAAATTTAGCCTTTTCAACGTTTGGAACTCCTGTAGCACATTTCGTTTGTTTGTGGTAAATATTGTTCAATCATGGACTAACTAGGCTCAAAAGATTCGGCTCGTAATGTACAACAGAACTGTGTGATTAGTTAATTTTTTACCTACATTTACTGCTCAGAACATATGTCTTTTGGTGTATTTAATGTGATGTGATGGAGAAAGAGTTGAAAAGATAGCAAATTTTTTGCTAAATTTCAGCCAACTAAACAATGCCTTGTAAAAGTTTTTCACAGAATGATTGCAACTTTATGCGACAAATTTAACGAGTCTAATTAATCCATAATTTGCTACAATAATCATCGTCTAATAATGTGGTCAAAGGCTTCATTAGATTCGTCTCGCAAATTAGCACATGATTGTAGAGGTAGTTTTGTAAACTAACTTTATTTAATAACCTAATTAGCGGTCAAAAGTGTGAATAGGGTTTGACAAAAAAAAATTCATATCCCAACCAGTGGGCGTCCAGACGGTCCCTGCTCGCCTTGGAAAACCGGCCACCTTGTTGCCTAGGCATCGCCTAGGCGCTAAGGCGCGCTCAGATTTTCTAGGACGCCTTAACGCCTTTAAAACCATCATGTGCTAATTGGGCTGGCAGCCTTTGCTGGTGGGGCTGTCAGACACAACAATTTCTTTTATAAGGTCGTGTTGAAATGGGGTGTGAAGGGGTGAAAAGTTCAATATCCACCCCATCACATCTCCATCACTTTTCACCAATCTAAACACCTTCTAATAGTCTGACATTCTTTTAGTCGGGGTGGGAGCAATTGACGTCTAGTCATGGCCATGGCCACAAACGAGCCCACCACTGCGCGCGGCCCAACAAGTCCCAGGGGAGAGGGTTATCTTCTTCTCCATGAGTAAGCTATGAGCACCCCTCTCAGACCCGCGTTGTCACCCTCGTGTTCTCCTCCCCTACGCCACCGCCTCGTGTTCTCCTCCTTTGTGACGCCTTCCTCCCTGGCTCCGGTGGTTCTCGCCACAGGACATGTCTTTTTCCTCCCACTACCTTATCTGCTTCTCTCCTCCTCCGCTCGCCCCTGTGCTACCCTCTTCCCCCATCTCCGGAGCGCTCTTACCGGAGAAAGCTCGTGTTGCACCCCCCGCTCAGTCCCTCGCCCACCGATTGTCAAGCCGTTGACTCCGTACGGCGACGTCCCCGTCGCGAGCCGCCTCGCCTCGCAACCCACCTCCGTCGCCGAGCTTCCCTGCAACCCCCACCCCCCTTTCTAAGGTCGCCAGCGAAGATAGCTCCCCGGTAGACCGAAATTGAAGTCCTAACATCGGCAACCCCTAACCAATAACCCCCGGTGGTTGCAACGGCAAAGCCATCGTCTAGCGGGCAGTGCAGTGGAGGGGGAGTGGAGCTTCAGATGAAGGTCGGAGGAAGAAGAAAACCATCATGTGGGTCCCACCCACATGTCACGGACAAGTGGAACTCACACCAGCGTGATTGGATGTCTATGTGTCACTTCTACGATAGATAGTCATGGCAGAGTGAATTGGTGTGATGACATGTAGTGGGCCAAACCGGCTGCGGCGCAGCTAGGCAGCCCACAGACCACCATGGATCTTATCTAGTATCTCTCTTGGACGCAGTGGCGGACGCACGAATTTCAAATTGGATGTACACGATGAGTTGAAATATTATACCATAGAAAAAGTCATGAAAACAAATGATATAGTGGCGAATCAATAATAGTTCCTTAATTGATACATCATCACATGATATTTATTATCTAACTAAATAATCACTAAACTATTTATTTCCCATTCTATTTCTAGGCTTGTTCTTCAGAAAAATTATTACCAAAAGTTCTCTTTCAATAACATTTGCAATTTCAACTAGTAGCAGTAGATTCAGTTTAAGAGATTATTGTAGGCATATGAGTGTATGATATCCCTCTTTGTTTAAGTCGTCAATGCTAAAAGCTCGGTAATATTCACTTCTCTACACCTTCTCTTTCCTACATGTATTAGTGATGAACCTATTGCATTGAATCAAACATGAAACAGAGATAATCATCAAAAGATAGAGGAACAATTTATTTTAGCAAAAGGTAGTGGAACAAATGAATCAGTCTCGTAAACACGAGGACCAATGACGGCTCTGTGCACTACAGCAACTATGTGCAGGCTCACTTGGATGTGAGAACCAGGCAAGCCGCTAGCGGTCTAGCACCCGGCAGGCCAACCCAACATGAGAAAATGAGAGGTCGAGCATTTAGAACCTAGAAGGAGCATTTGAAGTGGGTTGTTTAGATTAACTTTTTTCGAGGAGAGAAACTTTATTACTCAGAAACAGGGTTACATTCCCGAGCAATGATTTGCTCAACACACACCGGAGCAGCGTTATGCCAAACCGCAGAATGGCAGGTACGCTTGGCCAGCTTTGCGAGCTCGTGAGCAACACTATTCCATTCTCTTCTCTTATGGACAAGAGTCCATCTAGGAAGCCTATGTCCCGTCTTGACAATCTTATCAATGATAAACTTTAGTGTTGATCTGCAACTGTTCTTCGACGTCAACATGGCTGCTACAGAACTGCAGTCTGTCACTGTCGGGGTTCTCTACTGCCGGACAGTAAATTTGTATCGGATTGTGTGCCGGGCTCGGATGGTTAGCGCAGGAGACAACAGGATTTATACTGGTTCAGGCCTCTGAGTAGTAATACCCAATGTCTAGTGTCGAGCTGTCGTGTTCCCGTGCTAGGGTTGTTTGTAGTAGGGGTTACAAACTGGTCGGGAGAGGGTGTCGAGCCCAAGTCCCTTAGTATGGGTGTTCGGTTCGTCAGCCCTTGTGACGGTTGCCCTCCTCTCCCTTTTATAGACGCAAGGGGGAGGGACAAAAAGGGAAATAAGAGAAAAGTTATAGTGTTTGGTCGTTGGGATGTCCTCTCGTGCGTGGCTGTCCGTCTGGGCGCATTGAAGAGGAGTCATGCTATGTTGTCGTAGAGGCCGCCGCGTGGTCGGGCGTAGCTGTTCACTTTGGGACGCCCGACGCTTCCTCCGAGTAGTTTGGGGTTGACTTAACCCGTCTGGGCACAAGATGAGTTCGCCACATTAAGGCCTAATTGTAGGCATGTGCTCATCGTAGGGGGGCACTCGAGTGCCTCGGGTGGAGTTTGCGTGCTACAGAGTCGGATGCGACGGTGACATGACGACTGCGCGGCCGGGCAGGGCTACATTAAGGCTTCTGTTAGAGTCGGGTGTCCGCACGTGCCACCAGCTGGTGCACTTGCATGGCATGGGGAACCGGCATCACATGCGTCGTAGCGGAAGAGTTCACGTGCCGGGGTCGCGCCACGTGGTACGGCTTGCGTCTTGGTCGGAGATGGAGATTGCTCGTGCGAACAAGCTGCTTGTCGTGCAAGGCGGAGACTTGTCGTGCGATGCGAACACTGGTCGGACGAGGCGGAGACTGGTCGTGCAAGGTGGAGACTGGTCGGACATGGTGGTGACTAGTTGGAGGGGCTTCCTCTAGTAGGGAACTGGTCAGAGAAGCTCCCAACTAGTCAGGAACAAGACATCTTGCCAGTGATGGTCTTGACAGGAGTCTTTAGTCCTCGTCTTTAATCTTGGCCTTCACGTTGTCAATGGTGTCAGAAGACTCCACCTCAAGAGCAATTATCTTGCCGTCAAAGGGGGCCCTAATATGGCCCCTCGTCAGTAGCCCCTGAGCATGAGAGGGACTCAAGGACTCGTGCACAGGCTCAGTCAAAAAAAGGCTTTACGTCGATCTTTGTTCTTGATCTTCCCGGTGGGTGCGCGTGAGCGCATCCACCGGATGTAGCCCCCGAGCCCACGAGTGAGTTGTAGACTCGCTCGTGGGGTTTCAAGCTTCAGTGGTGTTGTCGCGATCTTGAGTTGTTTTGTTGAGGTAGTCGTGGACATCGTGGGCATCATGGGCGGCGTGGGTGACGCGAACGACATGGGTGGCGCGGGCATCACGGTCGATGCGGAGGACAAGACGGTTTGAAAGGACAGAGTGGGGATGGTTCAGGATCTTGGGACCAACGAGAATCGAGGCGTTTCCCTGACATGGTGGGCCTGACATTTAAGGCTGGTAGTTGCGCCCCTTACTTTTTAACCGCGTGTCGGCCAAGGGTTTGGGACTTTTACTTTCTTGCCTTTTTTCTCTGCCCCTACTGCCCGCCTCTTTCACTCCTCGCACCCGCAGTGTCGCTACCACTTTCGTTGGAGTCGCGCACGAACGCTCGACGTCGCCATGTCGAACTGGTCGCGCTCCAACGTGTCCCGCCCGATGTCGCGCCGTCTCGTCGAAGTCGAGCAGCTTCCTCTGCTCACCGACACCGTAGAGTGGAAGGTTCCCAGAGAGGAGTCTGTGCCACGCCCGCCTAGGGGCTACGTCACCTCGTTCGTGGCCTTCCACGAGTGCAGCTTCTCCGTTCCCGCCGGGCGGTTCATCCGAGCGGTCCTCTACGAGTACGGGCTCCAGCTGCAGCACCTCAACCCGAACAGCGTCCAGCAGATGGCGGCGTTCGAGGCACTGTGCGAGGGGTACTTGGGAATCAGTACCCCTTGGCACCTTTTCAAGTACTTCTTCATGTTTGCGTGCTTGAAGGACGGCTCTAAAGCGGCGACCATCGGCTGCGCCAATATTCGGATGAAGCAAGGCCGGGGTGACAAGTACATCCCTTCCTCGTTGACCAGCTCGAACAGTGACTGGCACGAGGGGTGGTTCTATCTCAGGAACGACCCTGAGTTTGCGCTGCTCGCATCCACCGGGAATTCCATCGTGAATCCGTCGAGGAGCTGGACTGATGGTCCTCCGAAGGCGGAGTAGGAGAGGATGTTCAGGGATCACCGGGCGGTGTTGTCCCGCCTCCGTGACGCCGGGGTCATCCCGCTCCGGAGGCGACCGTTGCGCCTCTGCGAGATGACAGCCGACGGGGACCCTTGGGTAGGGACCGTGACCACGCTCGAGTTCCCATCGATGAACGAGATACAACGACGCGTGTCGTTGGCCATCTGGAAGTCGACCTTCCTGTGGCCGTCACCACAGCTTCTTCTAATGCTCCCCAATGAGGGGACTGAAAAACTTGTAAGTGATTTCTTCTTCCGACGAGATTTCTGATAAACTTGGTGTCTTCAATCAATGTTGATCTTCTCGGAGATTCTCGACGATCACTGACTCTTTCGCCCCTGTTCCTCTAGATGAAGTGCTCCCACCTTGTGCCCGCGAAGGCGCCTCTCCCGGCGGAGGCGATCTTCAAATGCAACCAAGCGGCCGCGGAAAGACGGCGGGCCACACACAAGGAGCAGCACAAGGAGAAAGAGATCACCAAGTGCGATTGGAATGACAACCGCATCAAGCACCACAAGGCGAGGGCACGCAACATCTCCTCTGAAGAAGATCTGTCGCGATCGACTGAAGCGACATGTCCAGGTCACCCTCGTCTTCGCCACACCAAGCGGTGGAGGTAAGCTCGTCGCGGTAGCCAGAGTCGACTGCTCGTGAGAAGGGTGCGGGCTCGAGCTCGCAGTCAGGGGCCCGCACCGCTCGAGAAGATCAAAGAGTGACCCGCTCTCAGGTGGCGCCTGGCGGCCCGCGCGCCTCCGAGGGGCGGAGGCATCCTCCACGCCGGGATGACCTGACCAAGCGGCCGACGGAGCATGAGCCCTCCTCCCGCCATCTCCGACCCCCAGATGCGGATTCCTTGAAGAGACGTTCGTCGAAGGCGAGTTCGACTCCGCCGGCGTCCGCACCGAGCGTGCCGCAAGGAGCAGACACGAGCGCCCCTCCACGACGCCTCCAATCCTTAATTATCTGAGGTTGAGAGGTAGCCCCCGAGCCAGCAAGGGAGCGGAGCGCCGCCATCGAGTTGGCGGGGAGAGGCGGGCCAGCCCCCGAGCCGACGGAGTGTCGATAGTTGGCTTTCGAGTCGGTCGGGGCCAAGAGGTGAGCCCCCGAGCAGGGCTCGTCGGACAGGTCGGCAAAACGGGTCCGCGTCCGATCCAGCATGTAAGCTCATGCCCATCGTGTGTTCGTTGTCCTCGAATCCTTCGTCTTGTTCATCTCTTGATCTTGATTCATGTTTGCCTCAGCCGCGCCGACACTGGCGTGCTCAGCCTCGCACCCCAGAAACACGCAGCGTTGGGTGCACGCGGTCCGTAGTCCGAGTCCCGCCTGCTGCCCCCTACGCCGAGCCATTGGCGGAGCATGCCCAGAGCGGGCTGGCCATGGCCACCGAGGTGATTGAGTCGGTGACACCACCACCCTCATCGAGCATCGACAACTTGGGCATGGAGCAAACGGCTACGGAGGTGGTTGCTACCCAGGTGGCGACTGAGCTACCGGTCGAAGCCACCTCAGGGGGTCGAGATGTCGTGGCGGCGTCCAGCGAGCAGATCATACCTCCACCACCGTCGGTCGAGGGACATGAGATCGAGGCGTCGGCAGCGGTGGAAACTCCTGTGCCCGCGGCGGCGCAGGCGAGTGAGAATGTGGCAGAGGTGTCGATGGCTGACGCCATGTCCATCGGCATCCTCGAAATCATCGACCCCGACACTCCCGACCTGCCAAGCAATGACAGGGATATTTATGAGGTCGTGTTGGGGCGGATGCTGGCCGTTCTGGTGGAGTCGGGGGTCGAGGCCTCTAAGTCCGCCACACCCGTGACCGCGGCCTCGGCTGAAGTGGCGGAGCCCACTAACGGAGAGCCCATGCCGGGCACAGCCGCGGCAGGACAGCTGACACCAGGTCAGGTCGGAGTTGTCGGAGGTCCCGAGACCTCAGCCACGTCGAAGGTAGCCAAAGAGGTCCTCAGGGAGCCTGCAACCGGCGCAGGATTGACTCTGGTCACGTCCTCACCCCCGCTCGCGGTGGTGGACTCAGCCGCAGCTGAGGCACCGGAGTCGTCGTCTCTTTAGCCCGCTGCCCCTGTCGACAAGGCGGCGCCCGCGGTGAGCCCGTCCTTCTGGGCTCTGCAAGAACACAATGTTCTCGGGAGCACAGTGGGGGTCACCTCCCCGAAGATCCAAGAGGTTGGGAGGGCTCTGGTGCGACCCAGTTGCCGGAGCTTGAGGAAGGTGGTGCACGGATCTCCGACCTTGCCCGCTTCTCGTGGGCGGCCACCTTCGAGGCGGACGCGTCCATTGACAATGATGAGGAGTGTGCGGCCCATCGCAGCCTTGAGCGCGGGCTCTTGTGGGCGCGTCGTGCGTTCGACGAACTCATCCTCCCCACGACAATGGTAAGTATTCTTAACTTAGTAGTCTACTCTTGTCTCTTTCTGTTCTTCCGAAATTTGTGATCGAGGTACCCCTTGCCCGGAACAGATGCTCGCGGAGTCTGGCAGGAGGAGGGTGTGCGCCGTCGACGAGCTCCGAGCAGAGAGGGCCCAACTGGAGATGCAGATGTTAGTTGCCCGCGTGGCCATCGCCACGGCGGTGGAGAGCGAGGCGTCGTCGAGGGCCGCACTCGAGGCTGCTAAGCAGTCCGCGGAAGACTGTGCCACGACTGCACAAGCTTCTGCTGCTACCGCCATGACGGAGCGGGACACTCTCGCGACGAAGTTGGCTCAGGCGGAGGCGGAGATGGAAAAGTCACGAACCTCCGTGGGAACCACCAATGACGCCACTGAGAAGGCCACCACTGTCACCGCCACTGTCGAGGCTGCTGCCTGGGATGCCGCTCAGGAACAAACGGCGCTCGAGGCGAAGGTGACGAAGCTAGAGCAGGATTTGGTCACCGCCGAGGCAGACCAAAGGACGGTCAATCGACAGTTCTCCGAGGTGACAAACAGGCTCTAGGTGGTTTCGGATGAGGCGACACGACTTTGGGAGGACAACTCCAAGTTGTTGTAGGACGTCGACGGTAAGTCTTAATGCTTCCAGCCGCACTCCCTCTCCTCTTGTTCACTCTTTGCTTGTGATGACTTGTCGTCTCGCGGTTTCAGGGCTGCGCGCATACCACGTAGGGATGACCATGAAACTTATAGAGAAGACGCAGGAGCTAAACGTCGCCCTGCTCCAGATCCTCGAGAAGGACAGCTTGATCAAGCGGTTGTCGGAGCAACTTGAGAGTAAACCCTTCGCTTTGATTCCGATCTCGCCTTTCTTTTGAACTGGTCGTGACTTGTTTGTTGACTTCGACATGTTGACTGCCTCAGAATCCAGAGCTGAGCTCGAGCAGTCCCAGATAGCTCGGGAGCAGGTTGTGGTCGAGTTGGAGCAGGCCAGGAACGCCAGGTGCAAGTCGAAGGAATCCCGCAAGGTGAACATCCAAGACCTCGCCAAACTCGCGAGGGCCATTGGCGTAGTCATGAGTGGGCTCGGCGTTCCCTTCAGGCCGATGCTTCCCAACAGGCTTCTCGAGGAGGTTGGGCGCCTCCCGGAGGTGATCAAGGAGCGGGAGTTGTCGATGGCTCGTAGGGCGGTGCACCGGATGCTCGCCATGTTCGAGTCACACTACCATGGGCTGGCCCGCAGGGCGCTGAGCGGTGGCTGGGCCCCTGGCATCTCCGACACCTAGTGCGACAAGCTCGAGGAAGACTGCGCCGCCTTCGCCCGCGACATGGCGGACACCGCCTTGAAGGACCTGGACCTGCTACCAGAAAACGCACCAGAAGACCCAGAAAGCTCCAGGCCTTCATCTTAGATGTATCATTCTTAGGTGCATGTAATTTAAGAACAGTTCGCATGTGTAACATCATGAAACAACATCACATTGTTGAGAACTCATTCAAAAAGTGTTACAACGTGAACGCTTCCGAGCGCCCAGGGTCGACCACCATAAGGTGTAGCAGACCTTAGGAGATTGAGATGACCAAGCTCTACTCTGGAGTCGCAGGGGCGTAGGAGTTGAGAAGCTCGACCCTCTCGAACCGCTAAGGGGGGCCACATGTTCGCAGCCCCCGAGCACTTGGGAGAGTTTGAGAAGTAACTTGCAAGGTGTGTCGTGAAAATCATTTTAGACCGGAGTCTGGGCGGCTGCTCGAACACTTTTGAAAAGAGGTCGGGTGAAGGCCTGAGGACTTGAGCTGTGCTCGCAAGTCTTCGCACCATAGCCACGGAGGCGTAGGCGCTAGAAACTTTGAACGAGCAACAACGTCACGCCCCACACAGGCCATCATCTTTACTTCTCAAAAGGTCGAGCCTTCTGCCAAAAAACATTTCGCTCGTGTGATTGGTTACAACATAAATGTTGATTTTTTTGAAAAAATCGTAAAAACATAAGGAGGGCATCGTGCCTTGGGCAGCCCCCGAGCGGGGAGCGTTTCAGCACGGGTGCAGCAACGCTTGCCGCTCAGCCTTCAGGGAAGTTGTGACGTACAGAAACATGGCAACCGAGAAGTTTTTTCGAACTTATAAACATATGAACAAAGCATGCGGCATTTATTCACTGATGTATAAGATTTAAACTATTACTCAACGGTAAAATGGTTACAGGTGTTCGATGTTCCACATGTTGGAGACGACCCGTCCGTCCTCGTATCGGATCTTGTATGTTCCGGGTCGGAGCACCTGGTGGACGATGAACGGACCCTCCCAAGGGGGCGAGAGCTTGTGTCGATCCTTGCTGCCATGAACTTGTCGAAGGACCAGGTCCCCGACTTGGAACTCACGAGCGCGTACATTGCGCTCGTGGTATCGTCGTAGAGCTTGTTGGTACTTGGCGCAGCATAGGAGTGCGACGTCTCGTGCCTCGTCGAGCTGGTCGATTGCGTCCTTGAGTGCGATTTGGTTTCCTTCCTCAGTATAGTCTCGCACTCGTGGACTGCCGTAGTCAATGTCCGTGGGTAGGACTGCTTCCGACCCGTGTACCATGAAGAAGGGTGTGAAACCAGTCGCCCGACATGGTGTGGTGCACAGACTCCATAGAACAGACGGTAGCTCGGCTACCCATCTTGCCTGGAACTTCTCGAGATGCTTGAAGATGCGAGGTTTGATCCCTTGTAGGATCATGTCGTTTGCCCTCTCGACTTGTCCGTTCGTCTTCAGGTGCGCCACGGCATACCAGTCCACGTGAATGTTGTTGTCATCGCAGAAGTTGAGGAATTTCTTCCCCGTGAACTGGTGTCGTTGTCGGTGATGATCGTGTTGGGTATACCGAAGCGATAGATGATCTCGGTGAAGAACACCATTGCTTCCTTGAAGCGGATGTTCATAATGGGTCAAGCCTCGATCCACTTTGAGAACTTGTCGACCACTACAAGGAGATGCGTGAAGCCCTCGGGTGCTTGTCGAAGTGACCCCATCATGTCGAGGTGGCACGCCGCAAAGGTCCATGTGATGGGGATTGTTTGAAGCACTTGCACTGGAGGTGAGTTTGTCGAGCGTAGAACTAGCACCCCCTCACAGTGACGCACGATGTCCTTGGAGTCCGCCACAGCTGTGGGCTAGTAGAACCCTTGTCGAAAAGCTTTCCTGACAAGAGTCCATGGACCAGCGTGATGTCCGCACGTGCCGGCGTGGATCTCACGAAGTAGCTTTCTGCCTTGATCTCTGAGGATGCACTGCATGAGTATGCCTGTTGCGCCTCGTTTGTAGAGCTCACCCTCGATGAGGACGAGGGCTTTAGCTCACCACGCGATGCGGCGCGCCTCCATCTAGTCGGAGGGTAGCTTCCCCTCAACAAGCCACTCGAGGATAGGAAAGCGTCAATTTGGGTCCTCGAGGTTCAGCTCGGGCTGCTGGTCGATCTCCATGATTTCTGGTTCTTCTGCTTCTGGTGGTTTTCCCCTTCTGTTCGTACATAGGGTGCGTGTTGGTCACTCACGAAGACCCCGTGTGGCACCGGCTTGCGACTTGATGCGGTCTTGGAGAGGATGTCGGCGGCTTTGTTGTAGTCGCGCAGCACATGATGAAGCTCAAGCCCATGGAACCTACCTTCCATCTCTCAAACGGCTTGGTAGTATGCCGCCATCTTTGGGTCAACACGGATCTTCTCCTTCATGACTTGATCCACAACGAGTTCAGAATCTCCTCTGATCTCGAGACGACAGATCCCGAGCTCGATCGCTATTCGGAGGTCGTTGACGAGCGCTTCGTACTCGGCGACGTTGTTGGAGGCTGGGAAATGTAGTCGGGCCATGTACTCCATGCGCACGCCGAGAGGCGAGATGAAGACAAGGCCTACACCCGCCCCCTCCTTCATGACCGTGTCGTCGAAGTACATAGTCCACTTCTCCTGCTCGATTGGTGCCGGCGGAATTTAGATCTCGGTCCACTCTGCAACGAAGTCTGCCAACACATGGGACTTGATGGCACTGCGGGGGGGCGTACGAGATGTTCTTCCCATTAGCTCAAGTGCCCACTTGGCTATCCTTCCTTCAGCCTCGGGGTTCTGGATTACTTTTCTGAGCGGGTACTTGGATACCACCATGGTGGGGTGTGTATCGAAGTAGTGGCGGAGCTTGAGCTTGGTCATCAAGGCAGCATACACGAGTTTTTGCATTTGCGAGTATCGAGTCTTGGAGTCAGATAATACCTCACTCACGAAGTATATTGGGCGCTGTTGACGGTGAAAATCCGTTAACCTAGCCATGAGTTTACCTTCGGTGTTGGCATGACTTTTGTATCTTATCCATTGGTACTAACCCCTGTGGTATAACAAGTTCACTTGTGCATGTCGGTTTTGGAGTTAAGTGTTTACGCAGGGTTTTAACGTTGAAAGCAAGACTTCCGGGATAAGTTCATTAAGCACCTCATGATAAGACCTTGAAGCCCGGTACAAGTCAAGCAATGAAGTGAACATGACTCCAAGAGCCCAAGGACCAAGCCCGGGAAGATGACAAACTCCGAGGACCTAGCCAGAAAAGTGCTGAATCTTGCAAGTCAAGGAGCTTCGTCCAATTCGGAGAGAAACTGACGACAAGGGCCCACATGCAAAAGGGGAGAGGATCTAGAAGACACGGGAAGCAACATCGGGCGAAGGAGGCCACGAACTGGGCTGGGATGGGCCCAGGCCGGTCGGCCCAGCTTGTTTCGGGGCCCAGTCGGCCCCCCTTTGACCTAGTTACATCTCGGGCTATTTATAGCCCACCCCCCCCCCCCCCCGACCGAGAGCCACGTATCAACTAATTCTTCATCCGCCGCCGAGGAGCCGAGGAGCTTGAGGGACACCATCTCGGAGATGAGGGTCATGCTAGTTGTCTAGGGTCTCCCTAGCCGATGCGGGAACCTTGCATGGAAGACCACGTCGGAGCTCCGGAGCAAGGATCAAGATCGAGGTAGGATCCCGGTGGTGATCTTGTTCATGTAATCATTCATGGTGAAGTTTTTATAGTGAATCCGATTTCTAGCGATCAAGTGCCTTCTCGATGATTTTGTTTTCTTCTTGGTTTTGCTTCTTCTACGATCTATACTTAAGATAGATTACATAGGGTGCTCTTGTAGCCGCGGTGGCTAGAGGTGCATACCGGACCGGCCAAGTGATTTCAACTTGTTCTTATCGAACTCGCCCTAGACTACCCGCATGAATAGGGATACATTGTGACAGAACGGGGGTTCCGAAAGGCAGGCGTTTTTGGAGTCGGAAGGGAGGCCACGATTTAAAGATGCTTTTAATGAGATTCGCTTTTCTATCTTCATCTATCTTATTTGGAGCTACAACATAAGCATGATCTAGACTCTCTAGATCGGTTATCTCTTGCTTTCTCTTGCTACCTCTTTAGTAGATTAGATTAGATGTGTTTCCTTTATGAGTTAGTAGATTAGATGCAACTTGTCTTCAAAAGATAGCTTACCTTGCTTTACTAGATTGAATCCTTACGTTGCACATTGCACGGATTCGATACCTTGGGTTCACCACTCGAGGGAAGAAGGGTCCCTTGACTACGACAGGAGACTTGTCCGCTTGCAAGTCTAAACAAACTTTGATACAACTATTAACCGTCAACAGGTGTTGCACCTTTAGCGATCTTCCGGGCTCTTCTCGTTCGACCACCAGCATGGCACTGACCACTTGGGTTGTCGCGGTAGTGTAAAGGAGTATCGGTTCTTCATGCGTCAGAGTCGTGAGGATTGGTGGACTCTTCAGCATGTTCTTAAGGGAGTTGAGCGCTTCCTAAGCCTCAGGAGTCCATGCGAAGTGGCCAAATTTCTTCATCAAGTGGTACAACACCCAGGCTGCGCTCTCCGAGTCATGCTATGAAATGGCTCAGAGCTGCGAGGCAGCCCGTGACTCGTTGTACGCCCTTCAAGTTCTAGATCGGCCCCATGTCCATGATGGACGAGATCTTCTCAGGTTTGCTTCAATCTGACGTTCTGACATGACAAAGCCGAGGAGCATGCCCCTCAGAACCTCGAAAACGCACTTCTCGGGGTTCAGCTTTACCCCATGCTATCTCAACTTTGTGAAGACCTCCATGAGGTCCAAGACCAGGTCACCAGTCTTTTCGACTTGACCACGATATCGTCGATGTACGCCTCGATGATGCATCTTATAAGTTCCCCGAAGATGCGTCGCATGCATCTTTGGAACGTAACGCTCACGTTTTCGAGCCCGAAAGGCATCATCTTGTAGCAGAAAGCGTCGAACGAAGTGATGAACAAGGTTGCGAGTTGGTCCGCTATGCACATCGCTATCTGGTGGTACCCGGAGTACGCATCGAGAAAACAGAGGGTTTCGCACCTAGCTGTCGAATCGACTACCAGATCTATGCAAGGCAAAGGAAACGGATCCTTGGGACATTCCTTTTTAAGGCATGTGTAGTCAACACACATCCTCCATTTCTTATTCTTCTTCTTTACAAGTACAGGGTTAGCAAGCCACTCATGGTGGAATACTTCTTGAATGAACCCTAAACTAAGGAGCTTCTTGATCTCCTCACCAATCGCCTTGCACTTCTCGTCGTTGAAGTGGCGAAGGCGTTGCTTTACCAGTTTCGATCCCGGCTTGATGTTTAATTTGTGCTCGGCAACCTCTCTTGGGATTCCCTTCATGTCGGAGGGTTTCCATGTGAACACGTCGAGGTTCACTTTGAGGAAGTCGATGAGCGTGCTTTCCTATTTAGGATTGAGCATCGTCCCGATATGGAGCGTACGGCCATCATCGAAGACAGTCGTATCCTTGACGTCCTTGGCGGGCTCGAAAGAGTAGGCTGCTTGCTTGGACGACTCAGGGATATCCTGGTCCTTGGATGGAGGCTCGGCACAGAACCTCTCGGACCGGATTAGTGCCTCCGCAAATTGGAAACACTCAGCATCACATTCGAATGCACGCTGGTATGTGGTCCCTACTATGATGATCCCCTTCGGACCGGGAATCTTCAGCTTCAGGTACGTATAGTTGGGCATGGCCATGAACTTCACGTAAGCTGGCCTCCCGAGGATAGCGTGGTACGTCCCCGAGAACCCCACCACTTCGAAGGTGAGGATTTCTATGTGAAAGTTTTGCAGGTCCCCGAACGTGACGGGCAGATCAATCTTCCCGATGGGGAGAGCCTCCATTCCAGGGACAACCCCGTGGAACGGTGCAGTCGACGGCCACAACTTTGATCGCGGGATGCCCATGTCGTCAAGCGTTATGCATAGAGCATGTTGATTCCGCTCCCCCATCCATAAGGACCTTGTGGACTCACTTGGACCTGAACAGGGGAGCCACCACTAGCGGGTAAGCTCCCGGCTGCGGTACTCGGTCGGGGTGATCCTTGCGGTCGAAGGTTATCGGAACCTCCGACCACTTTAGGTAGGATGAGCTCGGGGGCTAAGTGTTGAAGACTTCACGTCGGTCATCTTCTCTCGCCGCCTTGAGGGTCGTGCCTGGGACCCGCCAAAGATCATGTGGACTACGGCATCCTCGCCTGGGTATCGAGCCTCAGCGTCGTCGTCGTCATTGTCGGGAGGTGGTGCGGCATTCTTTGACGGTTCTGCCGCCCTTGGCTTGAGGGTGTCGTCGACGTAGTTCTTGATCAGACGGCAGTCTTTGAGCATGTGCTTCACCTGAACCTTGTGATGGGGGCATGACGCATCCAGGATCCTCTCAAAATGGTCCTTGGGAGGACCAGCCTTGGCCGGGCTGTTCTTGGGTCGTGTTGCCTTGCGCTTGACCGTTGCGACGAGGTTGTCGTCGCCCCATCACTTGTCGCTCTTCTTCTTCTTCTTGAAGCGCGAGGATGTCCCCTCACCATGGTCCACGACTTGCTTCCCCTTGCCCTGTGGGGTGTTGAGCGTCGTCGCGACTGCCTCCTCGTCGTCCGCATGGTTGCTCGCGATGTCAAGGAGCTCCCGAGTGCTATGGGGCATGCGGCGCCCTAATCGATGGACCAGGAAGTGCATGTCGTGCCATTCTGGAACATCGAGATGGCGTCGTTGTCCGTTGCACCAGGAAGCTCGGTGCAACGCTTGGAGAAGCGACGGATGTACTCGCGCAAGATCTCCCTCGGCTTCTGTTTGCAGTTTCGCAGCTCCCACTGCTTGCCGAGGCAAGTGTATGTGCCTTGGAAGTTGCCGACGAAAACCTAACGTAGGTCGGCCTAGTCGTGGATCTCGCCTCGAGGCAAGTGCTTGAGCCATGTCTGTGCAGAGTCACCGAGGTAGAGCGGCAGGTTCTTGATGATGAAGAGGTCGTCTGTCGCTCCCCCGCGTGGCATGCAAGCTGGTAATCCTCCAAGCATACACTGGGGTTGATGTCCACATCGTATCTGGGGACGTTGGTCAGAGCCCAGAAATGCGAGGGGAACCTCGTGTCCCGCACTCCTTGTCTGAAAGCTCGCGGGCCCCTCTGGTTTGGTTACTAGCTGTGGTCGCTTTCGTCGTCATTGTTGTAGCGTCGTCCACGCTCGCGGTCGTCATGTCGGCGTGGATGGTGCTCATCGCGGTGGTTGCGGTTGTCGTCGTTGTGGTGGTTGTCGACACTCGCAGCCAGTCGGCGAGCTTCGATGGTGTCCCAGGCATTGTGGTTGGGCCCGAGATGGCTCTTGACCGTTGATGTTGTGGCTCCAGACCCATCTCCATGATCCTGATGTCGGGAGGGGGGCGGGTTCGGGCGATGCGCGGAAGGCGCTGCCCCTCGATCACGTTCTGACCACTGGCGTGAGGCGAAGCTCTCCGCCTGCTATGCTGCCACCGCTTCAAGTTGCGGCTTGAGTTGTTGGCTCACACGTCTCTCCTCAGAGGTCGCTGCCTACGGGCAGCCACGCAGCAGCATGGCCGCTGCGGCTAGGTTCTGCGACACCTGCCTAAAGAGCGGTGGGGCATCATCGTCAGTGTTGGCCTCGACGTTCGCACCTTCATTGGCGCGTCAATCGTTGTCGTGTGCGCATCCTCGAGCCGGCGGCGTCAGGGTGCGGGCACGGGGTTGCTCGGCTGCAGGATGACGCTCCTGTCGCTCGTTGTTTCCCTCACGGCGTTGCTCCTGCATCGGGACCTACTGCGGGGCCGGCAACAGGGTGGGCTGTCGGTTGCGAGGCCCATGGTCCTCCCCGAGCTCCCGGTGGAGGTTGGCCAACTCCTCGTCAAGCTGGCGCCTGGCCTCGGCGAGCTCGTCGAGACGCGCCCTGCGTTGGGCGTCGATGGCGCAATGGCGTGGTGCTGGCTCCGGGTCGGTGGAGCTGCTCGAGGCTGATGCCACGCAAATGAAGCACTCACGTGTGGAGTCGTGCGCAGGCGCTTGAGGTGCCCTCCGAGCTGTCACGGAGCCTGAAGAGGCGTGGGTCCCTCGTAGGTCGTTCACTTAGGCTGTCACCGGGTCGTCCAGGAGGCCTAGCTGTCTATGGGGGTACATGGCGGTATACCACTCCATGAACTCCCCTCAGGCGAGCGGCTCAGCTACGCTGGCCTGGAAGGCGAGGTTGGTGAGGTAGTAGGCGGCGAGCCTAAAACGTTCCTATGTCGGGTTGGGCCCCAACATTGCCATGACCATTTCATCTGAGAAGCCTCACACGAACACCGAGTGCCCCACCACCCCCATCAGAATGTTGGGACGGGCCGGCCGGATGAAGGTTCGCCCGGCGACGGACTCCGCTGGCCCGGCGTAGACGAAGCCGAGCGAGCCGAAGTGTATAGCAGCCCCAAGGGTGAGCAAAACCCTGCGGCCCTCCATCCGAGTCATTGGTGAAGTTCGGCGAGACACACGATGTGCCCGTACCTGGCGCGCCAACTGTCGGGGTTCTCTACCGCTAGATAGTAAATTTGTATCGGATTGCGTGCTGAGCTCGGATGGTTAGCGCAGGAGACAACAGGATTTATACTGGTTCGGGCCTCCGAGGAGTAATACCATACGTCTAGTGTCGAGCTGTCGTGTTCCCGTGCTAGGGTTGTTTGTAGTAGGGGTTACAAACTGGTCGGGAGAGGGTGTCGAGCTCAAGTCCCTTAGTGTGGATGTTCGGTTCGTCGGCCCTTGTGACAGTTGCCCTCCTCTCCCTTTTATAGACGCAAGGGGTAGGAGCAAAAAGGGAAATAAGAGAAAAGTTATAGTGTTTGGCCGTTGGGATGTCCTCTCGTGCGTCGCTATCCATCTGGGCGCATTGAAGAGGAGCCATGATATGTTGTCGTAGAGGCCGTCGTGTGGCCGGGCGTAGCTGTTCACTTTGCGATGCCTGGCGCTTCGTCCGAGTAGTTTGGGGCTGACTCAACCCGTCTGGGCACGGGATGAGCTCGCCACGTTAAGGCCTAATTGTAGGCCTGTGCTCGTCGTAGGGGGCACTCGAGTGCCTCGGGTGGAGTTTGCGTGCTGCAGAGTCGGATGCGACAGTGACATGACGGCTGCGCGGCCGGGTAGGGTTGCATTAAGGCTTCTATCACAGCTGGGCGCCCACGTGTGCCGCCAGCTGGTGCGCTTGCATGGCATGGGGAACCGGCGTCCCATGCGTCATAGCGGAAGAGTTCACGTGTCGGGGTCGTGCCACATGGTACAACTTGCGTCTTGGTCAGAGATGGAGAGTGCTCGTGCGAACGAGCTGCTTGTTGTGCGAGGTGGAGATTGGTCGGAGGGGCTTCCTTTAGTGGGAACTGGTCGGAGAAGCTCCCAACTAGTCGGGAACAAGACGTCTTGCCAGTGATGGTCTTGATAGGAGTCTTTAGTCCTCCTCGTCTTGGATCTTCGACTTCACATTGTCAATGGTGTCAGAAGACTCCACCTCAAGAGCAATTATCTCACCGTCAAAGGGGGCCCTAATATGGGCCCTCATCAGTCACTAGCACCGTGTTTTGTGGGCACCATTCAGCGGCGAGGAGGATGTCATCCCTGCAGGCTAAAGCTTCTGTCTCTTCAGCACTTCCGCTCCCTGAATGAATCTTCATGCAGTGAGGATTGCCCTGCCACAATGGTTCCTGATAATAACTCCTACACCTCCCTCTCCCGAGCCTTCATCAAAAGCACCATCGACGTTTGTCATTAACCATCCCTCTGATGGTGCTTTCCATTTCTCTTGAGGCTTAACATGGCGTCGTTGCTTTTCTGTAACCAAAGATTCAACGCAAACTGACTTACCATGTGGATCTATGTGGCTCCCCTGTTGTTGGATGACACACAATTCAGACTAGTACTTCAACAGAAACTTGATTGATCCTTCAAAAGAAAGCTTGTCAGTTGTATGCATGATCGTGTTCTACACATGCCAAGTACGCCATAACAACAGGAGGAGCTAGGTGCCGGCATCAGTTCCCAATGTATACACCCAATGCAACAGGCTAGTTGGGCTGGACACCCTGATCTGCTCCTCATCTGGCAACTGCTAGTGTTGGCGCATTGCCTCCCTGAGAATTGTAGTGTGGTCACAACATAGCAGCGCATGCTCAATTGATTCCTCCTCCCTTCCACAAATAGTACACGTGTTGTCAATCACAATGGAGCAATGCTTTTTATTAACCTGCGTGGCTAATCCATTCTTTATCACATTCCAACCAAAGATAAGGACTTTATGTGGTAGCGGCATTTTCCAGTAGCTTTTCCAAATTGGCCGGCTATCTTGGTTGCTTGAGTTCAAAAAACAGGTGCCCCTTTCTTCCTCGACAATTTCCTTGGCCAATTTATATGCACTCCAGACTAAGAACACGCCACTCTTTTCGTAGTGTCAGGCAATCAAATCATCCACAGGTATTGACGGCAGCTTCATGTTAAGTATCACTTGAACGTCTACCTCTCTGAGGACCATGTGTGGTTCGTGGACCGGTGGATGGTCGCTTCCTTGTGTGATGAGTGATTGACAACGTTGTGTGGACTGATTCTTGGCTAAGTATTGCAGGTGCAGGTTGCGGCTTGACTCGTGTTGGTGCAGGTGAAGAACAAGCGCGAAAGGTCGTTGCTGGTGAGGCCTCCAGGTGTGGAGAAGACAAGAAGTCTTCGTTCGAGGGACCCGGTGGCCAGTGGGGTCAAGTGCGGGCCGCATGGTGGCATGTACAACAAGATGAAGTCGTGGACGGTTTCTTCGTAGAGCCTCAAAACCAAGGTCGAGTCGGGACTATGTGGGAGCCGAGTCATGAGTGAAGATTGGCGGAGGCTACACCGAGTTCGCAGGTTTTGCAGTGGTTCACCAGAAAACCACTGGGTTACTCGGTTGAGCCACAAAACCTAGGCCGAAGACTCGACGAGGAGGTGCGGCCACCCAAGCCGGTTCAACCGCCCAGGAGGGGCGGTCAGACCGCCTGGGGCCGGTCAAATTGCCCAGGCCGGTCTAACCGCCCAGGGGGGCGGTCTGACCACCCTTGCCGCCGGTGCCGAGATGCTTCGAAGCGGAGGACACGCGTCGGGATCGCAAGGCTTGTGTCGAGGCTAAGCGAGGTTGCGTCCCGATGAAGATGTTCGAAGATTTCCAAATCCGCCTTTGAGGGGCGGTATCCCTAGTTATTAGTGAAGGGTAGTTTAGTCTTTTGGGTGCCTCCATATATACTCATTGAGTGGATGGATGGCAACCAACTCTTGGAACCCTAGCTCATTTGTTTTTCCATTTTCGTTCTCCATTTTCCCTAGTTTTTCCTAGGACTAGCTTGAGAGCTTCATGTGAGATCTAGAGAGAGGGATGGATGTTTGGGTGGCAAGCTAGACCTTGTACGAACCTTTCATGGTATGTATAGATGGTTCGGCGTTGTTCCTCAAGGTGGTTTTCCCGTCCTCTTTTGTGTTGATTTTCGGAGCTCTTTGTTAGCGGTGTTTTGAGAACGGTTTCTTGGGGATTTTGGTGGGTGTCACGTATGAGGTTCTTGTGCCTCTTTGGCTGGTGACTTTGCCCCCAAATCTCTCTTGAATCGGACTCGATTTGGTGGTTTTTCGAGTTGGGCGAGTTCTTGACCTAGAGAAGCAATTTCTTCGATTCCTCTTGATTGTGAGCGTTTCGGGTCGATTCCTTTGAGGTAGAGGTTGCCCAGGAGGTAACCCAGCTAATCCCGAAGTTTCGCTGCAATCCGTGGAGTGATTCAGGAGATCGGGCGCGAGGAAGTTAGGGTTTGACCGCGGGGCGTTGTTTTTCGGGAAGAGGCGGTCTAACCGCCACGGAGGGCGGTCTAACCGCCCGGGGTTTCCGGATCAAAGTTTTGTTTCGCCGATTTTCCTCTGTGAGTTTGTTCGCCTTGATCGGAGGAGTGTCTTGGTGAAATTTCGGGACGTTCTCGTGCCGTTTGCTAGGTGTTCTTGGTTGGAGTTCGTTCTTGGGTACGGGAGGTTAGACCGCCCCCGGTAGCCGGTCTAACCGCCCCTAGGCCCCTGGGTGGAGTTTTGGTTTTTGCCAAGATTTTCTGGTAGCTAGCATGGCCCTGACCAGAGATCTCTGTTGGTGAAACCGTGGTGCGTTTTGGTGTTCGGAAGAGGTGTTTCGGAGGATTTCTTGGTTGCGTGGTGGAGGCGGTCTAACCGCCCCCTATACCCAGTCTAACCGCCCCCCTCTGGTTAGCCGGCTTTCAAGTGGTTTCCGTTGTCGTGGGTGCGTGTGTGTTGAGGTTGCTGGTAGAGTTTGTTCCTAGGACCAGTAGCACTCCAGTGGCTACGTGGTTTTGGCAAATGGAAGGTAGAAGTGCGGAGCGTGTGATTTTGGGGGTCGGACCGAGCGAGTTCATCTTGTCGGAGTTTCAATCTCCCTCGAGAAGAATTTTTATCGGCTCCCATTCACCCCCCCCCTCTCTGGTCGCCTAATCGGTCCTTCAAGTGGTATCAGAGCCGGTTCGGGTATTTGTTGACTCTAACCAGTCTAAGATCCAAGGATGGCGTACCAGGAACGTGGTTCGGGTCCTCCACACTTCGATGGAAAGAACTACCAGATGTGGAGTAAACGGATGGGTGCATTCCTCCGCGGAAAGGGTCAGATCCTTTGGGATGTCACGGTGGACACAGGCTATGTTCAGCCGATGGACTTTCTCACTACAGGATCGAGGGACAGATTCGACGCCAACAATAAGGCGGTCGACTACTTGTTTCGTGCTCTGTGTCAGCCTGAGTTCGATCAGGTGCACACCGAGCACTTGGCTTGTAGAATTTGGACGGTGCTGAAGGAGGCTCATGTTGGGAATGCCCAAGTTCAGGCACGGATGTATGCGACCTACGGACGAGTACGAGAACTTCACTCATCTCCCCGGTGAGTCCATCGATGCCTTGTTTCAGAGGTTCACGGTGGTTGTGAGCAACATGAGGGCCAATGTGGACGTGCTCTCGTACGATGATCATGATAGAGCGGTCAAGCTCTTACACTCTTTGGATCGTACGATTTGGGGCGGAAAGTTCGAGGCCATTGTGGAGTCAGAGAAGTATTACACTCTGACGGTGAACGAGCTGTTCTCAAAGCTCAAGTCGGCTGAGGTGGATAGGGGCATGACAGCCAAGATCGAGGGCCCGACTAACTCTCATAGTCTCGCCCTCGTCGGTGGTTTGAATGGAAAGGCTAACACTAACCCATCCACCAGGATGTTCTCTTTGTCCTCTTTGATGTCTATGCCAGATGAGGAGTTCGACGTGCTTGGAGAGGACGAGCTGGCGCTCCTGACGAGGCGATTTGAGAGGCTGCACGAGAACCGAGTGAACAGGAGGAGGAACACGAGGACATGCTTCAAGTGTGGCAAGGCTGGACACTTTTTCGCCGAGTGTCCAAAGGTGAACAACCACGACAAGCACAAGTTCAAGGACAAGAAGAAGAAGTCCAGGAAGAAGGACCATGGACATGGGAAGCAGACGCGTTCTCGAGAGAAGATGAAGAGATCGAGCGACATCGAGTCTGGTTCCGAGGACACGTCTTCAAGCTCGAGTGAAGAAGAAGAAGAAGAAGAAGAAGAAGAAGAAGAAGAAGAAGAAGAAGAAGAAGAAGAAGAAGAAGAAGAAGAAGAAGAAGAAGAAGAAGAACCTCGGCAAGTATCTCAACGGCCATTGTGTGATGGGCCTAAGCCTCAAGGACGACTTCTGTGGCATGGCTCGCAGTTCGAGCAGCAAGAGAAGCCAGAAGGATGCCTCGGACTTGGATTCCGAGGATGAGGTATGTGATGAGCTCTCTTCTTTGCGCAAGGAGAATGAGGAGTTGGTTGACTTGCTTGATAATCGCGATCACATGCTTAGAGAGGCTAAGAAGCTTAGGAAGGAGCTTAGATCTTTTCTCGAGGATGCTAGGACTAGAGTGGCTGAGCTAGAAACACAGGTTCTTGATAGCAAGCTTGAAATTGATTTGCTTAAGGCTAGCCCTGTTGTTTCTGATGAAAATGATTGTGCCGATTGCTCTGCTTTCCTAGGCCGACTTGAGTCGATCTTAGGGAGAAGTGTGCCTCCAAGTGTGAGGAACTAGATGTGCTTAGGGTTGAGTTGGCTGAGCTACAATCTAGACCCACTTTGCTTGGTGCTTGCACTTCTTGCCCTGGTTTGCATGAGAAAATTATTGAGCTTCGTTCTCGCATTGGTTCGCTAGAGGTTGATTTGAAAGTGCCTATTCCTACTTCTTGTTCTACATGTGAGTTGCATGCTATGAAGAATTTGGATCTTGCAAAATGTGTTGGTTGCTTGCAAGATCAGAATGATAAGTTGCGTGAAGCGCTGAGTTGGTTGTCGAGTCAAGAACCTCAGCTTGGTATGATGATTGCTAGCCGTAAGCGCTTTGATGGTTGGGATTTGAGATTGGATAAGGTTGGTGAGGGAAGTGGTAAGAGAGAAAGGAAATTTGGGAATGTTTCAGTTCCACCACAACCCACACCCAAAGACAAGTTTGCATCCAAGACAAACCAACCTAGAAAAAAACCAAGTGAGAAGGCAAGTGAAAAGCCTAGTGAGAAACCAAGTGAAGAGCCCCACCCCAAGCCTAAGCCCAAACCAATCCTTTTCAATTGTGAGTTTTGTGGAAAGGATGGCCACAAGAGAGAGTTTTGCTATAAGAGAAAGAGAGAGGCGAGAATGGCTAAGGAGTGGGCGAACAAGGACAGGTACCACCCTTCTCATGGTGTGCACGAGCCTCATATGCCACCGCCATGGGGAAAGGGCTTTGTGCGTAAGGATCCGGCATGGGGAGATGAAAAATCCGTAGCCACGGTGGTGGTACGGAGAGGGTGGTCGGACCGGCTCGGCTAGGCGGTCGAGCCGGCCCCGCCCGGGGACGGCCCTCCCCATTTACGGCGGCGTTCGTTTCCGAGGTCGTGATCTTGGTGGTTTCAGTTCCCTTGGTCATGGTGCAGATGGTAGACACCTTGAGTCTGGTGGTGTTGAGTTTGCTGGACGTTCTCCACCTCGTGATCAATACGAGTTTGGGAGAGGTCGCAGCTTTGAGTCTCAGAGGGGCTACGAACCATGCTTTCCTTTTTGTGGTACTCATACTCCTCCAGTGAAACGAGAGTGGTTTTCCCATGGTGGTTCTAGGTTTGATAGGTTTGACAGGATGGATCACAGTTTTGATAGGCGCGGTAGGATGGCTAACCCTACTTTTGAGGAAATGGCCCGACACTGGTTTCACACCTTTGGGACTAACCCTAGTGTTGAGTGATTTCCTCGTTCTCGCTCTTGGTTTTGAGTTGCAGGTGGGAGGCCCGGAGAACATTTGGTTGATATCGGGGGTGGTTCTTCGGCCTCATACCCCGGTGGTGACATGGAGGTACATCACTTTCGGGGATGGTGGACAAGGATGAGTGACTTCTGAAGAAATGATAAAGGTAAGTGAATTTGTGACCTTCAAGTGTGTGGCCTTGGTCAAGTCACTTGGTTCTTTTAGTTCTTTGCCCTATCTCATGTGTGTAAGGTGAGCTTTGTGTGCTCTTTGGCCTTAATGCATGAGTTTAGGGGGAGCTTGTGAGTTTTGTGCTCCTTTGCTCTTTTGCCGGTGGTGTCGAGCCCTTTTTGCCTCCCCTCGAGGAGCCGGTGGTTTGTGAGTTTTGTGTGGGAGCTCCTTTGTAGCATATGTATAGTTTCCTTTGTGCATTTCTTGCATTTGGCATGGCATATGTAACATGATGTATAGGCATCCTTGTATCTTAGATTGCACGCATTTTGTATCATATGCATTGGATAGGAAAAGCTTCTCTTATATACGTTGTTCACCATGGGATGTTATATGTGTCTTTGTGAGCTTGTTTGGTATGCTATGGTTAGTTTGGCTTAGCTCTTGATGATCTTGATAAATGATCCAGGGTTGATGGCTATATTTTTGAAAAATGTCACACATATGCTCTCTCATGTGTAAATGCCTTTATATGATCTTCACATGTTTTAGTGGCTTTGCTATGCTTAATTTGTGGTTGGATAGCTAGTTTATTGATCATATGGGACCAAAGGCTCATTTGCCATCATGAATATTTAGCCCTCTTGCTTCATCTTGTGGAGGGGCATAAGTTCCTTTTTGTCGCAAAGACATTTCATGTACCATTTATAAATCTGAAAATGAAATGAAAAATGCTTGGAAAATATGCTCCCATGTCATATGTGCTGAAATTAATTTGCTTTGGGTGCTAAACTGTTGCATGATGCCTACCAATGAGAAGTTTCATACATAGAAGTAGGCACATGGCTCGGTGGCTTTGACATGACATGAGGTGCTTGTGGGTGTTTATGATGGTCTAATGATTAGAATGGTTGTCCTAGCATGAAGTTGGTGTGGCTTTGCCATTTTGACATGTTTTGCTCATGTTTAGGTTTTGCTTGTGAGAGAGTAACTTTTCGCAAAATTATTCAAATCCTTCTTAGCCTTGTCCATTGGTTGTGAAACTTGGTGATCATGTAGTTAAGGTCATTACGAACCTGTAGAGTATCTAACTTGCTCATTTGGACTTGTGTAGCTCCTTGTGATGAATGTTGTATATTTGAGAAGCTATATGTTGAAACTTTTCGCATTTTGCCTTGATTCATGTATTGTCAACAAGGGGGAGAAGTTTGTGCATGTTTTGGTCACCTGGGAGTGTTTGGAAGGTGTTCCAATTGGTTCGGGCAAACTTTGAGCAGTTTGGTGTAGGGTCGGTCACATGGGGCGGTCTAACCGCCCCTAGGCGGTCAGTTGAGTGGTAGGCGGTCTAACCGCCTGAGGTAGGCGGTCTAACCGCCCTGGGCAGAGTGAGCAGTTCTTTGCTCTTTGTTGCATCCCCGGGTTGCATTGCTGCATTGGTTCACGGGGAGTGTGCTTTGGCTCAGGGGGAGCTTGCATATGTGCAGGGGGAGCTCTTTGTGGTGTTCGAGCTTTGGTTCGGTGGTTTGCGCTCTTTGTTTGAGCATGGTTTTGTCTCGGACGTGTCGAGCCATTGCCCTTGCCTAAGGGGTCCGAGACTTGTTCTTCTTCAAGTGATCTTGCTCTTCGCCTTTCTTTGGCTTTCGATCGCTTGTTGAGGTTTCTTTTTATTTGTTTCTTTTTTTTTCTTTTCTCTTGTGTTACTTCATGTGGGTGTTGTCAATGCACTCATCAAGGGGGAGATTGAGGACCATGTGTGGTTCGTGGACCGGTGGATGGTCGCTTCCTTGTGTGATGAGTGATTGACAACATTGTGTGGACTGATTCTTGGCTAAGTATTGCAGGTGCAGGTTGCGGCTTGACTCGTGTTGGTGCAGGTGAAGAACAAGTGCGAAAGGTCGTTGCCGGTGAGGCCTCCAGGTGTGGAGAAGACAAGTAGGCTTTGTTCGAGGGACCCGGTGGCCAGTGGGGTCAAGTGCGGGCCGCATGGTGGCATGTACAGCAAGATGAAGTCGTGGACGGTTTCTTGGTAGAGCCTCAAAACCAAGGTCGAGTCGGGACTACGTGGGAGCCGAGTCATGAGTGAAGATTGGCGGAGGCTACACTGAGTTCGCGGGGTTTGCGGTGGTTCACCGAGAAAACCCACTGGGTTACTCGGTTGAGCCACAAAACCGAGGCCGAAGACTCGACGAAGAGGTGCGGCCACCCGGGCGGTTCAACCACCCGGGAGGGGCGGTTAGACCGCCTGGGGCCGGTCAGATTGCCCGGGCCGGTCCTAACCGCCCGGGGGGCGGTCGGCCGACCGCCCGGCCACCGCGCCGAGATGCTTCGAAGCGGAGGACACGCGTCGGGATCACAAGGCTTGCGTCGAGGCTAAGTAGGTTGCGGTCGCCGGGCATCCGTCTGATGAAGATGTTCCAAAGATTTCCAAATCCGCCCTTGAGGGGCATGTATCCCTAGTTATTAGTGAAGGGTAGTTTAGTCTTTTGGGTGCCTCCATATATACTCATTGAGTGGATGGATGGCAGCCAACTCTTGGAACCCTAGCTCATTTGTTTTTCCATTTTCATTCTCCATTTTCCCTAGTTTTTCCTAGGACTAGCTTGAGAGCTTCATGTGAGATCTAGAGAGAGGGATGGATGTTTGGGTGGCAAGCTAGACCTTGTACGAACCTTTCATGGTATGTATAGATGGTTCGGCGTTGTTCCTCAAGGTGGTTTTCCCGTCCTCTTTTGTGTTGATTTTCGGAGCTCTTTGTTGGCGGTGTTTTGAGAACGATTTCTTGGGGTTTTTGGTGGGTGTCACGTATGAGGTTCTTGTGCCTCTTTGGCTGGTGACTTTGCCCCCAAATCTCTCCCGGAATCGGACTTGATTTGGTGGTTTTTCGAGTTGGGCGAGTTCTTGACCTAGAGAAGCAATTTCTTCGATTCCTCTTGATTGTGAGCGTTTCGGGTCGATTCCTTTGAGGTAGAGGTTGCCCAGGAGGTAATCCAGCTAATCCCGAAGTTTCGCTGCAATTCGTGGAGTGATTCGGGAGATCGGGCGCGAGGAAGTTAGGGTTTGACCCGCGGGCCGTTTTTTTACGGGAAGAGGCGGTCTAACCGCCGGAGGGGGTGGTCTAACCGCCACGGGGTTTCCGGATCAAAGTTTTGTTTCACCGGGTTTTCCTTTGTGAGTTTGTTCGCCTTGATCGGAGGAGTGTTTGGGTGAAATTTCGGGTCGTTCTCGTGTCGTTTGCTAGGTGTTCTTGGTTGGAGTTCGTTCTTGGGTACGGGAGGTTAGACCGCCCATGGTAGCCGGTCTAACCGCCCCTAGGCCCCTGGGTGGAGTTTTGGTTTTCGCCAAGATTTTCTGGTAGCTAGCATGGCCCTGACCAGAGATCTCTGTTGGTGAAACCGTGGTGCGTTTTGGTGCTCGGAAGAGGTGTTTCGGAGGATTTCTTGGTTGCCTGGTGGAGGCGGTCTAACCGCCCCCTATACCCGGTCTAACCGCCCCCTCTGGTTAGCCGACTTTCGAGTGGTTTCCGCTGTCGTGAGTGCATGTGTGTTGAGGTTGCTGGTAGAGTTTGTTCCTAGGACCAGTAGCACTCCAGTGGCTACGTGGTTTTGGCAAACGGGAGGTAGAAGTGCGGAGCGTGTGTTTATGGGGGTCCGACCGAGCGAGTTCATCTTGTCGGAGTTTCAATCTCCCTCGAGAAGAATTTTTATCGGCTCCCATTCACTCCCCGCTCTCTGGTCGCCTAATCGGTCCTTCACTCTCTAAAGTACTCACGTACTATCTCCTCCTTCCACTATTCATCTATAAGTTGTGAACCCATTTTAAATGACACGAGCGTCTTTTACCAGGTGGCCTTCTTGTCCAACCACACGGTATCCAAGGATCCCGCCACATTGTTACTGAACTCCCTTCCCCAATTTGCCAGATAGTTCCTTTCTTCAGTAGCTCCAATCCATGGACTATAGCCTTCCATGTAGGTGACTGGTTAGTAGGAAATGTTGTGTCCAACAAATTGTCGTTGGTGAAGTAATTTGCTTTCCGAACCCGTGCACATGAGTTATCCGGCCTCTCAATCAGTCTCCAAACCTGCTTCACTAGAAGAGCTTAGTTAAAAATCTTGAGATCTCTAAAGCCCAAGCCACCCTTTCCTTTTGAAGAAGTGAATTTATCCCATGTGATCCAATGGGTTCTCCTCTTAACAACAACTTCTCCCAACTAGAATCTTATAATGCACCTAGTCAAAGCTTCGTGCACTTTCCCAATAGAATAAAAATACTCATAACATAAACCGGAATAGCCCGTGCTACCGATTTGATGAGTGTATCTTTTCCAGTTGAGGATAAATTCCATTCATCCCATGCACTACACCTTTTCATCAATCTTTTAGTAATTGCTTGAAATTTCTCAGCTTTCATTCTTCCTTCTGGAGTTGGCAGTCCCAAATATTTGGCCTCAAAAGTGACCTTGTAAACATGTAGTTGTTCTTTCACCTCCTCCACAAATATATTCTCCTGATTAGCATTGAACAAAATAGAACACTTGTAAAAATTAATTAGTTGGCACGTGTGTCATGGTTTAGAAACCTCCGGCAAATAGAATCAATGATTGTGCATCGAGCCTCGGATGGTGTGCAAATGGGAACACAAGGATTTATACTGGTTCAGGCCTCCGTGGAGTAATACCCTACGTCCAATTCGTGTTGCTCATGTTGTTTGCACTGGTTTGTAGTAGGGCGATACAAACTGGCGAGAGAGGGAGCTTGGTCCCAAGTCTCTGTGGTGTGTGTGTGTGATTCTTGCAGCAGAAGTCTGTGTACGAGTGTGTGTAGGAGCCAACTTTGGCTGGAGGAAGAAGAAGAACAGTCAGAGAGCTCCATCAGAGTGGAGTGAGAAAAAAGAAAAATCCCCCCTGTTACCTTCGGTGCCCTCCCTTTTATAAGCCAAGAGAAGACTTATAGGTGAAGGCAACAAGAGAGAGAGTACACGGTCTTCGAGAGTATAGGGAAGAGCTTTTGCCCATGTCGTGGGCCCCGCAGTCCTCAGGAGTAGCTGGTACAATAAACTTGTCAGGCAAGTTGGGAGCTTCGGGGAGTTCCTTAGCTGCGAAGACTCGGAGCTCAGTAGGTCGCAGGAAGCAAAAACAACAGGTCGTGCGAGGCGGAGTTTTAATAGGTCGAACAAGTTAGCTTGGGGGAGCTTCCGACCTATGCATGCATGGCTTGCACGCGGGTGACTTTGCATGCATGTCTTGTAGCCTTGTAGGTGTAGCGTAGGTACTCAAGTGCTTTAGGTGTGCATGCATATAGGTGAAGTAGGCACTTAAGTGTGCATGCATGTAGGTGAAGTAGGCACTCGAGTCTGCAGATGCATGCACGCAACAAGTTAGCATGGGGGTTTAATAAAAACCAGAGCATCCCATGTGTGTTTAGCAAGAGTTGGATGAATCGCATTTTCGCGCTCCTGATTGATCGGGTCGGGTGAAGTAGCGATTTATTTGGCTCACGAGACATTGTCAATGATTCGCTGTCTTTGGGTACCCCTAATATGGGACCCCGACACTTTGCCCCTACAATATCTCTCCGACGTTGATCTGACAGAGGTTGCCCGAGCTCTGTTGGCGTGGAAAAATAGTAGGCTATCATCTGCAAATAACAACTGCGTTCGGAGCACATCGACACACTTTTACACCCTCAATCGAGCCATCCAGTGCCTCTTGCTGCAACACTTTGGATAAGCCATCAGCAACAAATAGGAATAAATATGGGGACAACGGATCACCTTGCTGTAGACCGCTTGTAGGTTGGAAGGCATCCAGAAGGACACCATTGAAGCGAACAGAGTAATATACAGTAGTAACGCATTTCATTACCCACTGCACTCATCTATGATGAAAGCCCAGCTTCACAAAAACTTTTTCTAAATATCTCCAATCCACACAGTCATACGCCTTGGCAAGATCTAGTTTGTAAGTTACTCCTATCAGAATTGTCCTGTTGGATGGCATGTATACACTCAAAAGCAATGAAAGCATTGCCGGTAATCATACGTCCAGGAATGAAAGCACTTTGGCTATCCGAGATAATGTTATCTAAAATTGGACTGAGCCTATTCACTAAGCATTTTAGACACAATTTTATAAATGACATTACATAAACTTATAGGTTGATACTCCTTCAAATTTTCTGGATGTTGTACCTTTGGAATTAGCACTATGGTTGTGTCATTTACACCCTCTTGCATACACCCCTCCTCAAAAAAGCATTTAACGGCGTTAATCACGTCCTCCTTCAAAACACCCCAGTTTCTCTGGAAAAAATCTTATAGGGAGACCATCTAGCCCTAGAGCTTTTAGAGGGCCAATTTGAAACAGGGTGTTACCAATCTCTTCAACCGTGAAGGGTTTGCATATATCCTCATTCAATTCATTTGTTATTCGGGCATCAAACAGATCGACAATCTCCTATGGGTTTAATTGCTCATCTCTAGTAAATAAAGAATTAAAATATTCATTAACTATACCTGTCATAGCTTCCTTGTTCTGTTCCCATTCACCATCATCTCTCTTAAGTTTTTGTATGTGGTTCTTGCGGGCTCTCCAAGCATCTCGCTGGTGAAAAAACATCGTGTTTCGATCACCCTCTTGCAGCCATGCAACCCGCGATCTTTGAAGCCAAAGCATCTCCTCCCTATATAGCATTTCAGTCATATTCATGATAGTTTCTTTAACAGCACTACTGTCAGCGTTAGAAGCTTGCAAATCAACTTGTTCACAAAAAAAGAAGCTTGCAAATCAACTAGCTGAGCCCTTAAATTCTCTAAATATTTTCTAACCGAACCAAAATGTTCTTGACTCCACTGTTTTAAAGACAATAAAGTATTCTTTAGAGATGTACTAATGACACCTAAATCCCCCTTGGTCATCTCCCTATCTCAAACATGCTGAATGTGTTCACCAAGCGAAGGCTCCCTCTCCCACATGATCTCATAGTAAATTTGCTTCACCCCATTCAGGTTATTACTATCCTCTTTTTGCACCCGCAGCAAGAGGGGGCAATGGCCAGAGCAGGGCGACGTGAGGTGAGTAATAGAAGCATCAAAAAAAGATCGATCCACTCCTGAGTTGCCCCCCCCCCATCTAATCTAACTTTAACATTTCTGGGACCATCCTTCCTATTGACATAAGTCCAAGGTACCCCACAGAAATCGATATCCCTCAACTCACAAAAATCCAACACCTGTCTAAAGTCAGCCATCTGTCTCGCCCCCCCCCCCCCTTCTAGTTTCAGAAAAATGTTCGTATTGCCACATGGCCTCATTAAAATCTCCTATAACCAGCCAAGGGTCAGATGTATGCAAATTGACCCAAATATGAGGATATGTTTACGTATATATGTACTCCAAGTAAGTTTTGTGGGAAAATTAATGGGTGTACATGTGTACACCCATGTCCACATGCTAGGACCGCCCTTGCTTGGACGGACGGACGACTGAAGCCCAGTCTGGCCACACTGAAGCTGAACAAACCAAAAAATCTGAATTCAGGATATTAAACTGAACCAACGTAAATGCCTGATTTTAGAAACTTTAGCCCTGCGATTCATGGGTGCCAAATTAACCTTTGGGATGAAGTATAAAAACTTAAAGCCACCGGTCACCAGTCAGCCATACACCACTCAGCGATACTTTCTCTCACACCAAATCAACACTTGGCACCAACCACCAGATAGGCGGTAGTATTTTTTCTGTGAAAAATTCAGCGCCAGCCAACCGATCAGCTTGGTGCGAGAACAATAGCAGTTTCCTAGATTTGTGTACACAATAGCTTTCTAGGCTGCGAACAAGTGTTACTTGTGGTTGCGTATGCACATATTAACAAAATAAACTAAAAATTATATGTAGAGTTGTAACACCCTAAAATTCCATCATTAAATTAATGTAAGCAACATGGTGTTTTAGTTTTTGTTTTCTAAGGAATAAATAAATTATCAAGTAAATTTGGCTATAATATTTAAATATCATTGGAATAATATTAGAAGCAACAAGTGCTTGTGCATCATATTTTGTTTGCATGGTGTTTATATGTGTTGGTGTGAAGTTTTGTAAGTTTAAAATTTAGTTTGAAAGTTTGAAAGGTATTTGAAAGTTTTAAAAGTTTGCAAAAGGGTTTTAAAAAGAAAAGAGGTTAAAAAAAGAAAAGAAAACCCCCAAACCACTTCACACCCTCCCTTTCGACCCAACTACACCCCTCCCCTTCCTTCTCACCCGGGCGGCCCATAAGCCCAGCTCGCCTCCCCCGCAGCCCAGCTTTCCCCGCGCCGGCCCATTTTCCCTCCCTCTCCTTTCTTTCACTGACAGCTCGGGCCCACTCATCAGATTCACCCCCAACCTCCAGTTGTTGTTCTGCTTAACTTCCTGCTGCGTCGCCCGGCCAAATCCTGGCGCCCCTCAGTCTCCCCACCTTCAATCAATGCCATTAAGACGCACCGAAGCCAGCCACCTTTCCCCGCCATCACTCTCCTGCCGTTTCTCTCTTTCAAGACCCCTCCCCCTTCAACGCCATCTTGAAACCGCTGGCTTCATGGCCATTGATGGCCATTTCCCCATCCCCGCCGCCTAGGCCCGCTCTACCCTCCTTCGCGTTTCCCGTTGCCCCGCATCCCGTCCTCGTGCGCTGTCACCTCGGATGGAAGGGCGCCCATGCTCCCCACTCGTCACGACCGGCATCAACGCGCCGCCCATCCCTGACTTCCGTTGTTCCCCTCCTCCTTTATAAATCCCTCCTCATCAACCACCAACACCTATTTTCCTTTTCCACCCAATCTCGTTCGTCGTCGTGCCCCTGTTTGCTGCGAATCGGAGCCAGTGACAGTCGCGGCTTTCCTTCGCGCGCTAGACTGCACGACCGTGCCTCGACGCGACGCCAAGGAGCAGGAAGTCGAGGCCGGAACCCCGGCCTCCGCGCGAGCCCGTCGTAACCATCCGCCTCCGGCCGCCGCACATCTTCACCGCCCGAGCTGGATCAGAGTTGGCCGCCACTGAAGCTTGGTTGCCCGTTCCGCCGTGGGTGTCGATCCTCGGAGCAGGGTAGTGCCACCGAGACCTCCGCGTCGTCAAGCTGCACATCCGCTGCCGGCCTTCATCACCTTTCCGCCGCCTGAACATCGCCGCCCGTGCACACACGAGCTGCCAGCCGTAGTCTCTGCCTGCCTCCGATTCCGGCTCCTACACCACCTCCCCGTCACCAGTAAGCGCATCCATGAGCTCTCTTCATCTTCCCCTTTCCTTTATGCTGCACACCGAAACCTCTAGCTCTCTCAGTCACCGGAATTTTGGCCGGCCAGAGGCCCTTTGTCTGTCGGCCATGGCTGTTTACGAACAGCCATCGTCTAATGAGATAAGGCATGGCAGTTTTGCCTTCTAGTCCTCATGGAATCTCTAAACCCAAGTCATTTAGCATGTGTCTTGCAACTTTTACCCGTAACCCCCTAAAATTATCCCACCTTTCACACATAAATCCCACCGCCTCTTTTTCCTGGTAGCCCCTGTCCTTTTGCTGTTTTGCAAGCACTATTTGTTGTGTCTTGTAAAACTTCCTTCCTGGCCCCTGTCACCTTTGGATAATCGTGTTTAGACCCCTACAACCTTGTTTAATGCCTAGTTTATACGTTTTAGCTCCGTTTAGTGTCGTCCTTGTTGCGTTAGTTTCGTCTCGCAATAAAATACGCGCTAGCGCTAATGTGTTACCACAAAATGTGTTTTACAAATTTATTTTATTGTAAACTTGGTTAATATCTACTAAGCATGTTTTCTAAATAAAACCTAACTAGAGCTACCTTTCGGCTTTTCATAATATAAATGTTAAATTGATTAATGATTATGCAATTTTCCTTCTAAATAAAAGCAACATAGGTTATATCCTGAGTTTTCTTAAATTAATTGATAATTTGATTAATATAAATATAAATGTGTTTTTAAGTTATAATTTGATTAGAACAACTCGAAATATAAAGATGAATGCCTAGATGCTTTTACATGCTTCTTTTAAATTAAATGTTTAATTTGCATAAATCAAACTTGAATATTTACAAATAAAATTGGACTAGGCTTACATCGTCTTTTAAATACAAATATAACTTGCTTAATTATAAATAGGGTATTTCTCTGAAATAACCTATGCATATGATTCTTATTTAATTAAATATACCAAGCACATAGCTAGCTCTTGTTTGTGATCATCCAAAGCTCAAGATAGTTCCTAGTGCTTTTGTGTTCGCGTTCCTAGAGCCAACTCTTGTTCTCTCTTTAAGCTTTTCATGATTGGTGTGTTGTTTTGTTTATTGAATGTATTTGTGTGTGCTCGTAGACATCGTGCCAGTTTCAAGTGAGCAGCCAGATGGACCGGATCAAGAGCAAGTGTTTGAAGAAGAAGAACCCCAGTGTATAAGCAAGGAAGGCAAGTGGACTTCTCCCCCTGCATATTCTATTTTGTCCCACACAACTTGCATGATAACTAAGTTTACTTTTAAATGTTGTATTGCATAAACTTGATGAGAAATTACCTTTTTAAGGACATGACTAGAATTTTATCCCTATTACCTTGGACAACCCTTTTATATAAATGTTTTGGGTAGAAATGCTTAGTTGTTATAACTTGGGATGGTTAAAATGAATCTTTTACAATATGATGAATGTTGATCATGATAACTTTGGTGATATATATGTGTGTGCTTATGGTTAATAACAAGATCATACGGTTTAATCGGAACATAGAGAACCACCCAGGAAAATAGTGCAACCACAGTCCATATGGCTCTGGCTTAGCCAATTAATTAGGTGTGTGATTGTACTGGTGACCTTATCCGAAAAGAACACAGGGGGCTCGGGGTTACAGGGGTATAGCCCGGTTCTTTTGGGGTAGAAGCCTTTGCTAAGGTGCTGACCACTAGGGAGGGTTATGGTCGCGCCCGAGTCAGAATCGCCGTGGGTTGTTGGTGCTTTTGCATATCTTTGTAAAGGCTTCGTAGCGTCCCTATGCAATCACACCTCAGAAGTGTGGTATTGTGTCTGATCAACACATGCGTGGTTGGGTTCAAAGTTCTTCAAAGCTTTTACACGAGCTGTGGTGAAAGTGTACAACCTTTGCAGAGTGTAAAACTGATCGATCAGCCGTGCTAATGGTCAAGAGCGGCCTGGACCCTCACATGATAATCAAACATAAAGATGGAATTAAATCGTGGTTCTTGTGGTTTTGAGATGAGATGCTTTCCTAAATACTTAAGTGGGTTGGTATAAATTTCCTTATAGTAATTAGGTGTTTGGTAATAAAATTTGACCAACATTAAAATGTTGACCGCAGCAAACTCTTTAGCCTATCCTTGATAGCCTTGCATCTTCCCCCATTTCCTGAGCTCCAACCATAAGAGTGGTCACCCTTGCTTATCCGTTGTTCAGAGGAGAACACTAGAGAAGAGTACTTCAACAACTACGAGGAGTTCTGAGGCTTGTGTGCCCCAGTCAGATGTCTGTGGAAGATGAAGATGGAGTTACGTCTTCATAGTTATTGTTTGATCGTTGTAAATACCTTCGAGTCTAACGTCTGAGTGTAATAAAGAGATAATGTAATGGTTTAACTCTTGTACATTTTTATTGTCGTTTATTGATATTTCACTCATGACTTCTATCATATGTGTGTAAACTTATCCTGGCGCACATATGAGATGCATTTGGTTTTACTTGGAAAATCAGGTGTGACAGAGTGGTATCAGAGCAGTAATGACTATAGGACGCAGCCTTAAGTTAGAAATGATCGAAAAGTAAGGATTCATGTTCTGGAAAGCTTGTCATCTTTCAAAATAGACTTATTTACGTATAAAATCTAATTTATTCTTTATTTTCTTGATAAAACATATCTTTTTGTTTTGATCTATACGAGATCAGTTCTTGATCAATCAGTTGGATCCCCACCACTGGTGTAGTGTAATATAAGTTCTTAGATTGCCTACCCCTTATCAAACTTCGATAAAATGTTTCTGTGAGGACGATCGCTGTGCTAATGTTTGTTGTTTGAACATATGGTTGATTTAGATCTTTGCTTGTGTGAGTTGTATTGTGGAGTGATGGCCACAAATGCAACAAGAAATAAATTTTTAGGTTAGTAAAGATATTTTGGGTTCAAATTTGGGTAATCTTTTCCTTTATCTATCCTACAAGTTGGTTGAAGTAAAATCTCTTTGCACAACTTTTTGACACAACATCACTGTTTTAATCATATCTCGAGCTACAGAACTCCGTTTGATATAAAACCAGCTGGGTTAGTTCACAAATTTTGAGGATGATTGTCCGTCAAAAATTCAATACCATACAGTATGTATTCTGAGAGTTATGCACAAAGAATTGAGCTTATCAGAATCTGTAATTTCTGCTGACACAGTTGCACTATTTGAATTTTATCTCGAGTTGTAGATATCCGATTGAGATGATTCCAGTTGGATTAGTTTCATAATTTTGCACATGAATTCTTGGTAAAATTTCATGATTTTTGGATAATGGTACATAGAGTTATATCTAATTTATTGAGATCAACAGAATCTGTCTTAGTTTTGAAATTCATGCAGCTTCATCTTTTCGAGTTCATATCCTCATGCATCAGTTCAATGTTCTTGTCAGAAATAACTTGCTCTTTAACAATCAGATGGTACAAACCAGATCAGAAGGACAAGACGTTCCGCCGGTGATCCGTGCTCATATTGCTAATCGACAGAATCAAGCACCACGACCTCCACCCCCACTGCTTAACCAAATGGATCTTGCAATGCAACAGGTCTTTGCCACTCAAACCCAGCTGCTGCAAAACCTCACTGCCACCGTCAAGAACTTACAAGCTCAACAAAACCAACCAGCACCTCCTCCTCCACCTTCTCCACAACCGAGGGATAAGCATAAGGATTTTATGAGCCACCACCCTCCTACCTACTCCCACTCCTCTGATCCTTTAGATGACGATGACTGGTTGAAGACAGTTACCAAGAAACTTGAGATTGTTCAGTGCACTGACCGAGAGATGGTCCTTTATGCTGCAGGCAGATTGACAGGGCAAGCTGCTGATTAGTGGGATGCATATTCAACTGCACATCCTAATAGAAACAATATTACTTGGCAAGAATTCAGAGATAACTTCTGTACATATCACATTCCTTTAGGAGTGATAAAGCTAAAGCAAAAGGAGTTTCTTGCACTGAAGCAGGGAAACATGTCTGTTACTGAGTATTTCGATAAGTTCACTCAATTTTCCCGTTATGCTCCTGATGAAGTCAACACTTATCCCAAGAGGTAGGAAAGATTCTTGGATGGATTGATTGGACCACTCAACTATCAACTGCAGAGCCATACATTCCCCAACTTTCAGATGTTGCTGAACAAAGCTATAGGTTTGGAGAATAAACGAATGGAACTTGGTGAACAAAAGCACAAGTTCAAATCTCATGGACAGTCCAGCAACACACGCCCCCGCTTCAACTCACATCAGAATTCTCAGTTTTAATCTGGTGGATCAAGTGGAAATTATACTCAGAATTTACAGTTGCAGCACTCAACTCAACCACCTCAGCACTCAAGCCAGCAGACACCACATGCTCCAAGTCATCATCAAGATCGTTCAAGAGCACCAGTGAGAAGCAACTCCCCGATTCGTCCTAATGGTCGTTCCAATTATGGAGAATTGGGATATTATGCCAACATCTGCCCAAAGCACAACATGCAGACTCCTCAGAAAGATAACGGTTAGAGATTTGGACAACCGTTATCACAAGCTCGTGTTAGGAATTATTCTCATTGAGTTAACGGAAGCCGACAGAACTACGCACGTGGTAGAGTGAATCATGTGACGGCTGAACAAGCTCAAGACACTCCAGGTGTTGTGCTGGGTACGTTCTCTGTCAACTCTGTACCATTGACAGTTTTATTTAATTCTAGAGCATCGCATTCATTCATTACTGAACAATTCGTGGCAAAGCATGATATACATATGAGTTCTATGAAGACACATTTGTTGATTAGTTCCCCGAATGGTGAAATGAAATCCACTTATGTATGTCCACGAGTCAATCTTAAAATCAGGGGAATAGATTTTCAAGCTGATCTAGTAGTTCTTACATCAAGTGGGATAGATGTGATACTTGGAATGGATTGGTTAGGTGAATGTGATGGAATAATTCTGTGTGCCAACAAGTCAGTACTCTTAACAAGCCCACAAGGAGATAGGATTGAAGTTGTCGCTACTGCCCCGTCCAAGAAGGAAGGAAAAGTGAATCAAGATGAAGGAAAGTAAGAGAAGAAGCTATGACTGCCAGAAGAACTCAGCATGCAAGATGAGCTTATAGAAGAGTACCCTTAGTTTCCTTTCCAATCTCTCCGAATATCGGGATGAGATTCTTTTTAAGGGGGGTAGATTTGTAACACCCTAAAATTCCATCATTAAATTAATGTAAGCAACATGGTGTTTTAGTTTTTGTTTTCTAAGGAAGAAATAAATTATCAAGTAAATTTGGCTATAATATTTAAATATCATTGGAATAATATTAGAAGCAACAAGTGCTTGTGCATCATATTTTGTTTGCATGGTGTTTATATGTGTTGGTGTGAAGTTTTGTAAGTGTTTAAAATTTAGTTTGAAAGTTTGAAAGTTTTAAAAGTTTGCAAAAGGGTTTTAAAAAGAAAAGAGGTTAAAAAAGAAAAGAAAACACCCAAACCCCTTCACACCCTCCCTTTCGGCCCAACTACACCCCTACCCTTCCTTCTCACCCGGGCGGCCCATAAGCCCAGCTCGCTTCCCCCGCAGCCTAGCTTTCCCCACGCCGGCCCATTTTCCCTTCCTCTCCTTTCTTTCACTGACAGCTCAGGCCCACTCGTCAGATTCACCCCCAACCTCCAGCTGTTGCTCTGCTTCGCCTCCCGTCGTGTCGCCCGGCCAAATCCTGGCGCCCCTCGGCCTCCCCACCTTCAATCAATGACATCAAGACGCACCGAATCCGGCCACCTTTCCCCGCCATCACTCTCCTGCCGTTTCTCTCTTTCAAGACCCCTCCCCCTTGAACGCCATCTTGAAACCACTAGCTCCGTGGCCATTGATGGCCATTTCCCCATCCACGCCGCCTAGGCCCGCTCCTGCCCTCCTCCGTGTTTCCCGTTGCCCCGCATCCCATCCTCGTGCGCTGTCACCCCGGATGGAAGGGCGCACGTGCTCCCCGCTCGTCACGGCCGGCATCAACGCACCGCCCATCCCTGACTTCTGTTGTTCCCCTCCTCCTCTATAAATCCATCCTCGTCGACCACCAACACCTCTTTTCCTTCTCCACCCAATCCCATTAGTCGTCGTGCCCCTGTTTGCCGTGAATCGGAGCCAGTGACAGCCGCGGGTTTCCTTTGCGCGCTAGACTGCACGACCGTGCCGCGACGCGACGCCAAGGAGCAGGAAGCTAAGGCCGGAACCCCGGCCTCCGCGTGAGCCCGTCGTTCCCGTCTGGCTCCGGCCGCCGCACATCTTCACCGCCTGAGCTAGATCAGAGTCGGCCACCGCCGAAGCTTGGCTGCCGGTTCTGCTGTGGGCGTCGATCCTCGGAGCAGGGCAGTGCCACCGGGACCTCCGCGTCATCAAGCTGCACATTCGCCGCCGGCCTTCATCACCTTTCCGCCTCCTGAACATCGCCGCCCGTGCGCACACGAGCTGCCAACCGCAGTCTCTACTTGCCTCTGATTCCGGCTCCTACACCACCTCCCCGTCACCAGTAAGCGCATCCATGAGCTCTCTTCATCTTCCCCTTTCCTTTATGCTGCACACCGAAACCTCTAGCTCTCTCAGTCACCAGAATTTTGGGCGGCAAGAGGTCCTTTGTCCGTCGGCCATGGCTGTCCACGAACAGCCATCGTCTAATGAGATAAGGCATCGCAGTTTTGCCTTCTAGTCCTCATGGAATCTCTAAACCCAAGTCTTTTAGCATGTGTCTTGCAACTTTTACACTATTTGTTGTGTCTTGTAAAACTTCCTTGCTGGCCCCTGTCACCTTCGGATAATCGTGTTTAGACCCCTACAACCTTGTTTAATGCCTAGTTTATACGTTTTAGCTCCGTTTAGTGTCGTCCTTGTTGCGTTAGTTTCGTCTCACAATAAAATATGCGCTAGCGCTAATGTGTTACTATAAAATGTGTTTTACAAATTTATTTTATTTTAAACTTGGTTAATATCTACTAAGCATGTTTTCAAAATAAAATTTAACTAGAGCTACCTTTCGGCTTTTCATAATATAAATGTTAAATTGATTAATGATTATGCAATTTGCCTTCTAAATAAAGCAACATAGGTTATATCCTGAGTTTTCTTAAATTAATTGATAATTTGATTAATATAAATATAAATGTGTTTTTAAGTTATAATTTGATTAGAACAACTCGAAATATAAAGATGAACACCTAGATGCTTTTACACGCTTCTTTCAAATTAAATGTTTAATTTGCATAAATCAAACTTGAATATTTACAAATAAAATCGGACTAGGCTTACATCGTCTTTTGAATACAAATATAACTTGCTTAATTATAAATAGGGTATTTGTTTGAAATAACCTATGCATATGATTCTTATTTAATTAAATATACCAAGCACATAGCTAGCTCTTGTTTGTGATCATCCAAAGCTCCCGATAGTTCCTAGTGTTTTTGTGTTCGCGTTCCTAGAGCCAACCCTTGTTCTCTCTTTAAGCTTTTCGTGCTTGGTGTGTTGTTTTGTTTATTAAATGTATTCGTGTGTGCTCGTAGACATCGTGCCAGTTTCAAGTGAGCAGCAAGTTGGACCGGATCAAGAGCAAGTGTTTGAAGAAGAAGAACCCTAGTGTTTAAGCAGGGAACGCAAGTGGACTTCTCCCCCTGCATATTCTATTTTGTACCACACAACTTTCATGATAACTAAGTTTACTTTTAAATGTTGTATTGCATAAACTTGATGGGAAATTACCTTTTTTAAGGACATGACTAGAGTTTTATCCCTATTACCTTGGACAACCCTTTTAAATAAATGTTTTGGGTAGAAATGCTTAGTTGTTATAACATGGGATGGTTAAAATGAATCTTTTACAATATGATGAATGTTGATCATGATAACTTTGGTGATATATATGTGTGTGCTTATGGTTAATAACAAGATCATATGGTTTAATCGGAACATGGAGAACCACCTAGGAAAATAGTGCAACCACAATCCATATGGCTCTGGCTTAGCCAATTAATTAGGTGTGTGATTGTACTGGTGACCTTATCCGAAAAGAACACAGGGGGCTCGGGGTTACGGGGGTTGTAACAACCCGGGAATTCGGGTGTGTAAATTTTGCGAAAATTTAAAACTTTTTGCTTGCATTTGAGTGCTATCAATTTTTGAACCAAATTGCTAGCCCTTCTCTAAATTCTCCACTAATTTATCCTATTTATAAAACATATGTTAAAAATATGGTAAAATACGTGAGTTGGTTTTTCTCTGGTTTATTTGGAGTTCAATTGAGTGAAGTTTGAATTTGAAAGGGAATCAAATTCAAACTCTACTTCAAAACCTAGTTCAAGCGATTTACTTAATAGGCAAAGAGCAACCAAGTGAGGCCGGGCCGCTTTCATCTATCTTAGCCCGGCGGCCGGCCCGGCCCGTGAACCATCCGGCCCGGTTAACCGCGCCGTCCCTTCACCCTCTCCTTTAGCCACCGGCCGGCCGGACCCCACGCGTCGGCCCTTCCTTTTCACCTACCCGGCTAACCGGCCGGCCCCGCACCCAACCGCGCGCGCCGCCGGCCCCGTCGCACCGCTCGCGCGCGCGGCGCGGGCGCGGCCGAGCCGCCGGGCGCCGCGCGCACGCCGAGGGCCCGGCGCCGCGCGCGAACCAAGCCAAGGGCCGGGGGAAGGAAAGGCCTATTCTACCCTTGCGCCCTGTCCCGGTGGCGGCGAGAGCGCGGAGAGGGGCGAGCGCCGCCGCCACGGGCGCCGGCGGTCCAAGCCGGGGGCAGCACGGAGGTCGCCTCGCCCTTGCGGCGCCGCGGATTCAAAAGCGAGGAGGAAGGCAAGCGCCGAGGGCCACCGCCACCAACCCGCATTGGGGTTTTGCCCCCTTCCGCAGCCGCCGCCGAAGGGGAAGCAGGAAGGGGGGAAGTAGAGAAGGGAAGGAGGAGCGGGGAAGGGCCGGTGAGCCGCGCGCGCCGCCGGCGCGTCGCCGCGCGTGGGTGACGAGTTCGCGAGGAGCGGGACGAGGGGGAGGCGTCGTACGGGACCGAAGAGGAGCCGGACCGGAGCGAGAGGATCGAGCGCCGCCGTGAACACCGACGCGCGCGCCGCCACCCCACGCCGGGGCTCGCGACGTCTACACCGCCGACCCGCCGCGAGCGCCGTGGCCTTCTCTCTCTCTTCTCCTTGCGCCGGTCACGTTTTTCGTTCGCCCGTGGGCGTGCCTTCGAGCCGCCGGTGAGCGGGGCGCGTCGCGCCGCCGTCTCCCCATGGACGACGCCGCGTCGTGCCCCGCCGGTGAAGTCCAAGGGCGTGGCTACCCGGCCGCGCGCGCCGGCGAGCCGGTAAGGACGGGAGCTCGGGCTGCCTTGCCGGGGAAAAGGAGGACGCCCCCGCGCCGCGCGCGTCGAGCCCCGTGTCGAGCGCGCGTCGCGTCTCGGGTGTCATGATTTGGCCGTGGTGCCGTTTTGGTGCATGGCTCGGGGAGAGCACGGTGGCGGAGGCCGCGCACCCCGACGCCAAGCCGGACCGTGTCCAACCGGCGTTGCCGGTGTTTGCGAGGGAGCCGGCCGGCCGGTGTGCGGGGGATCCCATCGACGCCGCGCGTCTGCGGGCGGGCGCCGCGGTGGTTCGCGTCTTGTCTGTGTGATCCGGCCTTTGTGCGCGTGGACTTTGTAGCGAGGTGCCGGTGAATGCGAGGGCGGCCGGCCGCACCCACGCGCGCCATGGCCACGCCTTCGCCCCCGCGGAGGCCAACGCGGGCGCACGCGCGCCGCGTCGCGCGCGTGGCGCCTTCCGGGGCAGCGAGGCCTTCGGGCCATGAGTTTTCCTTGCGGGGGGGGGAGAGGAAGGGGCTTGCCGGGCGAAGCGCACCCCGGCGCATGCCATGGTCGGCTGCCGCCGCCGATGCCGGCGTGCGGCGCGCGCCGCCGCTCGGCGCGGCGGCGCCTAAGGGAGAGGCAAGGATCCTTCCCCGGCGCGGTAGAGAAAAAGGCCGCCGGGCCTCCCGGTGTTGGGCCGGGCCTTAAGAGCCGTCCGGCCGTCGGGCCGCTTTAGAAGCCCCGGCGCGTTAAGAGAGTGGCTCCCGGCTAGTGAGTTCGGGGTGGTTTTACGGACTTCTTCCACCCGGGCCCGATGGACCGAGCCCAATGAGCCGTTTCCGGCCCGGTAATCCCTTTTAGCCCACCTTCGGCCCATAGAACGAGAAAACCCTTTTCTTTTACGTTTAAAATTCCGAGAAAATGTATTTAACCTTTAAAAATTCATAATAAATTCTAGGGAGCTCGAGAAAAATACAAAACTAATTTCTATAAATCCGTATTTGCGAAACCTTGCGATTGTAGGTAGTTTGGGTTCTTTTGGATCCTCTAAATTGTTTCTTATTTGGAGTTATTGCTTAGATGTGCACCGTTATCTTATTTTCGCGTCGAATCTCGTGCCACGGACCCGAGTTTCGACCGGGGAGGACGTGGAGGACCCCGAGTACAGCGCTCCGGACGACGGCTCGCTTCAACGGCAACGAAGGTGTCATGTCACTCCCAACCATATAGATCCTATGTTGCTATGTAGCTGCTAGTGCTTTACTTTAATGCATGGAATTGATGAATTGCATAACCCGTTTAATAGCCCTGCCTTGATGTTTTGATATATCCTGTTCCTTGTTCTACTGCCTGCGGGACTAGCTACAGACCCCTAGCCAGTCCCTTACCTCAACTATCCATACTTTTGTTGTTTGATTATGGATGGTACTGCGGAGCTTGGACCGAGATGTGGGTATCTCGGTGTGTTTCTAGCGTGCGTTCTGGGTGCGTATCTCCTTGCTGTGTTTTGGCGGGAGCGAGCCGCTTGGTTACTTGTGAGCGGCCGCCGAGGGAAGATGCGATGCGGCCTCTTACCGAGGGTCGTGTCGTGTGGGATGGAGATGTTGAGTGCTCGCTCTCGGCCCCTTAAGGACCGATCGTCAGTTGACCTTGCTTCGAATGACTATTTTCGTACAGACCGCCCGCCTTGTATTGGGCGGGGGTGCGGGGTGAGACTTGTAGTGGATAGCGCCCCTCCTGTAGGAGGATCGGTGTGATCGTGTCGGGAGTGGTCTTTCCCTCCTTAGTAGACTTTGCCCTGGCGAGGCCAGGGAAGGGTTCCACAGCTTCGAGGGACCTCTCGCGGGTAGTACGAGCTGCCGCGGAGGGGCCGGGCCGGGCTCGGAGATGCGGGGAGGGTGCTATTCACTTACTTGGGCTTCGGCGGGGTATGGTAGGGTCGGACACGGTGACGGCCGGTTCGGACCTATTCGGGCGGGTACGGTTGTACAACCTCCGCGAGTGTTAAACCTATAGCTATAGTACGTGTCCACTTGGTTATGGACGATCTTTCGATCTCTCACCGACTAGCTACACTTCTCTTGTGCTTCTTCTCTCCCCCGAGTGAGTGAGCCGGCTTCGGCCGTTGAGATGTGGGGATAGGAGCCGGTGGGCCCCACATCGCGGATGAGAGTTGGGTTACGGGATCGTGGTTGAGATCCGGTGCTTTGGTGTGGTATTCCTTGAGCGGGGTGTGGACCCCACGGGGTGTGGACCTCGGAAGCGGAAGCTTCCCGAGGTGTGGACCTCCTAGGCGTGTTTCGCTACCTTGTACGTTGCCTTCTTGCTTTGCTTAAGCTTTCTACGGCCGCATTAGGGATATCTCATGCATAGTAGAATATACACCGCTTTTTGCCTCTTTGTTGGGAAAGTCGACATGACCTACCCGCTTATCGGGTAGACCCCGGTGACTCGACGCGAGGCGGACTACGACTTCGACAACGACGGGCCGGGTGGACTAGAGCTCTTCCTACACTTGAGGCACTGCGGAGATGGAGTTTCCGCGCTTTCATGGAGCCGGTTGCTAGACGTTTTATTTATGTTTGATTCGGTCTGTTGGACTTGTACCGCATGTGCCGAAGAGATGTACTACGATTAATGTAATAAAATAAATGTTGTACTCTACTTTATTGTTTTTACCTTTACGTATGGATTTTGGAATCGGCGAGACGGGGGTTTGCACGTGGTAGCCCTCCGGGACTACCACCGAGGTGCTAAGATTCGGGATTCCGTTCGCGGAAATCCGGGTCGTTTCAGTTGGTACCAGAGCCATGCTTGACTGTAGGACGAGCCCCAGGAATGGTCGATAGTATAGGAAGCCGTTTCTGAACCTTGAAACTTTTTATAAACCCCTTGGCTTCCGTATGTATATAACTATACTTATATATATGCATTACTTTGATTAACTTTCACTAACTACCTTACTAACTACGCTCTAACAACGTTGTGCAGATGGCGGAGAGGACGTGGGTTCCTTTGGAGTCGGACGGCAAGAGCTACGGAGGCTTCTACCGCTTGCCGAGAGAGTGCCTGGAGGCAGCTGGAGTGGGGACCGACGGAGTCAGCTACAAGGGGAGGGCCATGGGGCACATGGAGCGGACCCCCACTTACCTCGGCCGTCACGGTGCGGCGGACCCACGGGTGCCGAGTTCAAGGAGGTTGAGGTGCACTCGTTTCGAGAGTTCGACCACGGAGGCACACCGGAGGCCGGCGCACGCGAGAGCTCTCAAGAAGGTTTGTGTCCGGCTCGGGGAGAAGGCCGAAGGACACCCCGTTCGGCGTGCTTCCGACAGAGATCTACGACCGGGTCGGCCGGGACACGAGCGACCGAGCGCGGTACACGGAGGTGACTTCGGTGGAGAAGGACAAGATGATGCTCGCGGCCCGGACGGTGCATCCCGGCTCGGGACCGGGCGCGGCCCCGGGCGGACGGGGTGAGATCGCGTACCTTCGGTGGAGGTGTGACGATGCCTGCGCGGGGTTCGGGACACGGAGGTGGAGAGAGAGGATATACTTGACGAGTTGGAGGCGTCGCACGAGAGGAACGGAGAGGCGGTACGGCTTGGTCGGCCGGCGGCCGCGGCCGACGCGAGAGGGACGCCGGAGGATCGCTACTCTGGAGGCACGGTTGTCGGGGACAGCCCCTAGGGGTCCCCTTAAACAATGGGGGAAAACCTCACTTAAAGCCCGCAACGAAACCCAAATACGTTAAGCCTAACCATGCGAGGTGCCTAACCATGCGGGACACGCCCCACGGGGACTCCGACGGCCCATCGAGGCGGCCCACGTAAGGATCCCCTCGAACGGGCTCCGCCTCGTTCGAGGATGCGCGCTCCCTTCGGGCGGGCGTCGCCCGCTCGAGGGGCGACACTTCCCCTCGAGCGGGCTTCGCCTCGCTCGAGGGTACGCCCCGCCCTCGGCCGGGGTCCGCCACGCTCGAGGGTGCCCCTCACGCGTGCGCCGGCCCCGTACACGGGCATTTACTGCCCCGACGCCGCGGGACGGCGCCATCATGCGCCGGGGCTCGCGCCCGTGCCGCCGCACCAACTCCCCGGGGCGGAGCCCATCCCCACCACCGTGGGGGAAGGAGCGTGCGGTATGGCCGGTGTCGGCTCCGTGACACCGCGCGCCTACTACGGTACGGCTAACGCGCCGACCCTCGAAGGGGGGCGGCGCACCCTCGATTTCACTTTCCCGTGACCCTACGGGGGTTAGGTGGAGGCGCTAGGCCGGTGGATCGCCATCCCGGCCACTGTAACGGCGCGGGCGCCGTACCCACGCGTGCGGGCGCACGCCCCGGCCTTGCGGCAACCACTCCGACACCGTGAAGCGCGTTGGGAAGGAACGCGGTTCCGCCTACTCCCCGTGCCCCGTACCGGCCGTCGTCGGCACCTCCCTCGAAGCCTACGGGGGACGCCACCACCATCTGCCGCTCTCCTACCCTCGAACCGCCACTGTTCGGGTACAAGTCAGGCCATGATGACCAGATCGCTGCAAGGATCGCCCGGACGGCCGCCCACTCTACACCTTAGCACGTCGCACTTCTCCACATAGCTAGGTAGCGCGGCGTGCATGTAACCCGCTGCCCCCTTGATCTATAAAAGGGGGGGGGGGGGGAGCGGACGAAGAGGGACTTAGTTCCACACACAACACCACGTACTCACCCTCACTCTCCCACAATATCTTCGACCACTCCACCAGGGACTTGGAAGCTACACTTCCTCTCCCGCCTTGCTTGTATTTGCCCCACTACAAGCACCCCCGGTGCTAAGTAATATAGTGCCCCGAGCACGCCTCTGCTGGACGTACGGCCCCCTCGGCCGGAACCAGGATAAAACCTCTGTGTCACTTGTTACTTAGCATCGACCATTGAGGGATAGACCACGGCGCTATCTACTGGTTAGTGTCGGGACCATATTCCGCACCGACAGTTGGCGCCCACCGTGGGGCAAGCGAGCGCCTAAGGTCATCTCGCCAACTCCCTCCATGGTGATCCGCACCGAGTACGCGTGGTACACGCTCTTTGCATGGGTAGCTCGGACCCCCCCTCCCGGCGGGTTCGAAATCCGCTTCGGGGACACGAACTTTCGGGCCACGGGGAAACGGCTATCTCATGCGCCTCACCAACCGCGAGGGAGCTTCGGCGCGCGGCGCCGGGCCGAGTCCGCAGCGGTCTCCGCCGCACGCACGACACGGCGCGGGCACCCCGCGGCACGGATGCGGCGGGTCCATCGACACCGCGACGCCGCCGCCGCTCGGGCTACGCTCGCGTCGGGCGCGGTCGGCGGCGGCCGAGCGCGGCGCGCGCCACTCGGCGCGACGCGCCCACCGTTACGACGACCGCCACCGCCCCGGCGGGGACCGCGTGCGGTCTCGGACCGCGCATCCCCATCGGGCTGCGTGGCGCCACGACGGCCTACAACAACAACATCAACACCACGATGCGTCGGGTCCCGCCGGCCGCCATGTCTTCGTCGCCGGGGATTCCGGGCCTCAATGGCCGACGAATCGTCCCTAGGCTCCATCGACGCGTTGCCACCCGCCAACCGCCACGGGTACGCGGAGTGGGACTTCTCCGGCGTGCGGGACCCCGGCCGCGTTCGGGCGTTTCCTCGACGCCACGGACTGCGGGTTTGGGCGCTCCGACGACTCCCGGCACCGGGGAGCTACGACCCCCGCGTGGGAGTGTTACGCCGTCATCACCAACGACCCGGCCAACGCCGCCGGTGCGGCGGGGGCGCGGGAGACGGGGAAGTCACGCCGCCCCCGGGGATCGCTACGCGCCCGGCCGCGGGGCCAAGCGCTCTGGGGGCGGCCGACGTCGACGCACGGGCGGCCCAAGCCCGCGAGCTCGAGGCCAGGCGGCGGAGGAGTGCGGACGGTGCGGGCGCTCCGCGCCTCGATGGCGGGGGGGAGACCTCGCGCGCGACGAACGCGCGCGGGGGGCCGGGGACGAGGGTCCGTGCCCGCATCAACACGCGTCCCCAACGTCGACAACGCGGACGCGCCCCCACGCGCGAGCCAAAGCTCATCGGCGCCGCGACGTTGCTGCGCGCCATGCGGCACCCTCGACCCCCGAGGGCTCGAGACATGCACCGCGAGGTGCGGACTCTCATCGAGCAAGCGGCGCGTCCAACGGGCGAGAGCTCGGCCTCACGCATCCGCCAACAAGGAGATGCGCGGGGGCGATGAAGCGGCACCGGGAGGCGAACCCTCGGTGCACGCGGGTCAACCCGCCGACCAAGGACGCACGCCGGCCAAGGAACGGCTCCTTGACGCGCGCGGGGGCGGCGGATGGCGCGCGCCGCAACGTTATCAACGCCGGGCGCACGAGCAAGGCGGACGCACGAGCGGCCGGGGGTTACCACCCTCGAAGAGGTGGGCGCTACGACGGCGGTGAGGATCGCTCCCAGGCACGGAGCCCCGGGCACCGTGTGTTCGGGCGGGGAGATCCGGCGGCGGCGTTTCCCCCAACGCTTCCGCCAACCCTCGACGATCGTCAAGTACAACGGGGAGACGGACCCCCGCGTGCGGCTCAGCGACTACCGCTTGGCTTGCCGGTGGGCGGGGGCCACTAGCGATGAAGTGATTATCCGCAACTTGCCCCCGCATCCGGGCGACGCGGCCGGGACATGGCTCGAGCACTTGCCGGCCCGGCCCGGATCCATAAGCCGGGACGACCTAGTCCACACGTTCGTGGGCAACTCCGGGGCACATACGTGCGCCACGGAAACTCATGGGACCTGCGCTCACCGCACGCGAGAAGGCCGGCGAGTCGTTGCGGGACTTCATACGGCGCTTCTCCAAGCGGCGCACGGAGCTCCCCGGCGTGGCACGGTCGAGATCGTGCACGCGTTCCTCGAGGGCACCACGTGCGGGACCTCGTGCGGGAGGCCGGGACGCGGCCGCCTACGGACTCCAATGAGGCGTTCGACATCGCCACCGGCTTCGCCTCGGAGAGGAGGCCGTGGGGGCAATCTTCGACGGCAAAAGGGCAAGCGCTCGAGGACACGCCCGCGGAGGGCGGCGGGTCCAAGGAGCCGCACGCAACGACAAGCGGGGCAAGAAGGGGAAGAAGCCGCGCGCGCGAGGCGCGCGAGCGAGGGGCGCAACGGCGGCAACGGCGAGGCCCTCGCCGCTGACCCGGCCGGCTCGACGGGGCCCTCGGCCGGCTCCTCGAGGGCCGGGAGTGTTCGACGACATGCTTCGAAGAAGCCATGTCCCTACCACAAGACCCCGTGAACCACACTCTTGAGCGGTGCGATATGCTCAAGAAGTTCTATGGTCGTGCCGCCGCGAAGGAGGCGGAGGCCAAGAAAGACGGAGCGATGGCGACGCGGGTGGCTTCCCTGGTGTCGAAAAATGTGTTCCTCATCTTTGGGGGACCTACCGTCGACATGTCGACCGGCGGCGCAAGAAGGAGCGGCACGAAGTCCTCGCCGCGGAGAGGGCGCCTCCGGCCTTCCTCAATTGGTCGGAGGACGCCATCACCTTTGGCGGGATGACCACCCAAACCGCATCCCCAACCCGGGCGATGCCGCCGGTGGTCGATCCCATCATTGGGAACGCCGGTTTCGAAAGGTCCTTATGGACGGAGGCGTAGCCTCAACATCCTCTTCGCGCATACATTGCGCCCGATGGGGATCGGGTTGGATCGGTCGTGTGGCCCGGCACGAAGCCATTCCACGGCATCGCGCCCGCAAGCGGGTTCAACCCCTCGGGCGGATCGATCTGCCGTGCGGTTTGGCACCCCCAAGAACTTCCGCAAGGAAACCCTCACCTTCGAGGTGGTGGGGTTCAAGGGGCCTACCATGCTATACTTGGGCGACCTGCTACGCCAAATTCATGGCGGTCCCCAACTATACCTACCGAAGATGAAGATGCCGGGCCAAACGGCATCATCACCGTCGGGTCGTCCATCGAGCACGCATTCGGCCGCGACGTCGAGGTGCGTGGAACACGCGAGGGGGGCGGCGGATGAAGCGGCGGTGAAAACGGCGGAGAAGATGGTCAACGACGACCTCAACTCCGCCGCCAAGCACGTCGGCACCTTCGAGGCCGCGGAGCGGACCAAGGGGTCCCCCTCGACCCTCGGCCCCGAGGGCAAGGCGTTGAGGGTCGGCTCCACCCTCGACCCCAAATAGGAAGCGGTGCTCGTCGACTTCCTCCGCGCCAACGCCGAGCATCTTCGCGTGGAGCCCCTCGGACATGCCGGGCATCCCGAGGGAAGTCGCCGAGCACTCCCTTGACATCCGCCGCAAACGCCCGCGCCGTGCGACGAACGGCCGCGCCGCTTCGACGAGGAGCGGCGACGGGCAATCGGAGCGGAGGCCGCGGAAGCTTCTCGAGGCCGGATTCATCAAGGAAGTATTCCACCCTACGTGGCTAGCTAATCCCGTGCTTGTAAAGAAGAAGAATGGGAAGTGGCGGATGTGTATAGACTACACTAGTCTTAATAAAGCATGTCCAAAAGTTCCTTTTCCTTTGCCACGCATAGATCAAATCGTTGATTCAACGGCGGGTGCGAATTGCTCGTTTCCTTGATGCCTATTCGGATATCACCAAATAAAAATGAAGGAGTCCGACCGGCTCGCGACTTCATTCATCACACCGTTCGGGACGTTCGTTACGTCACGATGCCTTTTGGCCTCGAAACGCGGGCGCAACATATCGAGTTGCATGCAACACGTTTTTGGGGACCACATCGGGCGGACGGTCGAAGCCTACGTGGACGACATCGTCGTAAAGACCGGGAAGGCGGACGACGCGGTTGGCGACCTTGGCGTCGCGTTCAGCGCACCGCGGCCAACGGGGGTCAAGCTAAACCCCGAAAAGTGCGTCTTTGGAGTGCGCGAGGCATGCTCTCCGGGGTACATTGTCTCCCAGCGGGGAATCGAGGCCAACCCTGAAAAGGTCGCGGCCCTCGAACGGATGGGTCCGATCCGGGACCTCAAAGGGGTACAGAAGGTGTTGGGGTGCCTTGCCGCCTTGAGCCGCTTCATCTCGCGGCTCGGCGAGAAGGGCCTGCCCCTCTATCGCCTACTCAAGAAGCACGAGCGTTTCTCTTGGACCGCCGAGGCCCAGGATGCGCTTGACAAGCTGAAGGCGTCTCTGACACACGCTCCGATCCTCACGCCGCCCCAGGACAACGAGCCCCTGCAGCTCTACGTGGCCGCAACCACCCAGGTGGTCAGCGCCGTGATCGTCGTGGAGCGCGCGGAGGAAGGGCACGCCTTGCCTGTACAGAGGCCAGTCTACTACATCAGCGAGGTTCTCTCGGACACGAAGACACGCTACCCACGGAGTCCGGAAAGGCTGGCGTACGCGGTAGTCCTCGCGCGGCGCAAGCTCCGCCACTACTTTGAGGCCCACCGGCCACGGTGGTCTCCTCCTTCCCGCTAGGAGAGATCATTCGCAACCCCGACGCGCGGGCGGGATTGCCAAATGGTCCGTGGAGCGATGGGCGAGACGCTCGCCTACGCCCCGCGCAAGGCCATCAAATCGCAAATCTCGGCCGATTTCGTCGGCCTGAGTGGACGGACACGCAGCTGCCGCCCCCACAAATCCAAGCAGAGTGCTGGACTCTGTTCTTCGACGGCTCAGTGATGAAAACGGGAGTGGGCGCGGGCCTGCTCTTTGTGTCGCCCCTCGGGGAGCACATGCGCTACGCAGTGCGCCTCCACTTCCCCGCGTCCAACAATATGGCAGAATACGAGGCCCTTCTCTGCGGCCTCAAAATCGCCATTGAGTTGGGCGTTAAGCGCCTCGACGTGCGGGGGGACTCGCAGCTCGTGATCGACCAGGTCATGAAGAACGCGAGCTGCCATGACGACAAGATGGAGGCCTGCGCAAAGTCGTGCGGGCCCTCGAAGACAAGTTCTACGGCATTGAGCTCAACCATGTACCCCGCCGGTACAACGAGGAAGCGAGATGAGCCGGCGAAGATCGCGTCGGGCGGATCACCGTTCCCCCGAACGTTTTCGCGCGTGACATCGCGCAACCCTCGGTCGCCTTCGAGCCCTACCCCTCGAGCCACGACGAACCCTCGGGGGCTCCCTCGAATCCAACGGGCGCGGAACCCATGGACGAGGACCCCTCGAACGAGGCGTACGTACTCTCCCTCCTCGAGGGGTACGGCTCCCACGAGGCCGATGCGATGGACATCGAGCCGGCTCCTGTCCAAGCGGATTGGCGGGAAAAATACATCGCCGGATCACTTGAGGGGGAACTCCCCCGCGGACGGGCCGCGGCCGGGCGCATCGCCGGGGATGGCCAAATCTTTCACCCTCATCGACGGCGGGCGCTGTACAAGCGCGCCGCCTCGCATCCTACGGCGGTGTGTGCCCATTCCCGAGGGGCGCGAGCTCCTACGGGACATCCACGCGGGGATGCGTGGCCACCACGCCGCACCCCCCACCCTCGTCGGCAACGCGTTTCGCCGGGGCTTTTGCGGCCCACCGCGGTCGCGGGCGCCGGCCGAAATCGTACGCACTGCGAAGGGTGCCGGTTCTATGCCCGCAAATCCAACTTGCCCGCTCATGCCACGCAAACCATCCCCGTAACATGGCCGTTCGCCGTGTGGGGGGCGGACATCGTCGGGCCCCGCGGAAGGCGCCGGGGGCTTCACCCACCTGCGGTCGCAATTGACAAGTTCTCCAAGTGGGTGGAGGTGCGCCCCATCACGAATTTAAGGGCCGAGCGGGCGGTCACGTTCTTCACCGAGCATCGTCTACCGCTTTGGAGTGCCAAACTCCATCATCACGGACAATGGGTCCCGGTTCACGGGCGGAAGTTCTGGAGTTCCGTGGACAAGTTCCACATCCGCGTGGATTGGGCGGGCGTGGCACACCCACAAACCAACGGCCAAGTGGAGCGTGCCAACGGCATGATCCTCCGGGCCTCAAGCCCGGGAATTTTCGACCGGCTCAACAAATGCGGGGCGAAAATGGCTCCAAGAACTACCGGCGGTTGTGTGGAGCCTAAGGACCACCCCAAGCGAGCCACCGGGTTCACCCCATTTTTCCTAGTCCATGGCGCGGAGGCCGGTCCTCCCCCACGGACTTGGAATACGGATCGCCCGGGGTTCGAGGCTACGACGAGGATGCTAACCGGCGAGCTGCGAGGGACTCGGCCCGGACCGGTGGACGAGGCACGCCTCGTAGCGTTGATGCATTCCGCAAGGTATCAACGAGTCCCTACGACGTTACCAAGCACGCAAGATACGTCGAAGGGATTTCGACGAAGGGGATGCGGTCCTAAGGGCCGCGCCAAGATAACCGAGGGCGCCACAAGCTATCGCCCCCATGGGAGGGACCATACGTCGTGGTGAAGGTACTCAAGCGGGCACATACAAGCCGGCCAACGAGGACGGTGAAGAGCTCACCAACGCTTGGAACATCCAACGGCTACGTCGCTTCTACCCTTAACTAGGTTTTTCCAAGTATTTACGTTGTAAAAATCACATCGCCAACGCCCCGGTTGGCAACGACTATGTAAATACTTCAAGTCTAATGAAAAGGATAACTCGGCTTTCCCCCGAAACCCAAGTTACCCTCGGGGGCTACCGCGGGGGCACCCCCCCCCCAAAAAATGGTCCCATTTTTTCGCGCAAAAAACAAAACAACACGCGCTAAGTTTGTTCCCTACTTCGACCTCGAGCCACGATTTGAACAGGGCGCGGGCGGCCCCGCGGGAGGAGCGTGCGAGCCAGAGATAGCCTACGCCGCGTGGATATGGCCCTTCTCTCTCGCCTCCCACTCAGCGGACCCCCAGCGAAAATCGAACTTCCCTAAGTAAAATCTACTCAGGAAGAAGGAGAAACAAAAAGCGCGATAAATAAATAACTTCATTTACGAGCGGATGTTTATGGAACGGCTTGTTTATTTACAAAGGCCACGAGGCCGAATACTGATACACATCAAAAAAATGGGCCTAGCGCCCAAACTGCTTTCAGGGGGGAGGAGCGAGCGAGCGTACTGCGACGTCGGGGAAGAGGAACTCCTCGAAGGCCTCGGCGAGCGACCCGGTGGCGTCGGCGGCAAGCGCGTCTACACGCTCCATGGCCACCTCGTCCTCGACGCCCTCGGGAACGATGTAGCCTTCCGCCAACGCCTCGAAGTTGACCTCGTAGTGGGATCGCACCACTCCGAGGGCCTTCTCGGGACGCCGGTACCGCAACGCCGGCGCATCCGCTCGGTGACATGGCCACCAAGGGCACGCATACGGGCGGCCGGGGAGGCCGCCGGCCGAGCCTCGCCCTCCTCGACGACGCGGCAGGTCTCGAGGGCCGCATCGCGCAGCTCCCGCAGCTCCTGCTCGGAGGAGTTGTAGGAAGCCTGCAGCGCCTCGGCCCGCTCAGCCGCGTGCCCCAGAGCGGTGCGCAAGCCTGGAAACGCCAAAGAAAGAAAGAAATCAGAAAAAGGGAATGCGAGTTCCCAAACGAAAAACCAACAAGCAAGAGTCAAACAGTGGCTCACCTTCGACTTGCTTCCTCTCCATCTCGAGGGCGCGGCGCTCGGCCTCGACCGCCAGCTCGAGGCGCTTGACGGCCTCGCTCTGCTCCTGGAGGGCCATCTCCTGGTTCGCGCTCGCAATGCTGAGCACGATGACCTCACCCTCGACCTTGGAGAGCTTGGCGTCCCGATCCGCCAAGGTCTTCCGCGACACCTCGTGGGCAACGCGCTCCTGCTCCAGCGCTGCACGGGCGTTGACGAGGGCGGCCCTCGCTCCCCGCCGGAGCCGCCCCCTCGGCCCCCGGCGGGCGATGCGCTCTTCTCGGAGGCGCTCCTCGGCGGCGACGAGGGCCGCGGCCTTGGCGTCGAGGGCGGCCTTCGGGTCGTTGGCCTCCTTGGCGCGCTTGCTCCAACCCACGTGCCCGCTCCTCGGCTGGCGCCGTTGCGCTGCGCCCCCTCGAGCGACGTGCGGAGCTCCGGGTTTCGGCGCGAGCGGTGGCCACCTCCGCCTCCCGGTTGGCGGCCGGCGTCCGCGTCTTCTCCGGGTCCGCGCGCGCATTCCACGGCGCCTCATCGCGATCGATGAGGGCCGCGCGGACCCGCTCGAGGCTCGAGCGACGCGCGCGTGTCCGCCTCGAGCTCTCGGGGAGCTCGTCGGGCCGAGCCGGGGCCGTACGCCAGCCAACTGTCCGGCGTCCTAAGGGCGTCAGCAAGCGCGTCGAAAGTACCGCACTTGCTCCCGGAGCTGGTGGGCCTCGGCGTTCACCAGGTCGAACGCATCGTACTTGTCGTGGGCGCGGCGCTCGAGCTCCTGGCATCCACACACCAAATTCCGTAAGCACTACGGCACGAATACAGCGTGCAAAAACGAAAGAGGAAAAAGAATGAGCAACCACGGCTCACCGGAAAACGAGCCACGCCGGACCGCCATGGACCCGCGCCGCCTCGTTCAACGCGCGGTTGAGCGTAGCGCCATGGCTCCGGAGCTCGCCCCAGAGCTCTTGCTCCCCCCTGGCGTCGGCGAACGCAGGGGGATCCTCGACGGCCCCCTCCACCTGGGTGGGGCGGCCGGAGCGGGAGGACGAGGCCTCGGCCCCGTGTCCTCGGCCCCCCACCACCATGTGACCCTCGTGCCGCCTCACGAGGGCCCCCTCCTGGGGCTCGGGGGAGTTCGTGGGCCAGCTGGCCCACTGATTCCACCCGGGCGGTGGAGAGTCGTCCGAGACCTCCACCACCTCCGCCCGTAGATCGCCGGCGGCGCAGCCCGCTCGCGCCGCCTCCGCCGGCACCTCCACCGCGCCTCCGGTGGCCACGGACGCCCGTCGTGGCGCGCGTGGCCGCCACCTCGGCCGTGCCGCCGCGTCCACGGGCGCCCCCGCAGGCGCGCCCGCTCCACCTCCCCTCGCGGTCGGCGCGCGTGGGCCGCGCCTCCACGGCGGCGGCCTCCGCGGGCCGTACCTCCACCACGGTCGCCGCCGCGGCCGCGCCTCCACGACGACCGGCGCCGGCCGCCCCCCGTGATCTGCGGCCGCGCCGCGGCGGGGCGATGCGCCGGCCGGGGCCTCGAGGCCCCCGGCCCGGGCTTTGCGAGCTCGTGCCCGCCGCCGTGCTTGTCCCCGGGCGCGACGCCCTTGACGAGCGCCGCCGGGTGGGGATCGATGCGTCCGTCCTCAGCACCTTGGCTGGTGCAAGAGGAGGAACGGTTGGCACCACCCTGCACAGGCGCGGACAGAAGGTTAGGGCACCTGATCATCGACAAATCAAACCAAACGAAAAAGGACGGGCTCCTTACCTCGAAGAGGAAAATGCCCGTTTCCTTTTCCCTCGAAGCCTCGGCGGATGAGGCCGGCGCGGCTGCGCGCCGCGCCGTAGCGCCTCCCGACGGCGCCGCCGCACGCGCGGGCACGCCCGCCCGTGCGCGGGCGCGCCCGACGCCGCACCACCCGAAGGCGCCGCCGCGCGTGGGGGCACGCTCGCCCCACGTGCGGGCACGCCCGCCGTCGCGCCCCCGACGATGGTGCCGTGCGTGCGGGCACGCTCGCCCGCGCGCGGGGCACGCGCACGCGAGCACGGGCGCGCTCGCCGCGCGCGCCCGCGGCGCGCGCCGCCCCCGATGACGATTGCCGGTGGCGGGCGCGCGCGCCCGCCCCCGGCGAGCCGCCCTTGTCGCCGCGCGGATTCCGGCGACGGGGGCGCGAGGCCGCCACCGTCGAGGGGCCCTCCCCCTCGGCCTCTTCCTCCTCGTCCTCCTCCGAGGATGAGGGCTCCTCGATCTCGGGGAGGAGAGCCCCGGCCTCCTCGCGCCGCCGTACTCCGCGGCCCGCCGGTCGCGGCGTGCTTGACGTCGCCTCGCATGCTCCCTCTTGCGCGCCGCCCGTCCGTGCCGCCGCCGCCGCGCCGCCGGCCGAGCGCACGGGAGTCGGGGGGTGGGCGGAACGGACTTGGCGCGGTGAAGTTCACCACCGCACACGGGAGCATCAAAGACACGTCGAGAAAACAAAAGTGAGACCAAGAACTAAAACAAAATCAAGAACCGGAACTCACCCGGCGGGCCCGTGGGGAGCATCTCAAGGTCCCATGGGGTCGCGACCCGCGGTGGCGGCACCGGTGTCGACGGCGCTCCGCGCCCGGGTGAGCGCGTACGGCCGCTCGAGGGGCGTCGGGAGCATTCGCGACCTCGCCGGAGTCGACGGGGGTTGGCCGCCTCGTCATCTCGAAGATGCGGAGGCGGCCTCTCCATCAACGGCACGATCCGCGGTGATGAAGGAAGGCGAGGACGCCCATCGCGTTCGGCCCCATCGTCGCCGGGCGGCCGCGCCGCGGCCGGGACCGACTCCGCCGCCTCGGTCTTGGGGCGTGGACACCCCGTAGCCCCAAGAGTCGGGCCTCTCCTTGAACACCCGACCGGTGGGGGGGGGGCGGGCTCGGCGTTGCGCAAATAGAACCACCCCCGCTCCCGGCGGCGTTGTTCGTCGTCATGGTGCGGGGGATGTAGACGTCCTTGAATTGCCCCCGCGGGGCAAGCGACATCCCGCCGCGCGCGCATCGCGCGGCGGGGTCCTTGGCTCCGTCGTGGGCTGCGTGATGAGCTCCGCGCGGAAAAGGTGTACCCAGAGCTCCCAATTGACTGGGATCCCCAGGTACCCTTCGCAGACGCCCACGAATGTGGCCGCTCGCGAGATCGCGTTGGGGGCGAAGTTGTGCGGCTCCACTCCGTAGTGGTGGCACATCGCCCGCATAAAGGTGCTCGCTGGCGCATTGAAGCCCCACTCGTGGTAGCGGATGAATCTCACCACGTAGCCCTCGGCGGGTTGGGCTCGCGGTCTGCGGTGGCGGCACGATCCACTCCACCGGACGTCCGTCTTTGTTGGCCGCCAGCTGGCCGGCGGCGACCAGCTCGCCAAGGGCCAGCTGCGTCACCGTCGACCTCTCCCAGGCATACGGCTCCAGGATCGTAAGGGGAGGCTGAGGCGGCGCCATGAAGAAGGCGAAGAAAAGCAGGAGCGGAGGACAAGGAACGGAGGAAAAAGCGCTAATGGCGACGCCGCACGAAGGCAAGAGCGAGAGGAAGACGAAGGGGCGGGGGACTGAAAATGGTGAGATGCCAAGGTAAAAAACCGCCGTCCCCTCCTCCCCGCAGCTTTATAGGCCGACGGGCGAGCTCTCCGGAGCGGGCGCCCCGCTAGCATTAGCTTGCGGGGGAATCTCTCCATTGCGTCGACGGGCGGGCCCCACCACAACCGCAGCGGCCACGTCATTGCGGGCGGGCCATCATCACGGCGAAGACCGGCGGCGACCGAGGCGAAGCGGTCACGTCCGCCTACCACGCCGCCCACTACACGCGTGCGCGCGCGGGCGGCGGCGCCTAAAAAGACGCGCCCGCGCCGCAAAACCGCGGCCACGACCGCGAGGCACTTAAATGCCGGGTCCCTTGCCAATCAAGGAGAACCCTCGGCGGGGCGAACCCCGGCTCAAAACAAAAGCGACCCTCGATGGGATATCGGCGTGAGAAGGTCGCCCGGGACTGCTCGATGTAGAGCAAGCACCGCGGCACCCATGCCACGTAAAACCCTCGAGCGGCACGAGCCCTTGGCTCGGGATGACGTCAACCCTCGATGGGATATCGACGTGAGAAGGTCGCCGGGGACTTGATGTAGAGCGAGGCACCGCGAGCACCCATGCCACGCAAAACCTTCGAGCGGCGCGAGCCGCCCGCCGAGACAATGTCAACCCTCTAAAGAAGGCACGCGCGTGAGAGGGTCGCCTAGGGCCTGCTTGAAATAAAGCGGGCACCGCAAGCACCCATGCCGCGCCGTGTGCGCCAACCGGCCGCCTCGAGAGCCGGCTCGCCCGGACCCCTCGACGGCCGCAAACGCGAAAAGACGGGGGCCGCCGGGGCACGGCCCCGCACGGCCCTGCGATCGGAGGTTCGAGCCCGACCCTCGACGGGTTCGAACGGGCGCCTCGGATCGCGAGTTAGGGACGACGAGGGCACGCGCATTCGGCCGTTCCTCGAGCCCGTCGGCTCGAGGGTGCCCCACATGTCGTGTTCGAGAGCCAGCGAGGGCATCCAGCCGGGGGGATCCCACCGAGGGAGAGCTTCCGCGGCCTCGATCCCTAGCGAACGGGACCGAGCCCCACCTAGCAAACCCATGCAAGCGCTTCCATGGACGTGTCTCCGGACCGCGCAGCCTACCCTTATCGAACGGGGCATGGGCGTCCACTTGAACCACCCGCTACCAGCTCGAAGAGGAATCCGCAATTCGCGACCCGCTCGATGGGAGTTGCGGGAAACCTCACCTTCGGGTCCCGCGGAGGGACGGCGAGGGCGCGTTAAAAAACAAGTCGTCAGGCTCTACCCGATCGCCTCAAACGGGCCAAGGCTCGGGGGCTTGACGCACGGCTACACCTCCTTGAAACTGCACCCGCCGGAGAACGGTGACGAGCGGTGCGTGCACCCCCGAAGCCGGGCCGAAATACCGCCGATGCCGGTTGGCATATGTGCCACGCCTCTCGACCAAAATTCTCACGGTTAACCCCCGCAGGAGAACACACACCTCCGCGGGGCTTCGAGGCTAGACCCGCGGGTCGGCGCCGACGCGGCCCCACGGAAAGAGTTCGCAAACAAGGAGGGAAGAACGTCCTATCGGTAGGTTCCGGCATCCGCGGGAGCCTCAGTGGCAAACCCGCGGATGCTCGGGGGCTGCGTCGGGGACAGCCCTAGGGGTCCCCTTAAACAATGGGGGAAAACCTCACTTAAAGCCCGCAACGAAACCCAAATACGTTAAGCCTAACCATGCAGGTGCCTAACCATGCAGGACACAGCCCACAGGGACTCCGACGGCCCATCGAGGCGGCCCACGTAAGGATCCCCTCGAACAGGCTCCGCCTCGTTCGAGGATGCGCGCTCCCTTCGGGCGGGCGTCGCCCCGCTCGAGGGGCAGCACTTCCCTCGGCGGGCTTCGCCTCGCTCGAGGGTACGCCCCGCCCTCGGCCGGGGTCCGCCACGCTCGAGGGTGCCCCTCACGCGTGCGCCGGCCCCGTACACGGGCATTTAACGCCCCGACGCCGCGGACGGCGCCATCATGCGCCGGGGCTCGCGCCCGGTGCCGCCGCACCAACTCCCCGGGCGGGCCATCCCCACCACCGTGGGAAGGAGCGTGCGGTACGGCCGGTGTCGGTCCCGTGACACCGCGCGCCTACTACGAGCGGCTAACGCGCCCGAGCCCTCGAAGGGGGCCGGGGCGCACCCTCGATTTCACTTTCCCGTGACCCTACGGGGGGTTAGGTGGAGGCGCTAGGCGGGTGGATCGCCATCCCCGGCCGCGCGCGCGGCGCGGCCGCCGTACCCACGCGTGCGGGCGCACGCCGGCCTTGCGGCAACCACTCCGACACCGTGAAGCGCGTTGGGAAGGAACGCCGTTCGCCTACTCCCGTGCCCCGTACCGGCCGGTCGTCGCCACCTCCCTCGAAGCCTACGGGGACGCCACCACCATCTGCCGCTCTCCTACCCTCGAACCGCCACTCGTTCGGGTACAAGTCGAGGCCATGATGACCAGATCGCTGCAAGGATCGCCCGGACGGCCGCCCACTCTACACCTTAGCACGTCGCACTTCTCCACATAGCTAGGTAGCGCGGCGTGCATGTAACCCGCTGCCCCCTTGATCTATAAAAGGGGGAGGGGGAGACAGACGAAGGGAGACTTAGGTCCACACATAACACCACGTACTCACCCTCACTCTCCCACAATATCTTCAGCCACTTCTTCAGAGACTTGGAAGCTACACTTCCTCTCCCGCCTTGCTTGTATTTGCCCCACTACAAGCACCCCCGGTGCTAAGTAATATAGTGCCCCGAGCACGCCTCTGCTGGACGTACGGCCCCCTCGGCCGGAACCAGGATAAAACCTCTGTGTCACTTGTTACTTAGCATCGACCATTGAGGGATAGACCACGGCGCTATCTGCGGGTTAGTGTCGGGACCATATTCCGCACCGACAACGGTTGAGGGCGAGAGCGGGAGTTGCACGGGCCACGGTGGAGGCCACGCGTGAGGACAGAGTGAGGCCGGGCGAGAGGCGAGGGACCGGTTGGAGTCGGTCGGAGGCGCGGCGGTGACTATCAAGTCAAGGTGTGGGATCTCCGGGAGGCGAGTCGACACAACTACCACCACTTGTGTTACCTTGGTGGACCGGTCTACGAGGAGAGAGACCGAGCGGCCGGGACCCGCGCGGCTCGGGAGCGTTCCGACCAGCGAGAGGCCGACGGAGGCGGGTGGCGCTCTCCGCACGGCTACCACCCAAGAAGAGGCCCCGACCGAGGACGGGGAGACTTTCGAGCTTCCCCCGACGCTCCTACCACGTGTGCGCCCGTACCCGAGTGGTTCGCGGGACACGGCGGAGATGGACCGTGCTCTCCGGGATACCGGGACTACTACGGAGGACCGGCGATCAGGGTGCCGGGTTACCCAGGAGTCCACTCACCGCCGTTCTACTCGGTTCCACCAGACACCAGCTCCGAGGCACCTCAGAGTACTCAGTGATGGGAGTAGAGATCTTGTAGCAGATTCTGAGTAGATGTAATAAGTTAGATGTAATGCTACCGCTCATGTTGACATGCCTGTAGTAGCTACCCCATGATGTACCATGCGTTAGCATGATGTGTTGCCGTGTACCCTCGAAGGTCGTTGGAGTAAACCTCGAGGTGCACCCCTTTTGTATGGTGGCATTGATTGAGTGACATGGATCTTCATGGATTTTCTCGGAGTTCATGCTTCTTTATGTTTGTATGAAATTCTTTGTTTGTTAGCAGGATTACTCCTTTATAGTTAATAACCTTATTAAATACATTCTCCCTACCACTACTAACTATTGCAAGCCGGAACGGATGTCGGGAGCAAGGAGGTCGGGCGACTCGGCCCGTTTCGAGGGAGGTCGGCCGGGGACGACGGAGGGGGAGGATGCCCCTAACCCGAGCGGGGAGCGAGAGGCCGCGGACGTCGTGGAGGTCACGCGCCACGAGGCGGGCTCCGCGGAGGCCCGGGCGGCCGCGGAGGCCGAGGAGGCCGAGTTGGCGGTCGAGGAGCCGCGCGCGACGACGAGGGAGCTCGGGGAGCGAGGAGCTCGAGCACGAGCGGTACCCCGGCCCGAGGGAGGAGCAGGCCGGGCTCGGGGACACGAGGTGCCACCACGGCCACCTCCCCCGAACTTGGCCGACGTGATGGCGGTGCAGACTCAGCGATGCAGACGATCACCCAGTTGCTAGCTCAGAACAACAACAACAACATCCACGGGGGTCGAACCGCAACGCTCCCGGAGGGGTTTCCGGAAGAAGGTTGAGAACTTCAACAAGGCTGCGACCGCCTACCTTCGACCACTCGGCGGACCCGATGGACGCGGACAACCGGCTACGTGAAATTGAGAAGAAGCCGGAGGCCGACCGAGCTCACCGAGGAGGAGTGTGTGGCCGTGGCCGCGCACCGGCTGGTTGGCACGGCCCGGTGCGTGGTGGGACAGCCTATCGTGACTCGCACCGGACCCGTTGCACATTGGGTGGGACGAGTTCGTGGAGGCCTTCGAGAGCCACCACATCCCGGACGCGGTGATGGACGAAAGGCCGACGAGTTCGAGCACCTCAAGATGGGAAACATGTCGGTGCAAGAGTACGCCAACCGCTACCGGGAGGCGATGAGGTACGTGCCGACGACACCGACACGAGAGAAGAAGAAGGTCTACCGGTTCGAAAGGGGCCGCACAAGAAGATGGCACACCACTTGTCCGCACACGACCGCCCGACACTTCGCTCCATTATCAACAAGGACGCGATCGTGGAGAGGTCAAGGCTTGAGTACATGGAGGTTCGTGGGAGCAAGTCCAAGCGCACGGACCGAGCGGAGACGCTCGGGTCCACCCCGAGGCGAGAGGACGGGCTACGCACGGGGCCACCGGACACGGCGGGAGGCACCACGTCACTCGGTCTCGGCCCGCGAGCGAGAGCCAACCCGAGGGCGGGAGTGGAGGTCGAAACGGTAGGAAACCGAGGCCACCACCGCGGACGAGGCAAACAGATCCAAGGTGACTTGCTTCAACCGCCGTCGAGGTTGGGCACAAGTCGTTTGAGTGTCCGCGGCGGGGGCGCCACCGAGGGAGTCAGAACCGCAGCTCTTAGTTCCAGACCCCAGCCAAGCCACCGACACCGGGAGGACGGCCACCCCGTACACAACGAGAGGACCGCTCGGCCCGCCGCCTACTCGAGGCCGTCCCGAACCACCTCACCGCCGAGGGATGCAGGACGGCCGCACCCGACGTCACACTTGGTGAGTTCCTTGTTGACTCAGTTTTGGCAACTGTTTTGTTCGATACTGGAGCTCAGTTTTCGTATATTTCTACCAAGTTTGCTAAAGTAAGGTCTTTACCAACTAAGCCTCGACCAAGGCCTATCTTGACTAGCTCTCCGCTAGGAGAGAAGAGGGGTACGTTAGAGTGCGGGGAGTGAGGATGGTGTTTGAGGGGCTACGGTTCACGGCGGACTTGGCCGAGTTTTGGAGTCTACCGGGATAAACGTGATCCTAGGGATGGATTGGTTGGCAAAGCACAACGGGATAGTCTCTTGCAACCCCAGAGTGATACAGCTAGAACACCCCAGTGGGACTATAGTGCGGATCGAACCACAGAGTCCGAAGGTTGCTACGATGATGTGCAACATGAGTGGGAAAGAGATTGATGAAATCCCAGTGGTCCGTGAGTTTCCGGACGTGTTCCCAGAGGAGCTTACGGAGTTACCCCCAGACCGGGACGTGGAGTTCGTGATTGAGCTGATGCCGGGGGCGGGGCCCGTTGCAAAGAGTCCGTACGGGATGTCGTCCGACGAGCCGTACGAGTTGAAGAAACGGCTCAAGAAGGTCGCTCGAGCAAGGGTTTGTTCGGCCGAGTGCCTCACCGTGGGGTTCACCAGTGCTCTTCGTGGAGAAGAAAGACGGCACAAAGAGGATGTGCATTGACTACCGCACGCTCAACTCGATGACAATCAAGAAAAAGTACCCACTACCCAGAATCGAGGATTTGCTGGATAGACTTAAAAGGGCAAAGTTCTTCTCCAAGATCGACTTGAGGTCAGGTTACCACCAGATGAAGATCCGAGAGCAGGACATTCCCAAGACAGCCTTCACCACACGGTACGGCTTGTACGAGTTCGTGGTGGTTTCCTTCGGGCTGACCAACGCCCCTGCTTACTTCATGAACTTGATGAACAAGGTCTTCATGGAAGAGTTGGACAGGTTTGTAGTGGTGTTTATCGATGATATCTTGATCTACTCTGAGACCACTGAGGAGCACGAGGAGCACCTGAGGGTCGTGCTGGAGAGGCTGAGGCAGCAGAAACTGTACGCTAAGTTCAGCAAGTGCGAGTTCTGGATGGAGAAGGTCGCGTTCTTGGGACACGTGTTGTCAGCAGAGGGGATAGCGGTGGATCCGTCCAAGGTAGAGTCAGTGACCAAGTGGGAGCAGCCGTTAAACGTGACAGATGTCAGGAGCTTCCTTGGGTTGGCAGGCTATTACCGGAGGTTCATTGAGAACTTTTCCAAGATCGCAAAGCCAATGACAGAGTTGCTCAAGAACAACACAAAGTTCGAGTGGTCAGAAGCGTGTGAAAAGAGCTTTCAAGAGCTGAAAAAGAGACTCACCACAGCCCCAGTGCTTACCTTGCTAGATAACAAGAAAGACTTTGTGGTCTACTGTGACGCTTGAAGGCAGGGACTCGGATGTGTGCTGATGCAGGAAGGGAAAGTTGTTGCTTATGCTTCCAGACAGCTGAAGAAACACGAGGAAAACTACCCGACACACGACTTGGAGCCGGGTACCGTTGTGCATGCGCTCAAGATCCGGAGACACTACCGATAGGGAACAAGTGTGAACCGTTTTCCGACCACAAGAGCTCGAAGTACTTCTTTACACGGACAGAGTTGAACATGAGGCAGAGGCAATGGTTGAAGCCGATCAAGGACTACGACGTCGAGATCAACTACCACCCGTGCAAAGCTAACGTCGTGGCGGATGCACCGAGCCGAAAACATACCGCAACAACCTCATGGTAAAAGTAGAGCAACTTTGCCTTGCATGAAGAGCTAGAGAAGCCGAGAATCGAAATTGTAGACCAAGGCCAAGTCAACGTGATGCAAGTGACCTATGACCGGAGGAGCGAATCCGTACGGCCTGAAGGAGTGTGCGGAAATCAAAGTCTTGCGAGAACTAATGAAGCGGGGCAAAGCGAGAGGACTACCGGGTTGATGAACGAGGCACCGTGTGGTTGAAAGAACGGATCCGTGTACCACAAGACGAGCACTCGGGGAGCGAGCATCATGAGAGAAGCTCACGACTCGAGGTACTCGATTCACCGGCAAAGACCAAGATGTACGTAGATCCGAAGATCAGGATGCGGGTGGAAGGACATGAAGAAGGACATAGCACACTACGTGGCCGTTGCGACACCGTAGCAGAGTAAAAATTGAACATCGAAACCCGCCGGGTTTGTTGAAGCCGTTGGCTATTCCGGCTTGGAAGTGGGAGGACATTTCCATGGACTTTGTGGTGGGACTTCCTAGAACACCAAAAGGAAACGACTCGGTTTGGGTCATAGTGGACGAGCCGACCAAAGTGGCTCACTTTGTGCTGGTGAAGACCCGTATGCAACCGAGAAGTTGGCGAACCGTACGTAGAGCACATACTCGGCCGCACGGAGCACCCGTAAGTGTTGTATCTGATCGAGGGCCACAGTTTGTCTCCAAGTTTTGGCAGAGCTTCCACAAGCTCATGGGCACCACTCTCACCTACGGCACGGCTTTTCACCCACAGACAGATGGTCAGACAGAGAGGGTCAACCGGGTGTTGGAGGATATGCTACGAGCGTGTGCACTCACTTATGGCACCGATTGGGAGAGCAGGCTTTGCCGTTTGCGAGTTCTCGTACAACAATAGCTTTCAAGCAAGTCTCCGGATGGCACCCTTTGAGGCACTTTACGGTCGAAAGTGCGGGACCCCCGCTAGCTTGGTCGGAGGTTGGAGAACGAGCACCGTTTGGGCCGCAATCATTGAGAAAGCGAGAGGAGAAAGTTGAGAAAGTTCGGGAGAACCCGAAGATAGCTCAAAGCCGTCGAAGAGCTATGCGCGACAAAAGAAGAAGAGAGTTGACTTTTGCAGTTGGCGACCGAGTGTACTTGAAAGTCTCACCGCTCCGAGGAACTAAGAGGTTCTTGGTGAAGGGAAAGCTTGCACCGAGGTACGTGGGACCGTACCCTATCACCCGAAGGATTGGGAGTTTGGCCTACCAGCTTGCACTACCCGAGACAATGGCAGGAGTTCACCCAGTGTTTCACGTGTCACAGCTGAAGAAGAGTGAGAAGGCAGTGGAGGCAAAGCAAGTGCCCATGGAGTTGCTTGACTTGCAAGACAACCTTGAGTATACAGAATATCCTGAGAAAATCTTGGACAGAGCTGTCAAGGAAACAAGGAGAACTACCATTCCTTTCTGTAGAGTGTTGTGGAGCAACCATACCGAACGCGAGGCAACATGGGAGAAGGAAGCTAATCTCGGAAAGAGTACCCTCACTTGTTCACGGAGGAGGTCGAGGACTAAATCTCGAGGACGAGATTCTCGGTGGTGGGGGAGAATGTAACAACCCAGAATTCGGGTGTGTAAATTTTGCGAAAATTTAAAACTTTTTGCTTGCATTTGAGTGCTATCAATTTTTGAACCAAATTGCTAGCCCTTCTCTAAATTCTCCACTAATTTATCCTATTTATAAAACATATGTTAAAAATATGGTAAAATATGTGAGTTGGTTTTTCTCTCGGTTTATTTGGAGTTCAATTGAGTGAAGTTTGAATTTGAAAGGGAATCAAATTCAAACTCTACTTCAAAACCTAGTTCAAACCGATTTACTTAATAGGCAAAGAGCAACCAAGTGAGCCGGGCCGCTTTCATCTATCTTAGCCCGGCCCGGCCCCGCCCCGTGAACCATCCGCCCGGTAACCGCGCCGTCCCTTCACCCTCTCCTTTAGCCACCGGCCGCCCGGACCCCACGCGTCGGCCCTTCCTTTTCACCTACCCGGCTAACCGCCCGCCCGCACCCAACCGCGCCGCCGCCGGCCCCGTCGCACCCCGCTCGCGCGCGCGCGGGCGCGGCGCGAGCCGCCGGCCGGCCGCGCGCACGCCGAGGGCCCGGCGCCCGCGCGCGAACCAAGCCAAGGCCGGGGGAAGGAAAGGCCTATTCTACCCTTGTGCCATGTCCCGGTGGCGGCGAGAGCGCGGGAGAGGGGGCGAGCGCCGCCGCCACGGCACCGGCGATCCAAGCCGGGGGCGACACGGAGGGTCGCCTCGCCCTTGCGGCGTCGCGGATTCAGAAGCGGGGAGGAAGGCAAGCGCCGGAGGGCCACCGCCACCAACCCGCATTGGGGGTTTTGCCCCCCTTCCGCAGCCGCCGCCGAAGGGGAAGAAGAAGGGGGGGAAGTAGAGAAGGGAAGGAGGAGCGGGGGAAGGCCGGTGAGCCGCGCGCGCCGCCGGCGCGTCGCCGCCGTGGAGTGATGAGTTCGCGAGGAGCCGATGAGAAGGAGGCGCCGTACGGACCGAAGAGGAGCCGACCGAGCAGAGGATCGAGCGCCGCCGTGAACACCGACGCCGCGCCGCCACCCACGCCAGGCCTGCGACGTCTACACCGCCGACCCGCTGTGAGCGTCATGGCCTTCTCTCTCTTCTCCTTGCGCCGGTCACGTTTTCTGTTCTGCCTGTGGGCGTGCCTTCGAGCCGCGCGGATCGGGCGCGCCGCGCCGCCGTCTCCCCATGGACGACGCCGCGTCGTGCCCCCGCCGGTGAAGTCCAAGGGCGTGGCTACCCGAGCCGCGCGCACGGGCAAACCAAGAAGGACCGGGAGCTCGGGCTACCTTGCCGGGGAAAAGGAGGACGCCCCGCGCCGCGCCGTCGAGCCCCGTGTCGAGCGCGCGTCGCGTCTCGGTGTCATGATTTGGCCGTGCCGCCGTTTTGGTGCATGGCTCGGGGGAGAGCACGGTGGCGGAGCCGCGCACCCCGGCCGCCAAGCCCGACCGTGTCCAACCGCCGCCGCCGGTGTTTGCGAGGGAGCCCCGCCCGGCCGTGTGCGGGGGGATCCCATCGACGCCGCGCCGTCTCTAGCGGGCCGCCGCGTGGTTCGCGTCTTGGCCGTGATCCCGCCTTTGTGCCGTGGACTTTTGTAGCAGGTGCCGGTGAATGCGAGGGCCGGCCGGCCGCACCCACGCGCGCCATAGCCACGCCTTCGCCACCGGTGGAGGCCAACGCAGCGCGCCGCGCCGCGTCGCGCGCGTGGCGCCTTCCCGGCGCAGCGGCCTTCGGGCCATGAGTTTTCCTTGCAGGGGAGAGGAAGGGGGCTTGCCCGGGCCGAAGCGCACCCCGCCGCATGCCATGGTCGGCCGCCGCCGCCGATGCGCGCGTGCGGCGGCCGCGCCGCCGCCCGGCGCGGCGAGCGCCTAAGGGAGAGGCAAGGATCCTTCCCCGGTCGCGGTAGAGAAAAAGGCCGCCGAGCCTCCGGTGTTGGGCCGGGCCTTAAGAGCCGTCCGGCCCGTCGGGCCGCTCTAGAAGCCCAGCGCGTTGCGAGAGTGGCTCCAACTAGTGAGTTCAGGGTGGCTTTCTGGACTTCTTTCGCCTGGGCCCGATGGACCGAGCGCAATGAGCCGTTTCCAGCCCAGTAATCCCTTTTAGCCCACCTTCGGCCCATAGAACGAGAAAACCCTTTTCTTTCTCGTTTAAAATTCCGTAAAATGTATTTAACCTTTAAAAATTCATAATAAATTCTAGGGAGCTCGTAAAAATACAAAACTAATTTCTATAAATCCGTATTTGCGAAACCTTGCCGATTGTAGGTAGTTTGGGTTCTTTTGGATCCTCTAAATTGTTTCTTATTTGGAGTTATTGCTTAGATGTGCACCGTTATCTTATTTTCGCGTCGAATCTCGTGCCACGGACCCGAGTTTCGACTCGTGAGGACGTGGAGGACCCCGAGTACATTGCTTCCGACAGCGACTGCTTCAACGGCAACGAAGGTGTCATGTCACTCCCAACCATATAGATCCCATGTTGCTATTTAGCTGCTAGTGCTTTACTTTAATGCATTGATCTGATGAATTGCATAACCCGTTTAATAGCCATGCCTTGATGTTTTGATATATCCTGTTCCTTGTTCTACTACCTGCGGGACTAGCTACAGACCCCTAGCTAGTCCCTTACCTCAACTATCCATACTTTTGTTGTTTGATTATGGATGGTACTCTGGGCTTGAACTGAGATGTGGGTATCTCGGTGTGTTTCTAGCGTGCGTTCTGGGTGCGTATCTCCTTGCTGTGTTTTGGCGGGAGCGAGCCGCTTGGTTAATTGTGAACGGCTGCCGAGGGAAGATGCGATCTGGCCTCTTACCCGAGGGTCGTGTCGTGTGGGATGGAGATGTTGAGTGCTCGCTCTCGGCCCCTTAAGGACCAATCGTCGCTGACCTTGCTTCGAATGACTATTTTCGTACGGACCGCCCGCCTTGTATTGGGCGGGGGTGCGGGGTGAGACTTGTAGTGGATAGCGCCCCTCCCGTAGGAGGATCGGTGTGATCGTGTCGGGAGTGGTCTTTCCCCTCCTTAGTAGACTTTGCCCCGGCGAGGCCGGGGGGAAGGGTTCCACGGCTTCGAGGGACCTCTCGCGGGTAGTACGAGCTCGCCGCGAGGCCGGGGCCGGGCTCGGAGACGCGAGGAGGGTGCTATTCACTTACTTGGGCTTCGGCCGTATGGTAGGGTCGGACACCGGTGACGGCCGGTTCCGACCTATTCGGGCGGGTACGGTTGTACAACCTCTCGCAGTGTTAAACCTATAGCTATAGTCCGTGTCCACCGGTTATGGACAATCTTTCGATCTCTCACCCGACTAGCTACACTTCTCTTGTGCTTCTTCTTTCCCCCGAGTGAGTGAGCCGGCTTCGGCCGTTGAGATGTGGGGATAGGAGCGGGGTGGGCCCCACATCGCGGATGAGAGTTGGGTTCCGGATCGTGGTTGAGATCCGGTGCTTTGGTGTGGTATTCCTTGAGCGGGGTGTGGACCCCCGAGGTGTGGACCTCGGAAGCGGAAGCTTCCCCGAGGTGTGGACCTCCTAGCCGTGTTCTCGCTTACCTTGTACGTTGCACCGTCGCTTTGCTTAAGCTTTCTACACGCCATTAGGGATATCTCATGCATAGTAGAATATACACCGCTTTTGCCTCTTTGTTGGGAAGTCGACATGACCTACCCGCTTATCGGGTAGACCCCCGGTGACTCGACGCGAGCCGGACTACGACTTCGACAACGACGGCCGGGTGGACTAGAGCTCTTCCTACACTTGAGCCGCCCTGCGGAGATGGAGTTTCCCGCGCTTTCATGGAGCCGCCGCTAGACGTTTTATTTATGTTTGATTCGGCCCCGTTGGACTTGTACCGCATGTGCCGAAGAGATGTACTCGATTAATGTAATAAAATAAATGTTGTACTCTACTTTATTGTTTTTACCTTTCGTATGGATTTTGGAATCGCCGAGACAGGGGTTTGCACGTGGTAGCCCTCCGGGACTACCACCGAGGTGCTAAGATTCGGGATTCCGTTCGCGGAAATCCGGTCGTTTCGGGGGTATAGCCCGGTTCTTTTGGGGTAGCGACCTTTGCTAAGGTGCCGACCACTAGGGAGGGTTATGGTCCGCCCGAGTCAGAATCGTCGTGGGTTGTTGGTGCTTTTGCATATTTTTGTAAAGGCTTCGTAGCGTCCCTATGCAATCACACCTCAGAAGTGTGGTATTGTGTCTGATCAACACATGCGTGGTTGGGTTCAAAGTTCTTCAAAGCTTTTACACGAGCTGTGGTGAAAGTGTACAACCTCTGCAGAGTGTAAAACTGATCGATCAGTCGTGCTAATGGTCAAGAGCGGCCTGGACCCTCACATGATAATCAAACATAAAGATGAAATTAAATCGTGGTTCTTGTGGTTTTGAGATGAGATGCTTTCCTAAATACTTAAGTGGGTTGGTATAAATTTCCTTATAGTAATTAGGTGCTTGCTAATAAAATTTGACCAACATTAAAATGTTTACCGCAGCAAACTCTTTAGCCTATCCTTGATAGCCTTGCATCTTCCCCCATTTCCTGAGCTCCAACCATAAGAGTGGTCACCCTTGCTTATCCGTTGTTCAAGGGAGAACACTGGAGAAGAGTACTTCAGCAACTACAAGGAGTTCTGAGGCTTGCGTGCCCCAGTCAGATGCATGTGGAAGATGAAGATGGAGTTACGTCTTCATAGTTATCGTTTGATTGTTGTAAAGACCTTCGAGTCTATCGTCTGAATGTAATAAAGAGATAATTTGAACTCTTGTACGTTTTTATTACTGTTTATTGATTTTTCACTCATGATGTTTATCATATGTGTGTAAACTTGATCCTAGCACATATATGAGATGCATTTGGTTTTCTTTGGAAAATCAGGTGTGACAAGAGTACATGCCAAAATTTTAAAATAGTCATTTGTGAACGATGAAGAAAAGAAGACGGGGACGAGGACGAGGACGTGTATTTAGCATTCTTGTTGGAGATTTGTTTCCATGGACAAATGAGAAAGCAGAAACACCATGTGTCTACAGAATTAATTTATGTACCACTTTTAGATCACGAAGCTGCTTTGTTAGACGTTTATGGCCCACTTTTATTTTTGTTACTTTGTTTCTTGTGTGAATAATGCATGTGTCATATTTTCTTTATTACAACCTTTTCTTGCGTGGGCCTGTGTGGATGGTGCTGATATTGTATATTCGAGGCAGCCATTTCAGTAGGCCACTAAAAATATTTCCTACAATGCATTCTTGTATACTATACCTTCCATAGTGGATATAGTAATGCCAATCTATATAAAAGATATATATTAATAAAAACTTAAAAACTTTGGTTAACTAATTTATCCTAACCGTATTTCAATAATATGTCTAAAGTTTATTTCTATGATGATTCTCCCTCCTTCTATATAATTCGTTTGATTTTGTTAACCCAAATTTAGCTGCTCATTTTATTCAAAACATTTGTATACATATAATCAAATTCAAGATGTTGTTGAAGAACTTTTATGAATAAAGCAAGCCACAACAAAATATGTGATATATTTGCATAATTTTTTTCAATAAAATGAGTGATCAAACTTGAAGTAAAAAGTCAAATGAATTATGATTTGGAATGGAGAGTGTATAACTTATTTTACTCTACACCCAAAACACCTATATGCTTATATGGGGTGTCCATAGAACATGTAAACAGCAACAATCATACAATTATTTATATAAAAGCTTCTAGGGAGATGTGGGCCTAGGAGTACATTGTGGAATTACCAATGGTGTGACTTTCGCCATGCTAGGCAGAACAAACATATTTATTGTTGTTCATGCTTAGATTTGAGGTGCGAAAAAAGTTAAACTTACTGAATAACCCAGGGTATGGTCATACTTGTACCTTGATGTTGTACGAGACCACAAGATAATGCAATTTTTGTGCTACATACTATCACTTTTTGCTAAAATATGGAAACGCATGTAGTATAAAGATTCTCTGGAATAAAACAAGGAAATTTGTGATACCCTGACTTAGTAAGATCAAGTTGTTATATGATATTGTAGGCTCATTGATTAAGTGTTTGCTGAAAAGTGAGCAATTCATATGACAGAAGTGAGACATGATATGTGTACTCTTTGATCGATCATCGCTTTGTTCGTTTGGCTTATCAACCACCAGCCATCAGGACTTTTTTCTCAGAACAGATCAGCACCAGGAAATAGCCACCAGCCAAACGAACATGTCGCATGTATGTATCAAATAGTTACTTTTTGCTACAATAATAAACAAAGATCTTCTGAACTTGCATAATTGACTCACCTTCATGTCATTACTATGGCCGGGTCGATCTTCATTCCCTTATTATAGTGTTGAACACATGTCATCCTTCGTACAGATCAATTGTTAATACAACATCTTCGTTTTACAGTACTGCAATCGAGTCACCCAATCTTAACGGTCGGTATCATAATAGCAGGTAATGTAGTACATCTGATGCCAAGACAAAACTGTAGACTTTCATCACGACTGAAGTAACACTAAAGCAACGTAGCGCACATGGTCGGTTTAAGGTAGAACAGGACAACTCCTTTGAACAATTGGATTCTGAGAAAGCTTGCACCTCAAATTCTGATCACCTGGATCAAAATTTGTCACTCCGGAGCATCACATTTAGATCTGCACTTATGTCTCGAAGTGGAAATGCTGCCGAAGGTGATTCGAATCAAATACCTCAAAATGGATCCTCTAGATCTAAGAATGATCACTACAATGCAATACCCAGGAAGATGTTTTCACATGGTAATGGTTTGTCTGCAGAAAATCGGAAAGATTCACCACCTAAGAAAAATCAAAGTGATTGGCATCTCCATTCAAGGTTTGTGAACCAAATAAAACCATCTATCTTTCTCTTAAAAAAAACTTCTATCAATTTTTTAGCAAAACATGGTTTTTCGGCCCGGCCAAGGCCAGCCCGTTAGCTAGTACAGGGCCTCCAACTGACGCCGGGCAGCCCGTACCGGCCCATAGTATGATTTTTGGCCCGACAGCGGCCCTCTAACTCCCCACCCTGTATATATAATGTACAAACCGCGCCGCCTCCCTGTCTCCCAAACCGTCGCCGCCGGCCCTCTCTCGATCTTTCCCCGTCCCAGTCCTCTCCACTCCCCCAGCCGTCGCCACCTCCTCCGGCGCCGCCGCCTCTCGATCTCTCCCCGTCCCCGCCGCCTCTCGATCTCTCCCTGTCCCCGTCCTCTCCACTCCCCCAGCCGCCGCCGCCGCCTCCGTCGCCGCCGTCACCAGGCCGCCATGGCGCTGCACGCCCCCGTGCTCGTGTTGAGTAAGCGCTTCCGTCCCGTCCGATCCCTCCCACTACTTCGTGCGCGCCGCCATTTTTGTGCCAGGATGGGCTGATGTTTCCTTTCCTCTTGGGTTTTAGTTTAGGCTCTTTTCTGGGGTTGTTTGTGTCCAAACCCACGATTCGGTTTGTTTTGGATCGGGCGTTATGCTTGTTTTTAAGCTGATCTGATCTATCCCATTTGTTTTTGGTGAATTTGTCTGATCTCATTATTTTTTTTATGTAATTTGAGCAGAGGACTCGCTGAAGCGTGAGTCGGGCTCGAAGGTGCATCAGGCCAACATCCAGGCTGCCAAGGTGAGGGCTTCTACGACGCACCAGTTTTGATTAGTCCAGTGCAAGCAGTTTAATTTTGTTGTCGACACACTGCTACCCTAACACTTATTAGGGGACGTCCCCTTGTGTTGTTCTAATTGTTTGGTTGAGAATGTATTTGTTCAGTAAACTTAAATCTTAACTATTCAGTGAAGTTACATGTCACTGTTTGATTTGCAGGCTGTGGCAGACATCATACGCACTACACTGGGTCCCAGATCCATGTTAAAGATGCTTCTTGATGCTGGAGGAGGTGTGCCGAGAACTCAAATCTAGTTTATGCATTGTACATATTGAAATTTTGACTCAATCACAATGTTCATGTGAACTGTTTTATATTAAAGAGTTTTGGGCAATGAGTAATACTGCAAAAAATCGTACTGGATTGTGCTTGTTTTGAACAACTAATGTGGTGTGCAATATACTATGTGTGGTAGTCTTTTTCCTGGACCCTTATGTGGTTGAGCTTAGATTGTATGAATTCTACACCTCCGGTAGTGATATTGTTAACCTGCTCCCATAAACCTTGTCACCACAATGAGAACATTTAATTGCGAGTTTTGTATATACTTGCCTTTTATTGGCTTGTACCTGTGTGATGAAATTGCTGATATTGTTGCTGGTCAGTTATGTATGCCATTTTGTTTTCTTAGAGATGATTCTAATGATCCTGTTTCCAATTCTTTTGTTAAGATAGTTTTTCCTGCTTATTATGCCAAAGTTTTCGTTCAGAGAACATACTCCTACTGCTGAAACTTCAAACTTGGCGTATTAATTGAAAACAACACAACATGATGTGTGCTGGGCATGCATACTTTCTGTAAAAAAGTTATTTGTTTACACAGTAGTAACTTTTGAGAATAGAAATATGTCATGCCATGGTGTAATGATGCAGCTTACTGTTTCACTTGCCACTGAACAGTAGTTAAAACTACAATTAATTAATTATGCCATTTCTGATGCTACTTTTTCTTTTGTTTTAACAGTAATCTTGGTTGTTTGTTCTTTTGCAGGTATTGTGGTTACTAATGATGGGAATGCTATATTGAGGGAGATAGACGTTGCACATCCTGCTGCTAAGGTATACCATTCATCAATCATTGTATTATCGCCCATGCTGCCACTATTGTGTATACCTAAATGTGTTCCCTTCTGCAGTCTATGATTGAACTAAGCCGTACACAAGATGAGGAAGTGGGTGATGGCACAACCTCTGTGATTGTTCTAGGTATATGTTTCATTTGACAGTGTTTTGGCAGTTTTACTTTGATAGTTATGATGGTTATCTAATCATTATTCACCCACATTAATTTTCTCAATGCTAGCTGGTGAGATGCTCCATGTTGCTCAGGCATTTATCGACAAGAACTATCATCCTACTGTTATTTGCCGAGGTAAGATCCATTAGTTCTCAGGGCTTCTGTTTACTGGGGTAAGACTTCTTTTTTTGCTCTTGATTCCTTATCTGTTCTGACACATTGCTCCAAATTTCAGCTTACACTAAAGCACTTGATGATGCTATAGCTGTTCTTGACAAGATAGCAATGCCTGTTGATGTTAATGATCGTAAGTTTACATGGAACTTGTGGTTTCTCATGTGTCCCAAAACCCTGCAAACATTATACTGCTTCTCAGGGATATGATATCTCTCCTCTTGCATGATCTCTTGATAACATAATATATATTGATGTCACTGATATACCATCATGTAGGTGCATCAATGCTAGGTCTTGTGAAGAGCTCCATCGGTACAAAATTCACTGGCCAGTTTGGCGACCTTATTGCTGTAAGCATCCTTTTCTGTCTGGAACTTAATAACCAGCTGTCCCCACGGCGCCACCTTTTCTTTTACTTTGTTCAGTTTATGGATTTTCTGACATCTTATGTTGCTTTGCTCAGGACCTTGCTATTGATGCTACTACAACAGCAGGTGTTGACCTTGGTCAGGGCATGCGTGAAGTTGATATCAAGAAGTATATTAAAGTAGAAAAGGTTCCTGGTGGTCAGTTAGAGGATTCTAGGGTTCTTAAAGGAGTGATGATCAATAAGGATGTTGTGGCTCCTGGTAAAATGAGAAGGAAGATAATTAACCCACGTATTATCCTTCTGGACAGCCCCATTGAGTATAAGAAGGGAGAAAATCAGACCAATGCTGAGTTGATGAAGGAAGAAGATTGGTAAGAGATTCCTACATGTAACTTTTACTGCCATGTCGACATGAATGCTGAATCACATCTGTCCTTTTGAACTTCCATGGATGCATTAGTCTTATGTTACTTAAGTGAAATGTTGATGTGGATCTGACATACTATTATTTATTGCAGGCAAGTTCTGCTGGAGATGGAGGAAGAATACATAAAGGACCTTTGTGCACAAATTCTAAAATTTAAGCCTGATTTGGTCATCACAGAGAAAGGGCTCAGTGATCTTGCTATTCATTATTTGAGCAAGGCTGGTGTTAGTGCAATTCGTAGACTTCGAAAAACTGACAACAACAGAATTGCAAGGGCTTGTGGAGCAGTTATAGTGAACAGGCCTGAGGAGCTTCAAGAATCTGATGTGGGCACAGGAGCTGGCCTGTTTGAGGTCAAGAAGATAGGTGATGAATTCTTCGCTTTCATCGTTGATTGTAAAGATCCTAAGGCATGCACTGTTCTGTTGAGGGGAGCAAGCAAAGATGTCTTGAATGAAGTTGAGAGGAACCTGCAGGTATGTTTTCCATCTCCTTCTGTTAGTTGGGAGTGTATCCATATTATGACCTCACTCATCAACTCCCTTTTAAGTTTGGTTGTAGCATTTGGTTTCCTTTATAAGACAGTAGGATCATTTTGATCATCTAAGCAACCTAGAATGTATTACACTATATTGCTCTTGTTGGGTATGTGTTCTAATGCCCCTTATTAACTCCTTTTGCTGCATGGTTTTTACTTTAGGACCAGATATCATAAAACTTAACTACGTAAAAGGTGATACTAAATTTATTTTTTATTTCTCAAACAGGAAGTTCATGATAAGACAAAAAACTTAAAAGATTACAGTGTTGTCCTCTAAGATGCCATTTTTTAATGCAGGATGCCATGTATGTTGCGAGGAACATTTTGAAGAACCCTAAACTCCTACCAGGAGGTGGTGCTACTGAATTGACTGTATCAGCAACACTGAAGCAAAACAGTTCTTCAGTTGAAGGTGTTGAAAAGGTATTGTTTTATTATTGATAGTTGCCTCTGTTGTAAGCTGTTGTATAGGATTCTTAATGCCACTAGTCTGTATTTACATAAATTCTTCAGTTGATGAAAAGGTATTGTTTTATTATTGTTAGCTGCCTCTGTTGTAAGCTGTTGTATAGGATTCATAATGCCGCTAGTCTGTATTTATATAAATTTCTGAGTGGGTCACTGCACAGGGAAAACTTCTTTTTTTTTTTTGGTATAACACCAACTAGTCTTGAATATCTGAGCTATTTGTTTTTATTTTTGATTGCATCAGTGGCCCTATGAAGCTGCTGCTTTGGCATTTGAAGCAATTCCGAGAACATTGGCCCAAAATTGTGGTTTGAATGTTATTAGGACAATGACTCAACTCCAAGGAAAGGTGATTATCTCTGATCTCATCTAAGTTGTGGGGTTTGTTTCATTTATGTATTGGACTTAATTATGTTGGAACTGCTCAACTTCTACCTATCGGGCTTTAGCATTTCCGAGCAATGAAAATATTCGAGGCCAACAATTCTTTTTTGAACTTTTTAAAATAACCTACTCTTACATGGGATTCCAAAACAAACATACCATCTATATATAAGTAGATGCATTTATGATACTAATTGGCTTTTGTTGCTTCAGCATGCTAATGGTGAAAATGCCTGGGTTGGCCTTGATGGAAGAAGTGGTGACATTGTTGATATGAAAGAGCGAAAGGTACCTCTTTCCCTCCATATCCATGTTAATTTAAACCAATGTTTCTGTGGTTGTCTGAGCACCAGCGTGTTCTATTTTTTAGATCTGGGACTCATACAGTGTCAAAGCACAGACATTCAAGACAGCTATTGAGGCTGCTTGCATGCTGTTGAGAATCGACGACATCGTCAGCGGCATCAAGAAGAAGCAGGCTCCTGGAGCCTCCGCTCCCAAGCAACCCCAGATTGAAACGGAAGGTGATGTGGACAACGAGCAGATGATCCCAGAGTAGATGTTGTAGCGACTCTAGTGAAGGTATTTACTGAGGTCAGGATAGGACATTGAACCGAGTTTATTATTTGAGTGTTGTTGGTGGCTGGGCCTAGCATGCAAATGTACCTGATTTCATACAACTGAGTGGTTCGTGGATTTGGGGATCCAGGTTTTTGAAGTATGGCTTCTGTTCATCTTGTCTTGGACTTCGCTGGACGACTAAGCAGTGAAACTAGTAGTTTTTGTGGCTAACTGTCTGTTGTATTGTAATGACTTGTTTGGTTATGCTATTGTTCCCATGCTAGTAATATCATTACAGCTACCGATAGCTTGACTCATGGAGTAGATGCATGAGTTTATCAAAGATGGACATAAGCAGACGCATAGCGAAAGAGTTTATCAAAGAGACATAAGCAGACGCATAGCAAAAATTGAGTAAGTTGTGCTTTCTCTCTCGTACACACATCAAAATCAAACTGGTCTTGCTAGGCAATCGGGAAGGGGCTTGAGGCTACCATTTCCTTCCCTATGGAAGTACAGTACAATAGTTTAATTCGCAATTTTTTTATTCCTTCCCTATGGAAGTACAGTACTACAGTTTAATTCGCAATTTTTTTTACAATACTAAGATATGGAGCTGGAGGTGTTGATCAATTATCATGGATGTCGCTACGGATCTAAATGTGAGATTTGAATTCATGTATTGTTTGGCATAAAAGATTCTGGCAACCAACCCTCACTAAAACTAAAAGTATAAGCAGAGTAGATAAGTTTTTTGAGCCCATTGTTTTTTTTAGATTCATGCAAAAGCGTCGGCGAGTTGCCACGCGCATCTCTTTTCTAGTTTTCTTCCTTACTAGTATTACTATTGCAAGGAGGGGATGTGTGTCGGTGGATTTGAGGGAGGGAGAGGAGGGACAGGAGGGTGGAGGCCTGGAGGGGGAAGGGGCTGTGTGCCGCCGGGATGAGGGAAGGAGAAAGGAGCTGGCCGGCGGCGACCTTGAGGGTGTGATTGGTTGCGGTGTGTGTGCCTCCAGCCTTGATGGTCGGGCGGTACAAAATGAAAGGAACTGGAATGCTCTTGTGCGGGTAATTGTGATTGGTTATTTATTTTTGTTCATCCTCTGTGGGCTGAGTTTTTGCTTGGATGCATGCATGTATGGAAATTTTAGGTGACTGACATTCCATGCGTCTTGGGGGCATCAAACCATCCCAGCTCGTGAGAGAAGGTCGCGGGGAGGAGACGGTCTCATCCAGAACGGTGGAGGAAAAGAGAATTGACTCGATGCAAGCAAATGATGCAAGGAGTTCCTCCAATTGCAAAGCAAATGCACCAACTCGTCCCGGATGAGCCTTGGGACGGCCCGGTCAGGGCAACCAATCACGCCCGGAAGGAAGGAGTTAGGGTTAGTGTGAATGGTGGTGAAAGAAAGTTATTGTGTGGAACTTTCAGTATTGGACCGCTAATGTGCCACATTCAGATACTTCGATTTTTTCGGTTTTTCAGTTAACCGAGGCCTAAAACCGAACTAATCGACCAAACTTCGGTTATTTCTAGGACTGAATTGATAATTGAAATTCTCAATTTAGGTTATTTCGGTTCAGTTTTCGATCATCAGGTAATTATGCCTAGGGCTATGTATCAGAGGGGACTGGGTTGGGTAAAAAAAAACAATCCCGACTTTGCCATATTTTTTTTTGCTAGCGGTGTCGGGGACAGCTCTGAGGGTCCCTAAAAAACCGGGGGAATCTCGCTTAAAACCTGAAAAAAACAAAAATAAAACACACCTCTTACTTAAACACACGCACCGGGCACGGCCCACGCCGCGGTGGCCCCCGCGGCCCACCGGAGTGGCCCAGTCAAAGGCCCCGTCGAGCCGGGTTTCGCCTCGCTCGAGGGCTCACGCCCCCCTCGAGCGGGTTCCGCCTCGCTCAAGGGCTGACACCCCCCTCGAGCGGGTTCCGCCTCGCTCGAGGGCCAGCACCCCCCTCGAGCGGGTTCCGCCTCGCTCGAGGGCACATCTCCGCCTCGCTCGAGGCCCCCTCACAAGCGCGCCTGCTCTCGCACGCGGGTATGGGCATTTAATGCTCTGACACGGCAGAGCCGTGCCATCACTCGCCTGGGAGTCACGCCTCGGCGCTGTTCCGCCAACTCGCTAGGGGAAACCCATCCCCGCCACCGCAGGGAACTGTGCGGTACGACCAGTGTCAGCCCCGTGGCACTGTGCTGCCCACTCCCGTACGGCTAACACGCCGCGCCCTCGAAGGGGGGCCGGTGCACCCTCGAGCCCTTCCCTCGTGAATCTGCAGGGCCAAGCCATGACGTCAGGCCGGCGGGAGCACCTGTGACAACCCGCCCAGGAAAATACCGTACTATCGCCTAAGACCGATCCACTTTGGTCATTAAGCAATAATAAAGTATCATTCTGTCGTTAGTTGCCGGGTTAACGCCCGGTAAATCACTTGAAAAGCAATAAGGATCGAATATATGCATTAAAACTCACTCGAAGGCGAGTCCAGAGATACAACAACATTAATATCCAAATTCGTACCCCGAAGGGTTTAATTATTACAAACCATAATTTTCATCACGACGGAATAGTTCAGAGTTTTCGAAAGCAGCGGAAATAAACTAATGGAAACGAAGACACCACGGGAGGCCATCCATGATGCTTTCAGTAGTCGTCCTCCACCCACTCCAGCTCCCAGCCGGGCGGGATCTCTCCGGGCCACACATCACTGAAGGCATTACTTGGATCAACACATTAGCAAGGCTGAGTATACTAATACTCAGCAAGTCTTACCCGTCGGTGATAACTACTTCACCAATTCTAGACCATGAAAGGCTTTTTGGCTACTGGGTTGGTTTTGCTAAAAAGTAACAAAGAGTAGGTCCTTACTTTCAAGATTTTAGCACAAGTTTTAGTAGGTTTAATCTTTACTACATTAGCCAACTAGTACAAACAAAGTTGTACAACCAATTAATCAAACATAGAGTTCATCAACTTCCATCATTAGGGATCTCATGACTAGTGGAGTAAGTAGTCTCGGATAACGGTGAGAGGCCGACAATCGATTGATTTAAACCTTGCAAGGTAGACCCAAACACACGGTAGGCTGCCCACAAAGGTACGTTTGTCCCGGCCGTTCCCGAAATCCCGGGTCGGGATGAAAGGCCACGAGTCTTTGGTGCGAGCTATCTGGCATGTCCCACCCAGTGCACCCAGAATCACCATACACCACCAGTAGCAAGCCGTGAGAGCGAATCCCAAGAGTAGTGACAGTTCCATCCCTAGCCGTCTCATTAGGGTACTAGGCTTACCTGTCCCATACCCGACATGTGCTTAGTACGTTCAAAAACTTAACCCACATAACCACTGGACCGGAGCCCAGATCCCATGCTCTTACCACGCGAGCAATCCATTTAGGATATATTATGATTCCTATCTAGGAACCTATTCTCGCGAGTGAGGTCATCACCCGACTTGTAACGGTCTTATAGCTTGGCAGCTATCGACCTATCATACTAGTAAGGACAAGGTACCTAGGGATCATGCATCTAGGGTTTCATTCAACTCCTGAACGTAAATGCACAATCATCCATAGATAATTGAATAAAGAATTTGAAAGCTAGGTTAGATGCACCGGAGCTTGCCTTCGTCAGCTAGGTTAGCTTGGGCACCCTCGGTGTCGAGCACTTCCACGTACTGCAGCGACGCTTCCGCTCCTCTTTCCTCGGTTTCCGGGACAAGGGAGTAATCTCCGTCCGGAAGATCTACACGGAATGCAATGCAAGTTTAGGTGATGTGATAGTTTGTTGTCTTATCCAACTCTGGGTTGGTCATATTCACCTTAACAAGCATCTAGATAGTGTTTCTCTTTTAGGAAGGTTATTGGGTGTACATGGGTTGTTCTTTTGACTGCACATTTGAATAAAGGTTTCTATTGTACTTGTCATTTCATGTGAAGGCTTTAATTCCTTTTTTCACAAGCAAGGGTATAAATAATATTTTTATCCATAAATTAATTTCTTATCAACAAGGATAATTAATTATCTTTTAATTAAATTAGATAATACTTTCAAAAAGGAAAAAGAATTAATTAGGGGTTTTTCTTATTTAATTGCTCTTTATTATTAAAAGGGCTTTTAAGCTTTTTATTAAGCAATTAAATTACCAAAAATTAAAGAAGTGTTTCATATGCATATTAGCACCTATCCTGGTCCATTGGACCCACATGTAAGTGTTGGAGGCTAGGAAAATAAATATTATTGAAAATAACAAAGGGCTAGCTAGTGATTCAATTTAAATGCATACAAAATAAATAAGCATCAAAATGATCCAAACTTTCTTATGCATGCTCTCTGGTCCTAAACAAGTTCAAAGAACCAGCATGTTCACCTAGGAACTTTACTGATCTATCTCCATTAATTTACAAAGGAAAACATGCCTAAATTGAGAATAATTGTTTATGTTAAGCCAAAAATCATGATTAATTCACAAGATGTGCATTTTGACATTACAAGACAGTGTGCACAAGTTGAGCTCAAAAACATAAATATATTTAGCAAGAAAAATCAGTTAGGCAGTTTCTGCAAGAATGGAAAACAATTTATTCAACAAGATCTACTGCATAACTTTGTGCAATTTTTGGAACAGAACTTAGTAATGACCTAACACACAACATATCCAAAATTGGGATACAGAGGAGTTATGGATTTCAAGTTATGCCAGATCTAGGTTTTTCACATTTGTATTTTTCATGCTAAAACTATTTAGAATCCAGCCATGTGAAAATAACAAAAGTGATGGGATTTATCTTCCTGAACCCAACAAAATTAGTTTGGTATTTTTCTGATGTTTCTACAAATTTCTAGAAATTTTCTAAGGCGCTGGACTAAACTGCAAGAAAACCTAGATAACTTCTATTGCAAACCAGCCCCTAATTCACACAACAGCCCCTGGAATTTACAACCGTGCCCTCGCGGCGGTGGGAGAGCTGGCCGGCGGTGATGTGGGGCCGGGCCAGGGCAACATGTGGCACGAGGGTGCAATTAGTCTCACCCCTAGCCGATTGGCGGCGGTGGCGGGGTCGGGGCGAGCTCCGGCGAGGGGCGCGCGGCGGCGGTCGGCGGTGGCACCCACGGCGGGCTGCGGTTCCGGCAGTGTGAGGGCAATGATGTGCAAAGGGTAGCGGCGCAAGCTTCTGTGGCTACTAGGGAGCAAGCCAGCGGGGTTGGTCGCACCGGAGGAAGGGCGGGGAGGTGAGTTCGCCGTCGGCCGGCAATGGCGGACGGGGGGAAGGACAGCGGCGCGCGGGGAAGGGAAAAGGACGGGGTTTAAATAGGCGCCGACCCTCTGGTGACATCGTGGTGACGCGCGAGATGCTCGCCGTAGCACGGCGCGCGTACGGTGGGGGTGCGCCGGCGGACCGCCGGTCCGCGCGCGCGCCCGGCCGTACGGCGCGGCGCGCGCGCGCGCGCGAGGCCCCGGGATAACTCCGAGGGTCTCGGGGTGCGGCGCATGGGGAGGCGTGTGCCTCGGGCGGCGCGTGCGCGGACGCCAAGGCCGGCCGGCGCACGGCCGTGGCGCGGGGACGCGCGCGGACGTCGCGTGTGGCGGCGCTCCGGGTTTAAATGTGTCGTTGGTGCCCTGTTTGAGCGAACTGTTCTCCAAAAATTTGAATAAAAGTTGACCAAGTGATGAATACCAAAGTTGTAGATCTAGCTACCAACAACATTTTCTACAAAAGCTATATAGGGTTTTTCTGCCCAGATTGAAAGTTATTTGAATGCCAACTTTGAATGTCAGCAGGGTTTTGCAAACAGTGAAATTTGCCTTGCAGTTGATTTTTCAAGCTTTTCCTCTCAAAATTGGAAATGCCAATCTACATGAAAGTTGTGTCCCTCATCAAGATGTACAACTTTCATAAAGGTAGAATTTTAAGTGTTTAGGTGAATTTTGGAGAACGCGGCAAAAGTTCCGGCAGACACCTGGGGACACTAGAGTGGCAAGGGGGCTTGGCCATCCTTTGACCATGGGTTGGCCCCACAAGTGTGTTTACTAGTCAATTAGGGTCACTAGGGTGGTTTAGTGAGTTTTTCGGAGTGAGGGCCCAGGTTGACCGTGGTTTGACCATTGTTGACCATTTGACCGGCTATTACGGCTAATTAAAAACCTGTGGCGTCACAGCACCATCCCCGCCACTGTTGGACCTGTGCGGCCGTCCCCGCCCCCGCAGCACCACGCCGGGCACTGCTACAACAACTCCGACGCTGTTGAGCACGCGGGGACGGGACGCCGCCACGCCTGCCACTGTACCCCGTACGGATCACTGTCAACGGCTTCCTCGAGCCCGTCTGAGGGCGCCCCGGCCAACCACTACGCCTTCACCCTCGAAGCTGCCCCTGTTCAAGTACGGGACGCGCCACGACGACAAGACCGGGGCAAGGACCACCGGGACGACCGCCAACTCCGCGGCGGCCGGACGCCATACTTCCACATGTAGCTAAACAGTGCGGCATGCTTGTAATTCACCCTCTCCTTGGTCTATAAAAGGAAGGTGATCCCCCTCGCCGCAGAGGAGACGACAGAGAACAATACACACACTCCCCGCCTCTCTCACGATATCGGCACTCGCCTCAATCACTCCACTTGGGACTTGGAGGCCACGCCTCCTCTCCCGCCTCGCTTGTAGCCGCCCCACTACAGGCACCCCGGTGCAAAGCAATACAGTGCCTCGAGCACATCCCTGCTGGACGTACGGCCCCGGCCGGAACCAGGATAAACCAAGTGTCTCTAGTTGCTTAGCACCGACCATCGAGGGACAGACCTCAGCGCTTACTACTAGTTAGTGTCGGGACTACATTCCGCACCGACAAGCGGGAGAATTCATCTATGCGTGGCTTGGTTCCGCATGTTGCGGGCTTTTGAACTGGTTCCACGTTGAACCATGCCTGCCCAAACGAAGTCTTAAGTGTAAGACTGTCTCCAGTGTATGCAGACGCTCCCGTCGTGCAAAGGAGGATGGCCTCTAGCGGTGGAGCGCTCCCTCTCGTGCATCGCCTCACGGTAGTTGGCTTCCGTGAGCGGTTGGAGACCGGGGAAGGAGGAGGGCGACGCTGTCGCCGAGGGAAGAAGGGGTCGGCGCCGGCCCGAGCTCGAAGTGGGCGGAGATGGGGAGGTCGGGCTTGGGGATGAAGGTCACCCTGCTTGATCCGCCTCACGCCGCCCGAAGCCTAGATTCCGCCGACGGTGGACCTCGAGGACGCCGCCGGCTTGGGGGGAGCGAGGCGAAGCAGACTGCCCTCGCCCTCGCAAGTCACGTGCCCTCGCCAGATCCAAGCTTAGGGAGGGAGAGGGCGGTCGCCGCTGGCCGATCTTCGTCCTATCTCGAGTTCGACGGTGGGGAGCACACAGTCGCCTGCGGTGACACTGCTCCTCTGCTCCGACGCCCCCCTTCCCCCTGCTCCGTCGCCTCCCCTGCCCCCCACTCCGAAGCTCCCCTTCCGCTCCGCCCACTAGATCTCGCCAGCGGTGGTGGAGGAGTCGCTGGCGAAGTCGAGTAGGGGTGGGCGTTCGGGTTACCTGATTAGTCCGGGCCAGATAATTCGGGTTTTGAGAAATCCGGGTGATGAGAATCATTACCCGATATCAGCTGCAGAAAAACACTATCCGCAAATTAGGGTACCCGCAAAAATCGAGTTCGGGTTACCCAATTTACCCGAAATCTTTAATCACAGTATAAACTCAAATACACATAATTTTGTATAGGCTAGTAGTTTGTGTTGAATTTCAACTACAAGTTGAGAAGAATAGTATATTATAGTCACCTATTCAAATTAAGAGAATTATATTCTAATAAAGTGACAATTTTAAGTGTTTAACTAACAACACGTGAATAAATACAAATACAAAGGCCAATTTTGGATAGTTCGGGTAGTTTGGGTATCAGAGTGTATTACCCCAATTACCCAACCTATATTTTGCATAGGACTAAAGTCGAGGATCGGGAGAGAGATAGTGGCGCCGGTGGGGGTGGGCAACGGGACGGTTGGGATGTAGCGTCCCCAGGAATACCTGTGCGGGAGACATCACTGCACTTTGCTGCAGGCTTTGCAACTCCTGCTGGAGCCGCTATAGTGTGGCCCACGTCTGCAAAATGCGGATGCGGCACGGGCCGCAACATCCCCGGAGACGGTCTAACACGCTTAAACAGCTTTTACTACTATATCTAAATACCGCGGGAGCTACCAATCATAATCAGCCATAATTGTTCATCATAGTCACACTTTGGATAAGTTTATCTTAGGAGCTGGCTGGGCCCAGCTGTCATTGACCGAAGTAGGAGCTCTTCCTCAAGTTGGCGACGGCTCTATTCAAGGGGGGTGGATGTGCAGTACTGGCCGGGCCCAGCTGTCACAAACCAAAACAGGTGGATAGGTCATGAAAGAGCTCTTCCTTTGCGGGGGATGGATGTTCAGCACTGGCCTATTGGGGTGGCCCGGAGGCGGCGGCTACTGTCTGGCCGACAGAAAAAAAAAAGACAACGCGGGAGGGATAGTTTTTTTTTTTACTGGAAGCAGAAGTTGCCAGATTGGGTGGTTATATCGTAGGTTTGTAGCCAACGGAGAAGCTAAAACGGCTGAAAGCACGGGAGGACAAAAAAAAAAAGATCAACAAAATTGGAGTAATGCGCACAAGTGAACACCGCCGTGAACAAAGCAATTGCTTTTCGCTTCCCAAGCTTTCAGCCGGATATACAGTTATACACCCGCCGAAACGGAGCAGAACAAAGATTCCAAAGAATTGTGAGGCAAAGAATATGTGTCGTCATCATCGTCAGGCGATCGAGAGGGACCATCGATCCAGCTCGATCTTCCCGCCGTAAGCCTAGATCTGGGGCAGATTATTCTGCATGTCGCTGGCCTGCATGAACAGTTTGAGCCAGAAGTCCATGTCGTCGTTGGCCGACGGCGCCGTCGCGGCGCACGCGTCCCCCTCCCTCATTTCCATCCCGAAAGAATCGGAGCCGTCGTCCACCGTCATCGCCAGCGTCTCAGACCAGAAGCTGTCCTCGATCTGGTAGTCCTCCTCCGAGGTGAAGCTGCTGTCCGCGTTGTTCTCCACCGACGAGGCCGCTGAGTAGTCGGTGCTAGAGGTGGTGGACGTGGAGAGCGACGACTGCTCCGGCGAAGACACCGGCGCGGTCGGGCCGTCCAGCATCACGATCTCCGCAGGTGGCTGCTGCTGCTGCTGCTGCTTCTTGGGCTGCTTGCGCCTGGGCGCCTGCTGGGTTGCTGGCTTGGGCTCCTCGAGGCGCTTCTTGAGGTGCGTGTGCCAGACGTTCTTGATCTCGTTGTCCGTCCTCCCCGGCAGCCTGGCAGCAATTGCCGACCATCTGAAAAATCATGCCAAATGAGCTGTTTAGTGCGCGGATCCTTTAATCTCGCCATGATTTATGACACAAGTGGATGATTAGTTAGTTATTTATCTTCCATCATTCGGTTTCTTTCCGATGACTGGAATGGATCGACTCGACCCATCATCATCATCAAGCTAATTAAGAACCAGCAGTCTATTAATCAAGTATACAGTTAGCAAGTAAGCACCTGTTGCCGAGCACGGTGTGGAGGTGGATGATGGCGTCCTCCTCCTCGCGGGTGAAGTTGCCGCGCTTGATGTCCGGGCGGAGGTAGTTGATCCACCGGAGGCGGCAGCTCTTGCCGCAGCGCAGCAGACCCGCCTGCTTGGGCAGCGCGCGCCAGTTGCTGTGGCCGTGGCGCTCGATGTGCGCCACCAGGGTCCTGTCCTCCTCCGGCGTCCATGGCCCCCTCTTCAGACCCATCTTCTCGCAGCACGGAGCGCGCCCCATCTATCTCTGATCTCTCTGTAACTAACTCCGCCGCCCGTTAACGTCGGAGAGCCCTCGGGAGCTAGCGAGCTTGCCGGGTCCTGGCGAGACGAAGGCGAAGGCGACCGAGCCGATGGAGCTCGCTTGACGCTTGCTGTGTGCCTGTGTGAGCTCTTCGTTGTGCTTGCGGTGTGGACCGGAAGGGAGACGGGGCGGGGCAATTTATATGGCCACGGGAGCTACAGCTACAGGCGACAGCGAGCGGGGTCGCGATAGCGATAAAAAAAAGTGCTAGAGGGAAACGAAACGTGGTCAAAGGAGGGAGCTTCCAAGAAGGAAGGTTTCGGAGGGCGAGCGTGACAGAACGAGCACGGGACGCGAATAGTTTAAGCTAGCGTTTGAATTTGTTTATTTTTTATCAGTTTGCTTTGGATCGAGTAGGCGATTCGCCGTTGCTTCTGTGTCATTCTTTATCGCGTCCGTTTGTCTGTACGTTTCGTACCCTCCCGTCCGTGTGTCGGCTTAAAGAAAGTTTGAGTGCGATGAGCATGTGTTTCCTGTGAACTGTGGTATGAATGTATGATATACATATACTCCAGTATACTAGTGTATCTGATATCATAAGAACTACTATGCGCCTTTGGCTAGCAACTTGACGGCCGGGATGAAACAATAATAATAAGGCCAAACATGACATGCATGTTCACATGAGGGTTTTTTTTCTCTAATGTTTCTCTCTATGACTTTGTGCTACGCCAACTTTGTTTACCTCGCTTCAATTTGTCTCGTACTAATTGGCATGTGTGGTGTGCAAATATAAGTAGAGCTTACCGACCCTATATATGGACACAACCCATCACATAAGAACCGAGCCATCATCCTAGCTAATAATGTGATCTTTAAAATTGAACTGTGGGACACAATATACATGTCATTCTTATATTGGCATATTGGCCCCCAGTTCAATGATAACCTTGCTCTGATCTCATCAATTATATTTCTGGTAAATTAAGTGGCTCCGGGACATGTCAAATCTCGGATTGTTCACATTCACATTTTTCTTTATACCCAGCTTTTCGTAGTGTTACAGTTACAAAGAAACTATATTTATCTCACTGCTATAAGGCTTCCTTTTCGTGTCAACATATTCTTATGTACTAGTAATACGTGTCTGCGGTCCTATTCATTTGTCCTATTAGTTTACCTAAAGGGAAAGAGAATTTTGAGGGCGAGCATGTTGATTTGTTTGTACACTGCTTCTATTAATTATGCGCGGATATGCCTAACACTATATGTACAGAGCTGTAGATATTGGTTGAAAAATCCATAAATATTATCATTCTAAAAAAATCCATAAATATTATCAGTATGCACTAGTGTAGTTTGTAGGTAAGTTAATAACCAGTGGTGTTTTTTCTTTCTATTTTTTTAGTTGAAATAAAGTGCAAACATCAGATGGAAAGATTGATTTCAAATCACAAGCTTCAATTTGAGTGAAGCTCACAAACATCCCATATCATCAATTTCTCATTTAGATCCACACACTCTTAAATTGCATATTTAACTTGTTGCGGATTTCAGCTAGCTCAACTGGTCCAAATGAGCCCTATTGCTATATATGTGGCAAACTGGCAATGGCATGTCACCGTAGCGCAAACGTGGCTCGAACAAGAATTTTAATTCGGTACCTTTTATGTTAGTTTTTTCCCACATTAGACCTATATATTGGAAATCCGGACCAAGTTAAAAGGTCCAAATATGCCATTTCAGAGGTTTTTACGAGAAATAAGACAAGTTTAAGGACCGCCGATGAAACTTATTCTAATTTAAAATCAACATGTTTGAGTTTCCAACTTTAACAAGCTTACAAGATGTTGAGGAGCCACTTGGCAAATTGATTTCTAAGTAATTCACTGATCGATGAACATTTACTAGCTAGATAGAGGTTGGTCTGATATATGACGACCAAAATCACTTTGAAAAACAGATCAATTCTTTTGACTATAGGGAGGGCCGTTATTCTGTGATCATGCTCACACTGCCAGAGATCACAAGAACGTACTTTAGACCATTTCCTCACGTTGTGATTTACCATCGGAATCTCGGAGGACTAAATAACGACAAAAATCTATCATCACAATAATCAACAAGATCGTCAGTGGAGCCGTAACTTTTTTACATAGTCTGTACTCTCTACTCCGTAGTGCTTGCTCCAACATTCTGGATAATAAAAGGCTGACGCGAAAGGAGAGTGCGACGATCCTTTCTCCATGGGGAATAAAACCATCTCAGGAGACGATCGACGATGTCATAGCTAGCGTAGCTCGCGAACCTTTTCTTCTCCCTTCAGATGATTCAGAGAAGAAGAAGAAGATGTCGTAGTAGAACTCAATCAGTGCACCGCATCGATCGTTATCCTGCTATGATATACTATAACTGAAACGGATGCGTGCATGCATGCGCTTCATCTCCCCCCTCTCTGAAACAGCGAACGGCCCGGTCGCCGTTGTTGCGATTTGATGCGCAAACGACTTTTTCCCATCAGCTTGCTCTTGGGAGAGGACCTACGTGACCATCAAGTGGAAATTTTGGACGGGGTCGATCGGGCGATCAGTTCAATTGATCTGGTCCCCGGCAAGTCGCGGCGGGGACGAATCGGCGCGCTTTGCTTGCGGCGCGTCGCCGTCACAGCACGCCGTCGACGAGAGCGCCATGTAACGTTCAATTCTGTACTTCAAAAACTTGGTCTTGGGATGGCCCTAATTACTCGTATCCTCTTTTCTTTTTTATTACACATCACATTAGAGAGTGTTTGGATGGGGTGACTAAAACTAGTCTGATTAATCACTTTGAGGGACTAAATTCCCAAATATATGGAACTAAAAGGTGAATAAAACTTGTCGCTGGACTAAAACTCTTTTGTAGGGAAGGGGTAGCTAAAAATTTTTTTAGTACTCTCTCTCCTCATTTACTCCTCATGCATGATAGATAGAAGAGAGGGTGGGAGAGAAAAAGTTGACTTTAATACTCTTTAAATTTCACTTTAGTCTCATCTTCCAAACAGAAAAGTGACTAGAGACTACTAGTCAGACTAGTTTTAATCATGAGACTAAAACGTATCCAAACACCCTCTAAGTTTGTTCTAAGTCAAAAATCCAATTTTAATTCGAACACGGTGAATGAAACAAATTTGGTATTGTGGATATTTTTATTTTTTATATAAACTTAATCAAAGTTTTGGACAAATTTAACTTGGGACAAACCTAATAAAACATGTAAAAAAACGGAGCGAGAGAATATCTATGTCCTAGTGTGATCGAGTGCGGTGACCACATCAATTTATACCTTTCCTAATGTTAACAAACTTCAGTAAATAGGGACATTAGCTAGTGTCATTCTAGATAGATTTTACTAATGTGTCTGAAAATTCCTATAAGAACTTATTTGTAGGGATGAATAATTAAAGAGAGGTTTTAGACTTCACGACTTGGTACGGTGTATGATCGATCTATAAACACCATATACATCATCATCACCATGACGTGGATCGACTTTTGTTAACCTTCATACATACAGTAGACGCATTCAATGTTACAGCGCAGCTACGTTGCGTCACGTAATGCAACACGCGCTATGATGAACACACAACAGGTATGAAAAATACAAGTTGTAGCTGATGTCTTCATGTGAATATGTGATGCTTTATGTGCCGGTGATATAAATACTCAGTTCTTTGGGGTTTTAAACTGAAGTGGCTAACAGCTGCACTCACAGTAGTGCTAGTCCAGTTGCTGCTCGGTAATATGAACAATTAAACTAAGCAGCCGACGGTTTGCCGGTTTGGCTAGTTCAGAGGCGTGTAAAAGCTGCACACTTTCAGGTCGAGAAGGTGATAGAAGAATTACTGTGCCAGGTTTGATAAACGGACGAATCGGATATCAGTCAGAATAATATGAACTTTTCAGAAAAGCCGCAGTCAGATATCAAAGTGTAGTACGGTCAAATTTTGTTAAAAAAATGATTTGTGGTCAAAAATATACTCTTTACTGGTTACATGCTCAGAAGCTATCAAGCTAGCGTAAAAGAAGTTGGAGACTTTGAGGTACAGAAATAGTACATATATATAGCCCAGAGAAATTACTGTTCTAGATTGGTTCAAAAGAACAAATCAGAGAAATAATAGTATGCCCAAGAAGAAAACGACGAACCCATCAAAGTTTATGGTCAGAAACACAAGTTTAATTAGAAAAGCAGCCCTGGTCAAACTTAATTAACATACTGGGCTCAGCCGCACACCTTAACTACGACATCCTTTCGTATCTATCAACATCGTTTTCTGGGAGGCCGCCATCTTGGTGAACTGTTTACCCCAAGAAACCTCCTAGATAGAGGTCGGGAGAACGCACGTCACCGTATCTCACTGTCGACAACACGACAACACCACGAGCTAGCTCGAGATCTGTCTGCAAAAGGACGCCAATGAAGAGGAGCGAGCTAGCCGTCGGCGACCCGACTGCATCCAATCTTAGGGGTTGTTTGGGACTGCTCTCTTTCCGTTTTTTTGCAGCCTCCGTTCTCCATTTGGCCAAACACATGAAACCTTCTGTTCGCTCCAAGAAAAACGTGGAGCTAGAGGCCAACTCCAGCGTTTTTCTTGGAGTACCTCGGAGGGTGCCTCGGAGGGTACTCCACCAACTTCACGCGTTTTTTATGGGTAAGAAGCGCTGCCCACGAACTCCACGATGGAGCGCCTCCATGGTGGAGTTAAAATGGAAGCGAAGCGGAAAAAGCGAGGCGAGCTAGCCCCAAACACCCCTTAATTAGCTTGAGCGGTGGTCTCTCTGCGTGCTCTCTGCTGGTGTTGTTCAGAGGGTTTTACAAGTAAGCAACGAACGCATTGCGTCTCGATCGACCCCCCATGCACCTACAGGATAAGCTAGCGATCTCTATTGGCGTGAGGTGACATGAGGGGGCAGAGGGGAGCTAGCGTCCCTGTCAGCCGGGGAGACGGAGTCCTCGCCGCGCTGATGGGCACCGGATCGGAGCGAAATGAGAAGTTTCTTCCGGCGATCGGTCGTCAAACAGTGGAGAGTACAGAGCGGCGGCGCGGCCGGCGTTGATGGTTTCTGGGTCAATATTTAGCCAAGATGAGATGGACATCGGCGACGGCCGGGATGCCGCTGCTACAGTAAGGGCATGGCAAGGCATCTTGGGCCACTGTTTCATTTTTTGAAGATATATACTCATATGACGGATATATAAAGGCAAAAGTTATAAAAGTTCTTAGAGACTGATATACAAAATTGAGAGGTCAAAAATACAAGAAAGAAGGCTCAAGACAAAAGAAACACGGAAACTAAGTTTCGATATTCTTCCTACATGTTTCAATCTTGCATTGTCTTTTTGCAACGCAATCCAAAACATATTTCATCTCTGCTTAGAAACTTCATGCCAGAATGTGTTATTTACCAAAACAATGCCATCGAGCCAGTAGCTTCCATCACAATGCGCGATCTTCTAGACAGTGCCTTGATGGATGTCACCACGTTGATGCCACCACCGCCGCCTGCACATCTGTTGGGTTTAGTCTCACATCGGAAATTGATGATGGGGGAGCACAAACATAAAGGTGGGGGCAATCCTCATCCATCTGGCTATTCTTTGGGTTGAGTTAGGCCCAGAACCTTGTTGTTGTGGGCTCTGGTGGATCTAGACCTGGTGAGGCGCCGACTCGTGGGTATAGCGGGTTGGGCCGAAAGCCGCTGCGTACTTCGACAAGTGGCATCGAAGCTGCTGAATGTTCGAAAAACCTAAGTGGTATCAAAGCTGTTTAATGTTGGAAAAACCTGGGGAATCACAGAACCGTCTACATTTGTGGTTGGTTTTGATCGCGGGGCCACGCGATCCCATGTGGGCGGACCCCGGCGTGGGTTTTTTCTTTTTTCTTCATTCAACAAATATTTTTTATGCATAATTTGTATGCATAATTTGTTGTTACAGAAAATTTTATGCGTGCATCTCATCATTTATAGAAAAATTTATACGCACAATTCGTTGTTAGAAAAAAAAATATATGCATAAGTTATTTCTTCAAACAATCGTGCATACAAGTTGTATACATAAGTTTTGCGTGCCATCAACTTATTCTTAGAACTTATCTGGCAGAAAATTGTAGTTCACAGTTATGCGTCAAAGTTGCATGTGTAAGATTCAAAAACGGAAAGGTAAAATTGATGTTTGAAAAAAATGCATAGAAGTTATGTATACCATAAAAGTTGTACATATAAGTTATGTATAACATAAAAATTGTATATATAAGTTATGCACACTATCAAAGTTACTATGTGTATAACTTATTTAATGTTCCAAAAAAGGAAAGTTGTGGAATTTTCAACTTTCCCAGAAAGGAAATGGTGGGTGGGGGGGGGAGTGGTCCAGTGGGAATTCGTTTGCTTGGAGCAAGCGCTCACTAAATAGCAGCCCCCGGGAAGGAAGGGATATGAAGAAGGGGCACAACCATAGAGGAGGACTTCGCCGCTGCGTTCTTACACGTGCGCAACCTTTCGGCGACATAGCCGAGTGGTGGCGAGGCTGTCATGGAGAGCACGAGTTGGTGAAGGGGGGAGGGCGACTAATTAGCGCGTGCGCTTGAACGCCCCCTAGCGATCGAATTCCGACCATACAGGCACGTTGTCTCGTTCGTGCATCTCTTCGTGGTTGCACGCGTCTGTGCGTTCATTTCCATTTTCGTTATGGCTGATCAATTTCGCGTGACGCACCGTTTCCACACGTGACCTTCCATGCATCCCAATGGTTCTCCATGTTCTTTTGGGTGAGGCTACAGCGGGCAACAAAATATCTACATGTGTTGGCACTGCTTCCCCGTGTTTACTTTTTTTACTTTCACGGTAAAGATAAATACTTCGAAAACTTATCTGTACACATATTTTGCATGTTGAAATTTTTATTTTCGAAAATATTAAAGTTTATTCTTATAAATTTGATGTATAGTTTTTTTCTATGAAAAGTTTAATGTGCATAATTTTTTCGCTTTGGTAATTTATACGTATACGTTTTTCTCAACAACAATTTATGCGCATAATTTTTTCTCTAATTATAACTTATGCGCATTATTTTTTTAACTAAAGATAATTTATGTACATAACTTTTCTCCAACGACGAGTTATGTGCATAACACTTCAAGTTATACGCATAACTTTTTCTCTGACGACACTAACACCGAGTTATATGCATAATTTTTACTGTACTTGACAAATTGAATCTGACAAGTATGGAACTTTTCAACGGATGGTTCGAATTCTGAAGAACCAATCGAGGCATCGAGCACGAGCAGACCTTTCCTTGGAATCTTGGATGCAGCACGTGCTGGGGCACATTGCTGCTGCTACAGTGGTACGGTTACAGTATCGTCCTGCACTGCATGCAGCCTCAACGGTCAGACTGTCAACGGGCTCTCGTGCGCGGGCCCACCGGGTCAAACCTGTGCTACGAAGCCTTCAAGGCTCTAGCCCTCCCTCTCCATCGGCGGCGCGGATGCCTGGCTGTGCGTGTCTTGTTTGTTCCTGCCACTTGCTGTGCGGACTTCAAACATGTGCGACTGCTGTCTAGTGTCACGCAGGTTCGCATAACGCAAGTGTTGAAAAATGAAAATGGTCCCTTTCTTCTTCGACGACATTTTGCTATTTCGACCACTTTTTTTCCCGTATCCTTCGATGTCCAGGTTTTTTTTATCAAACTCCATTGTCAAGGTTTTTTTAAGGACCTGATTAGTTCTCCACCCATAAGTTTTCGCCCTTCACATCGAAACTAGCGTTGGGAACATTAAACATAGATTAATGTCAACATTCATTTCATAAATTCAGCATAAATCGCGACTCGCGAGAGGAATCTAATAAGCTAATTATGTCAGGCAATGTGGTGCTATAATAAACAATCTCTAATAATAGCTTAATTAAGTTTAGCAAATTAATCTCGTGATTTCCTGTCTAATTGTGCAATTATATTAGTCCATGTTTATACTCATAATAGGCCTTGTTTTAATTGCTTAAAAAAATCCCATAAAATTTTGCCAACTAAACAGGCCTCGGGCTGCTTGTGACGCACTCCAAAATCCTAAGATAAAGTAGTTTGTACAGCGCATCATCAGTATGTATATAGATTACATATAAACCTTTTCTGTTTGGCAATTTGTTAAATACGCTTGAGCACTATTGTGAATGAAAAGAAAGAAGATTGATCTCTATTCTCTGTGTACAGTACAAGTATTTATTCTACAGTAATTGGCAACTGCCAATGGGTGAAAAGGTGCCTTGATGGTTACGATGCCTCTTCGGTGAAGGCTTTCTTGCTTTGTACGATACCTGTTCACTAATACTAATCCTACCACTAATTAACTATATTTATCTATTGATCACCAATTAATTATCTCTAATTAATCTTAACACTCCCCCTTGATCAATAGATCTTTGTGAAGGCACCGTTTAATCTTGTAGAATCTTGTAGAATCTTTGGTATTGGATTGTCAATCGTATTCTTGAAAGCTTTGGAAAACCCTATGGGAAAAACCAAAGTATATCGATATATCTGGTAAAACTCCTAAAAACCCAGTGGGAAAATAAGGAGAAAAATCACATGATATATATAATTCACGATGTCTATAGACCCTTAATATTAAAGACTTAGTCTAAAGACACTTTGATCAAAGATCAATATGTCATATATTATCCTTGAAAAACCTCTGTGAGGAAAAATAGATAATATGACAATTACCATGTGTTAACATTATCTCATTAAAAACTTTATGTGAGAAAGCTCTTTAAGAGTAAAACTCATATAAAGAAAAGAGTATAATGTGATGCTTATGTAAGTTATATCTTAATTAGATTCTCCCCCTGATTTTTGCAAATCTCTAAGTCTTCTCATACCAATTCCTTTAACGCATTTAGAAAATGATGAATAGGGTAGAGACTTTGTAAATAGATCAGCTAAATTATCACAAGACTTAGTTTGCAAAATTTCTATTTCTCCATTCTTTTGGAGTTCATGGGGGTAGAATAGTTTAGGAATAATATGCTTAGTCATATTACTCTTTATATAACCTGACTCCATCTGGGTAACACATGCTGAATTATCTTCAAAGATAATTGTCGGTGTATCAACCGATTCAATACCACAAGATTGTATTATGTGATTTATCATCCTGCGGAGCCATACGCATTCGCGTGATGCCTCGTATAATGCTATTATTTCAGAATGATCGGTTGATGTAGATACTAAAGTCTGCTTTGTAGACTTCCAAGATATCGTTGTGCTACCTTGCATGAATACAAAGCCTGTTTGTGATCTGCCATTATGGGGATCTGATAAATAACCAGCATCTATATATCCTATAAGATTCGGATTTTGACTTCTACCGTAGAATAATCCAAGATCCCTAGTGCCATTGAGGTATCTGAAAATAGATTTAACTCCTACCCAATGACGTTTGGTAGGTGCAGCACTATGTCTTGCTAATAAATTTACTGCAAATTCAATATCCGGTCGGGTATTGTTAGCAAGATACACAAGTGCTCCAATCGCACTCAGGTATGGGACTTGTGGTCCTAATACCTCTTCATCTTTTCCCCGTGGTCTAAAAGGATCCTTCTCAATATCTAAGGATCTCACTACCATGGGAGTCTTTATAGGATATGCTTTGTCCATATTGAATTTCTTCAATATTTTATCAATATAGGCATATTGGTATACGAATATACCATTGGGTAAATGCTCAAGTTGTAAACCTAAGCAATACTTCGTTTTACCCAAGTCCTTCATCTCAAACTTCGTCTTTAAATGATGACGAGCTTCATTAATATCGGTTTCGTTGACAATGATATTAAGATCATCAACATATACCGATATGATACAAAATCCTGTCGAGAATCGTTTAATGAAGACGCAAGGACAATCATCATTGTTTGTGTATCCCTTCAACCTAAGGAATTCACTTAACCGATTGTACCACATTCAGCCTGACTGTTTTAAGCCATATAATGACTTCTGCAACTTGATGCAATACATGTTACGATTTTCCTTATTATCTGGTATACGGATTCCATCGGGAACCTTCATGTATATATCAGAATCCAGTGATCCGTATAAATATGCGGTCACTACGTCCATCAACTGCATAGATAGACGATTTTGTACTGCCAATGAGATTAAATATCGGAACGTTATTCCGCTCATGACCGGAGAGTATGTTTCGTTGAAATCAACGCCAGGTTTTTGCGTAAAACCTTGTGCCACTAGCCTCGCTTTATACCTCACCACTTCGTTGTTTTCGTTTCTCTTACGAACAAAAACCCATTTATATCCCACAAGTAGGATACCAGGAGGTGTTGGCCTAACTGCCGAAAAAAACTTTCTTTTATTTAGCGAGGCAATCTCTACTTCAATCGCTTCTTTCCACTTATCCCAGTCCGAGCGCTTTTTGCACTCAGCCATAGACTTGGGATCCAAATCAGTGTGAAAGACATTTGCAATTTCTTCAGAGAAATAAGAGTCGACTACTATGGAGTTACGATCATAAGATTCTCCAGTCTCAACAAAATTGATAGCGATTTCTTCAGTTCTTAAAGATTCATCATTATTTCCCTCAATGATGGATCCAAGAAGTTCCGATGTATTAGCTCCAGTGTTTATGCACATAACTGAGCTAGGGTGTGGATTATAACTATCCATAGGACATACAATGTCCTTCGGGTGTCTATTAACCAAATTTGTATTTGATTTTGTTGTCTTCTTCTGCTTATTGGCAGACTTATCTTGCTTCTTAGAAGTGCTTCTCCCCCTTTTATTATTAATCGGGGGTTGAGTGGTTTTCTTTGGTACCTCCACTCTTTCAGGCACATTCCTTGCGGGACGATAAGACTTCGTGACACCACTATAATCCGTAAAAGCGTCCGCGCATTATTTGCAATATTTTGCAAGTCAATAATTCTCCGAACCCGTTGTTCAGTCTCAGTAGTACGTGGATCTTGAAATGAAATGCCTTCAGCATTCCATTCTATTTACTGGCATTTATTTCGGTACGATTCTCCCCCTAATGCCGGGAAATGATCCTCATTAAATATGCAATCAGCGAACCGGGCAGTAAAAAAATCCCCTGTCAAGGGTTATAAGTACTTTATGATTGACGGAGAGGAATATCCAATATAAATCCCCATTTTCCTGTGTGGACCCATTGATGTTCGCTTAGGTGGTGAGATGGGTACGTATACAGCGCACCCAAATTTACGCAAATGGGAAATATTAGGAGGATTCCCATGTACTAAATGTAAGGGGGAAGTGTCATGATACACAGTTGGTCGTAGTTGGATTAAGTCTGCAGCGTGCAGAACTGCATGACCCCAACACGATGTTGTCGGTGTTTTAGACCGGCAACCTACTACGGGGAGTACCCGAAGTAGATGATTATGACTCGCCGAGATCGGTAACTCGAAGGAAGAGACACGTGGCACACAATTTAGACAGGTTCGGGCCGCGAGGTGCGTAATACCCTACGTCCCGTATGCCGCGTAGCTACGGATTGATAGGGCACGATTACAAGATGGTGCAATAGTGCGCCGTGAGTTGTAGGAGATGAGGTGAGGTGATCTTGAGATCGGTCCCTGCCTCGCCTTATATAGTCCGGGAGGCAGGGTTACAAGTCGGAGTAGGGAAAGAGTACTAGTCGAGTACGTCTAGGAGACTTCTATACAGTGCGGAACATGTACAGAGTCCTAACCGAGTACTACTCCCGTGTATCCCTTGTTCTCCACGCCTTCGGGTGCCGTGTAGCGCAAGCCGGTAGTCCCGGGGGCCCACCGAGTAGTCGGTCCCGGTACCCACCGATGCGGTGGGCCCGGGGAGGTCCATACGACAAGCCCCCGAGTACTTTGTAGTCGAGAAGGATAGCTTCCGTAGTCTTGACGGCCTTGACGAGTAGTCCTCAAGCGTCCCTAAGTGCTACAAGTCAAAAGTCCTCAAGAGTAGTCGAAGCATCCCGAGGTTGGAATGTACTCCACCGATGTTTGAGCAATCTTGAAGTCTTCTCGAGTAGTCCCAAGCGTCCTTGAAATCTGCCTTCGAAGGTCTTCAAGAAATGCCTGTCTTGTCTTGAAGCCGAAGCCGTCATGGAGATGCGATTTGCAGAACCGCAATTCACATGGAGTAGACCCCGAGCCTCGAGCCGCGGGCTCTGGCTGAGGATCCATCTGAAGTCTTGGCAAGAAAATCCCGAAAAATCCGGAGAGAAAAAACCGAAGGACACGTGGCACGGAGCCCCCGAGCCTTGAGTCGAGTACTTCCTCTCGAATTGAAGGGTCTTCTTGGAGAATGTGTCCTGAGATGCTCTTGAGACTAGCCGCGTCCCAGGTAGTCGAGTAGAAGTAGTCGAGCCCCCGAGGTGAAGCGTGTCGACTAGTAGAATACGAAGAGTCACGCGCGGACGCCGAGTCGCCCGCGCGTGGACTTATCCGGCCGCCCGTTGCGGAGGCGATTTGGCTTATAAATAAGAGCCAAAACCCTTAGGGTTTTTCACCCAAGTGAGCCGCAAGTCATTTCCATTTGAATCTTGAAGTAGATCCACTCCGGCGCCGCCGCCGCCGTAGTAGATCCGAGCGCATCGCCACCCGAAGGGGTTTAGGGTAGCCCCCGAGCGGATGCGAGTGAAAACTCCTTGCACTTGGAGGATGAAGCCGTCGCCGTCGAAGACGTCCAAGACCGGCGGGGAAGAAGAGGAGCCGTGCAGAGGCCGCCGCGGCCGCCATGGATGCGGCGCCGCCCATGTCTCCACCGCGTGCTGATCCAAGCCGCGAGTGGAAAAAGTCGAAGGTCAAGACGGAGGACCTGCTGACCCCGTTGAACGGCGGGTTCATCGGGGAGAAGGAAGTCGACATGTGGAGATCCGCCGCAGAGATCCTTATCCGATGGAGAAGGCCGAAGACGAGATCCCGATGTTCTCGCGCTTCGTGGAGCGCGGCCTTGCGCTCCCAGCAAGCGACTTCTTCAAGGGGCTGCTCGGGTACTACGACATCGAGTACCTCAACTTGAACCCCAACGGCATCTTCCACACGTCGATCTTCGTCCACTTCGCGAGGCCTTCCTCGGGATCAAGCCGCACCGGGTGCTCTTCCGCAAGTTCTTCCGCGTCAGGCCGCGGCCCGGTGCCTCCAACCCCGAGTAGTCGGAGGGGCCGGGATCCGCCCGAGGGAGGACGCCGCGGTCGCACACGGCGTACAAGCTCGTGGACTCCAACACGGACCGGAAGACGCGGTGGTTCTACATCACCAACCACCACCCGTGCCCGCCGAAGCCAAGCGGACGGCGGCCCGGGCATCGCGAGTGGTGGAACACAGAGCCCACCATGCAAGAGGGGATCCGGCTCCCGAGCCGCTAGCACGCATTCGAGTGCTCGGAGAAGCTAGAGCGAGGGCCGAGCATGTGGCCTTCGGTTTCATGAAGCGCGAGGATCCGGCCGCCGATGGCGAGGGATACGGCGGGCTTCGAGTACACCGGCGACGACGACACGTCGCGGATGCGGGGGCGAGTTGGACGACAACGACATCATCGAGAGGTTGTCGCGCATCTTCAAGGACATGCCGGAGTACACGGCGTGCCCGGTCGAGGAGTACTCCGCCGCGCGCCCGCCCAACGAGGTGAGTAGCCGTACCCGCCCCGTCGAGTAGTGGGCACTTGTAGTGGAGTTACTGACGCCTTGTGTCTTTGTGCAGGATGATGTGAGGCGGTTTGTCTCCGAGCCGCGGCCGCCACCGAGCGGGATTGAGATCCGGCGGAGGGGGGAAGGTGAAGGAGCGCCGCGAAGTCGGTGAAGGCGACGACACCGTCATCGTGGAGGATACCTCCGATGACGAAGAAGACGAAGAGACTCTTCAGGACCGCTTCCAGCTGCGGTCGAGGTTTAGCCGTCCAGGCTTGCCTCACGTGCCACTTGTCCAAGACCCTCCGGCTAGCCTGGAGGCTAGCCTTGCTGCGCCGCCGCGGAGGCCACGCAACCCCACCAAGATGCGGGTGGCGAAGAAGATGAAGGTCTCAGAGACCACGCCTCCGGAGGTAAGTTATCTTGAACAGAGTAGTCGAGTACCCAGTAGTCGAGTACGTTGCTGACAAGTAGTCGTCCTTTGTGTGCAGGAGGTGCCGCCAACGGAGCCCGTCGAAGAGGGCGACGAAGGCGTGTGGGACCCGGTGGGGGAACCGGCTGGAAGCCGGAGTCCAGCCCCCACTGTCGAAGAACTCCTGGCGCAGCTGGAGCGCCAGCCCCCTGCTCCAGAGGAGAGCAGAGTACCCGCGGCCGCCGCCGTTGGAGAGATGGAAGCCGCAGGGACGCAGGAGACATCTGCGCCGGCTGCCGCCACCGTGGAGGAGGCAGTAGCCGAAGAGGCGGAGGAAGAGACGCCCGCCGAGGGTGGACTGGTTGACATCGCCAGCATCCTCGGTGCTCCGGCCGTGACTATCGTCCGGTCGAACTTGTAAGTACCACGTCTTCATGAGTAGTACTCGTTGCAGTAGTCGATGATTGCTCGACGATCTTCTCGTGAATACTTGTGCGAAAATCCACGTATCCGAGCCGGGACGGGGAAGAGCCCGCGACAGCGGGGGGAGGCGGGGAGAGGCCGCGCCGCCCATCGAGGAGCCCGCTCCCCGAGGCCCAAGCCGCGACCGAGCCCCCGCTACCGAAGCGCCGCCGCGAGGCGGCCGTAGTCGAAGGTGAGTACCCTTCCTGAAGCTGTAGAACTCCAGGACGAGTAGTCGTAGGCACTGATGCGCGTGTTCCTTGTTGACGAAGCGCTGAAGGAGGTGACATCCCCGCAGGGGTGCCCATGCGTGGAGTTGACACCGAAGCCCCGAGGCCGCGGAAGGAGCCCCCGAGCCCGTGGGGGAAGTCGTCGAGAAGTCCGCCGAGGGGGAGGCGGCTACCACGTCGCCAGGGGTTGCCCTGGAGGTGGCAATCCGATCCCCCGAGATCCAAGACGCGGAGCCTATCCGCTCGGCGCCGATGACGGAGGCTACGTCGAGTAGCCGTGGCGGAATTGAACTGCTGGCCGACGATCTCGTCGAGCCGGCAACGGTGGCCCAGCACCTGGAGGCGATCTAGCGGGCCGAGCAGTGGATGAAGGTACATAGTCGTAGCCTCCCGAGTAGTCAATCCTTTGCATTGAGTACTCGTCTTGACTTGAGCTTGTCTTGTGCAGGACGTCGCAGAGCGATCCCGCGAGAAGTCGAATCTGTTGCAAGGCTACGGTGACACCGTGCTCCGAGCCGAGGCCCTGGAGGAGCAGCTCGTGAAGTCGCGGAAGCATGCGGCCGCGATGCAGTCGAAGCTCGATGCCGCCTTCGCCAAGTACCACAACGATGTGATGGAGGCTGCGGGCGAAGAGCGACGACTTGGTGCGGAAGAACAAAGGCCTCCGCAACAAGAATAAAGGTATGTCCTTTGACTTGTCGGGTACTTGTTGGAAGTCGTCAAGCCTCGACCCGTTGTTGTGTTTCGTGTTGCGAACTCGAAGGCCGAGTGGAGCGGTGAAAGCCTCGGAGGTCGGCATGAAGAACCTCTTCTACGGGAGCGAGGAAGCCCGCCGGTACTTGAGCTCGACTACAAGGAGCTCGCCTTCGAGTGCGAGAAGCACATGGAGCCGCGGATTGCCTCCGACGGAAATCTCGTCAACCTGCTACAAATCTTTGCGAAGTTGAACGAAGATTGCGAGGCGCTCCGGCCCGCCCGAAGGACCTTGAAGAGGCCGCCCTCCCGATCGCGAGGCTCCCGGTGCCGCACCGCGGCGGCCCCAAGATCGCCCCTGCGGCGGATCGACTTCGTGAAGCGCCAAGCCGGCCGGCCGCCTACGTCAAGCACATGGCCAAGTCGATCCCGAAGCAAGTGCGGCCTTCATGAAGTCGTACTTCCCGAAGGCTCCGGTGGAGGTGGTCGCCGGCGGGGGTAGCCGCCAACCGCTCGGATGAGCGATGACGCGTAGCCGCTGGAGCAGATGGCTCCCATCGCGGAGCAGGTAGCCGAAAAGCTGAACCTCCAGTAGCCCTGCATAGGTAGCTTAGTAGCCATGGTTGTACAAGAAACAGTTGTAATGAACTATTCATGTATTAATGAAAATGAGATTTTCCAGCAATGAGTACTCGTAACCGCGATCTCAGAGTGCGGAGCGCCCATCGTGGAGTAGGTGCGAGTAGTAGTACTCGGCTTTAGTAGTCCCGTCGTAGGGAGTAGGCAGTAAACAAGTTGATGAACGATCAAGCTTTATTACTGAAGAAGTACACACGGGTGGACGGGGCCGTAGTTACAAGTAGTCGCACGGACCGGAGGCCGCTTACAGCTAAGTGGAGCTGGAGCGGGTAGCCGCTTGCAGCTGGTGATCCGTAGGTAGCCGTGGAGGCTGGATCGCAGATCCGTAGGTAGCCGCGTGGGGGCCGGATCTTGGAGTGTGGTCTCTTGGTAGACCGCCGCTAGAGTCCTTGACGCTCGTCGCGACCCGGGGTCCGTAGGTAGCCGCACGGGGCCGGACACGGGAAGGGAGTAGTCCGGAGACTTGGAGCCGGGACCGGGGGGGGGTCGCTTGCGGCAAGGGGTGTTGATGTAGTCGTGTAGACTTGAACCCGGAGTAGTCGTGTAGACTAGGCGTAGAATCGACAGAGTTGGTCGACGTTCCACGAGTTGTTGACGTCTTCGCCTTCAAGTGTTTGGAGGCGGTAGGAGCCCGGCCCGGTCACCTTAGCCACGGTGAAGGGGCCTTCCCAGGGGGAGCTGAGCTTGTGTAGTCCTTCCGTGTTCTGGATACGGCGGAGGACAAGATCTCCAACGTTGAAGGAGCGTTCCTTGACGTTGCGATCGTGGTAGCGTCGGATACCCTCCAGGTACCTTGCTGATTGGACGAGGGCGGCACGGCGAGCTTCTTCGAGGCCGTCGATATCAACTCGTCGTCTTCCGAGACGCCTTCGTCGTAGTGCTCACCGCCGGCGAGTTCCATATGACGTCGGCAGGGAGGATGGCTTCAGAGCCGTAGACCAGGAAGTAGGGGGATTGCCCCGTTGGCTTGGATGGTTGAGTCCGCAGCCCCCAGAGTGCGTTGGGTAGTTCCTTGATCCACTTGCCCCCTTTGGAGTTAGCAGCGTCGTGTAGCCGCTTCTTGAGGGCGTCGAGCACCATCCCATTGGCGCGCTCGACTTGTCCGTTGGCCCGTGGGTGGGCAACTGAGACGTATCTGACGTCGATCCCGCTGTTCTCGCAGTACTCCCAGAACTGGTGGTTATTGAAGTTGGACCCGGTGTCCGTGATGATGCGGTGGGGTAGCCCGTAGCGGTGTATGAGTTCATCCGAGAAGTCGAGTACTCGTCGGCCTTGGGGCATGTGACCGGCTTGACCTCGATCCACTTGGTGAACTTGTCGATAGCCACCGCACCCTGTTGAATCCTCCGGCGCGGTTGGCGGTGGCCCAATCATGTCGAGCCCCCGGCGGGCAAAGAGCCGTGGTCGGTGGTATGGTGACTAGCTTGTAGGCCGGGACATGTTGCCGCTTGGCGAAGAACCGACATCCCCGACACCTTCGACGAGTTCTTCGGCATCGCCCGGGCCGTGGGCCGGTAGAAAGCTCGCCGGAAGGCCTTGGCCGACCGGCGTGCGTGAAGACGCGTGGTTGCCGCGACGCCCTTATGGATCTCCTCCAAGATGTCCTTGCCTTCTTCACGAGGGACGCACTTCATGAGTACTCCGGAAGATGCACCCCGCTTGTAAAGCTTGTCTCCGACGAGGACGTAAGACTTGGCGCGGTGGACGAGTTGTTCGGCCGCGTTTTTGTCGGAGGGGACCTTCGCTCGCCGAGGTAGTCGATGAAGGGTTGCCTCCGGTCCACGTCGATCATCATGACCTCCTCGCCCACGGTCGGTGGATGGGGCGGGGCGGTGGTCGGTGGCGCCGGCTCCGGGATGGATGGCGCTTGAAGCTCATGGACGAAGAGGCCCGCCGGTACTTGGGAGCGGGTGAATCCGAGCTTCGAGAGGACGTCCGCCGCAACGTTGTTGTCGCGGACGATGTGATGGAACTCGAGACCATAGAACTTGTTCTCGAGCTTGCGGACTTCCGGGCAATAGGCGTCCATGTTCTCCTTGTTGCGGTCCCGGGACTTGTTGACTTGGTTGATGACCACCGCGGAGTCGCCGTAGACTAGTAGCCGCTTGATGCCAAGTGAAGCCGCGAGGCGGAGCCCGTGCGGGAGGGCTTCGTACTCGGCTTCATTGTTCGAGACCTTCCGAGAAGATCGCGGGACGTACTTGAGTTGTTCGCCCGTTGGAGAGATCGGGGAGTACCCCCGCGCCCTCGCGCCCTCGAGGTTGAGTGAGCCATCAAAGTACATCACCCAATGCTGCGGTCGCACGGTGGGAGTAGGTAGGCCGGTTCTCCCGCCACTCGCCATGAAGTCGACTAGTGCTTGCGACTTGATGGCCGTGCGTGGCTTGAAGTCGATGGTGAGGGCGCCGAGCTCGACGCACCCCACTTGGATATTCTTCCGGTGGCGTCTTGGTTCCTCGGGATGTCGCCGAGCGGGTAGTCGGTGACGACGGAAACCGAGTACTCCCGGAAGTAGTGTCGTAGCTTCCGCGAGGTGATGAGTAGAGCGTACGGGGAGCTTCGCACGGGCCGGTAGCGAGCCTTGGACTCGATAGAACCTCGGCCGACGAAGTAGACCGGCGCCGGACCGGGTAGGCGTGGCCGTCTTCCCCGCCGCTCGACAACGATGGCAAGATGCGACCACGTGAGTAGTCGCAGCTAGGTAGAGCAAGTGGTCGCTCGCCCTTGTGAGGAGCCGTGAGGATTGGCGGCTTTGACGAGAAGTCCTTGAGCCGGGCAAGGGCTTGATCCGCCTCCGGAGTCCACACGAACTTCCCATGATGCTTGAGTAGTTTGAAGAAGGGGAGACCCCGTTCTCCTAGCCTCGAGATGAATCGTTCGCCGCCGCCATGCACCCCGTCGGCTTTCGGACGTCCTTGATGCTCGTGGGAGCTTTCATGCCGGTGATGGCAGAGATCTTCTCGGGGTTGGCTTCAATGCCGCGCCGGGCCGATGATGAAGCCGAGTAGTTTGCCCGAAGGGACGCCGAAGACGCACTTGTTCGGGTTGAGCTTCCAGCGGTACTCGCGTAGTGATGCGAAGGTCTCTTCAAGGTCGTCGATGAGGGTACTGGAGTCCCTGGTTTTGACAACCACGTCATCCACGTAGGCCTCGACGTTCTTGTTGAGTTGCCGCTTGAAGCAGGCCTGGATGGCCCGTTGGTAGGTAGCGCCGGCGTTCTTCAGCCCGAATGACATGGTCGTGTAGCAGTACGCGCCAAACGGGGTGATGAACGCGGTCTTCTCCTGGTCTTCCTCCTTGATTGCGATCTGGTGGTACCCGGAGTAGCAGTCGAGGAAGCAGAGCAGTCGCGCCCCGCCGTGGAGTCGATGACTTGATCAATCCGCGGCAACCCGAAGGGGTCCTTGGGGCAGTGCTTGTTGAGGTCGGTGTAGTCGACGCACATCCTCCACTCGTTCGAGTTCTTCTTGCGGACGAGGACGGGGTTGGCGAGCCACTCGGGATGGAAGACTTCTCGATGAAGCTAGGCCGCGAGTAGCTTGGCGAGTTCCTTCTTGATGGCGTCTCGTCCGTCGTCGGCAAAGCGTCGGAGGTGTTGTCGCTTAGGGGTGGCCTTTGGATCGACGTTGAGGGCGGTGCTCAATCGGCTCCCCGGGCACTCCCCGACATGTCCGCCGGCTTCCACGCGAAGATGTCACGGTTAGCCCGAAGGAAGCTGATGAGCGCGTCTTCCTATTTGGGGTCGAGGCCGGCCCCGATGGTGGTGGTCTTGCCGGGGGTCGCCCGTTCCGAGGTCGACCGCCTTGACGAGTACCTCCTCAGGTGGCTGAGGCTTGTTGGCGTCGTCGACTTCTGCGGGATGTCGAGTTCGCTTGTGGCAAGCTTCTTCGACGCAGCGTAGACCTCCATCATTGGGTTGGGTACTTGGTTTGTTGAAGCGATCACCACGGCCTCTGTATCGCAGTCGTGGGAGATCTTCAAGTCCCCCTGAAGGGAGAGTACACCGGCTGGACTTGGCATCTTGAGTACCAAGTAGGTGTAGTGGGGCACCGCCATGAACTTGGCGATGGGCCGGTCCGCCGAGGATGGCGTGGTAGGAAGTCTCGAAATCCGCGATCTCGAACTTGATGTACTCGGTGCGGTAGTTATCCCGAGATGCCCCGAAGGTAATCGGCGCGTACCACCGAGCCCGGTGGGATAGCCGCGTTGCACGGGACGAAGCCGTAGAAAGGCATGTTGCTCTTGTCGAGCATGGGGGTGACGTCGAGGTTCATCTTCTTCAATGTTTTGGTGAAGAGGACGTTGAGCCCGCTTCCACCGTCGATGAGCACCTTGTTGAGCTTGGAGCCCGCCACCGTTGGCTTCGGGACGAGAGGGAACCGTCCGGTTCGGAGAAGCTAGTCCACCGGTCCGCGCGGGAGAAGGTGATGGGTACTTCGACCACCGGAGAGGGGTCATAACCGCTGGCTCGATGGACATCACTTCACGACGGGTAGCCTTCTCGCTCCCGCCGCCGGCGCTCCGCCGAAGAGGACGTTGACGGTCTTCTCGGGTTCTTGGAAGTCGTTGTTGTCGCCGTCCTTCTTCTTGCCCTTTTGGTCGTGAGGGTGCGGTGGCTCCGGCGTATCCTTGAGCGCGTGCCCGAGCCGGTAGCACCGCTCGGTAGTGTGATTGCCGTTCGGATGCCGGGGGCACTTCTCCTTCAGCGGGTCCTTGAACCCGCCGAGTTCTTCTTCGAGTTCCCTTTCGCAGGCGCCGGATAGCCGCGATAGTGTTGTCCGGCTTGCGCTTGCGGTTGGGACCCGAGTAGTTGTTGCTCGTTGTTGTTGCGGCCGCCTTGGTTTGCATTGCCGCCGCCGCCGCCGCCCCGGCTCGCTTGGACTTGCCGCGGATGGCGTCGTACCCGGCGTTGGCCTTGTCCTCTTCGTCCCGCCCGGGACGTGATCATGTCCTTGAGGTGGGGAATGGACTCCGGGGCGGCGACGACCGAAGTCTTCGAAGGTGCGGCGATGGTAGAGGCCGTCCCGGAAGAGGTCGATGACCTCCTTGTCGGTGACGTCGACGACGGTAGCGCGCTTGTCGAAAAAGCGGCGCATGTACTTGCGGAGGGTCTCGCCTTGTTCCCGCTTGATCATGGCGAGGTCCATGCGAGTACCCGAACGGCCCATGGCGCCCGCGAAGTTGCTTGTGAATCGCTCCTTCGGCCGGTCCCACTTGTAGATCGAGTGCTTGTCGAGCGACTCGAGCCATGTGAGTGGAGCTTGGTCCGGACGAAGGGGAAGTAGAGGCATTTGGTGTCGCTGTTGCCGCCGCCGTTCTCGATGGAGAGAGCGTAGCATCGGAGCCACCGAATAGGATCCTCGCTTCGCATCGTACTTGGTAATCCCCAAAGGCTTGAACTTGTCGGGGAGGAGTAGGTTGCGAAGCGGGGTGAGAAGGCGGGGAAGCCGTCGCCCTCAGTAGTGGTCGACTTCTTCCGCCGCAGCCTCCTCGATCTTCTCGGCGGGCATCGTACCCGCCGTGCGAGGTGCCGGAGTCGTGGCCGTCCGCGTGGCCTCGGCCGCCGCGACCGCCGCCGCCTCCGGCTCATCTGTTGGCCCCGTGGTTGGAGCCGCCGCCGCGTCGCCGCCACGGTCGGGGGTCGTTGCCGCCACCACCGGCCGGGAGCGCGGTGGGGGACGACCTCTCGGTTGCCTTGGTCCCGCCGTGAAGGTCCGCCGGCGTGGGAGCGGCGACGGTTTGGGTCGACCGGTATGTCGCCTCGAGTACGGTTGGGGCCGGCATTGCCGCCGCGACTAGTAGCTTCGTTGTCGCGCGGCTTAGCCGGGGGAGGTTGGGCGACTCGTTGTCGACCCGCATGAAGTAGGCTTCTTCGGCCGAGCTTGGCGATGACCTCTCCGGCCGCGTATCCCCCGAGCTCGACGTGCGATCGTCGTGATCGACATGAGGCATTGCTCGGGAGTGGTGTGGACTCGCTCTCGACCGCCTCGAGAGCTTCCGCAAGGTTGCGGATGGGAAGGTTGTCTCCGAGCCGCCGGCGTCGTTCGCCGCGCTTCTTCTGTTACGTTCGCGTCGAGCGTCCCCGTTGGCGACGGTCTCGCTCGGCAGTGCATCGCGACGCCTCGTCTGCAGAGATGTCCTCCAGGTACTTGTCTTCAGCCGTGCCTGAGGGTCCTGGGGTGTTGTCGCCGGCAGCCATGAAGACTTGGCGATCGGGGGTACCCAGGCTGGACTCAGAGGGTGCCACCTCAGTTGGTGTGTTGGAGTCAGCCTGGGCCAGCGGTGTTCCCTCCTGGAACGGTAGTGAGTCGATGTAGGCGACGTAGCGTGAGTCTCCCTTCGCTAGGTCGGGCGAGCTTACGGTCCGGCCAGTAGACGTATCTGCCGGTCGGTGTTGATTTTATAACCGGGCCCCCGCAGGCCGGCCCCCGACAAGGGAAGCTCGGTGGAGTCGTCTTCGGACTCGGGCTCCTCGGTGTCCGACCCGAAGTCGAACTCGTAGTCCGGGTTCGAGTAGAACTCGGAGAGAGGGTTGGAGCCCGAGACGTGATCGGGGACGGCGTCGGAGTCCGAGTTGTACTCGGTTACGGGCTCCTTGCCGGCCCGTCGTGGAGTAGGAGCCCCCGTGTGGGCCCGCCGAGGACGCGGGGGCCACGCGCGGAGCGCCGACGCGGTGAAGGGGCTATCCGCGATGGCCGAGCAAGCGAGCTCGCGGCGATGGCCCATGGCGACGTCGGGTTCGAGTTGGAGACGGACTCGAGCTCGAAGTCGGCCGTGGTGGTTGAAGAGCGAGATTTCGCCGAACTTGCGGTGAGTTCGCCCGTGACGACTTCGGGAAGCGTCACGAGGCCTCGTCCTCGGGTTGGGTTGCATGGTCGGGCGGTGCCGAAAGAGCCCGCGCCGTCGGCGGTGCGGACCCGGTGCGCCGAAGACGAAGGTGTCGCCGTGGTTGAAGGCGACGGTTGGCTTGATGTGGACGGAATCCGTCGAGTTCGCCATGTGATCTCGAGCGAGAGCCCCTACCCGGCGCGCCACCGTCGGTGTTTTAGACCGGCAACCTACTACGGGGAGTACCCGAAGTAGATGATTATGACTCGCCGAGATCGGTAACTCGAAGGAAGAGACACGTGGCACACAATTTAGACAGGTTCGGGCCGCGAGGTGCGTAATACCCTACGTCCTGTATGCTGCGTAGCTCTGGATTGATAGGGCACGATTACAAGATGGTGCAATAGTGCGCCGTGAGTTGTAGGAGATGAGGTGAGGTGATCTTGAGATCGGTCCCTGCCTCGCCTTATATAGTCCGGGAGGCAGGGTTACAAGTCGGAGTAGGGAAAGAGTACTAGTCGAGTACGTCTAGGAGACTTCTATACAGTGCGGAACATGTACAGAGCCCTAACCGAGTACTACTCCTGTGTATTCCTTGTGCTCCACGCCTTCAGGTGCCGTGTAGCGCAAGCCGGTAGTCCGGGGGCCCATCGAGTAGTCGGTCCCGGTACCCACCGATGCGGTGGGCCCGGGGAGGTCCATACAACGGATGTAGGCAATTGACAATTCATGAGTAAAGGTCTTGCTACAAGCTTGATCCGTTTAATCGTTGATTCACCCAATCCATTTTGAGTATGGACATAAGGAATCGAATGCGTAACTTGAATTCCCAAAGCCATACAATAATCGTTAAATGCACGGGATGAGAATTCTGCAGCATTATCCATACGAATAGATTGTATCCTATGTTCAGGATATTGCGCCTTTAATTTTATGACCTGAGCCATAATTTTGGCAAAGACATGGTTACGTGTCGATAACAAAGACACATGAGACCATCGAGTAGATGCGTCAATCAGAACCATAAAATATCTAAATGGTCCCGATGAAGGCTGAATCGGACCACAAATATCTCCTTGAATTCGTTCAAGGAATTTTAGTGGTTCTCTTCGGATTTTAAGATAGGATGGTCTCACAATTAATTTCCCAGTAGCACAAGCAGTGCAATAAAAATCTTTATTCTGGGGAAATTTAGCTTTTGCCATGTCATGACCTATTGAATTGTTTATAATTTTCCTCATCATCCCTATTCCTGGATGTCCAAGTCGATCATGCCAATTTCGGAATGTATCGACATCTTGGAAAATTATTTTATAAGTAACATGTGGAACGGTTTTAATAAATGTATAGTACAATCCAGTTTGGAGTGAAGAGATTTTTTCACATATTTGTTTGCCATAGCCCGTAAGTTTGGTCAATAGGAGGTATTCCTTATCACTATCTACATGTGTTTCTGCATGTAGGCCATTCTTACGGATATCTCTAAAGCTTAGAAGGGTACGGGTAGAATTTGGATACAGTAAGGCATCCTCTATCGTTATTTGTGTACCCATAGGCAATGTAATAGTAGCTCGTCCAGATTCAACTATCACAGTGTCTTTACCATTTATGGTCATAATATTTCCTTCCTTTTTCTTAAGGGTTTGGAAATATTTAATTTCTCTAAGTATAGAATTTGTGGTGCAAGAATCCACAAGGCATAATTCTTCCTCCGATGGATTGTTTGTTATCGACATCTATGTGTCATGTAATAGAAACGAAATAAATGTACAATGATTATATAACAAAAGAGCAAGGGTATATAAATATTGTATATAAAAGAATTACAAAAATAAATAGATGATTTATTTATATACAAACAAAAGGGTACAAATTGCTACTATTATTATTACAACACAAATTGTCAAATCTGGACCAAACTACTCTAGATCTCCAAATATGTCTCCAGATTCAAAATCTATGAGCATATTATCTGTCGATGGCAGATCCTTAGTGGTGGTGTTGTTTCTTTTAATCGGGGCATCCCGAGAACAACCCACTTCTTTATCCTCAGAGACAAGATTGAAATGGGTTTCATATCTTTTCTCTTCTGTTGGTTTGGTCTCTTTTAATGACTTCTGATATAATGCAACCAAGTGCTTAGGGGTCTTGCAAGCCTTAGCAAAATGTGAATAATCCCCGCATCGATGACACTTTTTGTCATTCTTGGGTTTTGCATTGTCTTTCTTCTTATTATCGAAGTGAGGCTTGTTGCTTTTGTTAAATTTGCGCTTGTTAAACTTGTTCCGTGGATCTCGTCTTTGGAACTTCTGTTTATTCCTATTGCTTTTCTGTACATTATGAACCTCAGGGAGAGGTGCCGATCCAACAGGATGTTTTTGATGGTTCTTCATAAGAAGTTCATCATGTTTTTCGGCTTGAGATAATGTATGTATAAGCTTGGAATAAATCGTATATCCATGAGCCCTATATTGTTGCCGAATACCCCTATCGAAGGGTGCATAGTAGAGAGGGTCTTCTCTATCTTGTCGGCGTCGTAGGTTCTTTCTCACAAAATTTTAAACGAGAGCAGCATTCTATGAACGAGCGTGATTATAATCAGCCACGGTTTTGAAATCTTGTAAGCGTAGATGATTCCATTCGTGGTTGGCCTCGGGCCAAATAAGTTCTTTTTGCTGATCATAACGTTCTTTGAGAGCAACCCATAATTCCCGGGCATTCTCAACCATAACGTATTCGGCTTTTAAATCTTTATGAATATAAAAGCGCAACAATGCCAGAGCAGAATAATTCTGGTGATCAGTTACAACAACCCCTTGTTGAGGTTCTTGTATAGTTGAGGAAATTTTCCTAGCCGCAAGTGCAATCTTTATATCAGAGGCCCAAGTTGGGTAATTACTTCCATCTAGAGTGAGTTCCTCAAATTCTCTAGTGGTAGTCATTTTCCTATATATATGTATAGGATTTAATATATTTTAGAACTGTTGTAATAATAAAGTACTAAATTATGGCATAAATCAATTGAAAGTAAAAACAATTCATTTGGGGTCCATGTGATATAACTTGTGATTTGTAAAGTATATACAAATCTATATACTATTATTAGAATTATATTTGCAACAAATATATCGCTGGATAATTTTTGGATACAACAATATATTTTAAACAGAAAATTTAAGTTACAAATATAATAATTTAGGTTGCACAAAATGAAAAATTGCAACACAAATGAATAATAGTTTGAGACAAATGAAAAACTTGAGCAAGAATTACAAACCACAAAATTATTCACGATTACAGCATATATACAGGTACAAATATATAATATTACAAATTCACTGATAGCATAAATTAAATTGTACCAATTTTATTCAAATTTATGCAGGAAATTAGGAACTAAAACTAAAAAAAATGAAACTGATACAGAAAAAGAAAAAGAATAAACAGAAAGGAGGAGGAGGCGGTCGAGCCGGCCCAGCGCTGGCCGCGGCCCAACCGTATTGCGGCCCGGCAACGCGGGCGCGGCCCGAACCGCCCCGCCGGCCCGCTATAAAGGGGCGGCGGTTGGGGTTTCACCCTAACCGCCCCCGGCTCCGGCCGCCGCCGCCGCACCCTCTTGCCACACCCGCCGCCGCCGCACCCTCCCCGCCACGTCCGCCGTCGACCGGTGCGGCGTCGCCCGTCGTCCGCCCGCGCGAGCGCCCTCGCCATCGCCTCGAGGGACCGCGCCGCCGCCGCCCTCCGTCTCACCGTGAGGGCCGCGCCGGCCGCCGCCCTCCCGCGTGCCGTGGAGGCCGCGCCGGTCGTCGTCGTCCGGTTCGTCGCGGATGAAGCACCGACCGGCGTCCTCCGGCTCCTCGTGGATGCGGCGCCGGGCCGACGTCCTCGCTCCCGTCCCCGCTCCCTCCGATCCATGGCCCCGGGGAGCGAGGCCATGGGGGACCGCCGGCCGGGGATGCGCCTCGGCCGTCCTCTTGAAGAGGATTGCCGAGCGCGCCCCGGCCCGGCCCGCGTCGACGAGTCGGGAGAAGGGGGAGCGTCCTTCCCCTCAACCGAGGAGGAAGGGCGCCCGGAGCCGATTGGGCGAGGAGTGGCAGCGGTGACGTTGGCGTAGGAGCGCAGAAGAGGAGTTGCAGTCGATGCGCGAGGAAGGGCGGTGTCAAGGTCGTAGGCGAAGCCCGGTGGCCAACCTCTTGCTCCGGCGGTGCTGCCTTCCAGTGGGCAGCAACTTCCGGTGGGACGGTTGAAGACGGCGTCGGCAGCGAGAAGGCGTTCGGCGACGGCATCGGTGGCTGCGGCATTGGAGTCGATGGGGCTCCATCAATGCGCCGAGCGAACGTGGCGGCGCTGATGTGCCTCGGGCGCACGCTCGGGGCGCATCGGATGAGGCGCGGCGAGTAGCGTCGGGCTCCGGCGACCGTACGGACGCCGTTGAAGTGACGCGGGGGGGGCACGACCGGCGTCGATGTCACGGAGAGCCCGACGGACAGTGCTCTGGATGACATAGCGTGGAGGGCCAGCGACATTGCGGTTGGTGAACATCTCCTCCATCGCGTTCGTGATGGTGTCCACCATCGCGTTCATGGAAGGCGAAGAAGGAACCGAAGCCATGGCGAAACTTACTCTGGTGAGTGGCTCCGACGATCTTCCAGCGATCTCCTCGGCCTACGGTCTCAGTGGTTGTCGAGCGAAGAGTGCTGGTAACGTGTTGTGAATGAAAAGAAAGAAGATTGATCTCTATTCTCTGTGTACAGTACAAGTATTTAGTCTACAGTAATTGTCAACTGCCAATCGGTGAAAAGGTGCCTTGATGGTTACGATGCCTCTTCGGTGAAGGCTTTCTTGCTTTGTACGATACCTGTTCACTAATACTAATCCTACCACTAATTAACTATATTTATCTATTGATCACCAATTAATTATCTCTAATTAATCTTAACAAGCACTGCTTTTGTCCCGCTAAAAAATGACATGCATTACTAACAATCATAACATGTACTGTAGACCCTCGTTTGGTCTAAAAGAACACATAGCCCATTTTTTATCCTTCTTTTTTATATATAAAACAAATAAGCACAAAGTTGGTTGGGAAAAAAAACTAGCAGACTATCTTAAAGTCTGGCCATACCTTATGACACTTTTCTTTTTGCCTTTTGGAACAATCGAATGGTTTATTTGCAAAAGGTAATTAAATGCTATATTTCATATCAACGAATAAACTAATTATATATTTATTCGTTTAGTTTTTCAGCCACCATCCGGTAGTATCGGGTACAGCTCGATAAAGACAGTAGCATGATGACAAAACCAATGCATCAGGTCCACGGCAGAATACGCATGCACTCGAGTACTCATGAACAGTCGTCGTCGCTGGCTTCTTTTCCAATGGCATCGGATTATTGTTGATGGCGCGAAACTACCAGGATCTTTCCTTGTTTAATCCATAATACTGTGAGTGATTAGTACTGCTTCTATAAGATCCCGGTCGCTAGCTAATCATGCCCGGAGAAATTCAATTTACAATAATATATACCGCATCATTGCACTTTGACTGGCAAATGGAGTAGTAATAAATCGCGTAGAACGTAATCTAACTAGAGTTAGGAAGAAATATTAAGTAGTAGCATGAGTGCACATGTGAGTTACAATACCTGTGCTGTGTACAGACCAGTAGTCCACAGGAAACTAGGACCGCGAGTAAACGAAAGCACAATTATGTAGTGCAAAGGGCACGTGCGTTCACACAAAGGATTCAATGGTTAGCGATCACTCTGTTTAATTTTCCTTTTTCTTTGAAAAGTACAGCTAGCGAAAACTTTGCGTTGCTATCGTTGATTATCAAAATAAGAGAAGTGGCCCGGGTCAAAGAAAAACATACAAGTAGGGTCTGGGGAGGTTAAAAAGACCTTACGTACGAATACGTACAATTAGCTCCGTGTGAGCAAGGTAGTAGACAATTAATGACGATGAATCTAGTATTCTAGTGTGATGAGAACTGAGAAGGGAGGGCTAGGTTGGGCTGATGAGCACATTATAGTAGAACTGTAGAAGAGTTTGGCATAGGCAGGGACGGATCCAGTGGTGGGGCGGGCGGGGGCTCGAGCCCCCTACTGCTGGAAATCCAATGGAGCCCCTCTAAACCCCTCGTACAAATTTGTGGAAGAAGAATGAGGGAAAGAGAGGCTAAAGGAAGGAGAAGGAGAAGAAAGCCCCCCCCCCTCCCCAATTTATTTCTAGATCCGTCACTAGGCATAGGCGAGATAGCAGCCGTAGTGGCATTTATTTTGTCGTCACCGCTACTTATTTCGTTTTCCCACCTAGTATACCTAAACACAAATCAACTTTCACAAGCCTGTATGAGCCAACTTTCACAATCTCAACATCATGCAACCGAGCTTGTATGAGGGTGCGAATGAACTTTTCAGTGGCATGCATGTCTGAGCCAACTTTTTTAATGGCAAATAGGTAAATCTCTCTTGGTTCTCTACCAAAACTTGGGCATGTCAAAGTTTGGGCAAACTTGCCAATGTTTTGGTAATAAACCAAACAGTCGCGAAAAAATGGCTTGCCAAAATTTTGGCAACCAACCAATCAAGTCTTTATTGTCTTTATCTTGTTAGATTGATCTCTCCACCATTGGGCCCAACAGCCCATTAGGCCCTAGATCTGCGCCCTGATCGGGGGCGCCCAACCCTAACAAGTTGGCGGGCCCCTGTCACACTGCGTGGTATAAAGAGAAGTGGGGGCCGCAGGCTCACACTACGAGGTTCACCACCAGTCCGCGCCTCCACCGAAAACCCTAATCCGATCTAGAGAGGGTTACAATAGTGACGGGAAGCTCCGCCGCCATCTACACCCCGACGACCCCTACACTGCTCGTCGCTGCCTTGCGCACCAAGCGAACCTGAGATGGCCGCCGGTTCCAGCATGTGTGCTGGTGAAGGTATACATCCTCCATTTCCATACAACTCTCATCTCTTCGTTCACACAAGAATCACTTGTACACAGACATTACACAGTTCACACTCAGACTAGATGTGCACCTAGAGGATCCCCGTAATCTGTCAGCTCTCAGATTGCGATATACTCTAGTTATCGATTCTATAAGCTTTTCGATCCCATTCATGTTTTTTCCCTTTGTGCCACACTTCCACGCGCGTTGGACGTGTGTTTAGTGACAACCTTGCAGCTTGTTCGGTTGGCCGGTAGCCGATGGTTGGTGTTGGTTTGTTACGAGAGAAGAAAATCGCTTTGGGCCGGTTCTTTGGTGGTACGGTTTGTTCCGGAGAAAAGCATCGCTTGACTTGGCGGTGGCGATAAGCCAAGCGAACAGGGCCTTGGCTTGAGCGATGTGCTTGGCATGTTTACTAATCGCGAGATATAGAATGAATCTTTTTTTATTTTAGAAATTCAAGTTTTCCTTATTCAAAAAAATGCAAATAATTAAACCATGCATATGTAAGAACTGGCTATGCTGTGTTTTGTCGTCAACAGCTCGTCATCTCTCCATCATCGGTCGTCACGAAGTCAAGGGTATCATGCCATTGCGTTCCTGATTTCCTGCGTTTCCAAGTGAAAAAGCAGGTGAGTGCCAAAATCTACCTATCTTTCCGACATTTACGATCTCGGATGGCCTTACTGTCAAAAAGGCCGAAGGGTTTGAAGCAACCAAATGAGAGGCAGGATCAGGGCTTTTACCTCCCAGTCCAAAATAATCAAGGAGATGGACAACGCCTCCACTAGCAAGCAAATGGATAGTAGGAAAAAAAAACAATTCGTGCTGGCAAGGCTCCATCGTTTGCGTAGTGCATGGCTTCTTTTTCGTTCCCAGCGTAGTGATAACCTCTGAGCCAGGCGAGTCAAGCGCATGCTTACATGAGTTTAGGTATGCAGCATTATTATGATTAAATGAAGTGGTAACACTGTGGTCTGTGGAAATGTTACTCCGGTGGATGTTGTGCGCTGTGAGGACGACGTTGCAAATTCTGCAGATTGTTTGATTGTTGAGTGATCAAAGATAGGCATGATTTCTCTTGTTGAAATAGAAGGGATTTGTGTGTTCGTTGATGACCTCCTTTTCAACAGACTGGCAGGAATCATAATCAGCCCCGCGTGATAGATGAGGAGCTTGAATCGAAATCATTCTGATTTCGTAGGGAATGAACTCATTATGTTTTTATTGTAATCATTGAAATTTGATTAGTTATTTGCAACACACTCTATTACTATCATTATCTCTATTTAATCAGTATAGGAGCTCTTACTCTACGCAGGTTATCTATCGAGGGACACACTAATCCGATATTGATCTTTGTTGTGATAGAAGGAAGAGTGATCTTATGTTACATTGCGGTGTTGTGTCCTTAAAATCACGTCCGTGGAGATTTTTGCTTTAAATGGATGGCTGTGTAGTAACAGAATTGCTTATAGATATCTATGTTTGTTTTGAGACCGAGACTTTTTTTCTTTTCGTTCGTAAAGTCCTTGTGTGTAATAATAAACAACTATATACATTGGTACATGTAGTGGCTGTAATATTAAAATATATTTTGTTTCTAAAAAATATCTCTATTTTAAAAAGTCCCGTCCCGGTCAATTAAATTAGGCCCATTCTTAAATAATTTGAAGAAGGCCCATTTAAACTGAAATCAGCCCACGAGCTCAATAAATGAGAGTTCTTCTGGCCCAATGCCAGGAGAGAAACCGACCGACCGACCCACTTCTTTTCTCGGAGGACCGCCCCGCCCGCCTGTTGTGTGTGTGTGTCTCTGGTATCTTCCATGGGCCATGGGTTCCTTAACGCCCGGCCCTCCTCGTGGCTCGCCGTCGTGGCCGCCGCCGCCGCCGCCAAGCCGGCCAGCTTCCCCAGCGCACACGCCGTTCTCCTGACCTCTGGCCACCTCTCCTCCCACGCCTCCGTCAACTCCCTCCTTCGCGTTGCCCCCTTCCCCTCCGCCTGCGCGCTTCTCCTCCGCCTCTTGCTCCTCCACCGCCTCCTGCCCGACCACATCTCCCTCTCCTTCTCGCTCCACTCCTGCACCCGCGTCCCAAGCCATCAGCTCACCAGCCTCCTCCACTCGCTCGCCGTCAGGCTTGGCCACTGCCGCGATGTCTACGCCGTTAACGCTGCCGTCTCCTCCTATTTCACCGCTTCCGACGTCGCCTCCGCCGATCGGCTGTTCGCGGAGATCTCCAGCTCCAAGGATGTAACTGACGTTGTCACCTGGACCACCATGGTCGCGGGACATGCGAACGCCGGCAATCTCAAGCGGGCTAGGTGGTTCTTCGAGGCGATGCCCGAGAGGAACGTGGTTTCTTGGAACGCGATGCTGGGAGCGTACGCTCGCGCCGGGAGGCTGTCCGAGGCGCAGAACCTGTTTGACGCAATGCCTGGAAGGAACGCTGCCACTTGGAGCTCCATGATCAATGGGCTCGTGCACTCTGGGCACTGCGAGGAGGCGCTGAGAGTGTTCGGTGATATGGTCAGTAACTGTGTGGTGCCGAACGAAGCCGCGCTGGTGAGCGCCGTCTCAGCGTGCATGCAGCTGCGGTCGGCGGAGCATGGCGCATGGGTGCACGCGTATGCCGAGCGGGAACTGCAGGGGGCCATGAGCATCATCCTTGCCACCGCGATCATTGACATGTATGGAAAATGTGGGAGTATCCACAATGCAGTCAGGGTGTTTGCTGCGATGCCCGTGAGAAACATATACACCTGGAACTCAATGATTGCTGGGCTTGCAATGAATGGTGGCGAGACGCAGGCCCTGTCACTCTTATGGAAGATGCAGATGGCCGGTATTCGACCAAATGACATAACTTTTATTGGTTTGCTGAGTGCTTGCAGCCACTCAGGCCTCGTCAGTGAGGGCCGCAGGTTGTTCGACAGTATGGTTGAGGACTTTGGAATACAACCAGCCCTGGAGCATTACGGTATTATGGTCGATTTGCTTGGCCGGTCTGGTCGTGTAAGGGAGGCAGTATATTTCGTCAAGAGCATGCCTGTGGAACCTCACCCTGGCTTATGGGGTGCGCTAGCTAGTGCCTGCAAGATGCATGGAGAGGTAGAGCTTGGTGAGGAGGTTGCCAAAAAGCTTATCGAACTGGAACCTCGGCATGGCAGCCGGTACATTCTCCTGTCAAACTTATATGGCTCTGTGAATAGATGGGATGACATGGCCACCGTGCGCAAGCTCCTCAAACGCCGAAAGGTCCCCAAGGGCACTGGCAACACTGTGGTTGGAAATGACATACAGGAAATGGAATGATCAAATCTGCTATTGATAAGGATTTAGGATTGCTTTGTAGTGATAAGAGCATTCATGAGTTCCATGATCCTAGTGGAGATTGCCAGATTGGCACTGAAACAAAATTCCTGAAGGTAAAATTTATTATTGATATGTCAACATATATGCCTTATTGCCCGTGTTGAACTGCATTGAGTAATTGCATATACAGGGAGCACAACTGCAAATTCCTGGCAAGAAGTTTGGGCTGGTGCTTGAAATATGACCTGAAGGGGCAGAAACTCAATGATTGTTAGAAAAAAAAACTACAATTTTTTAGCATAAACAATTCACTGTTAGGAGATTCAGGTTCATGGAAGGATTCTTGCACTAGTTACTGAACCTCATTTTAAGGTGCTTGAGAATAATGATAACCGTTCGTGAGGTCAGATCCAATGGTTAAATATTAAAAGGAGAGGAACTTAGTTTGTGGACCGGTACCAAAAATAGATGGGTTAGGAACTCCATTCGAAATTATTTGGAAGGGTAAATTTGTATTTTCGCGTAACCATTGTTCACATCAGGCAGTTCAACCATACCCCACAAATGATGTTTTTGTCAGATGCATAATTTCACTTATATTACACCTCAAGAAGAATTTGCACTTGTATAAGCACAGGTTTTCAATCTTCTTTTGTATTTATCAGGTTTTAGCTTGTATTGCAGCTTGTGTTAATAGTATTATGCGTAGCACTACTGGTGTCTGAGAGATGGTTGTCTGTTTGCGTTGTCGTACCAAAATCATAGTGTCAAGTATGAACAAGTAAGAAATTAATCCTTGAAACAGGCAGGATGCCAGCATGATTTGGATGTCCTGAGTTTCACAATTAGATTTTTTTTACATAATGGGTACCACCCGGCCTACTAGACTTGAACAATTAGATGTTTAAAGAGTTAGCGTCACTGCGTCAGCGCATTCATGAAATCAGGTGCTTACTTCTCCTGTTGGAAGAACAGTGCTGGGGCTGAAACGCTCAAGTGAACTTGCTAGCCTTTTTGGGTTTCTATCAGGTAATAAGGAAGCTTCTGACAGTAGAATGGTAAGGTGCCAGAATGATTGCTGTTTCATATATTTGCTTCATAATTTTAATATGTGTTGCAAGTTTGCAACCCATAACTGGTGTAAGGTTCTGCTGTCAAATTTTTTGTCAAGAACTGCACTTTGCATTCAGTCAATCACTCACTCACTGCTGGACCTTTGCGTTGGGCCAAGCAAGCACGTCGGCCCGGCACATCGCGACGGCTTCTTCCTTCCATCCATCGTCCATAGCCATAGGACTGATGGAGAGATTTGGCGTCCAATCCAAGAACTTAGACGGGCCACAATCACATATAACTACAGTATAAAGCTTCCAAGCGCACGTCTCCGTCGCCGTAGACAACGCCGTAGCCGTGGACGAGACGACACCCCAGAACTTAGACGAACCACAAGGTATATAGCTTCCAAGCGCACACGTCGCCGTTGCCGTAGACGACGCTAAGCCTGCCACTGGGGAGGGTATGGACAAACGACTCTTGTTCATACCCAAATCCAAATAATTATTATCCACTTCTTACCCTCCCCATTCCCACCCATACCCGATGGATAAGCAGTTTTGTCTTAGATTCTATACATACCCAATCGATTATTTGCGACCCTCCCCATACCCTACCCTCTCCATTTCTTCAATGAATAATTATTTTCTACTCATACCCTCCCCATTGATGTGGGTGTGGATTTGAATATGGACAATGCATAAAACGCCGGAGCGGAAGAAACGGAGCGCGGACTCGTGCACCCCCAGCAGATGACGCCCATGAGGCTCGGAGCTGGACGGCGTGTTCGACCAGGGCAAAAACGATCGAGCGCGCAGCTAGCTAAGCTAGCGTCCGTCCACGCGCACGCCGCACTCGCCACGCACGGGCACGGACAAACGAAACAGTTCGCGCTCCGCCACCACCACTGGCCGGCGGTGGAAGACACGAGACACGACACGGGGGAGGAAGGGCGCCGGTGCAGTCAGGGTCCGGGCCGGATCGGATTCTGATGGCTGCGCTAGGGCCGCGCGGCGGCTGCTGGCTCTGCTCGCCGAAGTTCTGGAGCCGCCGCCCTGGGGGACGTGGCGGAGTGGCAGCAAGGCATCGTGTGTGGACTGGCGCTCTGGTCGTGCACTGGGCGTGTATTGAACAAATTACGCATATGAATGGTGTTGAAAAAAAATTACCGTATTGAACCGCGAGTACTGAAGAGTCTTAATAATTAGTTGTGAGAATTTTTATGATTTGTTTTTTCATACAACGTATGTAAACTGTTCAACACATCTGTGTAATTTTTTTGAAAATCTATGTAATTTTGTTTCTCTGAAAATCTCTGTGATGGCATGATGAAAATCACACAAATTTACCTTGTCTGATAATCTATGTGATAGAATGAGTTAAATTTGTGACTTGCTTTCCCTGAAAATCTTTTGGTCATTTGAAATTGATATTTAATATTTGATTTTTTCTTAATCTGCAATTTGGGGTATTTAAATCTGTCCTTTGGTATTTACATCTATTTTTTGTCAGTTGAAGATTTTTAAATCTGTCATTTGTTTTTTGGATTCTGATCAGTACACCTTAAATTTATGCATGTGATTAGTAGCTCATATATTCATTTAATTAGTTTGAACAAAGTACACCTATAAGTTGGCATTATTACTCTAATGCAGCTATTGTTATTTTGTGAACATAACACATGTAAAATGTGCATTACATGCATGCAAAACCACCTTTCATATTATATACAGTTAACATACATCACTTACTTGGCTTTTTACTATAATTTTGTTGTGTTAAGTTTCTTGTATAACATATGTAACTTACTATTATTTTTTTGTCTTGCAATTTAAAGAAATATGGCATTTGGTACTATTTGTGTTCATTCCTTAAATCTGGCATTTTAAAAATTTTAAATAGGGCATTTGCTTTTTGTAGTAAAGATCATTATACATCCGGTACATCTCGGTTTGGTGTTTGTCAAAAAGGGTTTTCGGGGAGCGCGGCCAGTTTGGTGAGTCAATTTTTATCAAAAGTTTTCATCCCCTGGTTCCATGATCAATATACGGGATTTTTTAGAGCATCTCCAAGAGGTTGCCAAAATTTACTTGGCAAATCCTGTGTTTTGCCAACTTCTAAAAAGCTATGCAAAGTAAAAAATGAATTCATCTCCAACGAGTTTGGCATAATTCACTTGCCAAATCCGGATCTAATTTACATCGGGAATCATGAGAGAAACAAAATTATGTATGTGCCCTTCCACCTCTTGAAAAACTTACATCGGGAATCCTTCTCTATTCTTTATTTCTTTTTCACCCTCCCACCTAGACGAAACAACGATGGCAACCACGATCCGCGCGCGCATATATGCGTGTGGGGAGGTGAGTTTTGCCAATTTTCTATATTTGCCAAGTTGGTTTGTCAAACTCGTTGGAGGCCAATTTTTCTTGTTTTGCCAAAATTACATGGATGTCAAGTTGGTTTGCCAAACCGTTGGAGTTGCTCTTAGCTTGTCATTTTTAGTGCATCATAGTATACGTATGAACCGGAAATTTGCACATTATTTTGAGTTTCGATCAGTATATCTCACCTTTGGGTTAGTTTGGTAGCTATCATGACTATGATGATTTTAAATGTTTGCAAAGATTTTAGTTCCAAAAAATATTTTTGAAGACCTTTGAAGTTGTGAGGTATTGGATTTTGTGCGTGTGACATAGATTTTCCTTTCGACACATCAGTTCCTTTCTATCATGGCTCGGGATGGATGTTTTCATATGCTTTTTTATGCCTAACATGAAGTCCTTTTTTTTGCACATAAATATGTCATTTATGCTTATGCTCCAAGTTCATGGTCATGGGACAGGCAAACTGTCTAAGGCAAATTGCTTTTTTTAAATATTTTTTCCAGTCACTAGCATGATGCCCTGCATTATAGTCTAAATAAATTTAGATGCATTTGTCATTGCGTATTTTTTTCATCTTTGGTTCGTGTTAATCGCGTGATACAATCCAATCGAATAAATTTTAGATGCATTTTTGTCGCGCTATGTATGCAACAAGTAAAAACTGTTACAATCTAAGCTTGTGATTTTTGCATATTATTTTTTGGATTTTCCTATCACTAGATGCCAGATCATATTATTTTGAATTAGTTAAGTTCAATATGAACCTGCATCGTTAGATGAAACATTTTAAAATGTTTCTCATATTTGTTAGTTAACTTAGGTGTTTGCTTTTTTCCCGAGTCTAGTGTGTTCATATGATATAACAGTTTCAATGTTCTCAATGTCTCGTATTTTTTATTTTTGATTAGGATTGATGAATGCCCCAACAATGTTTATGCAGTTTTGATAATGCAACTTCGATATGTAGCAATTCCTTTTGCGGACATGGCTTTTCCGTTGCCTTTTTATATTTTTTCAGTGCATTCTAGTATATATGAACCTATTATAGCATAACCGATGAGTCGGGATATGTTTTCTCTGTCAAGGATATGAATATGCATATCGTACTATGATCAATGTACTATTTTGCTGGTATTTCACTTTTGCCTAATCTAGGTTTATGACACGGATTAACTAAATTACATTGATAGCGCTTCATATTTACTATAATTAGATTGGTGTAATATATTCAATAGGATAATGTAAATTGCCGACTTCATATGTGTAAGTTCCATAGACATTATTTTGTGTGTTAATCGGTGGGTATCCGTTGTATTTTCGATGTTGTGAAAATATGACCGAATTTGTTTTCTATTAGATTTTTTGTGTGACAGCCGTCCAAAATCTGTGTGTGATAAACTTGGGTAATCTTTGTGATTTGTTTTTTCACAAATCTGTGTGATGGAAGACCTCGAATCACACAGATTTTGCTTCGCGCCCTACTTTCCGGAAATTTGTGTGTTTTGACCTTTTCCAGTAATATGTGTGATTGAAGGTTCCAAATCACACAAATTTCCACCCCAAACGGATTCATGTGATTTGGGGGCTCAAATCACACATGTGACAGCCCCCTCGCATCACATGGGTGAGGGATAGACAGACCCTTTTTCCGTCATGTCTCATGGGAAGTAACGACGGAGTCTCTCATGCAAAAAAATGAGGTTGCATAGCTATAAAACTATTGCCAAACTACCTATCATTAAAAAATGAGGTTGCATAGCTATAAAACTATTGCCAAACTACCTATCATTTGTAAGTATTCAAACACAATATTTATATAAAATATATACTTATTATCTTAATCCCATTGATATATTTTATTTAGAATTTACTCTACAATATGTTTATCCATATTTATAATCTTTAAGGGTAATAATAGATGTAAATTTAAGAGACCGATTTAAATTATTTTTTAAGTATTAGTTGCAAGTAATGTAGTTGCAAATTTAGGGTTATTTTGAATTATGTTTATAATAGTAGAGGTGGAACATTCACATATAGAATTAGAGGGTTAATTTAAGCTATTTTCATAATGGCATAGGGGGTAATTTTTTAGAAAATATAATAGATCTAATGGCTACGATGATTTGAGCATACCTATCGATGGCTACATATTTTGCTTTTTTATGAGAATTTTTAAGATTTCTCTCCTTTTTTGAGTGTTCATCTAAGATATTAGGTGGCTTCATCTGAAGACTTTAAAGAGTCCCCAATTAGTAATAGTGAAATTCGTAATCTCATCCAAAACTTTTGGAACAGTTGTGCTTGCATTGGAGCGGCCAGCGACCATACCAAAGCTCCTCTAGTCTACTTTGTTAGAAGAGTTGAGGTATGGTCGTAACTAGGAGACCTAAGTCTGATTCTTCATCGAAGCGGATTATGGAGCTGTTTTTTTTAAAAAAATCCCCTCGTCGATGAAACTTGAGTTCAGGGATTTTCTAGGTCCGGAGAAGGTTCCTTTTTCTTGATAAAAACCTGTGGGGTGGATTAGCCCGAAGGTTAGCTCCATTTTAGAAGAACAAATTCTTGCTTAGCGTCGCGGCAACGGTACCAATCTCTCTCTCTCTATAGACAGAGAGAGAGAGAGAGCTATTAACGCACAGATCTGCTTATATGATACGGCGACGCGCGGGTCTGACACGCGGCTTAATCAAATCAGTTCCGTGGCGATCGCGTTCTAGGCAACGTCCTGGTCCATTATACTTGTCCAGTTCAAAGGTACCATACCATTGCATCATTTGAGAATGCCGAATTTCAACTAATTGAATTTCCATACCCGCAGCCGTTCTCGCACGCATTGCGTAGGCCCCATAGACTCGGCATAGACGTGCGAGGCGTCATCCGAGGACCTCCAGCTAGTATGACGATCTGCAATAATTTGGGATCGGACTGACGATCTGCAATAATTTGGGATTGGTAGTGTTTGGTTGTGGATGGATTTTTTTCACTTTTGACCGCTAATTAGGGATATTAAACAAAATCAATTTACAAAACTACCTTAACAACCTCTGAGCTAATTCGCGAGACGAATCTTAGGAAGTCTTTGGCACCATGACTAGAGGATGATATTGTAGGAAATCATGGATTAATTAGCCTCATTAGATTTGTCGTGCAAGCATATGTGCAAAAAATTTGCAAATAAATTTTATTTTTACTCCATACATATAAGATTCTCTATGCAAACATTTTTTCATCCAGGGAACCAAACACTTTGTGAAACCAAACGCGTAAGTTGATGCTCCGGCTACATCGATCACTTTGTCAAAAAGAATTCCACAACTTCTTCCTCGTTTCTCCCATGCTTTCGATCGATATATATTCCAGAACGTGTAACAATCCTGCCGAGCTGAAATTTAAGGGTGCCTTTTTTGTCAAAGGATGAAGAAAGCTGCAAGCGTTGATCCATCTCCGGGGAGCACGACAGCAATGACCATAGAAAACACGAAGCTGGCCGGGATCCTGAAAAGGGTATGTACTCCGTAGCAGCCGTGTCCGTCCGTGCGCGCGCGTGATCTGAAATTTCCGGAGGGGAACCCGGTTCTGAGGGTTCGTTTGGCACGGATTCTCTACCGGCTCCGGGAGCTGTTTTTTACGAATCCGTGCCAAAGGGGCGCGCGAAACAGCTTCTCCCTGGGAGCACTGACACCAGCCCGGAAATCCCGCTCTCTAGAGCCAAAAACGCCTGCCGGAGCCAAAAATCGTGACTTCTCCCGGCTCCGTCTGACACCCGGCCACATCATTACCAAAATGGCCAAGCGCGACGGAGTTGGCGCAACAGCCGGAGGTGGCAGGCGTTGGTGGCGGGGCGGAGGAGACGAACGGCCGGCCACATGCGCGCCTCGACTCTCCCCGACCTCCCCGCCGCCGTTGCAGTAGCTCGATCCGGGGCGAGGTGGAGCGGATCGGAGGAGAGGAGCACCGGGAGGAGGAGAGGGGGGAGGGGAGAGAGTGAGCGCCCGCGGGAGCTCGATCCGGGCGGCGGCCGGCGGGGCTGGAGAGGGGAGCGCCCGCAGGGAGGAAGGGGCGGCGGCGACGGGTTCGAGACGGGGGGTTGCTGTGGCCGCGGTGGGTAATGCGAAGGATGGGGGTGGTTGTGGTAGGCCGGTGGATAATAAGGAAGAAAAGGAGAGTAGAAATAAAAAAGAAAATAAGAAGGAAAAAGTAAAAGAAAAGAAAAAGGGGAAATAGAAGAAAAAAATAAAAAAGAGAAGTGAAGGGTATTATGGACATTTTATCTTATCAATATTACACAGTCAGGAGAAGCTATTTTGCCAAACGTTTTTCCTAAAACGGATTCAGCTCCCTCACAGAATCCGCTCTACCAACACAGCCACAGCCGGAGCTGCCACAGCCACAGCTGGAGCCCTGCCAAACTTGAGGAAGGGATCGAAATGGCATAATCATTGGCATCTTCCATTGCTTCCTTCCCATGGATCGGCGTCAACAAACAACAGCAAGGCACAATCACTAGCATCTCCCCAAGTCTGATTCCAATTCTTTTCTCCACACTGCGTGCGTGGGTTCCCAAGTCAAACGGTACGGTTTGAAAGGGCGCCAATGGCGTGCGCCCGAACATCACCCTTGCGTCGTTCTCACGCGACAGGGGGGCCACCTGGCAGCTGTCCGGACCGGCATGTGCCAGAGCGTCGCGCGCGGCGTCACCGTGTGGGCCGCCCCGTCAAAGTGATACGTTGAAACTCCGGGAGTCATATAAGCCGTCAGGCACGGCACATGACCTATAGTCCAAACTATATGATATATTAAGATTATACTCAGTCGCTTATCTAACTTTAACCAGGTCGACGGTTCCTTTCAAACTTGCACAGCTAGACATTTCATTGCTCGTTTTGTTGGTGGTGATGTTAGTCTTTGATACGTTACGAGAGAAAATCTGCTTTACATTTTAGTTCTTTGGATTTGATTTGTTACGAGAAAAATCTTGTTGGTGTACATGTGGTGATAAGCCCGTCAAGCGAGGCGTAGAATGGAGAAGTTCTGGGTTGCATGTTGCGTCGATACGCTGATACGCACCCATGAGTACATGCCTTTTGTGTTTCTTGACGGTGCTTTTTTCTTTTGAAAGAAAACTGACGGTGTGTGCTTTGGTCCGTGCTTGTTGGGTTGAGCGAGATTGACCGCCGAGCTGCACTGACGACTCAGGCATTACTCCTATGTTGGAATTCTTCTTGCTACGGTAGAATTAACTCGAAATGTGTGTAGGTAGATTATTGAATCATATGGGTATCGGAGATCTTGTCTGTATTCGAGTGCTCCGTTGTGCTTCAGCTGCAGCAAGTACAGCGCAACTCCTCAGTCCAGCTCGTCGCATTGCCTAGCTTCATTTAATTTGCTGTTAAAAAAACGCAGAGAAATTGTTGCATGCATGCTGGCTAGTTGCTGCAGCCGTTGGAGTAGCTGTTGGGTTGCAGCAGCTGGCTCTTCCGATCAGTAGTTGTACTAGCTCAAAACTAGAATTAAATAAGACAAACAAAATCCTCGCAAAAAAATAAGACAAATAAAATATATACAGTAGAGAGGAGGATTCTACTTCTGCCGGCTACTAGCGCCAAACAATAAGGAAAACTAAAATTTAAGCTCCAGCTGTTAATACAACTGTAATCGCAAGCTTTGCTCAGGGTCCTTTGGCCGCTTGCTTATTTTTCAATAGAACCAAAGCTACTCGTATCACTTTAGTTAATGATGTTGCCGAGGAATCTTGCAGCAGAAACCACCGTGCCTTTCCAAAACCTCGCGCCTGAAAACCGTAGGAGGAGGAGGAACAACAACAAGAAGAAGCTAAGTGTAGTAAACAACTGCACTTTAAATATTTCATTCAGTATCCCTACTACAAAGGCCCTACAATATTCTTTGATTACTCTCCACTTGAGATAGAAATGAAAAGAGAATAAAACACACTAGGCCTAATCATGGAACGTGGCATGTTGTAAACAAATCGAGAATGTAGATGTGCCACAATTATGAGTCGAGATGGTTATATGAAATAGTTGGAGTACTAGCTAGGCATTATTAGGCCTTGACAGAGTGTGCTTCTCCACTCACACTCGCTAAATAATCAAAGCATGTCCCGCCGTACGGGCCACAAACCCAAACCCTGGAACCAAAACCGGACACGGTCACCACGGCGCGATAGGCGGATCGGCGGCCACGCACGTACGGCACGGCCTATACAGCTATAGCCACGTCCACAGATCAAAACGTCCGGGCTCGCCGTCCGCTTCCGTCCCGTCACCGTCCGTCCCCGTCCGGAGTCCGGACGTCGAAAGCACGGGGGACGTGGGGACAGCGACCGGCCGCTGCCAGCCACAGGGGCGAGGTGGTCATTTCCATTTTCCTCCGTGGCCGCGGCCGAAGTGCTCTCCGAAGAGGCGTTAAAGGGACATTACGGTTTGGCGGGGCTCGGGGCGGCTGCTTATCGCCTCGTTAACTCCCGTGATCCCCCGGCAGTTGGACGTGGGATTGGGAGGGGGTCCTAGGGAAATGAAAGGTGGCGTCCATGCGCGCTCCCATCATGCTTTGGAGGGGCTACAGATCAGACCACGATCAAGTGGCTGATAAACAGCCTTGCTTTTTTCTTTTGTTAGCAGAGCACAATGTGTTTCGTTTGGCTGGTGGCTGATGCTGATTTGTTCAAAGAGAAAAGTATTGTTGGCTGATTGTTGATGACTGATTTGTTCGGAGAGAAAAGTATTGCTACCTAGTGGCTGATAAGCCAAACGAACAGGGCGCTCGTCAGGGCTTTAGCTACCTAATCGGGTTGTTTCCGGCGCTAAAAGCTAACGGCTCTTGGGTTCACCCAGTCCATATGATATCTTATCCTCTCAGAACTCACAAGGCCGCAATACTGTTGTTCAAAGGCCATACATGATATTTGTTGCTTCATTTTTTCTTCTATTTTTCAAAGAGAGGTGTAAAAAATAATATTTCAATGGAACTGCTATAGGTACAACTTCCGTCCCTAAATACATTACGTTTAGAACAAGTCATTTTGTTCAAAAATGAACTAATTGGATTGTCCTAAATGCTATATATATATTTAAAAACGTTTAAAAACCGAATCAGAGGAAGGGCATTGTTTTGGATCGGTGGTTTTGATGAGAAAAAGTTGAGATGAGCTGCTTTTTTTTGCTGGGGTGTGAATGTATTTCCACATTCCACCCACGTACTACAGCAATGATGTTTGGCCGTCCTTTTGTGAATCAGACGGCACCAGATTATTTGGGAAATGGAAAGCCCGGCCGATTACTTTGCGTTATCCGAACTTATGGGGATGCATAATTGGTGCTAGTGGTTGCCCACGCATCAGAGCAGTTAAACACTGCCACGTCCAGCCATCAAATTTAATTCTCAATCGCACCACCATCAGCATTCAGCACTTGATAGCCTCCCCATTGATCGATGGCAGGAGCCCCACAAAACAAATCATGATAATTGCTACTAGTAGTGGAAAGGGACGTTGGGGCCACTAATTTAATTGCCCATAAACCTCACTTGAAGCCAAAAGAGGGTCCAGTCCAGCCAACAGGGTTCTTAAAGTCCAGTACATATTTGTTTTTTTTCTCTGGCTATGAAAGAAATAGCATAACAAAAATCTATCAGCGGAACATGGAATCCAACCTACTCGGTCCAACCAAAGTTTACAGTTTGCCCCAAGAGCACGCATCCCAAAGTAAATGCTATTGAGCATAAATTACCATCACACCCTTTTTCCGGAATATGGGAGCATCAGGTAGTCAGGTCATCCCACGTACAAGCTTTTTTCTTCTTTTGGGGACCAGCCGACCAGGTCATCCTCAACAAAGTTGGAACTACTCAATAAATCTAACGATAGTCTTGATATTATCTCTTAATCCGCTTGTATCAAGTTGAGAAATCATTTACGACGAAAACTCAGTGTTTTGTACTGTCTTTGCGTAATTGGGATCGATTAATTGCAGCTGCTAATCTCATCATTTCCTAGCATATTCAGATAATCCTTTCGTGGTGTGCGATTTCTTCACTAAATTATTTCTGGATATGAAAATTGATCCGTCTGTATGAGATATATATAAAGTTGTAAGTAGATTTTCGTAAAGCCATTCCCATTCGCACAGGAAACTTTGTTTTTTTTTTTGCTAAGTTGCCCAAACGAGGGCATAATCTAAAGAGAGAAAACCCCCATTCCCTCCCTGGCACCCCCGGTCCGGCAGGATCCGAATATTCCGCGTGGCCGTAGCTCCCACTCTGTCTTTAAATAGGCCACCCGCCCTCCACCGATCGAGAGGTAACCCGAAAAAACAGAGAAATTACAACCACAGCTGAAGTATGAGTGAGGAGCTGAAGAGGGACTTCGAGATCGGCGAGGAGCTCGGCCGCGGGCGCTTCGGTGTGGTCCACCGCTGCACGTCCCGCGCCACCGGCGAGGTCTTCGCCGTCAAGTCCGTGGACCGCTCGCAGCTGGCCGACGACCTCGACCGCGAGCTCGCGCAGCAGGAGCCCAAGCTGGGGCAGCTCGCCAGCGCGGGCAACCCCGGCGTGGTGCAGGTGCACGCGGTGTACGAGGACGAGGCGTGGACGCACACAGTGATGGACCTGTGCACGGGACCGGACCTGCTCGGCTGGATGAGCCTCCGCCGCGGCGCGCCCGTGCCGGAGCCCGTGGCGGCCGCCATCGTGGCGCAGGTCGCGCAGGCGCTGGCGCTCTGCCACCGCCGCGGGGTGGCGCACCGCGACGTCAAGCCCGACAACATCCTCATCGACCCCGCCGAGGACGACGAGGACGCCGATGGCGAGGGCGAGGGCGAGTCGGCGCCGCGCGCGCGCCTGGCGGACTTCGGGTCCGCGGCGTGGGTGGGCGTGGGGGGACTCGGCCGCGCGGAGGGGCTGGTGGGGACTCCGCACTACGTGGCGCCCGAGGTGGTGTCCGGCGGCGAGTACGGCGCCAAGGCCGACGTGTGGAGCGCCGGGGTGGTGATGTACGCGCTGCTCTCCGGCGGCGCGCTCCCCTTCGGAGGTGAGAGCGCCGCGGAGGTGCTGGCGGCCGTGATGCGGGGCAGCGTGCGGTTCCCGCCCAGGCTGTTCGGCGGCGTGTCCCCGGCCGCCAAGGACCTGATGAGGCGCATGATCTGCCGCGACGAGTGGAGGAGGTTCACCGCCGAGCAGGTTCTCGGTGAGTACTCATTCCCCAAGACCCCCTCCACTCCCCTCGATTTTCGCTTGTTCTGTCCAAGATCTAGGAATCTAACAAGTTTTCCGTTGTTAATAATGCAGCTCACCCGTGGATCGTGAGCGGCGGCGGAGCCCGGGCAGTAGGGCAGCCAACCTGAAGCGCCGGCGGCGGCACACACCACACCAGGCAGAGACGGACCATGGCGGACGGGGATCGCCGTAGAGATACGGCCACGAGCACCGACGTTGTGTATACGGTTTTGTACGTACGGACCAAGGCAGAGAGAGTTTGTAGGCTTGTAGCGGTAGAGTATCTATCGTACGCTGCTGCCGGCTGCAGAGTAGCATCGTCGCAGCAGAGCGCAGGTCGATCGGCGACGAAGCTTTTAGCCGGTTTTCGGGATGCTCTTTACCTGAACAGAGCGCCCTTTCGGCTTTCTTCCTTTGTTTTTTGAGGTGCCGGCCGGTAGCGCTGGGCGCTTGCTGTGTATATACACCGAGTCACTCACTGACCGTCTTGTACAAATGGAGCTGAATCATAAATAAATCCGGCCTTCTTGCATCTTGTACAAATGTTTACAAATCGTGTTGTTGACTTGTTAAATTCTTTCCTTCTCGCCGTTCTGAAAGTACGAGAAGTGGAAACTACGTACTATACTTGAACTTTTAATCGATTTCGGGGAAAAACACAACCGCTGTCCGCTCCACCTTGGAGGCTTGGATTGGACCTTGGAGGCTTGGATTGGACCTCGGAGCAATATTCTGTTCGAGACTGGAGACTGAAGAACGAGAGAGATTCTAGAACGCAGACAGCGCACCGCTGCACCAGTATGAGCTGTGCTATACCACCACCGTGTGATCTTGCGTGGAGGCATTTGATTTGTTGTAGCGGTTTCAGGCTGAGACTGGTCCGCCGGCTCTAATCAGCCCGTAGCATCTGAATCATACGGCTCCCAGTAGACTCCTAATTCCTCCTAGTTCGTTGGTTGTGGCTCTAAAACGAGATGGGTGTGGGCGGCGCGGGTGTGTTTTCTGAAGATGTTACTTGAAGTGTGCAATTTCTTCTTTCTTCTCGGGTAAGTGACCAATGAGAAAGATCCAACAAGTGTTCTCCTCAGACTGTCACATCTGAAACATACCGATCACACGCTCCCCGACTCCTAGTTAGTTGTGGTTCTAAATCGATGAGTTTTTCGTACGCCCAAGTGTACAATTTCAGAATTTCTTCTTTCCGCTGATGACTGGACAATGAAAAGATCTTATCGACACATCTGAACCATACTGCGAGCTCTAACAAGTAACCACGGCGTCGCATATGAATCATACCGCCCCCATGCTCCTACAATCCTGGTTAGTTGTGGTTCTAGAACACGGAGCTTTTTCATACACCCAAGTGTACAACTACCCCCCCCCCCCCCCCCCCCTGAGGCCAAACGATTTTTCTCTTAGTTAGCTGTGGCTCTAAAACACAGAGCTGGTCGTATGTTCAAGTGTACAGTTTTTTCTTTTCCCTGATGAGTGATCGATGAAAAGATTTTTTTTCTGGAAATGCAGCTTTGCCATATCTGAATCATACTCACTCCATTCCAAATTGTAGGTCGTTTTGATATGCACTTAGATATAATATATGTCTACATGATAATAATATAATATCTACTCGTATCCATTTAGAAAGGTCGAAACGGCCTAAAATTTAGAATTGAGGGAGTAATTTAACTCGTTGCCACGATCCAAGTCATCCCATCTAAACCACAGCGCTTGTATGCTACTAAGCACCTGCTAGTTAGTTGTGGCTCTAAAATACGAAGCTTTTTTGGCACGCCCACGTGCACAATATCCTCTATCCCCGATGAGGCGAAAAGAGTTATCTCTTAGACTCATAGTTAGCTATACGTCCAAATGTGCAATTTCTTCTTTTACCAATGAGTGACTGATGAGAAGATTTTTTTTTTTCGAAATGCAACTACATCTCATCTGAATCATACACAGAGCTCCTGGACACCTAGTAAGTTGTGGCTCTAAAACACAGAGCTTTTTCGTACACCCAAGTGTACAATTTCCTCTATCCTCCGATGAGGTCAAACGATTTTTCTCTTAGTTAGTTTTGGCTCTAAAACAGAGTTGTTCGTACATATGTCCAAGTGTACAATTTTTTCTTTTCCCTGATGAGTGATCGATGAAAAGATCTTTTTTTATGGAAATGTGCTTTGCCATATCCTCCCTCCGTTCCATGTTGATGGTCGTTTTGGCTTTTGTAGGTGCATAGTTTTGCCATACACTTAGATAAAATATATGTCTAGATGTATAATAATATAATATATCCATCTAGAAAGATCAAAACGACCTACAATTTAGAGTGGAGGGAGTAATTTATATGGCTGCCACGCTCCAAGCGGTCACATCTAAAACACAATGCTCCTACGCTCCTAAACACCTAGTTAGTTGTGGCTCTAAAATACAAAGCTTTTTCGCATGCCCAAGTGCACAATATCCACTACCGGAAAGACGGCCTTTGCCGTGCGCCAAAGGATTTGCCGGGCGCTTTCCATCGGGCGCACGGCAAAGACCACTCTTTGCCGTGCGCCCAATCCACGCCGCACGACTCCGATTAACGCACGGTGCAGATCTCTCTGCCGTGCGTCGATCCCAAGGCGCACGGCAAAGAGCAGCCTGTGCCGTGCATCGGACCATAGCGCACGGCAAAGAGGCCCAGGCACGTGCGTCGCTCGTGACACGGCGGACGGCGGGGGCGGACGCTAACAGTCGTTAGCCTTTGCCGTGCGCCCCACATGAACGCACGGCACAGATGTATCTTTGCCGTGCGCCCCACGTGAACACGCGACACAGATGTATCTTTGCCGTGCGTTTCGTGACGGCGCACGGCAAAGATTATTTTAAAACTTTGATTTTTTGATTTCTTTTGATTTGTCCACTACAAATGCATTACATTGTACTCAGTATCTCAAATTGGTACTCATTTCGATTTATTTGGTATTTTTTATGAATTTCTTTCCTTAAAAGGATTTTCTTCACATAAATCAAAATTGAACTGCAAGTACATGAAATGATAAGGAAAAGTTCGTGGAAAATGATATTCGTGTAATTGAGTCCTTTTTAAGACCTTACCGACCACGTTAGTTGAAATTATGTACATTTGATTCACGAAGGATGAGAATCGACGTTCATTGGTAAAAGTTTTTTAATTGTGAAAAATGCGAACGAAGTTAGAAAATCATGAGATTCATCGAGACGTCATGATATGGTATGGGAAAGTTGTGATAAAGAGTAGGGAAGGTTTTGAATATTTCGTCACGTACAGTGTTTACAAACTGAAGCATCTCACTAGAAGTTCTAAAGTGTTTAGAGTGATCTCCTTTGGCTTGTAAACTTAGTAAAATTTGAATTTTGTTTTTGACTTCAAAACTTTTTCTCTAGTGAACATACAACATGCAATTGTCTCGTGTTAGTTTATGGTAATTTTTACATCTATTTAAACATTTATGCATAATATTTACAAAAATTTAAAATCCAATGTAACCTCTTTGTCGTGCGCCATCCCCAAAAGGCGCACGGCAAAGGCTAGCGGGCCCACGTGCCAGTCAGGCACTGTGGGCGTCGACCCACGGCCGGCCTCCCCTGCTCCCGGCGGCGGCGCCCTCGGCGGCGGCGCCCCGGCGGCGCCCCGCCCCCCCGGCCGGCCACCACCGGCGGGAAGGAGGAGGAAAGAAAGAAGGGGGGAAGGAAAGGAAGGGAAGAAGGGGGAAGGGAAGGAAGGGGAAAAGGGGGAAGGAGGAGAGGAAGAAGGAGGATGGGTGGTGCTCTCCGGCCGTGATCTCACACCACGCCGTCTCGACACGTACGCCATCCTCTCAGTGAGCACTCCCTCAACCTCTATCGCATTTAGATGAAACTATTATGATGATCTATCGTTCGTTACATAAATGAGTAGTGATGCATAGCTATGTGATGACCTATGTAAGATTAAATTTGTGATGAGTAGCTTGAACTCAAAAGAATAAAATTTGAGTACTACCGGTATATGTTGCTTATGCTCAAGTGGAAAGAATGGCAAGTCTCATGTGTCCGGCCATCGAGCCGTGGGAAGAGCATTTGTTTTTTGGCCCGACCTTCGTGTCGTGGTCTTTTATTTGCAGGTTTTGAAACCTTCCCGTACAGGGGAGGTGCTGCCGAATTTTTTATCTAACTACGTTGCCTTGGTCTAATTTTGCAGGAGAGCGCCCACCGCCGCATCCACCGTCGAAGGAGTAGCCCCGGCCGTTTCCTCGGACGTCCACCGTGTTTCTGTTGCCTGTTCGAGCTACTAGGTGAGCATGTGCAGATGACCCCCTCCTCCGCAATTTATTTACCTAGGTCTCGTAACCCAGTTAGGCGTCTCCCGTTCGAAAGGGATACAATTGTAGATATGCATATGCTTGTATATCTATGATTGTATCCGTTTCGAATTGTCCACATTTTTTGGACGTACTCGAGGATGTGTAGATGAGTTTAGTTTCCATGTTCGCTCGATCCGGGACGAGTTTCGGCACCACCTTCATGTTGTTCTCTCGGTTACACAATCTCCTTTCTAGGACGTGTATCCGGAGAACAGGCGGGGAGGTGCCGCCGAAATTTCGTCTCGGATCGGAGTAGAGCATGGAAACTAAACCCGTCTACACATCCTCGGGTGGGATTAGGACCTATCTTTACCTACTACTAGCATGATAGACAACATGCGAAGCAATCTACTTTATAAAATCTCCTAAGATTTTTGTTTTTTGCACCAACTTGTTATATCACTAGTTAAAGGATGGATAACCGAGAGTGGATGTACACGGGTTGGAGGAATAAGCGAGACTACTCCGCTGAATTCGCACGCAACATGGATGCATTCTGTAAAAAGGCATTTGAGAAAGGACAACATAAAACTCTGTGTCCCTGTAGTAAGTGTGAAAATACGAAATACCAATCTAGGCTCAACATGGGTAAACACATTGTGGCGCATGGGTTTGTGAAAAACTATACTCGGTGGATTTGCCATGGTGAAGCACATCGTGCGAGAGAAGAGGTCTTGAGCCAACGCATCGTGGCAAGGCGCACGACAAATCGACCAAAAAGGGCTACCAGAATAGTCCCTTTGTCGTGCGCCTATGGCGGCGCATGGCACATTGACCATTCTTTGCCGTGCGCCAAGCCATCAGACGCACGACACAGGGTATGATGCACCGGGCGCCTGGACCAACCTTTGCCGTGCGTCTGGCCACGTGGCGCACGGCAAAGGGAGCAGTCCACCGTGCGCCTGGACCAATCGTTACCGTGCGCCACGTAGCACGGCGCACGGCAAAGGCCAGGGTCAACCTTGCGCACTACCGTTCCCGTGCGTGCTAAGCGGCGCACGGCAGAGAGGGTGTGACGTCGTCTCCCCGCGGACGGCCGTCAACACATTTTCTTTACCGTGCGTCACCTATTACGCACGGCAACCAACTGTGTCGTGCGTTGCCTTTTCCCAAAACGCACGACAAAGTTCTTTACCGGGTAAAAATGAGCCGGGCGCCCTTTGCCGTGCGCTTTGGGAAAAGGCGCACGGCAAAGGCGGTGCCGTGCGTTTTCGTCAGCGCGATTCCGGTAGTGATCCTCTATCCACTACGGGAGAAGCAAAATTCCCCGAGTGCCACATGCTTCCCCGAGTGCCAAAAATCGGGCACTCGGGGAAGACGGGGAAGAAATGCACTCGGGGAAGATGGCCTTCCCCGAGTGCCCGAAAGGGCAAAGCACTCGGGGAAGAAGGGCACTCGGGGAAGGCCATCTTCCCCGAGCGCAACACTCGGGGAAGAAAGGCACACGAAAAAGAAAAGTTGTATTTGACGGCGCAAACAGACGGAACCGTTTAAAAAAATTGGAAAAGCTCTTCCCCGAGTGCCTAGACCTAGCACTCGGGGAAGGCTACCTCTTCCCCGAGTGCCTTGTCCCTGGCACTCGGGGAAGGGCCTCTTCCCCGAGTGCCTTGTCCCCGGCACTCGGGGAAATATTTATTTTTTTTGTTTTTTTGCCCCAATTTTTTTGTGAGGCCTTCAAACTTTATTTAAGACTCCTTGCCCAAATTTGGCTTACATTTGAAGTTTTTTGTTATATTTCGTTAGTTTTTTCTTTTTCTTGAATTTTTAGGAAAAGTTCAAATTTGAACTACGAGTACATGAAATCATATAATTTGGTGATTCAAAAAATGATATTCATGATATTTGGTGTATATTGAGGCCTTATCCAACCACTCACATGAAATATCGAGCATCTTGTTGTCGTGACATGACTAACAACATACGGGAAAAGTGTTTATGAATTACAGAAAATCCGGACGAAGTCCGAAAAACACGTAACTTGTCGGGACACCGTGTTATCACATGTAGAGGTTGTGTGCAACAGTTGAGAAGATTTCGAGCAAGTTGCGATGTGTGATGCCTGAAACCCAGACATCTCCACACGTGATCCATGTGATAACACACCGGGAGATGTGTGAGTTGTAGGCATCTAACGTCGCAGACTTGCTCAAAATCTTCTCTAGTCTTGCACACAACCTCTACATGTGATAACACAATTCCCCGACAAGTTTCGTGATTTTCGGACTTCGTCCGGATTTTTTATAAATTAGAAACACTTTTTCCGTATGCTGTTAGTCATATCACGACAACAAGATGCCCGATATTTCATGTGAGTTGGTGGATAAGGCCTCAATATACACCAAATATTATCAATATCATTTTTTGAATCGCTAAATTATATGATTTCATGTACATGTAGTTTAAATTTGAGCTTTTCCAAAAAATTCAAGAAAAAGAAAAACTAACGAAATATAACAAAAAAATTCAAATGTAAGCCAAATTTGGGCAAGGAGTCTTAAATAAAGTTTGAAGGCCTCACAAAAAAATTGGGGCAAAAAAAAACAAAAAAAAAATAAATATTTCCCCGAGTGCCATATCGAGGCACTCGGGGAAGGCTACCTCTTCCCCGAGTGCCTTGTCCCCGGCCCGGTGTACAAGTCAATGGGATCTTGGGACTTCGTGTAGGGAGCACTTCCCCGGCCCGGTGTACAAGTCGAGGAGGATGTGGAGGGAGAGTTACCCTCGTTTGACCAGGTATGCTCTCTTCCCCGCGCCCGAACCGTACGTAAACTTAGCGGATCGGGTGATTTCGGAGTTATGGGTAAGCCTTTCTCGCTCTACGGCCCTCATTTCATTGCTTTCATTGTTCAAATAAAATAATGGATACCTCGTGTCTTTATGCGGGACTTCTTCGGATGCCGGCCCGGGACGGGAGGAAAGGGCGTATCGGGTGGCTTACGCTTCCCGTAAAAGACGTGTCTCGGACTTGTATTATGAGGCCCGCCCGCGGGCGCACATTGACTACAACGCCACCTACCGTAATAGAAGAATCAACGAGAAAGCGAGGCAAGAAGTGACACGAGAGATTCCGACAAGGGAGCGATACCTCCGGTAAATACAAAACATCTCCTATTGATCTCTTTTCGGATTATTACCTATGCCAATTTGATCTTCGATGGCTTGTAGGTGATTCCGAGCCGGTGCGCAACCTTTTGCGATTTGCCGGGGGTCGCTATTGTGGAGAAATGGTTGGACGCGGACGCGGAAGATGCACCAAGAGAAAAAAGACCACCGTATGTTGATGCCGGGTGCACCTCACCACCGGGCGGCGCCGGCCTCGGCAAATACAAAAAGACATATGTAAGTCGACACCACTTGTCTAATATAGCCGCGTTCAATTCTAATTGATTCCTAACCACATGTTGGCTTTTTTGTAGGAGGCGGCGCACGGTGGCCGGCCAATTACCCAACTCGAGGCGTATGCTCTCGCCCACATGGGCCCCGCCAAGTCCAACATCGAGTACAACCCCGATGCGGGCCCGAGGCGTACACAAACTCCGGCGTCCACACCCGCCTTAGTTCGTACACGGAGGCATTAAGGTTAGTCCACGGGCCGGACTACGACCCGAGGTCCGAGGAACACCTTGATCCCGAGCTAGTGATGAGGATTGGGCAAGGCAAGAAGCATGGACGGTTCTACATTGGCGACGGCATCCTCGACACGGCCTCTACTCCTCCTCTCGACCGCCTACGAGCGGCGAGCACGAGCTCTAGTGTGCCCATAAGTCGGCGGCCGACGGCGATAATGTCACTCCGGGTAAGTATTCTCACTTTCATTAGTCGTTCTTTGACTTTGACTTTTACGTTCCTTAGCTCGCATTATTTGAACATTGGTGTCAAATATTGCAGGCCGAGATGCGGCGTCTTCGGCGGCGACGGGAGGCCTTGCTTGCCGAGCGGGAGGCAGAGCGGGCCCGGCGGGGAGGCCGAGCGGGAGGCCGAGCGGGCCGAGCGGGAGGCCCGACGGGGAGACGATGCAAGGTTTGCTCGCGTTCGTGCAACAACTTGGGCGGCAGCAAGGTTTGCGGATCCCAAGACAACCGCTTGCACCACCACGACCACCTCCACCACCTCGTCGAGAGTCCACCCCCGGCACCCGGTGAGTATAAGCACAATTGTTTTACTTTTTGTGCTAATGCTTAGTGTCAAACCTAGTGTCGGCCTTCGTGCCCGATGTGTTGATTTGTCGGCCTTCGTGCCCGAGTTGTTGATTTGTCGGCCTTCGTGCCGGAAATGTGGTTGTCGGCCTTCGTGTCGACCTTCTTGCGTGTTTTGGAAACCTCCCCATGTAGGGGAGGTGCCGCCGAAATTTTCAACTTTTCTTTACAACTTGGATTTTTATCTTGTTACTCACGTGCAATTTTTTTTTATTCGGCGGCTCTCGGGGGCGTCGTCGAACCATGTCGGAGGGTCGCCGGGGATGCACGTCGGGGCATCCCCGCCGGAGCATCGCCGGGGTCGCACGTCGGGCGGGATCCCGTTGTCGTGAGCCACTCGCGGACTCGTTTATATGTATTGCACTTGTGAACTTGGAATAATGTGTACTTTTGGATATGTGGTTTGTATGTGTACTTTTGGATATGTGGTTTGTATGTGTACGTTTTGATACGTGGTTTGTACTTTTTTGCACTCATTTTTATGTATTCCGGATATGTTTGGCCACACTTTTGGATGTGTCGTTTTTCATTTATAAATGTGGTTTGTGAGATATTGAAGTTGAATTGTGATTTATATAAATATATGTTTTATTTGTCACACCGTAAAGCAAAAAAAAATCGAAAAAAAAGAAGGAGGCTTCCCCGAGTGCCTGGGCACCTGGCACTCGGGGAAGAGGAAAATAAAAAAAAAGGACGCGGGCCTTCCCCGAGTGCCCTGCACCTGGCACTCGGGGAAGACAAAAATAAAAAAAACCACCACAGCCTTCCCCGAGTGCCTTGGCAAATGGCACTCGGGGAAGAATTTTCAAAAAAAAAAAGAATTTCTTCCCCGAGTGTTGCACTCGGGGAAGAGGTTAAAAAAAAAAAGAAAATTCTTCCCCGAGTGTTGCACTCGGGAAGAGTAAAAAACCCCGTCGACGGCGTTAAATCTTCCCCGAGTGCTACCGTGGCACTCGGGGAAGTCTTCCCCGAGTGCACGATTTTTGGCACTCGGGGAAGAGCTCTTTCCCGTGAGAAGCATTCCGAAGCTCTTCCTCGAGTGTTGCGCTCGGGGAAAGACTTCCCCGAGTGCTTTTTGCTCTTCCCCGAGTGCTTCGGCACTCGGGAAGCCGGCGGCTCGTCGTAGTGATCCCCCGACGAGGTGAAAAAGTTTCTCTTAGACTCATAGTTAGATCTACGTCCAGTTGTACAATTCCTTCATTTCCCCATGAGTGACTGATGAGAAGATTTTTTTTTTCGAAACGCAACTATATCTATATCGCATCTGAATCAAAAGGCTCCCCGTCTCCCACACTCGTAGACACACCTAGTTAGTTGTGGGCGGCTCTAAAACACGAAGCTTTTTGTACACCCCTGGTGCACAAAATTCTTGTTCCCCGGATGAGATGAAAAGATTTTTTTTCCTCCTAAACTCTTAGTTTAGTTGTGGCTCTAAAACGCAGAGCTCTTTGATAAGCCCAAGTGTACTACGAGTTCTTCCTTCCCCATATGAGTGAGTGACAGATGAAAAGATCGCGCAATTTCCTCACCCTTTTCCTCTTTTCTGGGCACCTTTTTCCCCTGCTCGTCCCGGCTCCACGACGCGCCCTTTTCTCCCTTTGCTTGAAGCGAGCAAGCACAAGGACGACGACGCTGTGGTCGGAAGCGCGTCGTCCGTTTGCAGACGCGGCGCCGTCGACCTGTCACGCTTGGCGCGCCCGGAGCACCTCGTCCAGTCGAGGCATATTCGTCGGCTTATTCCCCCCGTCCTCTCGCCGAACAGCTGTCCCGTCGCGTCGCCCGTCCCGTCCCAAACCGATCGCTTTCTCTCCCCGAGCTGGCGAGCTCGTTTTTGCTTGGTTCGCAAGGAAAATTCGTTCGACGGGTGCCGGGCGGCGGGGCGGGAACCCCACGCGAGAACGAACGGCAAGTTCATCGAAAAGGGAGACGTGGTGTGGTACGGCTCCGGTTTCCTACGACGGCGGCCGGCCGTTTGACTGGGGGTGCGCGCTATAATAAGCAGTTGGCCCGTCCTGATATGCCCCTCGCCTTATTTCCCTCTAGTACATGCATGGCGAGATTTGAGCACTCAACTGCCGTCTACCTTTTCCGAACAAAAAAAACGTACACCTCGACGCAACCACGCCCATCAAGCATCAATTATCGTCGTCAATAATGGAGCGGAAGATAGTGAGGTACTAGGGGAGTGTTAGATAAGGACAGGAACAGTGAATAAATCACGGATGATGCAGGCCGTGAGCCGTGCCAACACCCAACAACAGCAGAGCAGCTAGGCAGCTAGCAGCCTGACCGACCACCTAATCTTCGCGTGTGTTGGCTTTAACAAACCTTGCTACTACTAGTACGTAGTATTATCATCTTGAACTGTGCGGGAATCTTTAATTTGAACCTCCACCGGTAAGGAGAGGGGCTTTAGCTCTGGTTGGTAAAAGGTATAAGTCTTTCAAGTCAACCGGGGCCAAGAATCGAGACAAAGGCTCCTTTAGTCGGTTGAACGAACGAGGGACTCAAGGATTTTCCAGCAAAACAAAAAAAAGCACACCGACTGCCTGCACCGGCAGCCACACCCATGCACGAGCCTGCTCCACTGCCGCCAATGCTCATAACAATTGCCAAGAACACGAACACAAGAAGAACATGAACAAGTTCAATTCCATCTCCATATCATCTCACAGTTCATCACTCCATATCATCTCACAGTTCATCACACAATAACCATCACAATACTAAGTCATTCAATTTCATCACTAGCCTAAACATCACAAACTGAAACGATTCACAACATCCACTAGAAAAAATACAGGAGTTTCATCTGATTTCGATTCAAAAAAAATCAAAATCATCCACGATTTCGATTCCCAGATAAAAATCAAAACGAACTCACTCCTCTTGTCCTCCATGACGCCATGGCCTGGGACCTGGCCGCACCGGCAACTGGGGCGCCTCTCGCGCCGCCGCCGAGGTGCCTCCCGCACGGCCACCGGCCCCTCTCGCGCCCGCACATGCCGGGGGGGGGGGCGGTCGCGTCGGGGCCCCCGTGTCGGCCGCCGCCGGCCGCCGCACGCCCGTGGCGCCGCCCCTGCTCAAGAAAGGAGAAGACAAGAACAAAGAAGCACTAGAGAAATGAATGGAGAGAAAGAAAGAATGACTGGTGGGAAAGGAGGAGCAAGCGTATACAAAAAGAACTGTCGGTGAGGGTGGAGGTCACCACCCGAGACTAAAGGTGCCCCTTTAGTCTCGGGTGGAAACACCACCCGAGATTAAAGCTTGACGCCAATTATTTGCAGTTCGCAGCCCTTGTTTGGTCTCGGTTGATATCACCAACCGGGACTAAAAGGCAGGGGCGTTCGCGTGCATTTCGGGTCACGTCGACGAAAGACCTTTAGTCCCGACTCCAAAGTTGAACCGGGACTAGAGGCCCGAACCAAAACCTCGATCTTTACCGGTACTCAGAATGACCGATGCCGTCCGATGATTCCCGAAGGGCTGTTAATTATCGTCGTTACTCCGCACCGTACCCGACAGGACTCGCTTGCATTGGTGGAATCTAACCTGTTTGCTGCTTTGATTAGTGCTCCCAAGTGTGATTGTTCAGCCGAGCCCCACGTGCTCAGCGTCAGGTGGTCAGAGGTCGCATGTTACCACCACCATTGGCGCGCTTGGATACTGCAATAGTGCAATACTTTCGCGTCCTGCAGATCGAGCTGTGTGTGCTTCCATTTCTAATTAATCTCCCATATGGTGTACGATCCAAATTAACGCACGACGGTTTCCTTACAAACAGAGTCGCCAATTGAATGGGTTGTTGTTTGGTCAGCGATCCCTTTCGCCGAACCAATAATGCTAACGAATAATGTTTGCATCCGCTACGCGCATCTGCTAGGGGACAACGTGTGAGGTGTGTTCTTTGGAGACGCTATACCACTATCAATATCGACAGCAGCGTCTATATCAATCCTATTGTGTCAATATGTGTTTGCTGTGGGGGCATTAAGATCGATCGATATCGTCAGTCGTCACCCTCGTCCTCATCGACTCGTAGAACAGCTCGGCAGTTTTGGATTAATGAACCTCTTCCTTCGCGATCGAGTCACCAGGGAGCTAGCTAGTGTGATCGATATGATTAAAGAGCAGAGCGCCCCCCTCCTGCCGCCTGATACCATTCGCGGTGGATCGATGTCAGCAGCTGGACTATCTCAGCGCGCTTTATTAGCGCGATGTCCATCGGAAAATGGTAATGAGATCGAGACCGCTAGCTCCGGCTCATCGATCGATCGAATCGAATCGATCTATCAGAGAGGGACACATGCGTGCGGCGACAGCCGAGCTCTGGATCACGCGTCCCGTACACATGGGGTTTGGTTTTTGATAAGCAAGCTGATAAGAGCATCCAGCAACAATAAAGCTTGCAGATTCCGAGATTCGAAAAGGAAAACACAACAAAACCACTCTTCTGGAGTCATCGTCGTCCCCCCTGGGCCGGGGCGGAACAGGCGGGCGGATCGGAGGAAGGGGGCACCCATGTGACTGGCGTGAAGAGGGGAGGCCCCACCGGACACGCCACGTTGCGGGCGGGACCCACCCAGCCGGCCGGCGACCGCTTGCGGCCGGGCACGTGGTGCGGTCGCCGAGGTGGATACGATCGAATCTGGCTGGGCTGGGCACCGGACGACGGACGGGACGAGGACGACCTAACCTGTACGGTGGTGTGGTGGTGGTATCGCTATCTATTGGGGACGCTTTCCGGTAGGCGGTCGTCCCAACACGAGCCCACCAGCTTATCCTCCCAACACGATCGTGGTGTTGCATCATTATCTGAAGAAACCGTGCCATGGTTATCATGCCACCAAGGGAAAAACCAAGGGGATAGAGCTCGTATCGGACGGTCCCTCTTACCTCTACGGTAGATGTGAGTCTGTGGCTTAGAGGTCGCCGTCGGTGTGTTGCGTCGCGTGTAATGCACATGAGTGGCTAGTGCTGGTCAGGTGGACCAGCACTCCGGCCGCTGTCCTCGAGCATGCATGGCCGCATCGGGCCGGGCGCACAGGCAACACGAAGATGGAGATCCGGGGGCGAGGAAGCGAAACCGTACCCAAACTGCCTCGGCTTCATCCAGTCGCCTGCGACGGAGTGTCACTGTGGTCGATGGAACTCGCTCGCACCACAAGTGTGCGTTGTGTGTACCTTGGCCTGAAGGATCAAGCTAGCGAGAGCTAGCCCCGTATACGTTACCCACGTACGTACGTGTGGTCTGCACGAACGGCGGCGTGCCGTGTGCACGTGTCGATCCCTCTTGGACGATGGTCGTACCAAGCGCGTGCGTGGTGCCCTGCAGTCCTCCGGCGCTGCGCGCGGTGCACACAAGCTAGTAGCCAGCGGGCAAAAACGTCCCGACAAACAACTTGCAAAGACGCTACACACTTGTGAACAAAGCAGCAAAAAGAAACGTATCCGGACGGAAGAAGTGGATTAGTGGTGTCACGACTCGCGCGTGCCGTACCGGCCTGTCGGTCTAATCCTGTCAACCCGCAAGCACGCACGGCATGTCGCGATGGACCAATGGACCCGTTCACCGATATATGCATGGCTGCATGCATTTGTGCAGTGCGCAAACGTGGAACGCAACTGGGCTCTCCAAGGCCTAGCTAGACACGGAGAAGTAATGCGCGGTTGGTAACCCTTCACGGCAAACCGTCGAAACGCTAGTCGCTAGTACCAAGTGGCACACGAACGCCGGCAACGCCCGGCCGGCCGGGCCTTCTTTTGGGACGTACGTACGGGCGAACAGAAAGGTGGTTTATTTGGTGACTGCACCTAAGACAGCCAGCGACGGTTCGCTCCTTTACACGACCGGCCACGTCCGCCGTCATTTGTCTCGGCGCGGCGCGGCGCGGCGCTTGCTTCTCCTGATCGATCGATGCTCGCGTGTTGCGTTTCGTGTCATCTCGGCACCAATCTTCCGCGTAACCACCTGCGCGTCAGGTAGGATCATTAAGGGAAAAGGAGCACGAGCAAAGTCACCACGGTGCCCTTTTGATGCGTGAACGATGTGACTGCAATTGCCAGCCGGCCAGCCGGGCCCACAAAATTTCAGAAGGCCGCCGAGGAAAGTTAAGTTAGGTTAACGTAACAATCCTCTAAGGTTCCTTGTCGGTGAAGCACTGCTGGTTCCGCAACATCGCTGTCACTTTGGCGGACACCCTGAAATGCAGAGAAATGCACACGACTACCGAATTACGGCCCGGCCACCCTGATCTCGCACCACAAAAGGCAGCCGAAAACGACACAGGAATTCCAGTGACTGAAAAGACTTTGGCACCACACGATGTAATAAGCATGAATATCACATTTGATGCTTCAATTGGCAGCCGGTACTAAGGGCCTCTTTGGCATGGCTTGTTGTGGCTAAAACGGTTTGGATTACTCTAAGTAAAATGGGCTTTAGTGAAGTGAAGTCATTTTGTAAAGTGTTTGGCAAAATGGCGTGGTTGTGGCTTCTATGTCACATGTGGGGAAGAAGCCGCAGTAAAGCCACTATTTTTGGCTTCACCTCCGCAAAGACAAATTGCAAAATGGCTTTGACTTGGAAGCCGTTTTTTGTTAGGGGTTTGACAGGGCTTCTGTAGAAGCCAATGGAGAAGCACTTGGAAAAGCCCTGCCAAAGGGCCCCTAATTCTCTCGAGGCCCGAAGAAGTGGTGCGTTGCGCGGTGAAATGTGGTTTTCTTGCTTTGTTGCCAGTTTTTATTTTATTTCCTTCATATGTGTGGTTATTGCTAAAAAGAATCTTCTCTTCAGCAAAAAAAAGTCTGTCTAGACGTCAAATGCTTGAAAATAAGGTTTCTCTCAGTCACTTTTTCCTCAGCTGTAGATCTTCTGTCCAATGGTTTAGCTTTCTATACTACAGACAAAAATCGATTGATTTGTTCCTGTTTGTCAGTCACTTTTTTCTTTTATGTGTTATCAACAAAGTGACTGAACTTTTTTCAAATCTCAATCACTTTCCTCGAGACAAAATATTGTTCTGCCCGCTACAGGGTCTAAACCCGTTAAGCTCTGCTATTTTTTGTCAATGATATTTGGACTTTTTTTGGGCCGATCGACCCGATACAGGATGTAAACCCGTTCAGCTCTACTATTTTTTTCAAAGATGTTGGGCTTTTTTTTGTGTGGGCCGAAAACACACACATATTATTGCCTTCTACCGCTATAAATGATTGCAGCCCGCCAAAAAATCCAGCTAATTTTCCAGCGCGAAAACCCTTGTGGAAGCCCGCCAAAAAATGTGGGATTCTTCCCTATATATACATGCCCCCACGGCATCCCCTGCGAGCATCCAGATTGGAAAAAAAGGAGGGAAAAAACAGAAAAAATAACGAGATCTAATCTGGGTACAAACAGAGGGGTAGGATGAGAGAAAGAAAAATATAGGGAACACTAGATGGATCATGAAGTACATAAAAGGAAGAAGAGGAAGAGATTTGAAGCAACCTGGAGGGATCGAGAATCTCTTGCTGCACACATGAATCCTCATGTACCTCATTCTTCCCCTCTTGTTTCCCATCACCCCCCCTTCAAAAAATTTTTGTCCAAAAAACATAATGGAGTCTTGCTTGCACTCTCCTTTTTTATGATGGGATTGTTTCAGATCTTCAAATTTGAATGATTCATTCAAAAAAAATATAGCACATGTTAGTGGAGTTTGTGTGATTAATTCAATGAAAAATGTGTCGTGTGAATGGAAAATGGGAGTGGAGGGACATGTTTTTTCAGAATCAGAGTTGGTTAGTGGGGAAAAAGGTTTTTCCAAAAAAAAACTGCATGACTACTAGTTGAAAAATTAATAAGTAAATTTCTGACCATGAGCAGAAACTTGTGTGACTTCACTGTGATGCACAACGTAGTATGAATCATATTTACCAATGGTGAAGAAAGTAATTATGAGATTGGAATCTACTATGTGAATAGATTACTATTTGCTCAAAAAATTATAGTATACAAGTTCAAAAAGGTTATAAAAAAGAAATTGCATGTTATGACATAGTAGAAAATAAGATGTTTATTTTGTGACAGAATGTTTTCGGTGGTTTTCCTGACCAAACAACATCACTAGGGTGCTTCCAGATGTATGGAGGCTACATTACTGGATCCGGCATGATTGCCGCGGTATTTTTCATGTGCTATGATATTTATCCTGGCATTGCAGATGGAGAAATGAACAATAACACTACATAAAAATGCAGGGTGAGTCTGGTGGAGGTGTGTTTTCTGGTGCAGATTTGATTGGGGACATATCGGATCACAATCCGATGATGCCTATGATGGGTAGCTACCGTCGGGGACCGCCCTAGGGGTCCCCTCAAACAATGGGGGAACCCTCACTTAAATTCCTGCATCAAGATGAACTAAGCCTAACCATGCGAGAGAACTAACCATGCGGGACGTGGCCCATGCGGCGAGACTTCGGAGGCCCACCAAGACGGCTCGCCTATGAGACCCCTCGAGCGAGGGCTCCGCCCGCCCGAGGGTACGCTCCCTCCTCGAACGGGCTCCGCCCCCGCTCGAGGGGCAACCCCCTCCTCGAACGGGTTCCGCCCCGTTCGAGGGGCGACCCTTCCCTCGAGCGGTCCCGCCCCGCTCGAGGGCTTGCCTCCCCTCGAGCGGGCCTCGCCTCGCTCGAGGGTTCGCTCCACCCTCGGGCCGGGGCCCGCCACGCTCACGGGCGCCCCGCACGCGTGCGCCGGCCCCGTACTTGGGCATTTAACGCCCCGACGCCGCGGAGACGGCGCCATCATGCGCCGGGGCTCACGCCCCGTGCCGCCGCACCAACTCCCCGGGGAGGAGCCCATCCCCGCCACCGTGGGGTGGACCGTGCGGTACGGCCGGCGTCGGTCCCATGACACCGCGCGCACGCCACCGTACGGCTAACGCGCTCGACCCTCGAAAGGGGGCGGGCGCACCCTCGACTCCACTTTCCCGTGACCCCGCGGGTTGGGTGAGGGACGCTAGGCGGTGGGTGGCCATCCCGGCCACCGCGAACGGCGCGGCCGCCGTACCCACGCGCGCGGGCACCCGCCTGACTCCGCAGGCGCACGCCCGAACACTGCAGCAACCACCCCACCACCGCAGAGCTCATTGGGAAGGAACGCCGTTCTGCCCGCTCCTGTGCCCCGTACCGGCCATCATCAGCACCCCCCTCGAAGCCTATCAGGGGACGCCATCGCCATCTGCCGCCTCCTACCCTCGAACCGCCACTGTTCGGGTACAAGGTAGGCCATCATGGCCGGATCGCGGCGAAGATCGACCGGACGGTCGCCCGCTCTACACCGTAGCACGACGTGCTCCCACACGCAGCTAGGTAGCGCGGCGTGCATGTAACTCGCCGCTCCCTTGGCCTATAAAAGGGAAGGCGAGCCCCCAGCCGCGGGGGACGGATCCGGAGGAACACGGCGCCGTGCACTCACTCTCTTATTCTCCCACAACATCTTCGGCTATTCACCGGGGACTTGGGAGCCACGCTTCCTCTCCCGCCTTGCTTGTATTTGCCCCACTACAAGCACCCCGGTGCCGAGCAATATAGTGCCACGAGCACACCACCTGCCGGACGTACGGCCCCCTCGGCCGGAACCAGGATAAATCCTTGTGTCATTTGTTGCTTAGCATCGACCATTGAGGGATAGACCTAGGCGTTATCTACCGGTTAGTGTCGGGACCATATTCCGCACCGACAGTTGGCGCCCACCGTGGGGCAAACGAGCGCCTAAGGTCATTTCGCTAACTCCCTCCATGGTGATTCGCACTGAGTACCGTAGCACCCGCTACAACATGGGTAGCTCAGACCCCCTTCCGGCCGGGTTCGAGATCCGCTTCGGGGACTTGAACTTCCAGGCCACGGGGAACGGCTATCTCATGCGCCTCACCAACCGTGAGGAGCTACGCGCGCGAGCGAGAGGCTAGGTCCGCTGCGGTCTCCGCCGCACGCACGACCCGGCGCAGGCGCCAGCAGACACGGATGCCGCGGGACCGTCGACGCCGCGACGCCGCCGTCGCCGCTCCGGGCTACGCTCGCGTCGGGCGCGGTCCCGGCGGCGGGGGCCGAGCGCGCGCCGCCCGGCGCGGTGCGCCCACCGTCACGACGGCCGCCACCGCCCGGCGGGACCGCGTGCGGTCTCAGGACCGCGCATCCCCATCGGGCTGCGTGGCGCCACTACGGCCTACAACGCCAACGTCAACACGACAATGCGCAGGGTTCCGCCTGGTCGGCACGTCTTCGTCGCCAGGGATCCCGGCACTTCAGCAGCGGACGAGTCGTCCCTGGGCTCCGTCGACACGATGCCACCCGCCAACCGTCATGGGTACGCGGAGTGGGACTTCTCCGGTGTGCCGGACCCAGTCGCGTTCAGGCGCTTCCTCGACGCCACGGACTACTGGTTCGGCCGCTCCGACGACTCCGACCGGGAGCTACGACCCCACGCGGGAGTGCCGCGCCGTCATCACCAACGACCCGGCCAACGCCGCCGGTGCGGCGCGGCGCCGGAGATGGGGAAGTCACGCCGGCCCCGAGGGGGGTCGCCACGCGCCCGGCCGCGGGACCGAGCGCTCCCGCCGGGGCCGACGTCGACGCGCGCCGGCCCAAGCTCGCGAGCTCGAGGCCAAGGCGGCGAGGAGTACGGACCGTGCGGCTACTCCGCGCCTCGATGGCGGGGGAGGCCTCCGCGCGCGGCGAACGCGCGCGGGAGCTAGGCCGACAAGTCCGCGACCGCCTCAACCCCGTCCCCAACGTCGACAACGCGGATACTCCGCCGCGAGCGAGCCAAAAGCTCATCGCCGCCGCGACAGCCGCCGCGCGCCATGCCGGCACCCTCGACCCCCGAGGCTCGAGACATGCACCGCGAGGTGCGGACCCTCCTTGAGCAAGCGGCCGTCCGGCAAGCCGAAAGCTCGGCCTCACGCATCCGCCAACGGGGGGACGCGCGGGGTGATGATCCGGCACCGGGGGGGCGAACCCTCGGTGCATGTGGGTCGACCCGCCGACCGGGGACGCGCGCCGGCCAAGGAACGGCTCCTCGACACACGCGGGGTGCCGGATGGCGACGCCCGCAACGTCATCAACGCCGGGCGCACCGGCAAGGCGGACGCGCGAGCGGCCGGGGGGCTACCACCCTCGAAGGGGTGGACGCTACGACGGCGGTGAGGATCGCTCCCCGACACCGAGCCCCGGGCACCCGTGTGTTCGGCGGGAGATCCGCACGGCGGCGTTCCCCCGGCGCTTCCGTCGGCCCTCGACGATCGTCAAATACAACGGGGAGACGGACCCTCGTGTTTGGCTCAACGATTACCGCCCGGCTCGTCGGCCCGGGCGGGGCCACCAACGACGAAGTGATCATCCGCAACTTGCTCCCGCATCCGGGCGACGCGGCCCGGACATGGCTCGAGCACTTGCACCGCGACCAAATCCATAACTCGGGACGATCTAGTCCACACCTTCGTGGGCAACTTCCGGGGGCACGTACGTGCGCCACGGGAACTCTCGGGGATCCGCGCTCCCGCACGCGAAGCCGGCGAATCGCCGCGGGACTTCATACGGCGCTTCTCCAAGCGCCGCACGAGCTCCCCGGCGTGGCACGCGAGGAGATCGTGCAAGCGTTCCTCGAGGGCACCACGTGCGGGACCTTGTACGCGAGCCGGGACGCGGCCCGCCCACGGACTCGAACGAGCCGTTCGACATTGCCACCGGCTTCGCCTCGGAGAGGAGGCCGTGGGGGCAATCTTCGACGGCAAGAAGGGCAAGCGCTCCGAGGACACGCCGCGGAGGGCGGCGGGTCCAAGGAGCCGCGCCGCAATGACAAGCGGGGCAAGAAGGGGAAGAAGCCGCGCCGCGGGCGCGCGAGCAGGGCGCAACGGCGGCAACGCCGAGGCCCTCGCCGTTGACCCGGCCCGACGGGGCCCTCGACCGGCTCCTCGAGGCCGGGGGTGTTCGACGACATGATGAAGAAGCCATGCCCCTACCACAAGACCCCCGTGAATCACACTCTTGAGCGGTGCGACATGCTCAAGAAGTTCTATGGCCGTGCCGCCGCGAAGGAGGCGAGAGGCCAAGAAGGATGGGGGCGACGGCGACGCGGGTGGCTTCCCTGTCGTCGAAAATGTGTTCCTCATTTTTGGGGGACCTACGTCGACATGTCAACCCGGCGGCGCAAGAAGGAGCGGCACGAAGTCCTCGCCGCGAAAGGGCGCCTCCGGCCTTTCTCAGGCGGGTCGAAGGATGCCATCACCTTTAGCCGGGATGATCACCCAAACCGCATCCCGAACCCGGGCCGATACCCCACGGTGGTCGATCCCATCATTGGGAACGCCCGGTTTTCGAAGGTCCTTATGGACGGAGGCGTAGCCTCAATATCCTCTTCGCGCATACATTGCGCCTAATGGGGATTGGGGGGCTGGACCGGGCGGCCCGGAACACGAAGCCGTTTCACGGCATCGCGCCGGAAAGCAGGTTCAACCCCTCGGGCAGATCGATCTGCCCGTCTGGTTCGGGACCCCCAAGAATTTCCGCAAGGAGACCCTCACCTTTGAAGTGGTGGGATTCAAAGGGGCCTACCATGCCATCCTTGGGCGACCATGCTATGCCAAGTTCATGGCGGTTCCCAACTACACGTACCTGAAGATGAAGATGCCGGGTCCAAACGGCGTCATCACCGTCGGGTCGTCGATCGAGCATGCATTCGACTGCGATGTCGAGTGCGTGGAACATGCAGAGGCGCTAGCGCTGGATGAAGCGCTGGTAAACACACTGGAGAAGATGGTCAATGACGACCTCAGCACCTCCACCAAGCACGTCGGCACGTTCGAGGCCGCCGAGCAAACCAAAGGGGTCCCACTCGACCCATCGGCCCCCGAGGGCAAAGCATTGAGGGTCAGCACGACCCTCGATCCTAAATAGGAAGCAGTGCTCGTCGACTTCCTCCGCGCCAACGCCGACGTTTTCGCGTGGAGCCCCTCGGACATGCCGGGCATCCCGAGGGAGGTCGCCGAGCACTCCCTTGATATCTCGCCTAACGCTCGCGGCTTGTTCGGCGGCGGGCCGCGCCGCTTCGACGAGGAACGGCGACGGGCGTCGGAGTGGAGCCGCGGAAGCTCCTCGAGGCCGGATTCATCAAGGAAGTGTTCCACCCGACATGGTTAGCTAATCCCGTGCTTGTAAAAAAGAAAAATGGGAAGTGGAGGATGTGTATTGACTACACCGGTCTCAATAAAGCATGTCCAAAAGTTCCTTTTCCTTTGCCGCGCATAGATCAGATCGTTGATTCCACTGCCGGGTGTGAACTACTCTGTTTCCTTGATGCCTATTCGGGATATCATCAAATAAAAATGAAGGAGTCCGACCAGCTCGCGACTTCGTTCATCACACCGTTCGGGACGTTCGTTACGTCACGATGCCTTTTGGCCTCAGAAACGCGGGCGCAACATATCGGCGCGCATGCGGCACGTTTTTGGGGACCATATCGGGCGGACGGTCGAGGCTTACGTAGACGACATCGTCGTCAAAACCAGGAAGGCGGACGCACCCGGTCGGCCGATCTTGGCATCGCATTCGACCGCTCGCGGGCCAACGGGGGTCAAGCTCAACCCCGAAAAATGTGTCTTTGGAGTGCCGCGGGGCATGCTCCTAGGATACATCGTCTCCCGGGCGGGGAATCGAGGCCAACCCCGAAAAGGTCGCGGCCCTCGAGCGAATGGGTCCAATTCGGGACCTCAAAGGGGTGCGAAGGTTTTGGGGTGCCTTGCCGCCCGAGCCGCTTCGTCTCGAGGCTCGGTGAGAAGGGCACCGCCCCCCTCCACCGGCTGCTCAAGAAGCACGAGCGCTTCTCTTGGACCGCCGAGGCCCGGGAAGCGCTCGACAAGCGAAGGCATCTCCGACGCACGCCCCAATCCTTACGCCGCCGCGAGACGGCGAACCCCTCCAACTCTACGTGGCCGCAACCACCCGGGTGGTCGGGCCGTGATCGTTGTGGAGCGCACGGAGGAAGGACATGCCTTGCCCGTGCGAGAGGCCGGTCTACTACATCGGCGAAGTCCTATCGGACACGAAGACGCGCTACCCCCGAGTCCGAAGGCGTTGTATGCGGTAGTCCTCGCGCGGCGCAAGCTCCGCCACTACTTCGAGGCCCACCCGATTACGGTGGTCTCTTCCTTCCCGCTAGGAGAGATCATTCGCAACCCCGACGCGGCGAGCGGAGAATTGCCAAGTGGTCCGTGGAGTTGATGGGCGAGACGCTCGCCTACGCCCCGCGCAAGGCCATCAAATCGCAAATCCTAGCCGATTTCGTCGGCCGAATGGACGGACACGCGGCCGCCGCCCCCTCGGATTCAAGCGAGTGCGGACTGCGTTCTTCGACGGCTCGGTGATGAAGACGGGGAGCGGGCGCGGGCCTGCTTTTCGTGTCACCCCTCGGGGAGCACATGCGCTACGCAAGGCGTCTCCACTTCCCCGCGTCTAACAATATGGCGGAATACGAGGCCCTTCTCTGTGGCCTCAAAATCGCCATTGAGTTGGGCATCAAGCGCCTCGATGTGCGAGGGGATTCGCGGCTCGTGATCGACCAAGTCATGAAGAACGCGAGCTGCCACGACGACAAGATGGAGGCCTCTCGTAAAGCCGTGCGAGCCCTCGAGGACAAATTTTACGGCATCGAGCTTAATCATGTACCCCGCCGGTACAACGAGGAAGCGAGACGAGGCGGCAAAGATAGCGTCGGGCGGGTCACCGTTCCCCCGAATGTTTTCGCGCGCGACATCGCGCGGCCCTCGGTAACCTTCGAGCCCTACCCCTCGAGCGACGGCGGACCGTCGGGGGCTCCCTCGAATCCGGCGGGTGCGGACCCCATGGAAGAGGACCCCTCGAACGAGGCGTACGTACTCTCCCTTCTCGAGGGGTACGGCTCCCACGAGGCGTCGCAATGGACATCGAGCCGGCTCCCGTCCGGGCGGATCGGCGGGAGAAGTACATCGCCCGGATTGCTCGAGGGGAGCTCCCCGCGAGGCGGGCCACGGCCGGGCGCATCGCCGGGATGGCCAAGTCATTCACCCTCGTCGACGGCGAGCCGGACAAGCGCGCCGCGTCGGGCATCCTCCAGCGGTGTATACCCATTCCCGAGGGGCGCGAGCTCCTACGGGACATCCACGCGCGGGGATGCGCGTGGCCACCACGCCGCGCCGCGCACCCTCGTCGGCAACGCGTTCCGCCAAGGCTTCTATTGGCCTACCGCGGTCGCAGACGCCAACGAAATCGTGCGCACTTGCGAAGGGTGCCAATTCTACGCCCGCAAGACCAACTTGCCAGCTCAAGCTCTGCAAACGATCCCCGTAACATGGCCGTTCGCTGTGTGGGGATTAGACATCGTCGGGCCCCTGCGGAAGGCGCCCGGGGGCTTCACCCACCTGCTCGTCGCGATCGACAAGTTCTCCAAGTGGGTGGAAGTGCGCCCCATTACGAATTTGAGGGCCGAGCAGGCAGTCACGTTCTTCACCGACATCGTCTACCGCTTTGGAGTGCCAAACTCCATCATCACAGACAACGGGTCCCAGTTCACGGGCCGGAAGTTCTTGGAGTTCTGCGACAAGTTCCACATCCGAGTGGATTGGGCAGCTGTGGCGCACCCACAGACTAACGGCCAAGTGGAACGTGCCAACGGCATGATCCTACAGGGCCTCAAACCCAGAATTTTCGACCAACTCAACAAATCTGGCCGAAAATGGCTCCAAGAACTGCCAGCAGTCGTGTGGAGCCTAAGGACTACCCCAAGCAGAGCCACCGGGTTCACCCCGTTTTTCCTAGTCCATGGCGCGGAGGCCATCCTCCCCACGGATGCGGAATACGGGTCGCCCAAGGTTCGGGGCTACAACGAGGATGCTAACCGGCGAGCCCGCGAGGACTCACTTTGGACCGGCTAGACGAAGTACGCCTTGTGGCGTTGATGCACTCCGCAAGGTATCAACGGTCCCTACGACGCTACCAAGCGCGCAAGATACGTCGCGGGGATTTCGGCGAGGGGGATTTGGTCCTAAGGCTACGCCAAGACAACCGAGGGCGCCACAAGCTATCGCCCCCATGGGAGGGACCCTACGTCGTGGTGAGGGTGCTCAAACCGGCACGTACAAGCTTGCCAACGAGGACGGCGAAGAACTCACCAACGCTTGGAACATCCAACGGCTACGTCGCTTCTACCCTTAGCTAGGATTCCCAAGTATTTTCCGTTGTAAAAACGCACGGCCAACGCCCCAGTTGGTGTCACCTATGTAAATACTCCGAATCTAATAAAAGGGCAACTCGGCTTTCCCCCGAAACCCAAGTTACCCTCGGGGGCTACTGCGGGGGGGCACCCCCCCCCAAATGGTCCCATTTTTTCGCGCAAAAAACGTAATAACACGCGCTAAGTTTGTTTCCTACTTCAACCACGAGCCACGATTCGAATAGGGCGTAGGTGGCACAGCGGAAGGAGCGCGCGAGCCGAGACGCAGCCTACGCCGCGCGGCTATGGCCCGTCTCTCTCGCCTCCAACCCAGCGGGCCCCTGCGAAAGGCGAACTCCCCTAACTAGAATCTACTCGGGGAAGAAGAAGAAGCAAAAAGCGCAATAAGCAAGCGATTTCATTTACAACCGACCATGTTCACGAAACGACTTGTTTATTTACAAGAGGCCACGAGGCCGAACTCCGATACACATAAACAAAAAACGGGCCTAGCGCCCGGGTGCTTTCGGGGCGGGTGGAGCGGCAGCATCAGCGGCGTCCGGGAAGAGGAATTCTTCGAAGGCCTCGGCGAGCGACTCGGCGGCGTCAGCAGCAAGCGCGTCCGCACGCTCCATGGCCACATCGTCCTCGACGCCCTCGGGCACGATGTAGCCTTCCGCTACCGCCTCGAGGTTGACCTCGTAGTGGGATCGCACCACTCCGAGGGCCTTCTGCACGCCCAGGTGCAACGCCCGACGCACCCGCCCCGTGACGTGGCCGCCGAGGGCGCGTAGGCGGCGGCCGGCCGCCGAGCCGCCGGCCCGGGCATCGCCTTCCTCGACGACGTGACGGGTCTCGAGGGCCGCGTCCCGCGGTTCCTGCGGCTCCCGCTCGGAGGAGTTGTAGGAGGCTTGCGGGGCCTCGGCCCGCCCAACGAGCGTGCCCCAAAGCCGTGCGCGGGCTCGGAAGCGACAAGACGACAAGAAATCGAAAGGGGGAAACGAACCCTCTAAAGCAAGAACTAACAAGCGGGGGTCGGACGGTAGCTTACCCTCGACTTGCCTCTTCTCCGGATCGAGGTCGCGGCGCGCGGACTCGAGCGCCCGGCCGAGATGCCGGACGGTCTCGCCTTGCTCGACGAGGGCCATCTCTTGGGCGGCATTGCTGATGCTGAGCGCCAACGCCTCATCTTCAACTTCGGAGAATGTGGCGTTCCGCTCCTCCGGCGACCTCTCCGTCGCGTCTCGCGCGCGACGCGCTCCCGCTCCCGGCGCCGTCCGGCGTCGCCAAGGGCGGCTGTTCCCCGCCGGAGCCGCCCCTCGCCCCACGGCGGGCGATGCGCTCCGCCGGAGCCGCCCCCTCGGCGGCGACGAGAGCCGCAACCTTGACGTCGAGGGCGGCCTTCGGGTCATCGGCCTCCTTGGCGCGGCTCGCTCCGGCCCGCGCGCCCGCTCCTCGGCCCGGCGGCCGGCCGCGCTCGCGCTCCCTCGAGCGACGTGCGGAGCTCCGGGCCTCGGCGCGAGCGGTGGCCACCTCCGCCTCCCGGGTGGCGGCCAACGTCCGCGTCTTGTCCGTGTCCTCGCGCGCGTTCCACGGTGCCTCGTCGCGATCGACGAGGGCCGCGCGGATCCGCTCGAGGCTCGCGTGACGTGCCGTGCCCTGTCCTGAGCTCTCGGGGAGCACGTCGCACCACGCCATCGCCGGTAGACCGGCCACCCACCGTCGGGCGTCCTGAGAGCTTCCGCAAGCGCGTCGAAAGCGCTGCATCGCTCCCGGAGCTGGCGGGCCTCGGCGTTCACCTGGTCGAACGCGCTGTACTTCTCATGGGCGCGGCGCTCGAGCTCCTGGCATCCACACATCGAGCCTCGTAAGCGCCAAGTCCTGAATGCAGCACGCGAAAGAAGAAGAGCAACCGTGGCTCACCTGGAAGACGATCCAGGCCGGGCCGCCGTGGACCCGCAGCGCCTCGTTCAACGCGCGGTTGAGCGTGGCGCCGTGGCTCCGAAGCTCGCCCCAGAGCTCCTGCTCCCTCTGGGCGTCAGCAAACGCCGGGGGGTCCTCCACGGCCCCCCCCACCGGGCGGGGGCGGCCGGCGTGGGAGGACGAGGCCTCGGCATCGTGCCCTCGGCCCCCCACTATCACGTGACCCTCGTGCCGCCTCACGAGGGCCCCCTCCGGGGCTCGGGGGAGTCCACGGGCCGGGCGGCCCACCGGTTCCACCCGGGCGGCGGGGAGTCATCCGAGAGCTCCACCACCTCCGCCCGGAGACCGCCGGCGGGGCGGAGCCGCCCGCTCCGCCCCCGCCGGCGCCCCCGCCCGCGCCTCCGCGGCCGCGGGCGCCCGTTGTGGCGCCGTTGCCGCCACCTCCGTCCGTGCCGCCACATCCGCGGGCGCTCCCGCGGGGTTGCGCCCGCTCCGCCTCCTCCGCGGTGGCCGCCACCGCGGCGGCACCTCCACCGTAGCCGCCGTTGCGGCCCGCGCCTCCATGGCGACCGGCGCCGGCCGCCCCCCGGCGACCTGCGGCCGCGGCCGCGGCGGGATGATCCACCGGCCGGGGGCCTCGAAGCCCCGGCCCGGCCGGCCTTGCGCGCTCGTGCCCGCCGCCGCGCCGTCCCCGGGCGCGACCCCCTCGACGAACGCCGCCGGGTGGGGATCGACGCGTCCGTCCTCAGCACCTTGGCCGGTGCAAGAGGAGGGACGGTTGGCACCGCCCTGCGCAAACACGAACGGAGGATTTGAGCGTCTAATAACCAGCAAACTAAGGCCAAGCAAAGGAAGAACAGGGTTCCTTACCTCGCGGAGGAAAAGGCCCGCTTCCTTTTCCTCGAGGCCTCCGACGAGGCCGGCGCGGGGGCCGCGCCGCCGCGGCACCTCCCCCGACGGCGCCGCCGCACGCGCGGGCACGCCCGCCTCACGCGTGGGCGCGCGCCGATGCCGCCACCACGCGCGGGGGCACGCTGCCCCGCGCGCGCGCGCGCCCACCGACGCGCCCCTCGACGAGGACGCGCGCGCGCGCGGACACGCTCGCCCCACGCGCGGGCACGCTTGACGCGCGCGCGAGCACGACCGCCGCGCGCACCTCCGTGGCGCGCGCCGGCACCTCCGCGGCGCGTGCCGCCCCCGACGATGATTGCCTGGCGGCGGGCGCCGACGCGCCCGCCCCGGACGAAGCCACCCCCGACGCCGGCGCGAGATCCGGCGACGGGGGGCGCGGGCTGCCACCTATCCGAGGGGCCCTCCCCCTCGGACTCTTCCTCCTCGTCTGCTCCGAGGACGAGGGCTCCTCGATGTCCGGGGAGGAGAGCCCCGGCTCCTCCCGCCGCCGGTACTCCGCGGACCGTGCGTCGCGCGCGCGCTTGGCGCCGCCTTGCGTGCTCTCTCTCCGCGCGCCGCTCGCTCTGCTGCTCGCTCCCGCCGCGCCGCCCGCCGAGCGCACGGGAGTCGGGGGTGGGTGGAACGGACTTGGCGGCGTTGAACCGCACCGGCCGCGCGCGAGAACAACGATGGCACATCGGGGAAACGGAGTCAAGAACAAGGACTAAAACGAGAATCAAAGAACCACACTCACCAACGGGCCGATGGGGAGCATCTCGATGTCCCACGGGGTCCGACCCGCGGGTGGCGGCGTCCCGGTGTCGACGGCGCTCCGCGCCGGGTGAGCGCGTACGGCCGCTCCGGCGGCGTCGGGAGCATCCGCGACCTCGCCACGTCGACGGGGTTGGCCGCCTCCGTCATCTCGAAGATGCGGAGCGGCCTCTCCATCAACGGCACGATTCGCGGTGATGAAGGAAGGCGAGGACGCCCATCGCGTTGAGCCCTTCCCTCGCCGCGGCCGCCGCAAGGCGGCGAGGGACGGACCCCCGGCGCGCCGATGGTTGGCCGTGGGCAACCCGTAGCCCCGGCGGTCCGGCCTCTTCTTGAACACCGGCCGGTGTAGGGAGGAAGGCGGGCTCGGCGTTGCGCGGATAAAACCATCCCCCGCTCCCGGCCGGCGTTGTTCGTCGTCATGGTGCGGGGGATGTAGAACTCCTTGAGCCGCCCCCGCGGGCGAGCGACATCCCGCCGGCGCGCACCGCGCGGCGGGTCCTCGGCTCCGACGTGGGCTGCGTGATGAGCTCCCCGCGGAAGAGGTGTACCCAGAGCTCCCAGTTGACTGGGATCCCCAGGTACCCTTCGCAGACGCCCACGAACGTGGCCGCCTGCGAGATCGCATTGGGGGCAAAGTTGTGCAGCTCCACCCCATAGTGGTAGCACAATGCCCGCATGAATGTGCTCGCCGGCGCGTTGAAGCCGCGCTCGTGGTAGCGGAGGAAGCTCACCACGTAACCCTCCGGCGGATTGGGCTCAAGGTGCGACGATGGCGGCACGATCCACTCCGCCGGGCGCCCTTCTTCGTTGGCCGACGGTGGCCGGCGGCGACCGGCTCGCCCGGGGCGAGCCGGGTCCACGGTCGACCTCTCCCATGCGTACGGCTCCGGGACCCTAATCGGAAGGCCGAGGCGGCGCCATGAGGGGGGGCGAACGAGTGCGAGGGCGGAGGACAAGGAGACAAGGAAGAAGCTCTAAACGGGCGAGCCCGCGCGACGGCAAGAGCGAGGCGAAGGCGAAGGGACGGAGGACGAAAACGGTGAGGAGCCAAGGTAGAAAACCGCCGCCCCTTCCTCACCGCGGTTTATAGGCGACGGGCGAGTTCTCCGGAGCGCACGCCCCGCCAACATTAGCTGCGGGAATCTTTCCATCGCGTCGACGGGCGGGCCCCACCACGGCTGCGGCGGCTCTAACACTTGCGGGCGGGTCATCATTACGGCAAGACCGGCGACGACCGAGGCGAAACCGTCACGTCCGCCGGCCATGACGCCCACTACGCGCGCGCGCGGCGCGACGCCTAAAAAGGCGCGCCGCGCCGCAAAACCCGCGGCCACGCCCGCAAGGCAATTAAATGCCGGGCCCCTTGCCAAGCAAGGAGAGCCCTCGAGCGAGGCGAATCCTCGGCTCGAGACAAGGGTGACCCTCGATGGGATATCGGCGTGAGAAGGTCGCCGGGACCGCTCGATGTAGAGCGGACCACCGCGGGCACCCATGCCACGTAGGACCCTCGAGCGGCATGACCCCCAACTCGAAACAAGGTGACCCTCGATGAGATATCGGCGTGAGAAGGTCGCCGGGACCTGCTCGATGTAGAGCGAGCCACCGCGGGCACCCATGCCACGCGCGGACCCTCGAGCGGCATGACCCCCAACTCGAAGCGATGTCAACCCCCTAAAGAAGGCACGCGCGTAAGAGGATCGCCCGGGTCACGCTTGAAATAGAGCGACACCGAAAGCACTCATACCGCGCCATGCCACCAACCGGCACCTCGAGGGTCGGCACGCCCCGGACCCCTCGACGGCCGCAAACGCGAAGAAGACGGGGGCGGCCAAGGCACGGCCCCGCACGGCCTTGCGATCGGAGGTTCGAAGCCCGACCCTCGACGGGTTCGAACGGGCGCCCCGGATCACGAGTTAGGGACGACGAGGGCACGCGCATTCGAGCCGTTCCTCGAGCCCGTCGGCTCGAGGGTGCCCCACATGTCGTGTTCAAGAGCCGGCGAGGGCGGCTAGCGGGGGGGGATCCCACCGAGGGAGAGCTTCCGCGCCCTCGGTCCCTAGCGAACGGGACCGAGCCCCACCTAGCAAACCCACGCAAGCGCTTCCATGGACGTGTCTCCGGACCGCGCGGCCTACCCTTATCGAACGGGGCATGGACGTCCACTTGAACCACCCGCTAGCGGCTCGAAGAGGAATCCGCGATTCGCGACCCGCTCGATGGGAGTCGTGGAAACCTCACCCTCCGACCCGCGGAGGGACGGCGAGGGCGCGATAAAAAACAAGTCGTCGAGGCTCGACCCGATCGCCTCGAACGAGGCCAAGGCTCGGGGGCTTGGCGCACGGCTACACCTCCTTGGAGTTGCACCCGCCGGAGACGGTGACGGGGGGAGCGTGCACCCCCGATGCCGGCGAAATACCGCCGATGCCGGTTGGCATATGTGCCACGCCTTTCGACCGAATTGCTCGCGGTTAACCCCCGCGGGGAGAGCCCACACTCTGCGGGGCTTCGGGAGCTAGACCCGCGGGTCCGCTAGCGCGGCCCCACGGAAAGCGTTCGCAAACAAGGAGGGAAGAACGTCCTATCGGTAGGTTCCGGCATCCGCGGGAGCCTCAATGGCAAACCCGCGGATGCTCGGGGGGCTGCGTCGGGGACCGCCCTAGGGGTCCCCTCAAACAATGGGGGAACCCTCACTTAAATTCCCGCATCAAGATGAACTAAGCCTAACCATGCGAGAGAACTAACCATGCGGGACGTGGCCCATGCGGCGGGACTTCGGAGGCCCACCAAGACGGCTCGCCTATGAGACCCCTCGAGCGAGGCTCCGCCTCGCCCGAGGGTACGCTCCCTCCTCGAACGGGCTCCGCCCCGCTCGAGGGGCAACCCCCTCCTCGAACGGGTTCCGCCCCGTTCGAGGGGCGACCCTTCCCTCGAGCGGTCCCGCCCCGCTCGAGGGCTTGCTCCCCCTCGAGCGGGCCTCGCCTCGCTCGAGGGTTCGCTCCACCCTCGGGCCGGGGCCCGCCACGCTCACGGGCGCCCCGCACGCGTGCGCCGGCCCCGTACTTGGGCATTTAACGCCCCGACGCCGCGGGGACGGCGCCATCATGCGCCGGGGCTCACGCCCCGGTGCCGCCGCACCAACTCCCCGGGGAGGAGCCCATCCCCGCCCCCGTGGGGTGGAGCGTGCGGTACGGCCGGCGTCGGTCCCATGACACCGCGCGCACGCCACCGTACGGCTAACGCGCTCGACCCTCGAAAGGGGGCGGGCGCACCCTCGACTCCACTTTCCCGTGACCCTGCGGAGTTAGGTGAGGGACGCTAGGCCGGTGGGTGGCCATCCCGGCCACCGCAACGGCGCGGCCGCCGTACCCACGCGCGCGGGCACCCCGCCCGACTCCGCAGGCGCACGCCCGAACACTGCAGCAACCACCCCACCACCGCAGAGCTCATTGGGAAGGAACGCCGTTCTGCCCGCTCCTGTGCCCCGTACCGGCCATCATCAGCACCCCCCTCGAAGCCTATCAGGGGACGCCATCGCCATCTGCCGCCTCCTACCCTCGAACCGCCCTCTGTTCGGGTACAAGGTAGGCCATCATGGCTGGATCGCGGCGAAGATCGACCGGACGGTCGCCCGCTCTACACCGTAGCACGACGTGCTCCCACACGCAGCTAGGTAGCGCGGCGTGCATGTAACTCGCCGCTCCCTTGGCCTATAAAAGGGAAGGCGAGCCCCCAGCCGCGGGGGGACGGATCCGGAGGAACACAGCGCACTGTGCACTCACTCTCTTATTCTCCCACAACATCTTCAGCTATTCACCAGGGACTTGGGAGCCACGCTTCCTCTCCCGCCTTGCTTGTATTTGCCCCACTACAAGCACCCCCGGTCTTGAGCAATATAGTGCCACGAGCACACCACTGCTTGGACGTACGGCCCCCTCGGCGGAACCAGGATAAATCCTTGTGTCATTTGTTGCTTAGCATCGACCATTGAGGGATAGACCTAGGCGTTATCTCTGCGGTTAGTGTCGGGACCATATTCCGCACCGACGGCTACACAGGGTTGTTGTATGATCAGATTAGAACATCGCAGGAGCTTGTCTTGCAGGTTGGTGTATTTTTTTTAAAATACAACATGCAAAAAACAATGCTGGTGGGCATGTGTGTGTCTTGTTGACATACCTGATAAACTTGTTTGTTTGTACAGAACCACTCAATGTGTTATCCAACAGGGGCTGTGAGTTATCAGGGTAATCATACTGAAAGCATAATCCATGATACAAGTCAAACAACCACAAATAACAGTGTAAGTTTATTTCTTGCTTGATTAGGTACAATAGAGCTTGGTACAATAGAGCTGCTGAAAAATAACAATTATATATATGACTAACCATCTGATAAACTTCTGCAGTTCATGAACATGGTCCGTTGGGTGGTGCTGACAAAACGCCAGATGCGATGATTGGTGCCTCCCTACAAGAAAATGATGTAAGTTGTATGCACTACATATGTAAAGACAAAAAAATGTCTTCAAGTAACCGAATTGTGTTGAATAAAAAAATATTGATGCCTTGAAAAATGACAGAGTCACCAAGACAACTGGGGTGCAGTGTACTCAGGTAAAAGCAAAAAAAAAATCAATGAATTAAAAAAATAAAAAAGAACTGAATTCTTTTTACTTGCATTGGTGTCTGCGTATTTAATGAAAAATTGTATGCATATTGCAGGCTCCTGTAGGATCACTCACACACATGCTAACGGCGGATGATTTTGATCCTGGATTTGATTACTCATATGAGGTGAGAACATAAAAATAGAACCCCTATATCAAATTTGTAGATAGCAGAAAAAATTCTGAAAAAATAAAAGAAATATGCACAATGAAGAAGATGACAGAACCTTTGTGTTTTCAAAACAACACAGGGTGGGTTGTACATAACAACAAGCAAGGTCAATGGCGATGCCCCATCCGTGATGCATGATCAACAAGACAACATTGCACGAGAAGACAACAATTACATGTCAGAAGAAGATTTTCAAGCAAACAGGCACACAAAAATGTTAGATGGAGAAAAAATGTCAAGATTTGGAGTACCTTTGTGTCGGGCATACTCCCCGGGTACTCATGCAAGGAAGGAGGAAGAGTAGAATACGGACTCCTACTAGAATTCCCCTATACTCCTACTAGGACTCGCTCTGTGTAATCCTACTAGGACTCCTGCCTTGTAACCGACTAGGAACCCGCCCCTGGACTATATAAAGGAGGGCCGGGTACCTAGGAGGACATCCACAATCCCTCCGGGGAACAACACCCAAGCGCAGGGCGCAATACTACTCCAAACAGGACGTAGGGTAGCTACTCCGGCTACCCGAACCTGTATAAATCTTGTGTCTTGTGTCCTCGCGCATACCTTCGGGTTCCAGATCATGGCGATCCCCACCTTCTACCTTGCTGCGGGTACCTCCCATGGAGGTCGAGAGGTTTAAACACCGACAGCTGGCGCCCACCGTGGGGCCATCGTCACGATCATCAGGCGAATTCGAAGGACCAAATCCTGATCAATCTACTCGGCGCAAACGGATTCCAATTCGGCGAGTTTGAAGTTCTCCACGTCAACTCGCCGTATCCGAGAGAAGCACATGAACCAAGTGGAAACGGCGCCGATTCCTTTTTTTCCGCCTCGGTTCCCAAGTCGTCGGGTTGGAGATCAAGATGGACACATCACTTTGTCCAAATCCGAATCAAAGTGGAGCGATCCGGCGGTACGTCACGCATCCGGGCCAAGATTCCAAGCTACCAAGGATTCTCCGAGTTCTTTGCTCCATACACGGAAGACATACGCGGCTACGACTATGTCAACTACGTCGTACCGGCTCTACATCTACTTCACCGTGCACCGCGACTACTCGTCTCCGGCCGCACGCGCTCTACGTCGACCTCGCGTGCGCCGCGACTACTCGTCTGCGGCCGCACGCGCTCTACGTCGACCTCGGCGTGCGCCGCGACTACTCGTCTCCGGCCGCACGCGCTCTACGTCGACCTCGGCGTGCGCCGCGACTACTCGTCTGCGGCCGCACGCGCTCTACGTCGACCTCGCCGTGCGCCGCGACTACTCGTCTCCGGCCGCACGCGCTCTACGTCGACCTCGGCGTGCGCCGCGACTACTCGTCTGCGGCCGCACGCGCTCTCGTCGACCTCGCCGTGCGCCGCGACTACTCGTCTCCGGCCGCACGAGCTCTACGTCAACCTTGCCGTGCGCCGGGTACTCGTCTCTCGGCCGCGGCGGCTCTACGTCAACCTTGCGCGTGCGCCGCGGGTACTCGTCTCTCGGCCGCGGCGGCTCTACATCGACTACGCCGCACGCCGCCGCGGCGTCGTCTTACGGGCGTACGACTACCTCGACGACTTATCTCGGCGGTTTCAACTCGAAAACTAGTCGAGGACGGCTCCCGCGACATCAACAACTAGTCGGATCCACCTCCAACTAGTCGACTTCAGCTCCAACCGTCGCGGCTCCATCACCGACCGCCACGGCTTCGTCAACACTCGTCCGCGAATTAAGCTAAGTCACTTATTTCAATAATTATTCTTTCTTTGGCTTGCTCTCCACATACGGGAACCAACGCCAAAGACTACTTCGTGTACGCCTCTCAACGACTACCGCCCGGCGAGCTACACCGTGCTAGCTATGCCTTGGGGATGTTGGCTGCTGCCACGAGCTTGGTGCACCAAATTAGGAGGCTCTTGCCACGACGCTTCGTGTGCGAGTGCCGGAGGCGCACAACTACACCCCGAAGGAGGCACTGCGCAATCCTGCTCTCCGCCACGCGGAACAACGAGCAATCGCGCTCTCTCTTGTCGCCATGCCGACTACCTTCGTCTACCTCTTAATGGTCTCGCTACAGTAGCACACGCCTTGATCCGCGCAAAGCCTCGGCTCTCCTGTCATGCCTCCACGCCCCCAGCGGCTATGGCTAAACAGCGACCACAGAGACCGGGCGCTTAAACCGGCTCTCTGTCATGCCTCCACGCCCCCAACGGCTATGGCTAAACGGCGATCACGAGAGGCGGGGCGCTAAACCGCATCGGGCTAACTACACGACGCCTAACGACCACAACAAGAGCATGACACATGACATTTACATCTATATTCATATTTGTATTTGTCATTTGTAGATTCAATTTCTACAAAAATGCTACATAATGTACGCATCTCTACTTTCAGGTCAAGCTTCGGCAACGACTTCCAGTACGCTCCGCGTACCTCCACCGAGCGGTTAGTTCCCAACTCGGGGGCTACGCACCAAATTACTACTCGATGACAACTCGAGTAGTCTCCGCTAGCTCTCTAGCTCGGGGGCTCGGCACCAACAACTACTCGATGTGGCTCCTACGGCTCACCTGGCGACGAGCTCGGGGGCTGAACGCTGCAAGAGTACTCGGATGATGGCTTTCGCGAACACTGAAGACCCTTGGATTGATTACCTAATCATTTCAAGGCTCGGGGGCTGCTATGCTACACCCATCATTCAAATTTTTCAAGACGGAAGATTTGGAATCAAGATTGACCCTCAGCTAGAGTCTGCAACTCAACCTAAGGCTCGAGGGCTACTCCATATGGAGTGCGATTTTGCAACCACACTTCCATATAATCTCGACTTCAAGACTGATGAGCTGGACCACCTTCCAGCCTCGCGGCAGTTCAAGTACTATTGAAGACTTCTCCAAGCAGTACTCGAGGACGCTCAAGAACTACTCGAAGAGGCTTCAAGACTACTCGAACTACTACTCTCGACTACAATGTGCTCGGGGGCTTGTCGGGCATACTCCCCGGGTACTCATGCAAGGAAGGAGGAAGAGTAGAATACGGACTCCTACTCGAATTCCCCTGTACTCCTACTAGGACTCGCTCTGTGTAATCCTACTAGGACTCCTGCCTTGTAACCGACTAGGAACCCGCCCCCGGACTATATAAAGGAGGGCCGGGTACCTAGGAGGACATCCACAATCCCTCCGGGAACAACACCCAAGCGCGGGGCGCAATACTACTCCAAACGAGACGTAGGGTAGCTACTCCGGCTACCCGAACCTCGTATAAATCTTGTGTCTTGTGTCCTCGCGCATACCTTCGGGTTCCGGATCATGGCGATCCCCACCTTCTACCTTGCTTGCGGGTACCTCCCATGGAGGTCGAGAGGTTTAAACACCGACACTTTGTGGTTTGACAGAAAAAATGAAAGTGAATCATGGGTGGTTGGAGGCTGCAGCAAGTGCAGCTAGTGAGGCTGTCTTCAATGTTGGTGCTGATATAAACTCATTTGATGACCTACATGGAGGAGAGGCAAACACAAACAATTCAGACAACTCCATCGATAAATCTTCAATTGTGTAAAATGCAGAAGCAACGGTAGAAAATTCAGAAAATGCTGTGAATGTCCTGGAAATAGACTTAGCAGAGGAAGACATTGAGATTTTCAAAAAAATGAGACTGTAGAAACCGCAACAATGTCATTAAGCCAGGATGGTGAAAGCAATGATTATGTTCCACGCATTGGTATGAACTTTGAAACAGATGAAGAAGCCTACAAATTCTAGAATGACTATGCACTCATAGTTGGTTTCTCTACTGTCAAAAGTGGAACATACACATCAAGAAACAAAAAAACAATTGGAGAGGTTATCAGGCGGATATACAAGTGCAACCGTTGTGGGGCGATTGACCACAAGGATGCTGCCACAGATGTGCAAAAAAAGCTCCACCTGCCGAGTTTGGTGCAGATGGCAAACGGACAGGACTGCATATAATTGCAGATGAAGCTGAGCCTGTGCCTGCGGCAAAAAAGAAAAGAAACAAAGTTATTGATAAGACAAACTGTTTGGCTGAAATGACTGTGACAAAGAAACACGGTATATGGACAGTCAGTAGGCTAGTTCTTGAGCACAATCATAAACTGCTTGCCCCTTCAATGGCAAAACTTTTGAGATCACACAGATATTTCTCGGAATAGGAAAAGGCAATAATAAGGTCCTTCGTCGAGGTGAATGTGCCAAACAAAAAATTACTAGCATTTTTGGCATACATGAGGGGTGGCATGAAGAACACGAATCTGATTAAAAAGGATATTAGCAATTACAGGACAAAGATGCTGAGAGAGTCTGGGGAAATGACATAACTCAGGTGGCTTAGTTTTTGAAGCAACAACAAGCCAAAGACCCATCATTCTTCTTCAGCTTTGATGCGGACGAGAATTCAAAGGTGAAAAATATGTTTTGGTCATATGGAGCAAGCAGAAGATGGTATGATAGGTTTGGTGACATACTTAGCTTTAACACTATATACAACACAAACAGGCACAATATGAAGTTCACACCATTTGTTGGCATAAACGGGCATGGAGACAATCTGCTGTTTGCTGGTGTTGTGCTAAGTGATGACACTATACCTACCTTTTGTTGGCTCTTTTCTACATTCGTGTCATGCATGGGCGGTGTTGGGGAATTCAGGAAAAACCTGCCACCCTCGAACGTCGGGTTTGCCGAAATTCATAAAATAAGTTTTCAGGGTGATTGAATCTATGAAGATCCGGAATCTTGAATCCGCAAAGCCCCGAAGTCGTGAACCTATGAAGTTCTGGGATCGTGAACCTGCGAAGCCTTGAAGTCGCGAATCTATGAAGATATGAAGTCATGAACCTGCGAAACTCCGGAATCGGGAATATGTGAAGTTCGGGAATCTACTGAAGTCCAAATTCAGAGGCTACGACACATGAAAATTTCTATGAATAGGAGACTCATGAATCAGTCCAAGTCAAAGACGCTACCTCAAAAGTCCGGGTTTGATGTGTGAACTAGTGGCAGGCTTGTAAATGTATGAAATTAGCCCCACAAATCACGGGATGTAAAGGGCATTCATGTACATGTTCACACTAGGAATATTCCTTAGATTCGAGGGTATTTTCGAAATGTAAAAGTCCCTTCGTCTCCCTATAAAAGGGGGCGCGAGGGCACATGTAAAGGGACTCACAAATTTTGAGGCGTGAGTAGTCTTTGGAGATTCCTGGTCTCCTCTTTCGTGAATTGAGTTCCTAACTTGAGCGTTCATGTACTCTTACTCTTGTGTTCGGGGATTTCGTCCGGATTTTCGGATACTCCCCCAACATTGGCGCCCACCGTGTTTCAGCCGAAAAACAACTCACAATGCCACCGCAGAAGAGGTCGAAGAAGAACATTCCAGCTGAGACTAATCAAGAAGAGCACCACCATGTCGAAGGCAATGAAATCTCTCTCGCTCCTGAACCTTCAAACATCACAAATCAACAACAAAGAGCAAAACTTGAAGCTCTACTGAAAGCAAGAGCTGAGAAGACAACACACATTCAAGAACAACAAACTGAACAACAAACACATGAAAATGATGATGATGATGATGATGATGATGATGACGAGACCATAGACAAAGAACTAGAAAGAGTTCAGCGAGAAAATACGAAGCAATTACGAGAAAGAAAAAGAAAAATTTGCGAACCAACTGCAAGCAAAAAGAAGGGCCTCTGAAAAACTAGAAAAACTCAATCAAGCAAAAGAGCAAATTGAGGCAATACAAAGAGAGATAGATGAAATGAAAGAACAAGAAAACAGTTCACTTTGGCAAGAGTCACCACTCCAGAACTCTGGACCAACCAGAAGAACCCCGAAAGAAGTTTTTTCGCGGGAAACAGAATCTCACAGTTCGTGGATCCTGAATCACCACTATCCATAGGCCTGCAAACTGCACCGTGGCCTCCAAAGTTCAAACCAGTTTCTCTCCCGAAGTATAATGGATTTGGAAACTCCAGACAGTTTCTCATGAGATATGAATCAACCGTGAATTCGGCAGGAGGAGACGATGTTGCACTAGCAAAATCTTTCATCATTGCCTGCGAAGGTCCAGTCCTAAACTGGTATTCTCTGCTACAACCACACTCAGTCTGCAGCTGGGCCGACCTCAAAACAAAATTCATGCAAGCATTCCAGATATTCCATGACACAACAGCCGAGTCATCAGATCTCTATAACTGCAAGCAGAAAGATAAAGAGCCATTATGGAACTTCGTGAGAAGATTCATGCAGCAGAGATCTCAGATTCCTGAGGCGGATGACAAAACAACGATCAAGGCACTGATCAAGGGCCTGACTCCAGGACCAACAGCTTCGCACTTGACACAAAAGAAGCCAAAGACAATTGATGAACTTTTTCATGAACTTGAAGAGTACATCTTGTCTGATGATGATCATCACAAAAGAGTGGTCAAACGAAATGAAGCACGACAAGGCAACAAAAAAATGACTTGGAGACCCCAATCCCAGAATCCACGAAACATCAACAACGTGGAAAATCCTCAGCCTGACCAGAATAGTAGACCAAGCACAAGAGGAGGATGCGCACCCAGGGGAAGGGGAAGAGGAAGAGGACCCTCGAGACTCACGAATCACAACCCAAGAGACTCGTACTTCTATTGTCAGTATCATGGAAGAGGACATAGCACCGAAGGGTGCCCAGAAACCGAGAAGAACATCACGAGAATTCAACAAGAGAAAGCTATGATGAGCATTGCATCCTCAATGCCGAACCAACTTCGCACGAATTTCTGGCAGCCATATTTCATGAACTCTCAACCAAATCTAGTTGCAATGCAGTAATTTCAGCAACCACAACCATCGTGGCAACCCTCTCAGCAGTTTTACCCTCAGTCGCAAGCAATTCAGTCAATCCAGCAACCGCTGCCAATTCGAGAAATTTTGCCACCACCACCCGACAGTTCGTCAAGACCAGAATCAACTTCAAGACCTCAGAACTCGAAAGCCTTGCCATCTTTCGGGACCATCATGCCAATCACAGGAGGGACAACCATGGAATTCGAAACTAAGAAGCAAAGAAACAATTACTTCAGGTCTGTGAACACCATCATCAACGACGGTCCAGCCGCCCGACTAGAGTGGGCCATGGTGCCAATCACTTTCACTGAAGAGGATTTCAAACTGAAATCCGCGAATCACAATGATGCCATGGTCATCGAAGTGAACATAGCTGATATCGAAAAAATTCTGGTAGACAATGAAAGCTCGGCAGACATTCTATTCTTCAAAACATTCGAGAAAATGAACCTGAGTTAGTATATGTTGCACCCGTCAGAGTACCCATTGCAAGGTTTCGGAGGAAAACCAATCAAGCCAGTTGGAAAAGTATCACTTCCCGTATCGTTCGGAGATCTGGACAACGCCAGAACAGAGACCCTCACCTTTGATGTGGTTGACATTTATCATCCATACCTCGCGATTTTCGGCAGAGGCTTCATGAACAAATTTGATGCAATCATAAGACAACAATTCTTGTGTATGAATATACCAGTGCCCAAAGGGGTTATCACAGTGTTCGGCGATCATCAAGAAGCCAGAAACATAGAAAAAGGCCATACTCCGGGCCAAGTCAATGTGTACCAGCTGAAAACAACCGAAGAAAGAAAAGAACCTTACGAAGAGGCCAAGCGAGACAAAGAAAAGATCGAGATAGCAGCTGATGGTGAAACCAAGAAAGTATACCTGGATGATATGCCCGATAGAGCAGTCACAATTGGGGCTCACCTTAATCCCGAAAAAGAGAAAAAGCTCATACAATTCTTGAACAAGAACATGGATGTTTTTGCCTGGTCAGCCAAAGATTTACAAGGCGTCGACAGAGATATCATCGAGCATGCCCAGAAAACATATGAGAAAATAGCGCCGAAAAAGCAGAAACTTCAGAAGATGTCCGAAGAAAAAGTAAAAGCAGTTGAAGCTGAAGTTCAAAGGCTGCAAGACGCGAAAGTGATTAGATAAGTGAAATATCCAGTCTAGCTAGCCAACACTGTACCAGTGAAAAAGAAGAATGAAAAGTGGAGAATGTGTGTAGACTTCACGGATTTGAACAAGGCATGCAAGAAGGACGATTTTCCCTTGGATAGGGTAGATAAAATCATAGATGTTGCAGCCAACAGTGAAATGCTCTCACTCCTGAACATGTTTTCAGGATATCATCAGATAAGAATACGAAAAGAAGATGAAGAGAAGACAAGCTTTATCACCCCCTTTGGAACGTTTTGTTTCGTGAGAATGCCAAAGGGGCTGAAGAACGCAGGATGCACATTTTCGAGAATGATAGCAATAGTCCTTCATCCTCAACTTTGGAGAAACATTCTAGCATATGTAGATGACATAGTCGTTAAGAGTGTCCAAAGAAGAGATCATATCAGTGATCTAGCAGAAACTTTCGCGAACTTGAGAGCAGCGAATTTGAGGTTGAATCTTGAGAAGTGTGTTTTCGGCATTCACAAAGGGAAAGTTCTCGGATGCCTAGTCTCAACAAAGGGCATAGAGGCAAATCCCGACAAAATCAAGGCACTGATAGAGATGCAAGACCCAGTTTCCGTGAAGGATGTGCAAAAATTGACAGGGAGAGTAGCCGCGCTCAACAGGTTCATTCCTAGGGCTGCAGAAAGAAGTCTGCCATTCTTTCAAGTTCTCAGAAGTACTAAGAATTTTCAGTGGTCCGAAACTTAGAAGCAAGCTTTCCAAGAACTAAAAGATTACCTATCTAACATGACCAAGCTGTGCCCTCCTGAGCCAAGATCACCACTTTTGCTATATGTGTCTGCATCAAATTCGGCAGTGAGTGCCGTGTTAGTGCAAGAAAAGGAAGAAGGAAAGCTCAAGCAGATCCCAGTGTATTTCGCTTCAGAAGCCCTCTCTGGCTCAAAAATATTCTATTCTGAGCTGGAGAAGATAGCATACACAGTCATCATGGTTGCAAGGAAGCTGAGACACTACTTCGAGGGTCACAAAATAAGAGTCATCACCAATCAACCACTGAATGACTTGTTCGCAATTAGAGAGGCATCTACCCGAATCGTCAAGTGGGGCACTGAACTTTCAGAATACATTGTGGACTTCGAGAGAAGAAGCGCGATAAAATTGCAAGTCTTGGCAGATTTTGTCGTGGATTGGACTTCGCCAACACAAAATCTAGATGAAGAAATAGCTACACCTTGGATAGTGCAGTGCGATGGAGCTTGGTGTCACAAGGGAGTTGGAATTTCAGCAGTTGTAACATCTCCGGCAGGAGTTTTAATAAGATATGTAGCTCGACTCATATTCGCGAATAAAGAGCATTCCATGAACAATACAACAGAATATGAAGCTCTACTCCTAGCACTGAGGAAGATGAAAGCCTTGGGTCAGCAAACCTTCATAATTAGGACGGATTCGAAAGTTATTCAGGAACACATTGAAAAAGAAAGTGAAGCAAGGAATCCCGTTTTGATGAAACACCTTGAAAAGGTCAGAGAAATGGAAAGCCATTTCAAAGGTTATTTAGTGCAACACATTCCTAGAGATGACAACAACGAAGCAGACAAACTAGCGAAAGCGGCAACCAGAAATCAAGAAATGCCTCCTGATGTGTTCTTCGAAATCATCAAAGAACCATCTATCAAGGAATCAAAGTTGAGAATCATAAATGTAGTGGAAACTCCCAATTGGAGAGCATAAATCATGGCTTATCTGAGAGGCCATTACGAACCACAAGATGAGTTGCAGGAAAAGAGATTGAAGCAAAGGGCAAGGGGTTATGCAGTGGTAAATGGAGAGCTGTACAAGTCGGGAGTCACTGAGCCATGGTTGAGGTGCATCACCTCCAAAAAAGGTCTTAAACTTCTTAAAGAAATCCACAGTGGATTCTGCGGTGCACACAAAGGCACTAGGGCTCTAGCATTAAAGGCAATAAAGCAAGGATTCTATTGGCCTACCATAAACATAGATGCGAAAGCACTGGTTCGGCAATGTGAAGCATGCCAGAAAACGACAAATCAGCAAAATTTGCCTTCCATGCCAGTTCATCTAATTCCACTATCATGGCCTTTGCAAAGGTGGGGAATGGATCTAGTCGGACCACTACCAACAGCTCAAGGAAACTGCAGGTTCGCAGCTGTCGCTGTGGACTATTTCACGAAGTGGGTAGAAGCAAAACCTCTCGCGAACATCAAGGCACCAACAATTCAAAAGTTATTTTGGCAAAACATAATCTGCAGATTTGGAGTTCCGAGAGAACTGACCGTTGACAATGGGAAACAATTCAACTGTTACACTTTCAAAAAGTATTGCAAGTCTTTGGGCACTCACGCGAAATTCTCATCAGTGTATCATCCGCAGTCTAACGGAGCAGTTGAAAGGGCAAATGGGCTGATATTATCAGGAATCAAGGAGTGATTATTTGATCAGAAGAAGGAAAAATGGGTTGATGAATTGCCAAAAGTAATCTAGTCTCACAACACCACTGTGTCAAGAGCGACAAGTTTCACACCTTTTCGCTTACTCTTCGGCACTGAAGCAATGACACTAGAGGAAATAAAAAATGAAAGCATGAGAGTGCTGAAAGCAAAAGAAATCAAAGAGGCTGACCAGAAAGTAAAAAAAGACATGATCGAGCTGACAATCCTTGAAGCTGCTGAGAACATCGAGAAGTACCAAAAGGAAACCAAGGCATGGAAAGATAATAAAGTGGTTAGAAAAGACATCAAAACCGGCGATTTGGTCTTGAAAATAAAGAAGAACTGGGGGAACCCTAGGAAACTTCATGAATCTTGGGAAGGGCCATACATAGCAAAAGAAACAGACATGCCAGGGGCTTTTCGTTTGCTGCAACAAACTGGCGAAGAGTTACCATATTCGTGGAATGCTGACAATCTGAAATGGTACTACCCTTGAGAATTCCAGAGTTAGATAGATTTACTTTAGAGTATTTTCCTTTTTCGCAAGTTTACATTCTAGAAAATTAAAAGTCAAATCACGAATCTATAAGTGATTTCAGAGAAAAAACACTTGCTTTCTTTGTCGCAATTCCATTAGAATAAGGAGGACCGTACTCTTTTCCTTGCAAAGGGGGCTCTAAATCAAGAGGCATGGTTTTTAACGAGGCGGATCCTATGTAAATACTCTTTGTGATATATATGAAAAGAGTCTTCCCTCAAATCGTGCATTTTGTTGATTCCATTGTGTGAAAGAGAAATTCGTGAAAAGGCTCCCTGATATCCGAGATTCCATCACGTGAAAGAGAAATCCGTGAAAAGGCTCCGTGATAGCCGAGATTCCACCACTGAAAAAATTCGTGAAAGGCTCCATGATAGCTGAGATTCCACCGTGTGAAAAAAGAAAAGTTCGTGTAAAAGGCTTCGTGATAGCCAAAATTCTATTGTAAAAAAAAGTTAGTGTAAAAGGCTTCGTGATAGCCAGAATTCCACTGTGAAAAAAAGAAAAGTTCGTGTAAAAGGCTTCGTGATAGCCAAAATTCCACTGTGAAAAAGTAAAGTTCGTGTAAAAGGCTTCGTGATAGCCAGAATTCAACTGTGAAAAAAAGAAAAGTTCGTGTAAAAGGCTTCGTGATAGCCAAAATTCCACTGTGAAAAAAGAAAAGTTCGTGTGAAAGGCTTCGTGATAGCCATAATTCCATCATGAAAGAGGAAGAGTTCGTGAAAGGGCTTTTTTATAGCCAGAGGCTCCGTGAAAGCCTAAATCCCACCATCAAAGGGATTCCCACGGAAAGGCCTGAGACAACAACAAGTTGTGGCCTAAATCCCACCGTCAAAGGGATTCCCACCGAAAGGCCCGAGACAACAAGTTGTGGCCTAAATCCCACCGTCAAAGGGATTCCCACCGAAAGGCCTGAGACAACAACAAGTTGTGGCCTAAATCCCACCGTCAAAGGGATTCCCACCGAAAAGGCTCAAGACAAAAATAAGTTGCGGCCTAGCTTCCACCGTGTTAATTAATAATAATTGCGACCAGTCGAATGTATATGTTCTTGTTGAAGAATTTGTTTAGATTCATGAATTACTTTCGCGATGAATATTTTCTGTTGAAAAGGCAAGTGGCTTGAGTGAAGATTCGTAGATAATCATGGTTGAAGCAACTGAGGGTTGCAATATCAACCAGGGCAAGTGTGCCAAGCAAGTCAAGTCCACAAAATTCGTGAAACAAATTTTGTCGACTTGCATTACATTATCTATGATTTCAAAATTCGCGAAAAATTATCAAAAGTACAGATGATCAAGATATTAACAGGAAATTTTAACTTCATTAAACTTGCCTCAAAATTTTCATGCAAAACGCAAGGTGGGGAAGGGTGACGTTTTTTCTCAAGAAAACGTCTTTATTGCCTTAGTTGCATCAAAATTTCGATATAGTATCATCATGATTACATAGGGAAATACAATCTCTAGAATGAGAGTTCAACGACATGTCCTAGATCGCGGCTATTATTTTCTGCAACATCACTAGCGTAGGCGAAATTGAGTCCAGTAGTGATGGGGCTAAGGGGCTCCGTCTTCAGAACCCTCGAAGAGCTTGAATTCGTAGTAGTGGGACTCTCAACTTCGCGAAGAAGGAAGAACGAAGAAAGATCAAAACAATTTATTGAAAATTTAAGAGAGACGTCAAGCCAAAAATCGGAGAAATCTTGCTTTGGATGAGTTTCTTTGAACAAACGCCATGCTTCACCACTGACAAACATGTTTCCACGATGAATTCGTAACGGCAACACATCCTGCGCAGACCCAACTTGCAGGACCTGCGCAGGTTAAAGTTTACAAAACAAGTTGTTCAGACATCATAACCATATGACTTTACATATTTATACAAATCGCCACAAGGGGCAAGTGTTTCGGCAATATCAACTGGTGATGTCAACCTTCGGAGAATTTTCTTCGTGTTCAAAATTTTCTTCAGCGTCGCTGCCGCTGCCGTTACCAGAACCTTCCCCGTCTGTGTCGGTGGCTTCATCTTCATCATCTTGGGATGAAGACTCCGGCGATGCGATGCCCTTTCCTCGCTTCTCCTCTTCGATTAACTAAAGGAAGCAAAGGAAGAAATATAAGAAAAACCAAAAGAGAAAATTTCGCGAATCAGCAAAAGCAAACAAGTGTTTTCAGAGATCAACCCGGTCAAGCTTAGCACGAGCGATGCTCTTGATAGCTTCCTTTCCGCTGGCAAGCCAGAATTCTCTTGCGAATTTAGCTTTGATAGCTTGGACATCTTCATTAGGACGAAGTCTTGAAGTGCTCATGACATCGGGAAATTGTGGAAGCTTCTCACGAAACTTCACAAGATCCGCACAGTTGAAATCGTGAAGCAGCTTCAAAATACTTTCGACCGAGAAGGCTGCAGCAAAATCACTAGCACCAGAGATAACTTCAGGGAGTGCTTTAAACTCAGTGTCGATCCATTCCATGAAGTCAGAGATTCCTAAGTCAGCAGGAAGCGAAGCGGGCCGAACACCAAAGTTCATCAGAGATTTTTCATACTCCTTGAACAAAAGCTTCAACTTGTTGTTAATCTCAGAAATGTTTCTTCCCGAAATTTCCCTCTGATCAGCTAATGCTTTCTCAAGGTCTTGTATTTTTTGTTCCTTCCCGCTGAGAGTCCTAGTGAGATCAGCATTGTTAACTCGGAAATCTTCGGCAATTTTGGAGGACTTGTCATAATCCTTGCGAAGATTCTCAATCAATTTCAAGTCCTCGTCATGTGTCTTCTGAAGTTTTTCAAGATCTTTTCTAGAATTTTCAACACCTTCCTCGACGACTTTCTTCTCATCTTGACATTTCTTGAGGGCTACAGCCAATTCAGCCACTTTCTTCTTAACAACTTTCTTAGCCTTCTTGCGGCTCATCTGAGCAAGGCTTGAGGCTGCTTGAAGCTCGACATCCGAAACTTTTTCGGAAGATTTGCGCTTGCGCTTGGATGTTTCGAGAGATTTGGTCTTTGCAGGTTGAACTCTGGAAGATGTTGTTTCATCAGTGGTCCCTTTGCTCTTTTTCGAAGATCTCTTCCTTAACGCTTTAAGAGGCGCGGCTGAACAGCTAGCCACAACAACGCATGGCATTTTCACAGGAGGGCCTGGGCGGCGAGAGTGGAAGGACTTTTCTCCGCAAATCTCAGAAAATACTCAATTTATCTTTTTCTTGTGTTTCACTAGATTCTTGTATGCCTTGTACTCATTCATGGTATACTCGCCAATCATGTTGTTCACCTTTTTCTCAACTTCAACCATGAAATCTTCGGCGCTCTGGCCGTCTCTCAAATGAAGCCCGAATAAGGGAAAGGGAACCTCTTGTGCTACCCAGTTGACTTTGAAACTCACGATTTCTCTAGGGGCCCAGCCATGAGAAATCGGCCAGATGTTAGCAACAACAAATTTCTCAAAGAGGTCACGTCCACCGACGATTGTGCTGGCAAGATGAAACATGCTTTCGCAATTCCAGATACCCACCGCTCGGTGATTGTACGAGGAGGTACTAATAGCAGTCAATGCTTCAATAGGTGTAGAAAAAGGATTAGCCAGCCCATCATAGCTAGGAATCGCATACATGTCTACCTTCACATAAAACCAGTAAGAGCTCCAATCTTTTATGAGGACCATGTGTGGTTCGAGGACCGGTGGATGGTCGCTTCCTTGTGTGATGAGTGATTGACAACATTGTGTGGAGTGATTCTTGGCTAAGTATTGCAGGTGCGGGTTGCGGCTTGACCGGTGTTGGTGCGGGTGAAGAACAAGCGCGAAAGGTCATCGCCGGTGAGGCCTTCGGGTGTGGAGAAGACAAGTAGACTTTGTTCGAGGGACCCGGTGGCCGGCGGGGGTCAAGTGCGGGCCGCATGGTGGCATGAACAACAAGATGAAGTCATGGACGGTTTCTTGGTTGAGCCACAAAACCAAGGTCGAGCCGGGACTACGTGGGAGCCGAGTCATGAGTGGAGATTGGCGGAGGCTACACCGAGCTCGCGGGGTTTCGGTGGTTCACCAGAAAACCACTGGGTTCCTTGGTTGATTCACAAAGCCAAGACCGAAGAACCGAAGACGGTGCTGCAGCAGTGCCAGACCGGTCTGACCGGTGGGTACCGGTCTGACCGGTGAGGAGCACCGGTCTGACCGGTGTGCGACGACGTAGTCCGGAATCTTCGAAGCGGAGGACACGCGTCGGGATCGCAAGGCTTGCGTCGAGGCTAAGCAGGTTGCGGTCGCCGGGCATCCGTCCGATGGAGAAAGCTTGAAGACTTCCAAAACCACCCTTGAGGGGCTTGTATCCCTAGTTATTAGGAAAGGGTATTTTAGACTTTCGGTTGCCTCCATATAACCCATGAGGTGAGAGGATGGCAGCCAAGCTCTTGGAACCCTAGTTCATTTGCTTTCCTATTTTCCCTTCCTATTTTCTTAGGATTTCCATAGGACTAGCTTGAGAGCTTCATGGTGAGATCTTGTGAGAGGGTTGGATGATCGGGCGGCAAGCTAGACCTTGTATGAACCTTTGTGGCATGTATAGATGATTCGGCGTGGTTCCTCAAGGCCTTGTTGTGTTGTTTCCGGTTGTTCTTGGTGGTGATTTTCGGAGCCCTCTCTTGGTGTTTTTCTTGGATTGCTTTCAGGACCTTTCTCTTGGGGATTTGATGGGGGGAATTTGTGGGAACCTTTCGTGGTTCTTTGGGCTATGATTCCCCTCCCAAATCCGTGAGTAAAGGGGCTCGATTTTGGGGTTTTCCGAGTTCTAGGGTTAGAGGTGTTCTTGGCGGGAATTCTTTGATTCCTCCTTTTTGGACAAGTTTTGGTGGGATTAAACTTGGCTATGGACTCCTCATGAGGTGTTCCTAATCCCCAAAGTCTTGTTCAAGTCCGTGGAGCGATTTGGGAGATCGAGGTTTGGATTTGGGGGAGTTGACCCACGGGTCTTGTTCATCCCGAGTCGCCTGTGCTACACCGGTCCGACCGGTGCTCTTGACCGATCGATCGGCGCAACCCTTGGTGGGTTTTTGCTCGGGTGAACGTCCGGGCGTGTTCGCTGTTGTCTGTGTTGCGACTGTCTCGAGTTTGGGTCGGTTTGGAGGTCGTTGGCTTTGTTTGGTGATTTGGGGGCTTTCGTCGTGATCGGTCGACCGGTGTGTTGCACCGGCCCAACGGAGTGTGGAGCCACTTAGTGGAAGTCACCAAGTTTCACCGGCGAGGGACCGGCCGACCGGTGGTGCTCACCGGTCCGACCGGTGTGGGTCGGTGGACTCGAGATTTGGTGTTCCGCCGCGTTCTCGGGTCGGAAGGTTGTGTGTTGGTTCCTAGGTCCGGTGGCACTCCGGTGGCTACGTGGGCTTGGCCAATTTGGGTAGTGAGTCGCGGACATGTGTTGGAAGCCGTATTCATCTTGTTGGAGTTTCCATCTCCTTCGAGAAGAATTTTTATCGGCTCCCATTCACTCCCCCCCCTCTCGGTTCGCCGTATCGGTCCTTCATTTTGCGAAATTGGTCTTGCGGCAAAATTTCGCTGCGGTGTATTGAAAGTGCAGCAGGTGTAGTGAGTCTCATAATACTGACCATCGTTGAGATTGATGACGTCTAGCATGATGACTAGCTCGAAGAATCGGGCAAAAACATCGGCGCTGAAGTTACACCCGAAAGTCTTCATGATCTAGAGAAACTTATAAACTTCCAGGAATGAGTTCGGGGAGAGCTGGTGATTTTTCACAGAAAATTTGTACAAAATTACTGGCAGAAGGGGATCACAAGGGAACCTTAACCCGCAAGTGAAAAAGTCATGAAACACAACAATTTCGTCGGCTCCGGGAGTAGGAACTTCTTCATCTAGGGGAGCGCGCCCACTGCTGGCAGGAAAGAACCCAGCTGCTTCGTATTCCTTGATTAAGTCTGCCGTGACCTTAGATTCCCCAAAAACAAAGGCTGCAGGGAGAGCTTTCGATCGCTTTGCCGTAACAAGATCTTTTAGATCGGCGTCGACATCTTCGATATCTTCCCCCTCTGATCTAATCTCCCCGTCTTCACGGTTCCCAGATTCCACTAGCAGCAGGTGATGTATCATCTTCGGGAAGTTGAGCGATCCTTGGTTCTTGAACTTCTGGCTCGGTCGGAAGGCCAGCTGCAGCCAATTCTTCAGTCGTCATAGGTCTGGCAGCGCTTTTAACGCAAGCCACCTATTCGACAGTAATAGAAGGAAGAAACCTATGACGACATTCGTGAATAAAATATGCAAAACAAAAGTCGCGAATACGAACATTGAAAAGTAAAGATGATAATAAAAGAACAAAGAAAGCAGTACCTTTGAAAGTCGAGGAAGTCTTGAAGCTGTGAACACTTTGTTGCGAAATGCTTTTCTGCGAAAAAGCAAGCTAAGGTTCGGAGAAAAACAAGGAAGCAGTGAAAATTTTTTACAGTGAGAGCTCTCTATTTATAGGGGCGAGGGGTGGGGGGAGGCAGTTTCAAGAACCCGCCTCGATTCGACCGTTGTGAGGTTTCCGGAGGACGCGTGTCCACTCCGACGTTTCGAGGGTGACATTTTGTTACTGAAATTCAAAAGTTTTCGTGGAATCGGATCGTCAGAGTCAACCCGCTTCCCCGAGGGGCTAGTGTTGGGGAATTCAGGAAAAACTTGCCACCATCGAAACGTCGGGTTTGCCGAAATTCATAAAATAAGTTTTCGGGGGTTATTGAATCTATGAAGATCTGGAATCTTGAATCTGTGAAGGCCCTGAAGTCGCGATCCTGTGAAGATCTGGAATCTTGAATCTGTGAAGTCTCGAAGTCGCAAGCCGGTGAAGATCTGGAATCTTGAATCTGCGAAGCCCCGAAGTCGCGAACATATGAATATCTGGGATCATGAACCCGCGAAGCCTTGAAGTCGCGAATCTATGAAGATACGAAGTCATGAACCTGCGAAACTCCGGAATCGGGAATATGTGAAGTTCGGGAATCTACTGAAGTCCAAATTCGAGGGTTATGGCACATGAAGATTTCTATGAATAAGAGACTCATGAATCAGTAAGAGGCCAAGTCAAAGACGCTACCTCAAAAGTTCGGGTTTGATGTGTGAACTAGTGGCAGGCTTGTAAAAGTATGAAATTAGCCCCACAAATCACATGATGTAAAGGGCATTCATGTACATGTTCACACTAGGAATATTCCTTAGATTCGAGGGTATTTTCGGAATGTAAAAGTTCCTTCGTCTCCCTATAAAAGGGGGCGTGAGGGCACGTGTAAAGGGATTCACAACTTTTGAGGCGTGAGCAGTCTTTGGAGATTCCTGGTCTCCTCTTTCGTGAATTGAGTTCCTAACTTGAGCATTCGTGTACTCTTACTCTTGTGTCCGGGGATTTCGTCCGGATTTTCGGATACTCCCCCAACAGGCGGTCACCATCCTAAGTCTATCATAACAGACCAATGTCCTTCAATGAAAGTAGCTATTGTGTTGGAGTTGCCAGACAACACACAGGAACTGCGTGTTTCACATAGTGTCTAAGGCAGAAAACATACTTACCCCAGCTTTCAGGAAAAATCAAAAGTTTGCTTTGGAATTCTATGACATTGTGTTCAATTCCTCGACAGAGGGTGAATTCGAGAGGTTTTGGGTTAGCCACCTACAACACCTACGTGTCATGTACGACAACAGGAAAAGATTTGCACCAATGTACTTCAAGAAATTTTTTCCCCATTCATCTGCTCCACATCTCGCAATGAGGGGACAAATGCCCATTTCAAGGACAATGTGGGGCTAACCAGCAGTTTAATATTATTTGTTAAGGAGTATGACAGGATTATGAGTACATTGAATGAGGTGGGAAATTTAAAGGACAAAGACAAAGCTCAACAGGTTGCCCTGCTTCAATCAACATTTTCTTTTGAAAGGCAGACAAGAAATTTCTACAACACGCAAATATTCTACAGATTCCAGCAGCTAGTCAAGGCTACCAGGAGATATGTTGTCGATGAGGTTGAAAAAACAAAGTCTATGCCATTTACAAGTTTGCTGAACACACAAAGGAGGATGTGAGGGTCAGGAAATACCTTGTGATTACTGATGTCGATCAGGAGAACTATGTGTGTATCTGTGCTCGGTCCAGAAAGATGGCATACTTTGTGAACATGTACTAAGAACTTTGATACAGATAAATAAGCATAGCTTGCCTGAAAAATACTTCATACAAAGATGGAGGCATGTGGATAAGGATCAAGTTCGAAATGAAAATACGTTCATACCATTTGATCTATCTAGTGACAACAACACTCTTAAGATACAACTTAATGTCAAAGGAATGTGTTGCTCTATTCTCTGATGGTTGCTTGAGCCTTGAAAGGAAAAATTACTTGATGTCTGAGCTGCAAAGAGTACACTCAGAGATGAAGAAGATTCCTATCAGACAAGAAAGCATAGAAACAATGGTTACTGCAGAAGAAATATGTCTTGGTGCTGCTGCAAATGCTGATGACAATGTGTCAGCTGTAAATGTTGTTGATAATGTTGCGCATGTGGTTTTGGGAGAAGGTACAAATGGAGGGAGTGCTACTGGTCCTGGTGAGTGTACACTAGAAAGGCTCGAAAACCCAAATATAGGGGTGAGCAAAGGGCGGCCAAAATATGTAACAAAAGGAAGGAGTCGGTCCCAATTACAGAGCAGAAAAGGACAAAGAAGCAAATAACATGTAGCAATTGTGGCTCCCATGAGCACAACAAAGCTACGTGCACTGCTCCACCTAAAGATACATCTGCGCAGAAAAATAAAGCAGCAAAAAAGAAGCAAAATAAGAAATTAGGTATAATTGAAAAAGATTTCCGAGTATACACTTATTTGTAAAAAAATGGTGAAATCAATACTTAAAAAAATTCTATGGTTTTGTTTCCAGGCCTGAATCTAACTGCAGAAAGTGGATAGAAGGTGAAGAAAAATCTAGCTGGATAAAATGGGACAAAGCTGGAAAAAATAAGATTCCTTGTACCATTAATTTAAGTTATAGACAGTACTACAATGTATGTTGCGTCTGTTTGATACCATCAATATATTTTATGAAAAGAAAAATTAATTAGTGAGTATCAGTTTATGATTGAGTGGTAACTGAAGAACGAGTTTACTAGCTCTTTCAATGTAATAAACACATTCATTATGTTATTAGGAAGAAAAACAAAAAACATGTGCATTGTGTTTCCACCGGGGAAAAAAGGAAGATGGGCAAAAACAATTTTGAAATTAATTATGTGCAGGCGGATGAAGATGAATAACATGAAAATAACCTCCACAATGCCGCAGAAAAAAAATTAAAAAGCAGAAGACAAGCTTCTTAAAAAAAACCCTGACATATATATTATTAAAGATTTGGAGAGGGCAGAGAGATGGGGATGCAAATAGAAGAAAACATAGTAGCTTACATTGAAATCAACAATGACGCTATATAAAATGAACCTAAAAAACAAAAAGAACCATAGTTCTTAAGACACATTCTGGTATCTATAGTGACACGTAAAATAAAGAGAAAATAGCCGTGGATGAATAGCATGTACCTGTCTTGCCGACAAAAGTCTTCTTTGTTGTACTTGATTTACATGATTACAAGAGCGCATAGAAGACCAACAAGATAAAGTTTACATTTGCAAAAAAGAAAAATAAAATTTACATCTGACAACTCACCGGAGGCTGCTAGAAAAAATAAAAAAAGAAAGGTAGAACATTTAAAGTCGATAACATTCAAATATAAACTTAGTTCATAACAAAGCACACATGATATTCAAAAAAAGTTCATCCAAACACAAATGACATAGTTCATCCAGACACAAAAGCTTGAAAAATATGAAGACATTAAATGCTCTAGGCTAGCATTTTGGAGAGGATGTGGGGAGGATGCGGACAATGATCTGCATATAAAGACATGTCGTGTTGAAAAAAATTAGAAACTAAGAAAACCCAATGCACGAAAGAAAAATAGACAAAAAACATACCTTACGAACCTCAAAGCCTGCGCTTCTTTGAGCCACCAGCTTTAGAAGGTGCGCTGGAGCCAGCAGGTTCAGCATCATCCTTCGGTTCAGCGGCTCCAGCTTTGGCTTCAGAGGAGCCACCGGCTTCAGTGTCATCCTTCCCCATGATCTTCTTCATCTCTTTCACATAATCTTCATTGGGCATGTGGAGCTTGTATTCATCGAGAGTTGCGTCATGGATCCCTTTCAGCATAAAGTTATCTAGCTCCCGAAGGATACAGACATATTGCAGCTTCCTGAATCCGATGATTGTGTTCCTAGCAACCTTCACCTTCTGGTGCAGCTTGTTTACGTCATCTTTGTATGGGCATTGCACAACAATTTCCCCAGGGACAGGAAGCTGGCCAACCTTGATCAAGAAAAAAAAGTAAATACCCTCAAAAAAATTTGAATGTATTTTACCCTAAGTAACATATACTAAATCTACATGTGCTTAATGGATAAGTAACAACAAACAAATTAGAGTAAAAACATAAAACAAGAAAGGTAAATAAATATTTATCTTAAAAACTATGCCAACAGAGTCATGCATATTTCAGTCAAATCGTGTCTTGGTTAGTGAGGCATTTAGGACACACAAAATACATAACTATTAGGACTGCATTTTTTAGGTATGTATTGCTTAGATAGAAAAACGAGAGCACAGAAATGACAAAAAAGAGAAAGTTGCAAACCTTGAAATTTCCATGCTTCAACAGGTCATAGACAATCTCTATGATGTAGTTCAAAACTGTTGGATCTCTGGAGGACAGTCCCCTATGATCCAAAACAGCAGTGAAAACAAGAGTCTGTGTGGGACCTTCCTGCAGACCAAGATACTGAACAAGAGCCTTCGTGGGGGCGATGTGGCCTTGTTCTAGCCTATCTGAGAGGTACAATATTTGTCTTGTAAAAAGGGAAAAAATAAGGTTATAAAAATTTAATAAAGTTGGGAAGTTATGAAATTGAAATGGTTAAAGAAAAAAAAGTTACTTACTTGGGTGCAACAGACGACATTGCTGTGTGGGTTCGAACATTTATATAAAAAACACAAACAAAAAATTGTATTAGACAAAAAAAGACTGGAGATAAACTATTTTGAAGTGCAGCAAATAATTAAAGATGTATATTGTTCATATAGAAAAAAAATACTAACTCAAACAAAAAATACTAGCCAAACAGCTGCAACCGAATCTGTGTGATTTCGGGCTTTCCATCACACAGGTTACCCCCCCACTCCCCCCAAAAAAATTTTATATATACCCCCCTGGGTACTGAGTACAATAGGCAGGGCTTGTTTTTGTTGGCTACATCAGATTTAACAAGATATGCCAAAGACACCAGATTAAACATATTTCAAATAGCCAAAAACAAACTCTAAAATTCTAAAAAAATCAAGTGGAAGATTCAAATTATATCTACCACAACGACAGTGAAAACAATCAAACCAAATTTTCAATCTGACATATGGCCAAAATTCAGATAGACTGCGATCTGCCCAAGACGACATCTCCAGCTATAGTTGGTACATACAACTACTACACCGACTTTTCTATGCCAATGACTCAAAGTGGCAGCAGAAGCAAGATTTTTGATATTGAAAAAGCATTGGGGTGAAAGAAAAAATCAGGAACAAACTCCAGATTGGGCACCAGAAAAAATTCCAATTGCGTCAACATGCAATTTCTTCTTTAGATTCTGATATTTTCTTTCACCATGACCAACAGAACCACAATGCAAAAAAATAAGACCCAATAGTTTTGTGCTACTACATAAACAAAACAAGATTACTGCATTAACTCGCCAAAAAAGAAACTAACAACAATCAAACTACTGGACATTCTTCCTATTAAAACATTTATGTTATGTTTCTTGTTAAAAACTACAAGCTGCAATATTGGGAGAATATATTACACATAGAATCCATAATTTATTCAAGAGGGGTGCATGCAGAAAACAAAAAATTACATAATAGTTGTATATATATATATATATTCTAAGATAAAAAAACAAACCTACAGGTAGTCAGCACAGATTCAACTATGGATAAAAAAAGAATATTTACCCGCAGGCACGAGAAGGCTCGGATGACAAAACCAAATGCGTGTTAAAGTATCTGAAAAAACAGCATGCAATTAGGCCATATGCTACGAAGAAAAATGAAGTAGATCAACAAAAAATATATAAAAATGAAATAAAACTAATATAGATACATAAAGAATACACAGTAGAAAAGAAAGTGTAAATAGATGCATGCATAAACGAGGGGGTGCATATTATGAATCTGAAAAAGGGAAAGAAATGGGACCAGAAATGAACAATATAAATAAGGAAAAATAGATCTATTTATCAGTACAGCCAAAACAAGATGAAAAAAGGATAAAACCAGAAATGAATAAGAAGGAGATAAACAAAAATAATATAGAATAAAAAAAGATCCAACCAATGGTTGACGAAAGAACAAAAGAACAAGTAAAAAGATTGAAAAATACAAATCACAGAACAACAAAGAATGAGAGAGCAATATATCCGAAAATGATTGAATTAAAACACAACAACCCAGAAAGAAATTTAGAAAATGGATCAACAAAACAACCAATAACAACATGAGATGGATGAAAATGAGAAAAAGAAGGAAAGAAAACAAAGAAGGAAGGAAAGTAAACCACATAGATCCTACCTTAAACCTTTCACAGTCCGTGCGCGCGAGAGAATAGAAAAAGAGATGGACGGGGAGGAGAAAAAATGGCAACTGACAAATGAAGGGGCGTGCGATGTGGAAGGGGAGGGGGCATAAAATAGCAACTGCAGAGGTGAATGGGCGCGGCAGGAGTGGAGTGCATTTAATGGAGATGGTTGCCCTTCCCCAGGAGAACACCACCAAAACCCGCGCCCCACCACAGAATATTCCCCCACCACACCACAGCCCAAAAAGCCCACATGTTCAGCCCAGCAAAAAGGAAATAGGATGTGGGCTGACAGTATAAAAACACAAGCCCACACAGGGAAAACATGAAATGGGCCTCCTATGCTTATGGAAAAAGATCAGAAAATGTCTTTAGTGCAAAAAAAGCAGATTTCCAAAAAATAACAAAAATAAGTGAAAAAAGGGGCAGCAAAAAATGTGCAAAAATTCAGTAAAATTTTTTAAAAAATGGCAGAATATGAAAAAACAAGAAATTGGGAAAAAGAAAATAAGATGGTCCCCCCTAGTGCCAAGAAAGAAATCAAACACCAGAGCCAAAAAAAGAAGTTTGGGAGATAAAAAACATACCTAGATGTTGTTTTCAACATTGTTTCTGGAAAAAAAATGTGGCTGCCAAAAAATGACTTCCTTGACTCTGGAAAAATATTACAAGTCAGATTCAACAAAATGCAAAAGACAAAAAGCAATTTAATGAACACAATATTATTCACGGTGAGTACAGGAAAATTGATTAAAATGTTTATTTCAGTGAATGTATTCGTGTTTAATTTTACTGCTTGTAATATTGAAATGCTACCTAATCAAAAATCTACTATGCTGAATGAACTGTTCAGTTGTAGTTCTTGTAGATATGAACTGATCAGTTGCTGACATCTTATTTGTAACCCCTACACTACTCATATCTTTAATTAATTTTGTGTCAATGTTAATCTTTAGATGATTATGGAGCGCGAGTTTCAACAAATAATTATTTGCAGCTCTAGTAGAAAAGAGAATATGAGCACTGTGCCATGTCTATGCTAGAATTTAACTTCAACAAGGGAAAGGATCGAATTAATGTTATTTTCAATCATGCTATTGGGATTTAAAAAAGAAGGAGCAAGATAGAAGTCTACCTGATATAGAAATTGATATTGCCTATCCTTCAGAAAGGATACAACCCAAAAACAGGGATATAGAAACTAATATAATGAACACTAAAAAATAGCAGTATGGTTTGTTGAAAAACATATGAAAAAAAGACCAAAAATGGCTCAGACATAATGAAAATAAATCAACAATTAACTAACAAGCACCAGTATAACATAATAATTCAGAGCAAGCCAGTGCCCCCCTAGTGGGAGATGTCATATGCTACAGAAGAAGAATTGAACAAAAAATTGAACAAAACGAGTTCTGATGTGACTTACAATCAACCATGGATGCTCAACTTTAGCGCAAAACTTCAAACTGCATGACTAAAAGACACTCCAAAATCCCCCCGCCCCCGCCCCCACCCAACATGTCGAAAAATAAATGGATGAGTGTTGTGTCATAAGCAAAATCAGTGTCGGAACAGACATTAAAAAGTGAAAAGGATGGTACCTTCAAACCAAAAAATTCAGGTAAGTATGCGTAGCAGCAAGGCCTCCCCGCCTTCCCCCTTGGACCTCCAAAAAAGATAAAGGATAAAAAGAACATGTGATAGATACTCAGGAAATAACTAAAAAACATATAAATTTGCATGCGCATATATGGTTGGAGAAAAAAGAACAGAAAACATTACTTTCACATTCTTATTTGCTCCCCCTGCAACCACAAAACTTACCTGCACACATATTTGAATATATTAGGAACTGAAATAAGAATGACAACAAATATGCTGCACTTACAGAAGAAAAAAGGAGTGGATTACCTTACCTAATGTAGAAGGGGAATTGATAAAAAAACAGATGCTGAGCATAACAAAACAAACTCAATCTTCGGCGGAGTTGTAGAAAATCCGCACTTGACACACACACACGTCTCAAAAAAAGAACTAACACAGGCTCACACGCACAAATAGGGAAAAATGACATAACAGGGGGCTTAAAAAATATACAATGTATACAGAAAATTATGTGGATGTCACATAATCAAAAAATGATGGATAACCATCGGAATAATTGTCTGCAGTTTAACCTTGAGCTTAGATGGGCAAGTGAAGTCACAAAGCATACAACATATATAAGCACACATACTAGCATGCATGGTGATAACAAAAAAAGCAAGACTTTTTCAACCACATGGGTGCATTTCAACAGGAAAAAAAGTGATCTCTTATGGCAACTTTGACCTTGCAGCTTGAAATCCTGAACTCCATTTCATCTCAACCTGTGAAGAAGAACCGGTTCAAAAAAAATAATCAAACTTGTGTTGTCAGAAGAATTAATAACATGAAAAAGTCAGAATAATAAGTGTGATAAAAGGAAAAAAGCACTTACCATTGCTTTGTGATTTCTGACAACTTCAACAGCTTTCTTGTTGCTGTTGAGTGGGCTAAAAACCATTTCATTGATGTACATTACTCTGAAGTCTGCCATGTGGGACGCCGAAAATTTCTACACCAGGTTCACTCTAGGATCCCAAGTCTCCAAGAATTTCATGACAAAAACCCCGTCATCATACTTTTGGAAGATCCTCCGTTCCTGCATAGGGACTGGAGCATAGTGGATCACAAACTCCTCAAAATTTCAGTCTTTGCCGACAAACTCATCCCATGCCTTGATAAAATTTGGTATCTGCAGTAATAAGATGAATAATTTCAAGAAAAAGAAATATAGTGAAAAAATAAACAAATAAATTGGAAATTTGTGGGTGTAATGATGGAAAAAATCAGAGAGAATGGTGACTGAAAAAAAAATGATATTGTGGTTGAATTAAATATTTTACAAGCTGTAAAATGAACTTGAAAACATAACAAAAAACAGTATGCAAACATTTAAGTATAAAAAAGGCTACTTAAAAAAGCTACTTAAAACTTGGATTAGATGAGTAACAAACAATATATATTCTTCATGTATACATAATAGCTACTTAAAAAGCTTCATCATGATACTTACAATCAATGACCTGGCTTCTGTTTGATATGATTCGTCTTCATTGAAAAATGTGTCAAGAAATACAAAATATCCATCTTGTATAGCAACAACAAAAACGAACCAGTGATCATCATGATAGATTGGGAAGAACAACTGCAATGCCAAAAATAGTATATGCAAAATGATTAAACCTGTTTCGGAGCATAAATTATAGTGAAAAAATATGTGAAAAAGATATATAATTATATATGCTTACAAATTCTGATGAAGTGAACTTGTGGCTTCGATTAGCAAGTTTCAAACAACTCGAGCAGTTATCATGAGGAGAAAGTTTGTCCTTTGCTTTTGCTGGCAGATCCATGAGATAATCCTTTCAAAGGCAACAAACAAAATGTGGTTCAAAAAAAGTTAATGAAACAAAAATTCAGAAGAGGTGGTTGGGTAACTTTTCTGCAACATAAAAAAGAAGAAAAAATGTTAAACTTACTCCAAAAGTAGAAAAGAAATAATGTCGTCCAGAGTCTTTAGGATGTTTGTCCTTGAACAATTTTCTACAGAAAGCATTCACCACATAGATGTCGACGGAACTCTTTGTGGTTTGCAATGTTGCCAACTGGTTATAAGTAACGCGTACATTGTCGTAGTTGATAACTTCTTTGCTGGATAAATGGAAAAAATTAAACTGGGGTTGGTGATATATAACAAAAAAGAAACTAACAAGTTGCATTTTCAGGTTGCAGAGGTGTATAAAAATACTAGAGCAAAAATGAAAAGGGAAAAATTACCTAGAATACTGAACATCAGATCCAAGAAACTTCACAAGGTCATGTGCTAGCCTGTCTTCAAGGTGCAGAATAATCTTAAGGGAACATGTGTTGCTGCTGAAATCTCGATAGTAGGAATTGGGATGTATAATCCGTCTAGGTCAACGAGGATGTTTGCCTCTGGATGACGAACCCAGGTTGAAAGATATTTGTGCGCATTTCTGATAGCATGTGTTGTGCGTGTCATTGTACAACTTGTCAGCATCAAGAACTGTGTTAGTTGCACCAGTGATAAGAACTTCTGGAGTTTGAGGAGATTCTTGAGAGCTGTGAGAGAAAAGGAATGAGAAAGGTTAATACAGATAAAAAAGCAGTGGTACCGTGCAGCAAAAAATTTATCCCTACATACATTTGATGCCCATCAGTAAAAACAATTACTAAGAATTTCAACAATATGGCATACAAAACATTAACACAGTAAATTTAAAAAGCAAGAAATATCACATCACTCAAAAAAAGGATATATGTATGTCAGGTCAAAGCACTTTAGCAAAAAAGTTAACAAATGCATTTTGAAAAAAAATCACTTTGGCAAATAGTATGCATCTACTGGGCAGCAAGGCATATAACACATTTGTAAAAAAAAGAAGCTATGAATCTAAGTGTAAAAATATGCCGCTTAATAAAAAAACATTATGAGGAAAGTACACTAAAAAAAGTAAAAGCAATTAAATAATGTTCACAACATACATACCAACAAATATATAGGGGCAGGATTGTATGCTTCATCCAGGAGCGTTTTCGTTGTCCTTGAGCCAGGGGTGAGGTCAAAAAGTGGCTTTGTGCGGTGTGGGCTGGTCTTCATCTCATCAACAGCTGTGTGGGATGGGTTACCGTGGTTGAAGCAGTCTGATGCCGACGGGGTCAAAATGGAGTTGGATGTATGTGACAACTTGTTATCGACAGGAGGGGGGCTACAGGTGCTTCCTGATGATAAAATAAATATATAACAGATATATCAGCACGATGACTTGGGTGATGCATAACACAAAAAGAAAAAAGATTATGGGAATTTGATAGCAAAATAATAACAAACCTCGCTCTGGGATGCAAGGCAACTGGGATCGTCATAAATGGTTTTCCCATCACATGGCAGACCGACTCGTATGTGTTTCCTTGGATCTTCAATAATATTTCCAGCATCATCAAACACATCTAGCAATCGGAATGGAGGTGGTGAGATATCCATTGCGCTACTTCGTTCTGCAGTCTTTGAAAAAGCATTAACCTGCATGCAGAAAAAAAGGAAAATGTATAACATCTTCATGGGAAAAGAAAAAAGGTAAAATGTGATACAAAAAAGATGCATCATTGTTGTGTCGATGTTACTTACAGATGGGGGATCACACTGTTTTGATCCGGAGCTTACATTGCTTGGTGATACTAAATGGTTGAAACTCGCACTGATTTGCGCACATGTTGTTGCAACTTCATTTACAACAGTGTTGCTTCCTATGTTCATGTCCTCAGTAGATGGTCCGTGCTTCATCCAAAAAAATTTCATAAGAAAAAATAAAAAAAGTATGTGCAACAATTCTAAAAATGGTCACAAAGGAGAAAAAAGGATGAAACCTTGCAAACACCACTGCCTTTGCTTCCTGATTCAGGGTCTTCTGTGGCATTAGTCCCTTCTACTTGAACATTGTCATGAGAATATTGCACCTGGGTGGAAAAGGAGGAAACATGGGAAAAAATAAAAAAAAATAATATCACATATCAAGAAAAAGGCACTAGTTTAGTATTCGGAAAAAAATACCCGTGTCTTTCGTTCAACGAGCTTGGTTTCGGTTGGTCGTCCGCCTTTTGCTTTGGATCTTCACACATTTCAGAGCCTTGGTTGTTGCACATTTCAGAGTCTTGATCGTTGCTGATAGGGTTTTTGGTCTTTGTGGTGCCCATAGATAATTTCTCCCTTAGAACCTTCATCAAATAAAAGAGAACAATGAGAAATCAATTGCAAAAAGAAATATACATATATTGAAAAAGACAAAGACATAAGGAGGAGAATAAAAAGAATGGTACATGTGATATAAAACAAAAGAAACAATGAAAAGGCTGTATACAAGAAAGAAAACCTGCAATGTTGAACGGGCTCGCTGTAGACCATCAAGATTTTGAAGCGGAGATTGGATTTGTGAGGGAACGCAAAAAGAACTGCCCTTTGTGTTTATAACAATATCTTCTTGGTTCTCCTAAGACATTATCTCTTCACGTGGTTTGCTTGTTGCAAGACGTTTAATTTTGGTCTTCCTCACAAGTGACTACACACATAAAAAAGACTAAATAACGTCTACACACATAAGAATAATAAAAGATGGGTATATACGGAGCATGTAAAATAGACAAGTTCTGTGCTGGTGACAAACCTCTGGGTTATCAAGAAACCAAGATTGTTGGGCTTCGCAGCCATGAGAGTGTGCTGTAGTAGTTGGAGTGTGTGACCTTGTTCGGGAAGAAATTGAACAACTTGCAGGCGTGCCAGTCTTCCTCCTTTTTGATTGAGAACCAACAACTAAAAAAGTTTCAATGGGCGAAAACATAAAACAATGTAGGTATGATATAGAGGAGCAGAAAAAAATGTGTGACAAAAAAATTGAGAGAACTGATAAATGAAAGGGACAAAGCATAAACCTGTGGGAGACCATTGGCTTGGAGAGGCCAATTCAGGTGCAGCAACACTGCCGGTGTGGAGCCGCCGCCAACTCCACTTGATTCAACTGGTACTGTGTCCCCACTCATTGCATCATTGCTGGGGTGCCCTGATCTAGCTGGGATATGACCATCTTCAGAGACACCGACAGTTGGGAAACACTTGCTGCCACCTAGTCCTGACTGGGCTGGAGTGTGAGCATCTTTACAGGCACAGGTAGGTGGAGAACACTTGCTACCCCCTGCTCCTGCATGACTGGGGTTGACACCAATTTTGGCACTGAGCTTTTCTGATTGTGTCGCCTGAGCAACCTTGCGATCATTTAACATATGCTGGCGCTCAAAAAAGTAGGTGATCACATCAATAATTATGGTTTGTCTTCTGTTGAGCAGACATGATTGGCGAAGCTGAGTGGGTTACATATAATTCAGCCATGCCATCCACAACTGATAAAAATGACCATCATATATATATATAAGAAAATAATAACATGTAAGAAAAATAAAACAACCAACACAGGATACATGCAACAACATCTACAGAAAAAAATTAATATAGCATATTAAATATAAAAATACCTTAGCTGAAATTGATCCTTCAATTTTTTTAAGCAATGTTTCCTTGAATTTGGCACTGTCAATGCAGCAAGTGGGAGAGGGTGCTGTGGAAGTAGAAGGCTTATAGTAGCAAGTTGATTTATAAGATAGAAGCTGAAAATAAAAAGACAAACAGGGAAAATGTGTGTGAGAAAGTGACTTAGTACATGTAGTAGTAACAACAAAAACAAGAAGTTCACTGAGTTCCGTATCTTACCCCACACTTTCCATAAATGTGGCCCTCTTTTAAATCAACCTTGCACTTCTCCTTGATTACATCACCTTTATAGACAATGGAACGCAAGAATGTTTGTGGTCCTTGATCCTGGACAATTTTCATGCAATCAAGGTAGACCACCTATGCATCGAAGAAATATGACAAAAAGAACAAACAAAGAGAAGATGTTTATATATAGAAAAGATGAGTAAAAATGTAGAAATAAAAAAGAGATATGAGATTCACTCACACAGGGGATATAGAGGCACCCGCCTATGTCGGTTGATGACAACTCTGGCCCCTTCATCTTCTTGTGGTATTTCCTAATCTGCTTCATTAACCAATAATGGACAAATTTGCACCAGTCCCACTCCTTAGCTTTCTCAACATCAACAAGAGGCTCCATATACTCAGTGCTGGGGTAAGGTGTCGAATTGGGGCATAGAAATGTGACTGCAACAACAATTAGGAAGTTGTGAAGAAGTTCCTTATCAGATATATCCGGCTTCAAACAGTTTTCAGCGTAGTCCTTGAACGTTGGCAGAGAGGTAAGGTTCATTTTGCCGAGGAGTGAAGTCTTCCCGCTGACAGGGTTCCCCTTCACAATTGGCTTGCCACCAATTGGTAAACCAGTGACATCATGTACAGTCTGCGGGCTGATGGGGATACTGATTCCATTCAACAAAATACTTGATGTGCTGACATGGACATGATCAACTACCCATCTGAAGAAAGGCAGGTGGCATTGGACACTTCTGGAAAATGAGTAGGGAGCCAAAACCATATTCTTCAATAACAATCCTCTTCGCTGGGCTCAGTGAGCTGACCACATTAAAGAACACAGAAGCGCTGGACCTCGAAACAGCCTTTGTTGGGCACGAAGAGCCTCGTTGTTGATTGAAGGCACCAAAGATGTTTGTAGCAACTGGGGGGTTGGAAACTGAACGAACAACTGCATCACAAACTGTTTTCCTGATACAATTGGAGAACTGCGGAAATTGGTGTGTCAGAAAAAAATTAAATACTGGCAGGTTGAAAGACTGATAAGAAACTTTACAAAATAGTAATAAACATAGCTGCTCAAAAATAACCTATTGTGGCAAATATCTGGATTTGATGAATATTATATATGAAACAAGTTCCAAATGAGCACAACACAAAAAAATAGAGCCACCAATCTACATGACAAAAATAATTGAAAATAACACACGGATTCTATTTAGATGCATAGAAGATCTTGTGTGGATATCTTTTTCTGTGCACTGCTACTTCACTACCTATATTGTCATTTCTAAATTCTAACAAGCTGGAGAGTCTAGCTTAATCAGTTAGAATAGCATGTAATTTAGTTAAGCACGCTGAAAAATAATATGGTTGAAAAACAAAAATAAGATAACAAAAATCTTCATTGCATTTTGAAAAAATTGCATAAACTAAATAATACCTTAATTACAACCATACACAAACAGTTGCGACAAATGAACATAAAAACGTGATTTCTATTTGATAAGCAAAAACATACCACCAATAAAAATCAGCACTTCAAGGGCAGGCAAAAAAAGATAAAAAATTGATGGCTTGAAATAATAAAGGGGGAAAACAGGGGGAACTTGCTAGTTTTTTAAAGGAAGAGAAGATAGCATCGTCGTCAAGTGATGCTAATAACTGTTGAACGTTGTTCTGCTCGGTTGTTCTTTGGTCCGCAACATGGTCTTCTTCGTCAGTGCAATGAGCAGAATCTACACCAAACTAAGGGTCCTCGTAAGCAGACCCGCCAGCTCCCTCAATAGTCATCTGGGAAAAAAAGATTAAGTGAATGTACTAGTAATGATAAGAGGAGTGTGTATATGTCTACATTTTCAAAAGTATTATAGTGATAGTACATGGATGTCATGCTATGTCCGCAATTATAGTGAATTGTTGAGATTAGATCACCAAAACAAAAGGGAAAAAGTTACAAATCTTTTGGACATAAAAGAAAGTTACAGATTATTCTAACAAATTACACTGTAAAAACGCATGCGGAGAAATGTGCATGAAAATTTACATGTTGAATGACTCCCGTATAGGGGAAATATCTACTACCTCATTGACTATGACCCATTACAGGTTTAACGTGAAATACTTGTAGTAAAAGTATTCATACCCTATTTGATACATGATATCAATAACGGTAAGTATAGATAATACCTATAACATCGCAAATCAACACACATCAATCCCTATATATTCCTATTGGCCTTTCTTGAAACTGAAATCCTATAGAACTAAAAATCAAAAGAAAAATGGAAGACAGCGGGTGAAAAGGAGAGGACAACGCATAAATATGAACTCCCACCCAAATCATCTAAAAATGGAGCACAAAAAAGACAAAAAGATGAACCCAGAAAAATAAACTCAACTGTATGCCAGCAGATCCACTAAAAACAACAAAAAAACATCAGTGAACTTCCTAGTAACACATGAAACTAACATGCACAGGGGAATATAGCTTAGTATAGCCTACTATTACAAATGACTGGGACAGATGCATCAAACACCACATCACAAAAATATATCAAAAAGTAATTAAAAAAGAAAAACCATTCAGCAGAAATGACTTATGATGTGGAGATTATGACATAACATCAGCAAAAAATGACATATAGCGAGCAAAAAACATAAGCACAACAACTACATCAGATGAATCTTCACATGGTAATCAGCACAGTAAACTTGGATGAATCTTCGCATGGTGATGATGATATTTTGGCGTGCAGGCTCATGCACAAAAATATATTAAAAAAGGTACTGTAACCTAAAAAAATGGTGTCATTTCCAGGGGATATAGAACTGGATAGATGATACACGCTGCAGGCCTTGCTAAACACATATGAAAACAACTGGGTGGGTATACACATACCAAAACAAAAAATGTTAGGTGCCTAATGACAAAAAAACAAGGATTTAGAACCAGACATGATGCTCCATATGTCACATGGGTCCAAGATGATAGTCGCAGGGGGGGACAGTAGCTAAACTGCATCATGGAGGGGACTGAAAAAATCATGACACGAAAATGCTCTGCCACCTCGATAGGATGACAGTCCTCGCAGAGATCAGATAATCCCACCACCCCCCCCCCCCACAACACCCATCCCGAAAAATTGAACCACGCACGAAACCCTAGATAGCGCCAAACAAAAGATCTAAAAACACAGTGAAAAAGGAACCAGAAAAAGGACTATAGTGTCCAAAATGCATCAGATTCTGGACCACACCCCTTCCATGACATCAACTAGCCCCGGACATGGAACCTAAAACACATGAGATTCATAAAAATCCGGGCGAATCCGCCGCGGAAATGGAACCAACACATCAGAAAAAACGTTGATACACTATGCCACATCGATAGGATGCCAGTGCTTCAGATATATCAGCTCAAAAAGGGTCCCCCCCAAATGGGGAAAACCCTAGCAGTAGAAAAAAAATCAATCATTCACACCTGGGGGGCTGAATCCTACTACAGCGCTCAAAGATCTCAAATTCAAGACGGGTGGGATGGGATCAACGACCAGGTCGTGTAGAAAAATGATTAAAATGAACTGCAGCTGATTGGGGAGCGGGGACAGTGAAACCCTAACGAGACCGTAGTGGTGGTAGAGTGTGGTGTCGATGCAGATGGTGCGCTGGTGCCTGCGCGCGCGTCGTCGAAGTCGACCCCGCTGCGGGACCGTCCTTGGCAACCCTCCCCGTCGGAATCGCCTTCGCCGCCGCTTGGCCATCGGGTCTGTGTGGAAATGGAGAGACAGATGCGTCCATAGTGTTCGCCGGTCCTTTGTTGCCCCCACCACCACCACCACCGTAACGGGTTTGCGGAACGAACAAGAACCGGGTGCCACTGCGGGCCCGATAAGACAAAACCAACAGGAGCTTCATCTTGACGTTGATGGTAATGTGAACGAGTGAACAACAAAATTCAAGCATTTGACGTGTAGAAAATCTAAAAAAACAAGTCTAGCAAAAGTGTAGTAGTGAGAAAACATTGCATTTTGTGCTAATATATCTGGACTGGGCCATTCTGTTCGGTTGGGCTGCAATCAAGCATGATCGCTGCACAAAACAAACACCCCCCCCCCCCGCGCCAGAGAGAGAATCAAGCTTGTTGATCACAATGGGCCAGGGGCACCGATTTGGGAGAGTAAAAAAAGGTGCACCTATTTGGACAAGTGAGTTGTTTACGTGTATGTCATTAAGAAAGTTGTCAGTTACGTGTATGTCATGGAAAAGTTCTCAAGCACGTGTATGCCACGCACCGAAGTTCGTTGACGTACATGCCATTTTGGATGGATTCCGTTAGGACTTAACAGTTGCACCCTGGTGACATGTGGGACCCGCGTAGTGAAAAGACCATTTTGCCCCTGTCTATTTCGTTTCTCTCCTGGAACCGGACTCAATCGAATCGAATCGGGTGCCGCTGCCTTGCCTTGTCTCGAGCCGCGCCAGAACCCTAGGAGCCGGCCGCCGGACCCCGCCGGAGACCCGCCGCCGCCGTCTTCCCGGCCGGGCGCCGCGCGGCGCCCCCCTGTTCCCTTGCGCGGCCGCGGCCGAGGCTCCGGCGGCCGGCACGCCCGCGGCCGCCCGTGCGCACGGCTAGGCGCGGCCGGGCTCGGCGGCCGGCCCTAGCGCGGCCGACGCGCGCGCCGCGGCCGCGGCCGGGCGGCGCGCGCGCGGCCGGGCGGCCGGCACGCCGCGGCCGGCGCCCGCGCGGCCAAGCGAGGCGGCCGGCGCTCCGCGGCCGGGCCCGCGCGGCGGCGTGGGGAGCTCCGCGGCCGGCCAACGCGGCGACGTGCGGGAGCCCTCAGGAGCTCGCCATGGATGGGAGAGGAGGAAGAAGGGGAGGAGGAAGATTGGTGGGGCCCACAGGGGCAAAATGGTCATTTCAGCTGTCGGTTTGACACCGTTTGCTCACAAAATTGACGGAATGGCACACGCGTAATCGAACTTCAAGTGCATGGCATACAGGTAGCTGAGAATTTTTTTATGGCATGTACGTAACCAGCATCTTTCATAATGTGCAGTAACGGTTACAGCCAGCTAGGAAGAGGGATTCGCAAGGCAATACAGACCAAAAAAAAGAGCACACATATGACATCATTCTCATGGCATTGCATTCATCAGAGAAGCAACACAGGACACACGGAGTTGGCAGATCCTGCCTTATACAACAACGTCGACGTTTATAATTGTGCAACAAATATCACGGCAAAAATATTGGCCGGACAAGAAGAAAAAGCCTCGGAAGAATACAGGTCGAACACACCGAAACACTGAGCGGCGGTTAAGAATAAGTGCCTATAACGGTCCCTCGTTCTAGTTGAAGTCAGGCTTCTCAGGGTACGTGCAGCCAGAGCGCTGGATGATCACATTGGCGGCATAGCAACCAGCCTTCACAGAGTCTTCGATGCTCTTGCCCTGAACCAACTGAGAGAGGAAGCCTCCAACGAACGCGTCACCTGCCAAACATCAAAGAACCATTTCTTACAAGGAGCAGCAGCCAAAATTTACACAACCATCAAACCAAACCCATTTGCTGGCATTTATCCAAATCTGAGTTGCAGTACTATTCTGGTAGGTTTATACCACACAATTTTATTGCGAGTTGAGAACACATACTGAGTCATATGGAGTGTTATTTCAAATTGGTTTATCACAGAGCACAAAAAAATTAAAAAAGTCTGCTCATTAACCTGTGTGAGAAATCAGCCAAGTTATCCTAGAAGGCATTCATAGATATACTATAAAACATTGCTGAGAAGCTTCCTAGAAAACACACCAATCTTACCAGAGCATACTGATTCATAACAGTCAAACAATTGAATATATAGACTATGGAGTATTTGGAATTAAAACACACACAGAATACAAAAAAAGACCGATGATTAGCTTGTTTGAAAAAACACCATAATAAGTTATCCTAGAAGGCATCTATAGACATACTGCGGACAAACATTCTTAAGAAGCCTACTTAGAAAACACACCAATCCAGAGAAAGGTCAGAAGCAGAGATCAACCCTTTGAACCAATCACACAAATCAATCCTTGAGACTAAAGAAACATGTACCTGCACCGTTGGTGTCAACAAGCTTCTCCTTGGGCAATAGGATCACAGGGAATGTTTTCACCTGTTATCAACACGATAATTAGTTCATCATATTAATCAACTTGGATGAAAACAATCAATATGCCAGATATCAACTCATATCAACCGTCACTTAACAAGCAAGATATCAAATTTCATGTTATGCTTTTAAGCATTGAACTGACAAGACAAATACCTTTCCATCCTCAGCAACAACCACTGGATCAGCACCCTGAGTGATGACGGCAATCCTCTTTTTCTTGCCAGAAGCCAAAGGAAGTTGGGAGATCTTCAAAGCAATCTCCTCAATATTCTCAGTCTACATTTTATCATAGGTAATTAATCAGTATTACAGTCACCAAAGACAAGTATTATTCGAGTATAGAAGACTATTCAGTTATTACCTCCCATCCACGAACTTTGGCGAAGATCTTTGCCTCAGTTTCATTTCCGAAGATGTAGTCGACATACCTATATTGGTAATAAGTAGCAAACATATCCTTAAACATGACTTAATCCATAAAAAATGCATTAGCAACAAAGTACAAAGAAAGGTCGTCCATGTCAGGGCAGAAGGTCAATTAAGAAAGGAAGATTAGCATGTTCCAAACATAAGAAAATGTATTCACAAGAATGACCATTGCTTTTTATATTTTTGCTTGGGTTTCAGTATGCAATCTCAGATGAAATTCAAGACATTGACAACACTTACGGGAGAACCTTCTCTTGGGCATCACGGAAAAACTCACAGATGAAAGGAGCAGAAAGGTTCATCAGAAACACCTGAAAATAACGGAATAATCAACCTCTAGCAACAATTCTAAAAGGATAATTCCATAATAAACATTTACCTTGTTATTTGCTGCAGCATGCTCAGCAACTAGCTGAATAGAATCAGGTGACACCGTAAGGAAAAAACCAGCAATGTAGACGTATTTTGCCTTCTCAACTGTCATCAATAATGTGTATAGTTCAGGTAAAGAACTAGCAAAGCTTCAGATAGTGAGGAACTCAGTCAAGGGAAACACATTCCGTGCTAAAAATTTTGTTGGCCACAAATCAAATATACTCATGCAAACTACTTTAACACGCAAAACAATGCAATTATCCATTTCAATAGTGCAAATTGAAATATGCAAGAGTACAAACCATTTTGGCATCCAATTTACACAATTTGCATAGCATTGAGCAACTTCATATTTCAAATTTTACATACAAAAAATCCCCCAATAAACTGATGAGCAAGGTTTTAGCTAAAAAACAATCTGAGCTCAATAGATTTGTTGAGTATCATACCTAGTGCCCAGTTCTCTGGTCTCTTTAGATGCTCAGATTTGTAACAGTTTGCCGCCGACAGATTTGCAATCAGTGACCTGGTTACAGAAGGAAATAAGTGACATCCTTGAAGACGAAAGTACTGGCAAACAAAGTCATGTGAAATGCAACAACGAAACATTTGGAATTCCTTGGCACAAACAGATGGTACTAGGATAGAATTTTTACCTAACTACAAAAATTAAATGTTTCATAGCATTAAGACATGTTTCTGGCAAAATTGCAAACATGGAACAAGAATCCTACACCTTTCTAAAATTTATACATTTGTGTATGTCATAGCACAGAACACTCATATGAACAGAGCCGTAAGATGCCTACCTGTAGCATGCAATACAAGGGGGGATGTGCCTCAGATATAATTTGATGTCTAAAGAAGATCCAGAATGAACAAAAGAGACAATAACACAAAAAAAATATATGTCTAGATTAAACAATATAAACTTATTCTACAAACATTAGCATGATCTTCAAAGATATAGAATGCAATTACGGCTCCAACATTGTTGGCACTGACAAAATTGTAAGCCTCAAATTATGGATGCTAATGATAATGCAATGATAGCCAATAACATAGCAACTTGTGCACTGATCTTACAGAAGATCAAGAAAAGGATAATGATATGAATATATATTCTCAGAATCATGAAATGGTCCAATTACCCAGAATGTAATGTAAAGGAATCACTACCAGCAACTAAAGCTAAGCATCAAAACCACAAAAATGACTTTTTGGACAACAAACCTTTCACCGCCAACAACACATACAGCACATGTGCCGGTAGGAGCTGTCTCATCCTCGTAGTAGTGAGCCTGAGTATGCAAGTATGTGACAAGATCAAGGCCATGTTAGTCAATTAACCGGCAAAGAAGAAAACTAGTGTTTCAAATGCCATGAAGAAAAAAAGGCTATGAACTAACAGTGACTCCTGCAGCTTGAGCATTCTTCTTCATCTCCTCACCAAACTTGTCTTTTCCAATGCATCCCATGTAACTCGTCGCACGAGGAGTTTGAAGCATCCACTGAAAACCATGACATACCATTAACAAACTGATGCAGCTGGAGTTTTTTATTGTTCACATTTTTTGCATACAAACAGCTTACCTGGGCAACCCTGATAGAGTTCTGGGTGGCTCCTGTTATAACAATGATAAGAATAAAGATAATAAAAGCAATCAGAAAGAGTCACCAGGCTGCAACAATTCATGGACCGGATTAGTGTGTACATATGAAGAAAGCATTACCTCCAGCAATGTATTCAACATTGCTCTTGCTGGCTAACTCATCATACCTGTCAAAAAACACCTTATTAAACAACAGGATACAATCTAACATGGTAGCAGATTGCTCACATGTCTTCTAGATAAATTGAATTGTTCAGTTTGCAGGTTGGACAAAGGGATAACTGTAACAGCTTGACAAGAATATATTCCAAAAATAACACAATCAGTATATGCAACATGGCATCCGCAATACAAATACTTACATGGGCAAGTGCTTCTCCTCAGCCAGAATGGCATTGTTCAGCTGGATGTCATACCTAAAACAGCAGTTGTGATGCGGGTCAATATCACAATCATGATAACAACACTTATCTGGTAAGCTAGTAGCCTAGTACTAATAAGCAAGCAGCATGGCATTGTCTCCTCAAACAAAAGCAGAGGCAATCTAATAGCTCCCCACAAAATTTTGAGATCTAACCTAAAATTGGACGAGCAACAGCACCATCCATGTAACAATGAATTTCAACGCAACTACACTGCTCGCTGATCGCTGTTGTGTTTAATCAAATTATAAACAATTTAGGATCAGTGCCCCCACGAGATGCGGGTCTTGTGCAGCACGTGCATGCATCTAAGATTAAGTCGATCCCGAGGCGGATCTGATGAGACTACGCTACGAAACCACCAAAAAACGACCAAACCACTCGGACTAGGAGTAACTAAATTCCTAAAAGCAGATCAGACTGAGAGAAGGCGAAGCGAGGCGAGTGCTTACTTTGTGAGGAAGGCGTCGTCGACGACGGCGGAGATGTCGAGGAGGGGGTTGCCCATCCCCAGAAGCACGCCCTCGCTCACCGCCATTTCCTCTGCTCTGCTCTCCACACGAACGAAGCGGCGGCGCCGGTGGCGGAGATCTGAGGCTTTCTGATGGGCGAGCGGGCGGGCTCGGGTTCGTGTGGGCGAGGTGCGAGGGGAAGTGGATCCGTGGTGGTGATGATGATGGGTGTGTGGGGTTTTAGTTGGGCTCGCCCAAACCCTGACTGGCCCACCAGTCAGCATCCTCGAGTTGGGTGGGGGTTGGTGGACGTCACACACGTGTGTGGAGTGGAGCACGTCCTTCCCTCATTCCTCCAACCCCTCGCGTGCTACACGTACGGGGCGGGATGCTTAGAGATGTCTCTGACATGTGGGTCTGCACCCTCTAGGTTGGTTTGGTTGGCGTTGGGTGTGGAGCGTTGGTGCACGATGCGCGGGTCCTTTTCGCCCACCAAACACAATGACGCAGCTTGAGATCGGTCGGTTCTCGGGAGTGGTGCGCTGCTGCTCCTAAGACTATCCGCACTCGTCAACCTCCAAATTCAACCTCTAAAAGCAATATTCCTACCTCATCATCAACATTTTATAGTTCGTTCCAGCTTTCTACGCATTCGTCAACCTCTATATTTTACACTCCATACCAAGCATCAACCGTGGGACCCACACATCAATTTTTTTAACCCTCCCTTATCCTCTCTCTCGCCCCCGTCATCCCAATCCATCCCCCGTCCTCCGGGCGCCGCCCCGCCTAGATATGTGCCTCGGCGGCGGCGGACCGGGGGGACGGCGGTGTGGCGGAGATCTCGCGAGAGGGCGGCGTGGGCGGTGTGGCGGAGATCTCGCAGAGGGGCGGCATGCGAGGAGCTCCGCTGCATCGGCGGCGCGGAGGTCAACCATGGCGAGCTCCGTTGAGTGGAGGAGCGGGAGGGAGAGGCGGACCCACGACGGAGCTTCCTGACCCGCGGAGGCCGGAGCCCGCAACTCCGGCGTGGCGCCCAGAGGTCGGAGGTGCGCGCGCGGCGGGCGACCGAGCGCGGTGGAGGGCGGCCCTTCCCCGCTCCGCCGCGGGGCTCCCCTCGTCCCCCTCGCGGCGCGCCACGGCCCCCCCCCCCCGCTCCCCATTGGCGGCGGAGCCTCGAGCTCGGGTCGGCGCCGCCCTCTTCCCCACATCCCGCGCCCGAGGACGGCGGGCCTAGCCGCCTCTCAACCGGGCGTCCGCGCATCCATGGTCGGCTCCCCGGTGGCGACGAAGGACCGATGCGGCCCGTGCCTCTCCTCGCGCTCCCTCACCAAAACGACGGCGCGACTCCGGCGGCCGGCAACCACGGAGGAGCTCCACGCCACCGGCCCTCCCCGCATCGTCGCCTCCACCCTACCCACCGTCGGCAAATCCATGCCGCCCCCTCGCTTCCTCCCTTCTCCCTTCCGTTCGAACATCCGCGCGAAGGGGTGGTGGTTGCGCCGGCCGTCGACGTGGCGTGTGCGGGTCGGCCTCCAAGCGCGCCGGGGATGGCATCCGGGGGGACCGAACGGCACGGTACCGTCCGCTTCCCGTGTCGCCGGTGCGGACAAAAAAAGGCCAAAAGCGACCCGGAGGTGGCTTTGCCGCCCGTTCCGAGCCCCGTGCGAGACGATCTAATAGCGGCTATTAGAGGGTGATATAAAGTGTCAGTACATGGTGTTATCAGTCTCATCCTTATGACCTTGTAACTGATTATATAATCTCCTTATAAAAGGGAATAATGAGATCAATGAGAATTTACCAATTCACTATTCACTTGTCTCTACAAAATTTCTATTCAAGACGTTATCAGCAGCTCTTCTAAGAGAGAGAGCACCAGCGATCCGACGAGTAAGATGACTTACCTACGCCTTCCCCTTGATGTTGGCTCCTCTCTCCCAAGACACCTTCGTGCTCGTGTTCTGCGCCACCTCCTGCATCAACAAGTTGATGCGCTCCTCCGAGCGCCGGCGCGCCGTCCTCGACGTGGCGGGGGCCGTGGCCTTGGTTATGCCGGACGTGGCTCCCGCCGCGACGACGGTGCCACCGCCCACGAGCCACAAGAGCTCCCGACAACGACTCGAGCACTCTCGGCGCTCGTTGCGGATCTCCGGTATTGCCAAACAACCGCACATCACGAGATCGCTTCCGGTGGAATCGCCGCATCGTCGCGACTCCCACGGATTGACCGTGAGGGTGCGGTTGCAACTTGTTGGGCGCGCGTTGACGGTGAAAATCCGTCAACCTAGCCATGAGTTTACCTTCGGTGTTGGCATGAATTTTATACCTTATCCATTGGTACTAACCCCCGTGGTATAACAAGTTCACGTGTGCATGTCGTTTTTGGAGTTTAATGTTTATGCGGGGATTTAGTGTTGAATGCAAGACTTTCGGGGTAAGTTCATCAAGCATCTCATGACAAGACTTTGAAGCCCCGAACAAGTCATGCAATGAAGTAAAATTAACTCCAAGAAGCGGGGACTTGATCCGAGAAGACGACATACTCCGGGGACCGACCGGAAAAGTCTTCGAATCTTCCAAGACAAGGAGTTGAGTCCAATTCGGAGAGAAACCGACGACATGGACCCGTATGCGAAGGGGGAAGCATCCGGGAAGCAAGGGAACCGACCTCGGGCAAAGGAGCCCGCGGGGCCGGGCCTAAATGGGCCCGGGCCGGCCGGCCCGGTCCGGTCGGCCCCGAGCCCATTTAGGGCCCAATTGCGACGCCCTTTGCCCTAGCCGCCAATCGGGCTATTTATAGTCCCCCGACCGAGAGCCACGCGAGAGAAGATTTCGTCTTCGGCCGCCGAGAAGCGAGAGAAGAGAGGGACACCATCTAGGAGAGGAGAGGGTCGAGCTAGTTGACTAGGGTTTCCCTAGCCGACGTGGGAACCTTGCAAGGAAGACCACGTCGGAGTTCCGGAGCTAGAAGCAAGATCAAGGAAGGATCCCGGTGGTGATCTTGTGTATGTATCATTGTTATAGTTGAATTATCAAGTTGAATCTTTTCCCGGCGATCAAGTGTTTCCTCGAAGATTTCGTTTTTCGATCGGCTTTGCTTATTCCAATTCTATTCTCGAGATAGATTACATAGGGTGTTCTTGTAGCCGCGGTGGCTAGAGGTACACGCCGGATCTTCCGAAAGAATCTCGACTTGTCTTTTGACTCGCCCTAAGCTCCCCGCATGAATAGGGATACGTTGTGACGAACGGGGGTCTCGAAAGGCGGATGTTTTCGGATTTGGACGGGAAACCACGATTTAAAGAGGCTTTTATTAAGATTCGATTTGCTACTTCTTCTTTTGCTTGGAACTTCAACGAAAGGCTTACCCCGATCCCTCTAGATTGGTTTATCTACCTAATCTTACTTTGTTTTCTCCGGTTTTTAGTAGATTAGATTCGTTTTGTTTCTTTTACTTAGATGCATTAGGTCTTTTATCGATTATTGAAGATTACTTGGCTTTAATAGATTAATTCTTGCGTCACACATTTGTTCCACGGATTCGATACCTTGGGTTCACCACTCGAGGGAAGAAGGGTCCCTTGACTACGATGGGAGACTTGTACGCTTGCGAGTCACGAACGAACTTTGATACAAACGTTAACCGTCAACAAGCCCCTTTTTCTGGCGCCGTTGCCGGGGAACAAGTGATCAAGATTTGATTTTTTATTGCTTTTTTTTGTAATTTTCAGTACTGATTTTGTTTTATTTTTGCATCTAATAAGCTTCAATCATCCTCAAAATACATCTAATCTAGTTTGTCTAACTCTAGTCTTTATAGATTTGTTTTGTTTTCTAGTTTCTTTTGCATATTTTGTTTATTGCTAACCCTAACGGGAGATGGACGGCTACCTCTCCAACAAACCCAATAATTTTGTGGATGATCGAGAAAAACTTTACGAAGGCTAAGGAGACGCGAAGCACATCAAGCTAAAAAGCTGGATTTTGTAGATTCGGAGTCGGAAGACAAAGGATCGCAGGAATCTCCGGAGAATTCACCACCTCAAAGTCCGCGGGAGAACCGACGTCCACCAATGGGTGACCAACCACCGGAAGAACGCAAGATTGGGGAGCTATGCACCCCAGACATCATCGACCTACCAATCTTGAACCTCGACGAGATCGGAAGACCGTTCGAGATCAAGACCTCAACAATCCGCATGGTGCAACATTCACCCTTCACCGGCAAAGAGGATCCGAACCTTCACCTCCAAGCATTCATTCAACTATGTCAGACTTTCAATATGGATGGGGTGACTCAAGATCAAATGAGGGCAAGGCTTTTTCCGTTTTCACTACTCGGGAAGGCGTTGCAATGGTTCCACTCTCAACCGGCGGAGACGGTGCAAAATTGGAACACGTTGATGAAGGCTTTCATGAAGGAATACTACTCACGGGTAAAACTCAAAGCTTGCGTAATAAGATTGCCACCTTTGTTCAATATCCTACGAAACTATCTCGGAGGCATTTGAGCGCTTCAACGAGTACACCGGGCGGTTCCACATCACAAGTTCCCGAAAGAAGACCTCGTGCAAAAGTTCTATCAAGGACTCACCATGGCGTCAAGGACGATCATCGATGCATCGGCGGGAGGATCTATCATCGAGCTTACACCGACGGAAGCTTTCACGCTATTCAAGAAGGTCGCGGATAATGACACGTGGGCGTCATCCGGCGCCTACACCGGCTCAACCTATGGGGAACGTCAAAGGAGTCTTGCAAGTGGAGAAGGAAGACATACTTGAAGGCAAGATCGACTCGCTCATGAGGAGGTTGGAGAAGATGGAGATAGAAAAGAAAGAGGCTCAAGACTTGAAGGCCGCCGAAGCAAGGTCCACATGCGAAGAATGTGGAGAGTATGGCCATGTCCGCAAAGATTGTCCGGAGGAAGCCAAAGTGCTCGACTACATGAGGAAGGGAGAATTGCCGAACTTCCGCTACGGGCAAGGTAGGCCTCAATTTAATGCAAGCTCATCTATTCCTAACGCGGTTCCACTTCGGATACAATTGAAGGAGTTCATGGATGAGCAAGCTAAGATTAACAAGGACACCGTCACCAAGTTCAAGACCATAGACAAGGTGTTGGAGAACATCGATAGCAAAGTGACGGAGGTCGGAAGTTCCAATCATCAAGTGCTCAACATGATGAAGATGCTCGAGACGCAAGTTGGACAACTTGCGGGGCGCCTCACTAATGATGAAGGGAAGCTTCGGGACAACCCAAATGTCCCGAATCGGCGAAGGCCATTCAAACACGTTCGGGGAAGGAGACCGAAGATCGGAACGTACCGCGGGAGCAAGAAAGCCGAAACCGTCCACCGAGGGTGGAAGGAGCCGCTAAAGAAAAGGTTACGGGGATCGTCACCGAGGAACCCGAATTTGAGATGCCGGAAGATGACACGAGGATACCGCAACTCAAGCCACGCTACTTCCGAGGTAAACTTGACAACCACTTTGAGAAGTTTGTGGAAGTTGTGCGTAGACTTAGCATCAACATGCCGTTACTAGATGCCCTACAAGTACCTACATATTCTCGTTACTTTAAAGACATTCTTGCAAATAAATATGAGATAGCAACACTCGGGGTAGATCATGTCAAGATGTCCGAGGAGTGTAGTGCGGCTATTGCTTATGGGCTGGAGAAGCAAAAAGACCCCGGTGCCCTACAATTCCATGTTCGGTTGGTTCTTTCAACTTCGAGAAGGCGTTATGCGACCTTGGAGCTAGTGTGAGTGTCATGCCGAGGGATGTGTTCGAGAAGTTACGCCTACCGATGGAGCCTACGGGAATATGTTTGGAGCTGGGTGACAACTCCATTCGCTATCCCTTGGGCATTGCCGAAGATGTACCCGTGAAGATTGGACACCACTTCATCCCCGTCGACTTCGTTGTGCTCGAGATGGGAGAGAGGGAGAAGCCGCCGCTCATCCTAGGGAGGCCGTTCCTCAAGACCGTGGGAGCAACTATTGATGTTGGCAAGGGGGAGATCATGTTCGATATCAACGGAGAAAGGAGTTCCTTCAAGTTCCGTCCAAGGATTGAGGCATGCAACATGATTGGAGTGAAGATAGAACCAAAACAAACGGAGGGGCTGAAAAAGAAGAAGGAGCCGAAAAAAGTGAACGTAACGAAAATTAAAGAAGGTGTTGCATCCGTCAAGACAAAGGAAGAGAAGCCGCCTGTGAAGACCAAAAAAATGACTAAGCCGGCCAAGCCAAAAGACAAGCCCGCGCCCAAGATGGTGCGGAAGTGGGTACCCAAGATTGCAACGCCCGCAAAGAGCGTTGATCCGGAGTAATCAAGTGAAGAAGTCTAGCTATAGACTATAAACGAAGCGCTAGGCGGGAGGCAACCCGTTTCGTCAAGTCAAGTCAAGAATAAGCTACGGGAGGACAACCCGATTCCGGGTTTTTCGAGTATTTTTAATAATTTAGTTTTTGAGTTTTACTACGCAAAGACATTAGACTTAGAAGTGGTTGAACAATATTAGAGACATAATTCTTGATTGAATGTTTGCTTTATCATAAACCCTTTGCATGAACCCTCCTATGTGCTTGTTTGATTCTTTTCTTTTCGAGAAACCCCTCAACCAAATAATTTCAGAACCTTAGCTCAACCTTTCACCCTCATTATGGTGCTGAGGTTGGCTTATTTTTCATGCTAAAACCACACGAGTAGAGCCACGATTTATATTCAAGTGTTATAAAAATTCAGCACGTGGTAGGACTCGCGTGAACCTAGAAATCAAAGCTTTTGGTTGATCTTAAAAATCATTATCCTTGGTTTCTCTAGGATTAGAATTTTTCTAAGCCCATTCTAATTTTGTTTTATTCAAAATCTTTCTTATTTAGCCAAAATTAGAACCTAAACCTATGCCCCCATGATCAAGCGGGAAAACGTTCGCTCTCAACCGATGAAAGCGAGACTTTACCGGTAAGACCAAAATCGACGTAGTCGAAAAATATTTTCGACTTACATCTGTTTTTAATGGTTTAAAAACTTCTCTAAAATTATGCTCAAGCTCTTGCATGGCTCTGAAAAATATTTTAAAATTCGAATTAGAGGAGTGCTTAACCTTAAACACACCTAAATGGAGGCAATCAAGTTTGAATTAATCATGCATGCACCATTGGATTCCCTTTTATCAACTTTCACCCACTCCACATGCAAAGGACAAGCATGGTGGGCAGCAAGCATCAACTTTGCAGGATTTCAATGGTGGCATGTGAAGCAAGTGGAGCTAGGGAGCATGGACATGACCCAAAGCATGGAGCATCAAGTGGGAGGACCAATAATTCAAGAAAAGGAGTGGACGAGAGCGTTTGGGCGGTGCAACTCGTGGAGCACGCGGGCGGGGAAAGTTGCGGAGGCGAAATGATCGTGCTTTGGGAGAAAGGCGCACCGAGGAGGAGCCGTTGGAGCCTGGGCGGCCGGCCTAGGCCGGCCGGCCTGCCCTATAAATGGCGCCCCCCGGCGCCCGTCTTCTGCAGGCAAGCTTCCCTCTCCTTCCCTTGTTTGTGTGTTCAAGTTTGTGTGCTCAGAACCTCCGTAGACTTAGCCAACCACCCAAGCTTGAGAGCTCAAGAAAAATCCACCTCCCTAATCCACTCAAAGTCCACATCCGAAGCAAAGAGTTTAAGTGTCTAGTTTACCGGTTGCAACCCGGATTTTTAGTTGAAGAGAGAGTGCAAAGCAAGCATGTGGAAGAAGACCACAAGTCTCTTCTCTAAGAAGAAGAGTTCGTCGTCGTCGAAGCCGTCATCAACCACGTCTTCGAGGAGGCACTCGGTTTCCGAGTCTCCCGGAGCATGGAGACGGACACGGCACCACCGAGGAGGAACGACGCTCTCCTCCTTGGTGGGATGAGGGCTGCGAGAAGCACTTCCATGAGGTTCACCGAACCTCGTGGGCACACGGAGGAGCAGCCCGCGCCACCACGACGATCGACTCGCTCAACCGCACCACCTCCTTACACCCCGACACAATCTTCGTACGGCTTCATCATCATGTCGGCGGAGGAGGAGGATAGGCTCGCCAATCTTGAGAAGAGGCTTGTGCCAAACGTCGAGATCGACGACCAAGCACTCCACACCTTGGGTTTTCGCACCGACATAAACTACATGTTGGGGCACCTCGGGTGGATTCAATTCTCCAACGGAATCTCGGTGGACACCCACTTGGGTTACACCTTGGAAATTCTAATGACTATGGCACCCATCGTTGATGATGATGGGGTGCAATGCTTGTCATTCCGTTTGGAGGGAATCCAACAAGTGGTTCCCTACGAGCACGTAAGGGAGCTGCTTGGATTCCACAAGGGCGCTCGGAGAAAGTCGACGTGCCTCCCGGCATGTTGGCGGAATTTTGGGGCATGATCTCCGGAGATGCCCATCAACAACGCAAAAGCATCCGCAACCCCATTATCCGGATATTTCACTCTTGGATGTGCAAGAGGGTATTGGGGAGGATGAGGGAAACAAAGGTGACCGACACGGAGTTAAATTGGCTATACTCGGCTTTGATTGCCGGGCGGCCAATTGACCCCTCTTACCTCATGATCAACCGTTGGTGTTGTGAAGCAACATCGGGGGCTAGTGATATTGGTTCGGGGTGTTACCTCTCCATGTTGGCCTTTTCCTTGCGCCGGGGATCGCAAGAAACCCCGCTCACCTTTTGCGCGGTACCTCTCTCGGTTTTGAGTACTTGCGGCAAGGCAAGTACATTAGTGGAGATGAGAGAAGAGGTTACCGATTGGCCATTGTGAACCTCCCTCTTCGGATGAGAGGCTTAGGCTTTTCACCGAAGGAAGGGAAGATTGGTTGGAAGAGGGAATACTTGTCCACGCAAGGAAGAACAAAAGAGGAAGGATCGTAGAAGAGGGAACATCCTCCGCACAAGAGGGTGGAGCACAACCCAATGTGCAACCATCCGGCGGGGTTCCTCCTCCGCCTAGTTATTACGGAGGGTCTCAACAACAAGCATGGGGGGGTGGTGCACCGGTACCCCCTCAAAATTATGTTGTGCCCAACGTTAACTTCGCGGAGGCCTACGCTCATCATCCCCAACCACAACAAAGCATGGCTATTATTGGAGGATACGCTGCAAGAAATGCTCAAAATATCGCAGCCATCCAATCCAACGCAGCTCAACTCGGTGAAGGCAACGCAAATATTGCCTTTGAACTTGGTCGCCTTCACCTTGTAGAGCCAAATCAATTCGACGGAGGAAGCGTTCATTCATATTATGAGCAAGGCTATTATTATCAAGACTATCAACATCAACCACCGGCGGAGGACTAGAAAGATTTAGGAACTTTAGTTTTCTTTTCTTTTCTATTTCTCTGTAATTTTCAGCTTTTGCTTATGTGTGTTTGCGTAGTATTTTTCTGTTTTTATTTAATTTTCAGCAAGCATGTATGTTTATTTTCAGTGTGTATTTCAACTTGATATCACCATTAATAAAGTCACCACCTTGATTATATCATTGGAAAAGTTACAAAATTCGTGCCATGATGATATATGATTAAAATTGCAGCTTTGTTCATCTTTGTAGTTGATTTATGCATGTTTAAGCTAGTGCTCTCTTAAAAATACAGATCTGAATTTATTTAAATGCTAGCTTAATTTTCAGCGGAGGTTATGATTAAAATAAAGACCCATAGTGTTTTATGTGCTCTCAAGTTATGAATGGATTGAAGATGTCTTTTATGCTCAAAAATATTGCTAACCTTGTCACAAATATCACTTGTGTGTTGCTCAACCTATCCAAAGCCTTATATATATTTGAGTGCGTAAACCTTAGTGTACAAGATTTATTTTTGAGTGAGTTATTGCAGGCCATGATTTCTGCGGCCCGAGACTAAGAAATTTGGTCATTCCGTTTTTGCGTATCTATCTTTTTGCTAGCCTTTTATCCGTGCATTGTGTATCCCCGCATCGGTGATTTCACAAACTTCGCCGGATATCCACCCTTAAACCAAATATCATCTTTTTGTGATTACCTCCTTGACCACAACCTATCATTGAGGATGGATCATCAATTCAAGGAAGATCGCAAGACGGTGCCAACGTTGAAGATTTCAAGTATCTCTCCAAGGAAAAATATTTTCGGTACCTACCTTATTTTTCGCCTCTTTGCTCGAGGACGAGCAACGTCTAAGCATGGGGGAGGAGGTAGGTACGGTGCAGTTTTAGAGTTCAAAAGGGAGTATTTAAAAAAAAATATATATATAATGATGAAAGAAAAAAAAAACAGTGATATGCATGACTTTCAAGGTATCAAAAAATCAAAACTTCATTGTGAAAGTCATGGGTGAATATATGACGAGGCAAGAAAAAAAATGAATGAATGAAAGAAAGAAAAGAATGAGAAAGAAAAAAAAAATATATATTTGTGCGTAAAGTGAACTCCCCGGTTCTCTAAGAGTGCATTCAAGGCTTCAAGATAAAAAGATCCATTCTCAATTTTCCAACCATGTGCAATCCGATAACGAGGACTTCTTTTGTGCCTCGGGATCACTCTCTGCCATTTGCACATGTCCACCTATCTAAAAGTGTGTGTATTTTTCTCTTTCCCCTCCTTGATTTAACATTATTTTCCAATGACCTTTTTGACGAGTATCGGTAAGACCATGAGAAGCTTGTCTTGTTATGACAACACCTCACTTATAAATTCTTGTTAGGACTAAACTTTCCCAAAGCTCCATATAAAGCCTTCCACATATATATGAGAGGGAAAGGAGTAGAATATATAGGCTTGAGAGACAAGTGAGATGAGAGTTTATGAGCAATACATGAGATGATTTAAATTTGTGAATTTGGTTTAGCTTTTCTCTATCTCGTTCTTTATTTCAAAAATTCTGAGATCCATTTAAAACTTTGTGAGCATGTTAATACTTGTGGGATAAGCTTAATAGGGATCCACCCTCCATGGAGATGAAGGCTAGTACATTATGGAACTTTAATGAATTAATATTTTGAGAGCATTATGTTTTCTCATGTATGATCAAATGCAAGGTTTAAACATTGTTTAGCAATGATGATATCCATCGAAGGCTTACTCGAGGACGAGCAAGGTTTAAGCATGGGGGAGATGTTGACGGTGAAAATCCGTCAACCTAGCCATGAGTTTACCTTCGGTGTTGGCATGAATTTTATACCTTATCCATTGGTACTAACCCCCGTGGTATAACAAGTTCACGTGTGCATGTCGTTTTTGGAGTTTAATGTTTATGCGGGGATTTAGTGTTGAATGCAAGACTTTCGGGGTAAGTTCATCAAGCACCTCATGACAAGACTTTGAAGCCCCGAACAAGTCATGCAATGAAGTAAAATTAACTCCAAGAAGCGGGGGACTTGATCCGAGAAGACGACATACTCCGGGGACACGACCGAGAAAAGTCTTGAATCTTCCAAGACAAGGAGTTGAGTCCAATTCGGAGAGAAACCGACGACATGGACCCGTATGCGAAGGGGGAAGCATCCGGGAAGCAAGGGAACCGACCTCGGGCAAAGGAGCCCGCGGGGCCGGGCCTAAATGGGCCCGGGCCGGCCGGCCCGATCCGGTCGGCCCCGAGCCCATTTAGGGCCCAATTGCGACGCCCTTTGCCCTAGCCGCCAATCGGGCTATTTATAGTCCCACGACCGAGAGCCACGCGAGAGAAGATTTCGTCTTCGGCCGCCGAGAAGCGAGAGAAGAGAGGGACACCATCTAGGAGAGGAGAGGGTCGAGCTAGTTGACTAGGGTTTCCCTAGCCGACGTGGGAACCTTGCAAGGAAGACCACGTCGGAGTTCCGGAGCTAGAAGCAAGATCAAGGAAGGATCCGGTGGTGATCTTGTGTATGTATCATTGTTATAGTTGAATTATCAAGTTGAATCTTTTCCCGGCGATCAAGTGTTTCCTCGAAGATTTCGTTTTTCGATCGGCTTTGCTTATTCCAATTCTATTCTCGAGATAGATTACATAGGGTGTTCTTGTAGCCGCGGTGGCTAGAGGTACACGCCGGATCTTCCGAAAGAATCTCGACTTGTCTTTTGACTCGCCCTAAGCTCCCCGCATGAATAGGGATACGTTGTGACGAACGGGGGTCTCGAAAGGCGGATGTTTTCGGATTTGGACGGGAAACCACGATTTAAAGAGGCTTTTATTAAGATTCGATTTGCTACTTCTTCTTTTGCTTGGAACTTCAACGAAAGGCTTACCCCGATCCCTCTAGATTGGTTTATCTACCTAATCTTACTTTGTTTTCTCCGGTTTTTAGTAGATTAGATTCGTTTTGTTTCTTTTACTTAGATGCATTAGGTCTTTTATCGATTATTGAAGATTACTTGGCTTTAATAGATTAATTCTTGCGTCACACATTTGTTCCACGGATTCGATACCTTGGGTTCACCACTCGAGGGAAGAAGGGTCCCTTGACTACGATGGGAGACTTGTACGCTTGCGAGTCACGAACGAACTTTGATACAAACGTTAACCGTCAACGGTTGCGAGCGGGGGAGAACGTCGTCGATTCGGCTGCGCCTCGTCGCGCCATTTCGCCGGTGGCTTCACCGGAGTACAAGTCGGCGTCACCAAAGCATACTCCGACACCGGTCGGACCGCTTGGATTCTTCATCAGAAGGACTATGGCTACGTGCACTGGAGGTCTTCCCTTCTGCAATAATACAGGGGGAGGCTCCGGCAGCACATATGTGGCCGCGCCACCGGACTTCATCGACCTTGAGCCTGCATCTCCACCACCTCCGCCTCCGGCTCCTTTTGCACTGGGTCGCCAGAGTGCCGCAGCAGCGGCAAACCACCGTCCTGGGCTGTGCCCGCGCCCCAACTGGATAATCGACCGGGCACATCCCGGCCAGGAACGGCGTCGATGGCGGTGGATGCCGTCCCTCATTGTAACGCCACAGGATTTTAATTAGCATCATTAACGCTAATGACCGAATCAGCTGAGTCAAACCTGCTGACATTGGTCAAACCTAGGTCAACCTGGGTCATCACCTCGAAAACCTCGCCAACAAACCCTAATGGCCCTCTAGATTAAGTCAACACACACTTACGGTCAACCCTTGGTCAAAGGCACGGTCAAACCCCTGATGTCTTTGAATGTCCTCCGGAACTTTTGCCGCGTTCTCCAAATTTCACCTAAACACTTCAAAATCTCCAAATATAAAAGTTATCTAGTTTTTCGAGGGACACAACTTTTATGTTGGATGACATTTCAAATTTTGAGTGGAAAAGGGTGGAAAACTTGGTCAACTGCCAGCAGCTTCTGTTCACCGAGATCGGGCGGTATTCAAAGTTTGGCAGCAGATTATGCAAAAACCGTTGAGAAAAACACCATAGAGCCTTAGTAAAAGTTGTAGATGGTAGTGAGATCTACAACTTTGCTATTTACTCCTCGGTGCACTTCAGTTCAAATTTTGGGAGTAAATCACGGTCAAAGTGGCCTAAGATGAAACAGAGGCGCCAGAACGGCGAGCGTACGTCGCGACATCGCCCGCGCCGCGCGCGCGCGCGCCCGCAACGCGCCGGTCCTCGGCATTCGGGCCCACCCAACCGCATCCCGAGGCCATGCGCCTTCCCGAGGTCCCGCACCCCGAGACCGGGAGCACTCCAAGGCACCTTGAAGTCCCGCGGGCTACGCGTCGCGTCGCCGTTCGCGCGCGCGGACTCTTGTTCACGCGCACGGACTCTGTTCGCGCCGCCCACGGGCATGCCGCCTGTTGCAGTCAGGACCCCCACGTCCGCCCATTGCTTCGAGGCTAAGCCTCCGCGCCCTGCACGCCTAGCTCACCTATTTAAGGCTGCCAAGCCGCCTCGCGCGCGCCCACGCCTGGCTAGCTACATGAGCTCCGCCGAGCCGCCATGGACGCCTCCTGGGTGAGCTCCTGTTCTTGCTCACTCCTTCAGCCGCATGACCTTTCCAACACCTTGCAGAGGTCCCATAGGAGCTCAGAGCATCGCGTGTTGCCCCGCAGCCCTCTGAGCTTCACCGAACATTATGCGTTCTCACGCCGTCACCAAGGCAACCCTGACCCCAACTCCGGGCGCGAATCGACCTAAGGTGTCCCCCTTGACCTTTCCCACCTATTCCCCGGCCGAGAGCGCCGTCGGCCTCGTCGGATTCCGGCCGCACCGCCCCGCGGTCCAGGGACCCAATTGCAGAGCATTTATCCTTTCCAGGGACCTTGCTGTAAACTAGGGGCAGATCTGTGAATAGTTCTATGAATCCGAGGGCCCACTTGTAAACTAGATCTTGAATAGTAGTAGACCTTGTGCTGGAACTTAGAAAATCCGTAGAAAATCATAGAAAAATCATAAAAATGCAAACCCAATTTTGTTGGATTCCTGGTGGAAAACACCACAACTTTTGTAAAGCATGTTCATAGTTTTTCATGATAATTTATGCATGAAAAATACAAAACTAAAAAACCTAGATATGTTGTATCTCAAAATTTACAAATTTTATGTAGCTAATTTTTGGATATGTTGTGTGTTATATTATGACTAGCTCCTGTACTAAAAATTGCACAAAGTTACTGAGTAAATCTTTTTATATGGTTTATTTGGTATTTATGCGGAATCTGTCCAAATAATTTTTGTAGCTAAAAATAACTATGTTTTTGTGCCCAACTTCTGCATGTTGAATTGTTATGCCTAAATGCACCTCTGGTGAATTAATCACAATTTTATAATTATCATAAGTATTTATTCTTAAAATATGCTTAATTTTCTTTGTAAGTGAATAACCCAAGATCTATGGTAGTTCTAGGTGTATATGTTGCGTTCCTAGGTTAGTTTTAGACCATAAACCATGTGTGAGAAAGTTTGAATCATTTGGATGCTTATTTATTTTTGTATGCATTTATCTTGCTTTAGTAGCTAGCTTTTGTTATATTCGTATAATTAATTTCCTAGCTATCCTAAGCATGCATTTGTGTTCAGTGGCTTGGTATAGGTGTTTAGTGCTTAATAAACCCTTCCACTAAATTTTATTAATTTATTGTATGAATAAAAGCATTGGAGGCAATTAAAAGTTTAATATTAAATTAATTAGGAAGATGTGCCCTTTAACCTTGTGACCCTTTTTAAATGGTTGCATAGCTTATTCAGGATCTATAAATACACCCCTTGCTGTTTTAAGAAATTAAATGGAAATATTTACCTTTTTTGTGCACCTCTTTTGCTATTAAAAGATTGACTAATAAATCCTCACATGAAAGCACAAAAGTAAAAGTAAACAATAATTAATTATTTATTAAAAAGATAAACCCTTGTCTACCATAACCTTATGAAAAATAATTAATAATTAATTGTTTGTTAAGGTGAATATGGTCAACAAGAGTTGGGTAAAATAATTAATCTATCACACCACCTGAATCCTGCATTGCATTCCGTGTAGAACTCCCTGACGGTAACTACGTGCTCGTGCCGGAAGCTGACGAGGGAGGAGCTGAAGCGGAGCTTGAAAGTGCATATAGGCCCCTAAGTGTGTTTTGTGAATTGAATGACAAAATGATTAAAGGACTAATGTATTTGTCTAAGTTTGTGAGCATGTTTATCTTGAAACTCATAAGCAACTATTGGAGTATTTATTTGTGAATAAATATTATTTGTCTCACATTGGAAAAGACAAATGTCGGTGCGGAAAGTAGTCCCGACACTAAGGGCATGTTTGGCACAGCTCCGGCGTTGGAAAAACAGCTCCAGAGCTGCAGATCCACGCAATTCCGCCGTGGAGCAGCTCCACTATGGATCTGAGATCCGGTAAAGTGTTTTGTAGAGCTCCATATTTACTACCATCCCTATGACATCTGGGACCCGCATGTCGCACGAATAAAAAAGAAAAAATGTCTTCTTCTTCCTCCTCATGCAATCGATGTTCCTCGTCTGCCTCACAGGCAGGCCGCCACCGAGCCCGCGCGGGGCGGTGAGGGACGGGGATTGGGAGGCGAGCGCGGCCATGGCTGCCGGCGGGCACGCGAGCTCGGCGCGGTCCTCCACGGCCCCGCTGACATTCGTCGTGGCCCCGCGCGAGCCCGCCGCGGGAGCTCGGGGAGGGGGGGCGAGCTTCCGTGGCCACGCACGAGCTCGGTGCCCCCACCGCGAGGATATAGAAAACCAAGGATTGATTCTTCACTTGAATTCCGCAACCTTTAATTGTTCAATCAAATCACAATTCACAAGATGCGAGCGAGCGCGGCCGTATGTTGCCCGTTGACGAACACGCGCGGGGCGTGGCCGGTGGAGTAGACGGTTAGGCGCGGCCACTTCCCCGACTTCAAGAAGCTGCTCGGTCGAGTCGATGTTGACGCCGCACCAAGCTTTTAGAGATGAGCAAGCGAACGAGAGAGACACCGGAAAGTGCGAGAGGCAAATAATTGAAGAGGAGGAGGTTCGACAATGGCGGATCCGTCTTGTACCACGGGTAGTCGGACTTGTCCCACGTCATGCCGAGCTGCTCAACTAGGTCGTCCTTGGTGAAGGTGCGGTTGTCCGGGGAGTTGGTGGCCTTCTTTGTAGGACCACAACGAGAAGCCGTCGGCGGGGCTCATCGTCGCCGGCACCGAGGCGGCTCATTGACCGTCGCGAGGAAAACGCGAGAACAACCGCGCGCGACTCCTTGCGAGAGGGGCACACGGTGAAGAGGAGCAACCGCGGAGGGCTCGGCGGCCGCTAGGAAGACGAAGAGGATGCCTTCGCCCACCGGTGAGAAGGAAGGGCCGCGCGGGGGCGGGTGCGGCCTCGCCGCCGGTTGCCACTGGGATGGGCGCGGCCTCGCCGGTGGCGGGCAGGCGCACGGCCTCACCGGCGGGCACGACCGAGCGGCGGGGGGGGAGCTCGAGGTCGGGTGCGGGGAGGGGTCTCCTGCGGCGTCGGGGAGCAGAGCAGCGAGGACAAAACAGAACGAATCGTTTTTTCTGTGTAACCAATGGCAGTGGTGGGTAATTTACCTCAACTCCACGAAATTTGGATTTGGTTGAGTACCTCCTGAGGCACTCCATTAAAACCATGGAGTTGGGGGCTGCTCCACCATTTTTTTGGAGTAGATCTACGGTGGAGCTGCTGGAGCTGGTTGTGTTTGGCTGACAATTTTGGGAGCGGAGTTGGTTTTTTTGGATCCGGAGCTACGTGGAGCTCTGCCAAACACGCCCTAACTAGTAATGAGAATTGAGATCTGCCTCTCGATGGCCGGTGCTGAGCAATCTAAGGACACTTGGTTTATCCTGGTTCCGGCCGGGGCCGTACGTCCAGCCGCGGTGTGCTCGGGGCACTGTATTGCTTGCACTGTGGTGCTCGTAGAGGGGTGGCTACAAGCGAGGCGGGAGAGAAGGCGTGGCCTCCAAGTCCCCGAGGTTTGATTGAGGCAAGTGCCAATATCGTGGGGAAGGCGGAGAACGTGTGAGCGTTTGCTGTCCGTCGTCCCGTGTCTGTCCCGCGCGGCCGGGGGCTGCTCTTCCTTTTATAGACCAAGGAGGGGGCAGGTGACATGCATGCCGCACTATTCCTACACGTGTAGCGGTATGGCGAACAGTGCCATAGAGTTGATGGCCGTCCCGGCGAATCTTGCTCCAGTCTCGGCGTCGTGGCGCGTCCTGTACCCGAATAGGAGCGGCTTCGAGAGTAGAGGCGTAGTGGTTGACCAAGGCGGCTCCAAGAAGGCTCGAGGGGGGCCGTTGACGGTGGCCGTACGAGGTACGGTGGCGGGCGCGACGGCGTCCCGTCCCCGCGTGCTCAACAACATTGGAGTAGTTGCGGAAGTGCGCGCGCGTGGTGCGGCGGTGGCGGGGACGGCGCACGGGGTCGACGGCGACGGGGGGATGGTGCCGCCGCCGGCTTGGCGTCATGGTTTGACCTGCGTAGTCATGAGAAAGGGGTTCGAGGGTGCCATTGGTGAGAGCCGCGCGTGGTACGGCGGTCGTCGCGGCGACGTCTTGTCCCCGTATGTCCCAACGGCCCGGGGGCGGAGGGGAGGGGGGGGACCGAGGGGGCGGCACCCCCCAACAAGGCTGCTAATCTACTTAGTATTCATTAGTTCATGCCTGCTAATCTCCCATTATCTACTTATTAGTATTCATTAGTTCATGTATTAAAGCTATCTTTTCAAATTAGAGCTCAACAAGTGCTTGCAATCTGCTTAGAAATTAAGTGTTTTAAGTGTTTCTTTACATCAGTTAACTAAAATGCTAATATGTGACTATGATGATAAGATCGGTAAATGGTAAACCTATGGCTTTGCCCCCCTATGGTGGATTTACGGCTCCGCCCCTGCCAACGAGCGCCGGGATGTCGCCACGGCGCCGGCGTGGTGCTGCGGTGGCGGGGATGGCCGCACGGGGGCGGCGGCGACGGGGATGCCCCGTCCCGCCGGCCCAACGTCACGGTGGGTCTTGCATAAGCACGTAGAAGATATTCGAGGGGTCTTGCCGAGCCCCCCTTCGAGGGTGCGGTGTGTTAGCCGTACGGGGGCGGGCGACACGGTGTCACGGAGCGACGCGGCCTTGCCGCACGGTCTTCGAACAACGGCGGGGATGGCCTCCCCCGGGAGTTGGCGAAATAGCGCGGGGCGTGATTCTCGGGCGTGTCGAAGTAGTGGTGCGGCTGTCGTGTCGAGCATTAAATGCCCGCACACGCGTGCGGGAGCGGGTGCGTGCGGGGGGCGCGGGAAAGGCGTGCGCGGGTGCCCTCGAGCGGAGCGGGTCTTGCCGAGGGGGGTGCCCAACCCTCGAGCGAGGCGAACTCCACTCGAGGGGCGTCGCGCATCGTCTTGGTGGGCCGTGGGGGCCACCGGGATCGTGATGGTGCTGTGCATGCGTGTTAGATGTGCAAGTTGATTTGCGTTTGCGTTTTTTGCGAGGTTTTAAGCGGGCTTCGCCTGGTTATTTAGGGGACCCTTGAGGGGGTGTCCCCGACAGTAGCCCCCGAGCATCTGCGGGTGTTCCCGTTAGGATCCCGCAGATGCCGAAGTCCGCGATAGGACGTTCTTCCCTCTTGGTTGCTAATGCCTTTCGCGGGGTCGCGTCGGCGGATCCACGGGTCTAGCCCCCGAAGCCTGCGGGGAGCGTGAGTGCTCCCGCAAGGGGTTTTTTCGCGAGTTATTACCTGTACGCGGGACATTTTTTTCAACCCGCATCGGCGGTGTTCCAGCCGGCCTCGGTCGCACGCGCATGACTTGGTGATTCTTGCGTTCGGTGCACCCCGGGGGAGGTGTAGCCGTGCGTCGAGCCCCCGAGCACGGGCCCGTTCGAGGCGATCGGGACGAGCTCTCCGTCTTGTTCTAAACGCATCCTCGTCGTCCCTCCGCGGGACGGAGGGTGAGGTCTCCACAACCCCCATCGATCGGGTCGAGAATTGCGAATTCCTCGTTGAGCCGCTAGAGGGTGGTTCAAGTGGACGCCCATGCCCCGTTCGATAAGGTAGGCTCGTGGTCGGAGACTCGTCCATTAAAGCGCTTGCGTGGGTTTGCTAGGTGGGGCTCCGTCCCGTTCGCTAGGGACCGAGGGCGCGGAAGCTCTCCTTCGGTGGGATCCCCCGACTAGGCGCCCTCGCTAGCTCTCGAACACGACATGTGGGGCGCCCTCGGCCGGTGGGCTCGAGAAAAGGCTCGAATGCACGCGCCCTCGTCGTCCACGACTGCGGTGATGCGGGGCACCTGTTCGAACCCGTCGAGGGTCGGTTTCGAACCCACGATCGGGAGGGCGTCACGGGGTGGCATCTAGGTGCCCCCCCCGTCCTTTCGCACTGCGGGCTTCGAGGGTTCTCGAGCCGCGCCGGCCCTCGAGCTGGCGATCGCAATTTTTCGTGAACCGAGGGCACTTGTGGCGCTGTTCGCGTTGAATGGGTTTCGAGGCCACCGGTCGGTAGTCGCACCCTTCGAGGGTCGGGTTTTTGAGCGTGGGGCTCGGGCCGCTCGAGGGTCATCCTTGCGGGTAAGTGACGGGGCCATTAAATGCGCGCGGTCGCGGCCACGATGTCGCGTCGCGGGCGCGCCTTTTCGGCGCGGCGCGGCCGCGCGCGGAGTGGGCGGGCGGACGTGACCGCCCGCCGCGGCCGGTCGGTTACCGCGCCATAATGATAGCGCGCATGCAGGCGTGCGGCTGCCTCGGTCGTGGTGGGTCCCGTCCGTCGGCCGACCGAGGCTTTTCACTGCCGGTTAATGTGTGCGGGGCGTGCGATCCGGAGGGCACATCATGTGGATCTATAAATCCAATGGAGGGAGGTGAGGCGGGTTTTTACCTTTCACACTTAGCGTTCGCCGCCCTCGCCTCTTGCGCTTCTGCTCTAGAGCCGTGCTTGCTCCCTTGCCGTCGCACAACCCTCGCCCCGTGTTGCACCTCCACCGATCCGCATGGCTCCTCCTCAGCCCATCTCCATCATCGACACGCTGCCGTGGCCGCGCTCGGCGGCGACGATGCTCTCTGCGAGCGAGCCGGTGACCGCCGGCCGGCTCGCGGCGAACGAAGATGGACGTCCGGCGGCGTGGATCGTGCCGCACCCGAACGAGCGGAGCCCAATCCACCGTACGGCTATGTCGTCGGCTTCATCCGCTTCCACGAGCGGGGCTTCGCGGTGCGGCGAGCCGCTTCATGCGTGCGGCTGTGCTATCACTACGGCGTGGGCCGCACAACTTCACGCCGAACGCGATTTCGCGAGCGGCGACATTTGTTGGCGTGTGCGAGGGCTTCCTGGGGATCCGGTTGGTGGGATCTGCTGGGTTCATCTTTCCGCGCGGAAGCGCCCACGCCGTCGATGTCGGAGCCAAAGATCCGCCGCGCGTTGCGCGCCGGCGGCATGACGATCGCGGCCGCGGAACACATGCGGGGAATACTACATTCCCCGCACGATGACCTCCAACAACGCGGAGTGGAAGCGGGGGTGGTTCTACCTCCGGAACGAAGGCGCCGGCCTCCCCCTCCTACTCCGGCAAGGTGTCGAAGGACAAGGCCGACTCCCGGCACCACGGGTTTTCCCCACCTTCGCACTAGTCGCGGCCGGACTCACTCCCGACCGCATTGAAGGCCTGCGGACGGCGGCTTGACCGCGGGGTGCGTCCTCGCGAGCCTCCATCACGCGGCGGATCGCCCCCACGATGGAGAGGCCGCTCCGCATCTTGGAGATGCACGAGGACGCGGACCTCGTCGCACGGCGCGCGCGATCGCGGTTCTTCTTGGGACCTCTTTCCGCGGGAGTACGTAGCCACCGGGCGTGGCGCGCCATCGACCTCGGGGCCGCCCGAGCGACGGCGCGGTCCTCCGGGCGTTCGCCATGCTTCCCGTCGGCCCACGCGGTGAGTGGAGTCCGCCTTTTCTTGTTCTGCGCCGGTCCGCGGGATGTCGGTGTGTTTTGAGGCCTCGTTTGCTCCCCCGGTTTGCGGATAAGGGCCGTGAATGCGGCGTGGTCCGACCCGCCCACGCCCGGTTCGGGCGCGCGCGCGCGCGCGGCGGCGGCGGGGAGCGAGGAGCGGGCGGCCCGCAAGAAGGAGCGGAGCATCCGGCGCCGGGAGCAAAGGAGCGAGGAGTTCGGCCGCGCGGCGGCGGGGGCTCTCCTCGCCCGGGACCGAGGAGTACTCGTCGTCGGGCGAGGAAGAGGAGGAGGAGGAGGGGAAGCGATGGGGGGTGGGCTCCCCCCCGAGGTGGGGAGCCTTCGCCCCCCCCTTGCCCGGGGCCGCGGAGGCGGCGGAGGGAGACGGTGCCGGGGCGGGCGCGGGAGCGCCCGCCGCTAGGCGGCTAACAAGAGAGGCAACGCGCGCGCGCGGAGGTGCCGGTGCGCGCGCGTGGAGACGGGCGGGGGGCGCGGCGGCGGCCGCACGGTGGTGGCAACGACGTCCGCCGAGCCCCCGAGGAAAAGGAAAAAGGGATTTTCCACCCCGAGGTAAGTGGTCGCTTCCCCTCGAGCGCGTTTTTGGATTGGCGGGGCCTAAGGTTTCTTGTCTTCGCGTTCGCGGGGGTGGCGTCCGCCGTGCCTTCTCTAGCGCCGGCTAAGGTGCGAGGACCGGACGCGGTCGTCCCCACCGGGCGGCGCTCATCGAGGGCGTCGCGGACGGTCGTGAGCACGGCGACGGTGGCGACCGGTGACTCGCGCAACGCGGTCGGGTCTTCGGAGCCGCGGCCGGCGGCGGCGACCACGGGAGCCATTGCCGGTGGCCGCGGAGGCGCGGCAAGCGGCGGCGGCCGTGGAGCCGCCACAACTGCGACGGAGCGGGGGCCGCGGCGGCCGGCGGCCGAAGCGGACTCGCGGCGGCCGGCGGCCGAGGTAGAGCCGCGGCCGCGGCGTTGGCGACGGCGGGGACCATGGTTGTGGCGGCCGCCGCCCCACCAACTTCCACCGGTGCCCGCCGCGCCGGCGGCCACGGAGGCGGCGGTGGTGGAGATCACGCGATGACGACGACGACGCCCCCCCCGGGGCCGGGACCGGTGGGCGAGCGCGCCCGCACCGGCCCCGAGGCCTCGGCGGGGGTTCTCGTGGCCCGAGCGGCCGCCGGCGCGGCCGGGTCACCCGGTGGATGGCGGCGGGCCCCTCGTCCACCGTGCGCCGGACCCTCGGCGCGCCTTGAACGGGGGGGGGGGAAGGAGGGGGCCGATGCCCCACCGGCCCACTACCTCGATGCTCAGGCGGAGCAGGGGCTTTGGGAGGAGCTCCGCGACCACGGCGCCTTGCTCAATCGGGTGCTGAACGAGGCGCTGTGGATCCATGGCGGTCCGGCGTGGCGCACCTTCCAGGTCAGCTGAATTCCGTGGAGTTTCGCGATTCTTCCCCCTGCTTTTTCTCTCGTTCGTGTCTTTTATGATGCCCGCACCTCCCGCTGCGCTTGTTGGTGGCGGGAGCTAGAGCGCCGGGCTCGGGAGCGGTATGCCGTCCTCAACCGCCTTGATGCCGATTCCCGCCGGTGCCGGGGACGGTATGAAGCCCCGGAGGCCCTTGTCGAGGCCCTCGGGTCGCCCGACAAGTGGGGCGGCGTACGGGCCGAGGCCCTCGCTGGATTCGCCCCCCGAGCAAGGCTCCCGGGCCGCGGAAGGCACCTCCGCGGTCGTGCGGGGTGCGGACGGTGTTGGTCGAGCGGGACGACGCGGCGCACCGGGCTCGCGAAGACACGGAGAATGTGCGCTCCCTCGCGTCGACATTGGAGGTGGAGGTCGCCCGCGCCGCGCCCGGCTCCAACAAGGCCGTGCGGCGCTCCGGGGAGGCGGAGGGGCGGAGACGGCCACGGCGGACAAGACCCCGTGCGCTCGCCACGGTGGAGGAGTAGCTCCGGCGGAGAGCGAGCCGCTCGCCGAGGAGGCGGAAGGCCAACTCCGGTGGGAGCGGGCGGCGCTCGTCGAGGCCCGGGGCGCGCTCGAGCGAGGCGGATGGCGCGCGAGGAAGCGGCCGGGCCAACTCCGGCGGGGAGCGCGCCGCGCTTGAGGAGGTGCGGGCCACGCTCCGGAGAAGAAGGAGGAGGAGGCGTCGCGCCTCAACGGGGGAGTTGGTGCGGCTCAACATCTCGCATGAAGACCCGGCGGCAATCCCTCGAGGAGCAAGGGGCCTCGTTCCTCAAGGCCGGCGAGGAGGCCGAGGAGACGCGCGCGGTCCCTCGAGGTGGAGAAGAAGCGAGGTTGAAGGTGAGTTTGTTTCCGTTCGGTTTTTGTTCGTCAATTCGTTCTTTTGGGATGCTCCCAACTTCATCTTTTTCTTGTTCGTGGCTTACGGGCTTGCGGACCGCGGCGGGGCACGTGACCACCCGAGCCGAGGCGCGCGGACGGCCTACAACTCCTCTCAACGGGGAGTTGGAGGAGGCCGCAGGCCGCCGCCCTCGAGACTCGCCAGGAGGTCGAGGAAGGCGAGGGCGCAAGTCGGGAGCTCGGCCGGCAAGCTCCCTGCGCGTTCTTGGCGGGGCGCGTCTCGAGGCGGATGCGCCGCGCTCTCCCCGGGCGTCAAGAAGGCCCTCGGCGTGGTGAGGTCTCACTACGAGGTGAACCTCGAGGCCATGGCGTCGGGCTACTTCGTCCGGAGGGCATCGAGGATGAGTTGGCGATGGAGCGCGCGGACGCGCTCGCCGCCGTTGGCTTCGCCGAGACGCTCGCCGAAGACTTCGAGGACTTCTTGTTCCCCGACGCTCCCGACGGCCGGCGAGCCCCAAGCCCGAGACCCGCGGGCGGCCGGGCCCTTTTTTTGTTTAAGTGTTAGAGTCTGGGTCGTGTGGCCGTGTAAATAGACAAGTGATTTTTTGAGATGTTTAAATACTTGTAAATTTAAGTAATGTTTCTTGTTTCGCTTATCGCGCTGTTCTATTTTTCCTTTGCCTGGGTGAGTTTGGGTTGGGGAAGTTCGGTTTCGTAAGCAGCCCGCTAGGCCGGAGGCGGGAGAGAAGGGCCATATCCTCACGGAGGCGTAGGCCGTCTCGGCTCGTGCGTCCTTTCCGCTTGGCCACCCGCGCCCCCACCCGAACTCGCTCGAGACTAAGGTTGAATCGTACTTAGCGCGCTTGCGAATTTTTTGCGAAAAAATGGGACCATTTTTTTTGGGGGGGGGATGCCCCCCTAGTAGCCCCCGAGGGTGACTTGGTTTTACGGGGAAAGCCGAGTTGCCCTTCAACTTTTATTGACTTGTTGGTTTTTACATATAGGTCGTCAACCGGGGTGTTGGACATGTAATTTACAACAAAAAATTTGGAAATCCTCGCTAAGTGTAGAAGCGACGTAGGCTGTGGATGTTCCAAGCGTTGGTGAGTTCCTCGCCGTCCTCGTTGGACGGCTTGTACGTGCGGGCTTGAGCACCTTCACCACGACGTAGGGTCCCTCCCACGGGGGCGACGGCTTGTGGCGGCCTCGATTGTCTTGGCGTAGTCTTAGGACAAGGTCCCCCTCGGCGAAGTCTCGTCGCCGCACCTTCCGAGCTTGGTGGCGTCTTAGGGCCTCGCTTGGTACTTTGGGGAGTGCATCAGGGCCACGGTGCGTGCCTCATCCAATTGGTCCAGCGAGTCCTCGCGGGCTTGCTGGTTGGCGCCTTCGTCGTAGCCCCGAACTCTAGGCAACCCATACTCCAAGTCCGTGGGGAGGATGGCTCCGCGCCATGGACCAGGAAGAACGAGGTGAACCCGGTGGCCCTGCTTGGGGTGGTCCTGAGGCTCCACACAACCGCCGGCAGCTTCTGGAGCCATTTCCGACTAGACTTATTCAGCCGGTCGAAAATCCTGAGCTTGAGGCCTTGTAGGATCATGCCATTGGCGCGTTCCACCTGACCGTTGGACTGTGGATGCGCCACGGCTGCCCAGTCCACGCGGATGTGGAACTTATCGCAGAACTCCAGGAACTTTCTTCCTGTGAATTGAGATCCATTGTCGGTGATGATGGAGTTGGGCACTCCGAAGCGGTAGACAATGTTGGTGAAGAATGTCACCGCCTGCTCTGCCCTGAGATTCGTGATGGGGCGTACCTCCACCCATTTGGAGAAATTGTCGATAGCGACCAAAAGTTGGGTGTAGCCCCCGGGCGCCTTTCGCAGGGGCCCGACGATGTCTAGTCCCCACACGATGAAAGGCCATGTGACGGGGATGGTCGCGCGGGACGTGTGCGGGGAGATTGGACTTGCGGGCGTAGAATTGGCACCCTTCGCGGGTGCGCACGATCTCGGCGGCGTCGGCGACCACGGTGGGCCAATAGAAGCCACGGCGAAACACGTTACCTACGAGGGTGCGGGGTGCCGCGTGATGGCCGCACACGCCCGCATGTATATCCGGAGGAGCTCGCGCCCACGGGGGGATGGGCACGCATTGCTGCGGGATGCCGGAGGCGCGCGCGCTTGTACGGCTCGCCGTCGCTTGTACGGTTCCCCTCGATCCATCCGGGCGATATACTTGTTGCGCCGGTCCACCTCGGTGGGGGGCGGTTCGACGTCCATGGCCTCGGCCTCGTCGGCGCCGTACCCCTCGAGCGAGGGAGAGCACGTAAGCCTCGTTCAAGGGGTCCTCGTCCATGGGCTCCGCGTCTGCCGGACTCGGGGGGAGCCCCCGAGGGTTCGTCGCGGCTCGAGGGGCGGGGCTCGAGGTTAACGGACGGGCCGGGTGACGTCTCGCGCAAAAACGTTCGGGGGAATGGTGACCTGCCCCGACGCGATCTTGGCGAGCTCGTCCGCCTCCTCGTCGTACCGGCGAGGCACGTGGTTGAGCTCTATCCCGTAGAACTTGTCCTCAAGAGCGCGCACGGCTTTGCGTACGCCTCCATCTTGTCGTCGTGACGACTCGCATTCTTCATGACCCGGTCGATCACGAGCCGCAAGTCCCCCCCGCACGTCAAGGCGCTTGATGCCGTTGTTGGGGGGATTCGGAATCAAGCCTTTTGTATACTAAAAATAAAAGAATGTCTTTAGTCGCCCAAGTCCCTATGCGAAAGGACTAGCGGCGAAACCCCGGGAGCCTTTGAATTATTTTCGAGTCTTTCAGGATTCGTCTTTTGACCAGTACCCTTCGTCGCCAGCAGAGCTACAAAATAAGCTCAGAATAATCCAGGGCGTTGGGGTCTCGGTCAGGCTGATTGATTTCTTCCACGACGAAACCCCGGGAGTGAATCTATTCACCCGGGGAATCTTAGCACTGGGATTCGCTCGGGGGCTTCATCGTCCCTAACTCCTGACAACTTCAAGTTTGAATGTGAATTCTTTGTTTCGGGTGACGAAAGGTGCCGGGCGAAAGGGGGATCTCCAAAAGATCGAAGGTTTCCTCCCGACGGGTGCACGTGTTGACGGCAAGAAAGGCGTCGTGATTTGCGGCGTGACGTCATGAAGCACCGATTACGTGGAGACCTAATTAGAGATTTCCGAGAAGTAGCCTAGCATATTCTGCTTTCGATCCATTTCACACGAGGGTGTTCTCGGAATGTAAAAAGTCCGTCCGCATCCCTATAAAAGGAGACGAACGACACTTGTAAACGGGATCATCTTTTCGGAATTCTCTCGTTGAGAAAAGAGCTTTTTGGTTGTCCTCTGTCTTGCGTTTTGGTTTTGGTTCTTGAGCTTTAGTTTTCTTCATTGTTTGTGCTCGGTAGCTTCGGCTATCGCCCACAACTTTTGTCTCGATGGCGATTTTGAGGCCACAAAGTAGGGCCTCGTACTCAGCCATATTGTTCGACGCGGGGAAGTGGAGACGTACGGCGTATCTCAGGTGCCCCCCAAGGGGTGAGACGAAGAGCAAGCCCGCGCCTGCACCTGTCTTCATTACCGACCCGTCGAAGTACAGAGTCCAGCACTCGGCGTGGATCTGCGGCGGTGGCAACTGCGTATCCGTCCACTCGGCGACGAAATCCGCCAAGATTTGGGACTTAATGGCCTTGCGACGCGTATGAGAGCGTCTCGCCCATCAACTCCACGCGACTAGTTGGCAATCTCGCTGCCGCATCCGGATTCGGATGATTTCTCCTAACGGGAAGGGGAGGAAACCACCGTGACCGGATGAGCCTCGAAGTAGTGGCGGAGTTTGCGTCGCGCGAGTACCACTGCGTAAAGCAGCTTCTGGACTTGTGGGTAGCGCGCCTTGGTCTCGGACAAGACTTCGGCCGATGTAGTACACCGGCCGCCGGACGGGCGGGCGTGCCCCTCCTCCGTGCGCTCTACTAAGATGATGGCGCCGACCACCCGGGTGGTTGCGGCTACGTAGAGGTACACGGGTTCGCCGTCCCCGCGGTGGTGTGAGGATTGGGGGCGTGGGCAAGGGACGCCTTTAGCTTATCAAGCGCCTCCTGGGCCTCGATGGTCCAGGAAAACCACTCGTGCTTCTTCAGAAGCCGGTAGAGGGGCAAGCCCTTCTCGCCGAGCCGCGAAATGAAGCGGCTCAAGGCGGCAAGGCACCTCAACACCTTTTGAGCCCCCTTGAGGTCCCGAATCGGGCCCATTCGTTCGAGGGCTGCAACCTTTTCGGGGTTGGCCTCGATGCCTCGCTGGGAGACAATGTACCCTAGCAGCATGCCTCGCGGCACGCCGAAGACACATTTTTCGGGGTTCAGTTTTACCCTGTTGGCCCGTAGGCACCTGAACGTGACATTGAGGTCGCTAACCAGGTCGTCTGCTTTCCTGGTTTTCACGACTATGTCGTCCACGTATGCCTCAACGGTTTGCCCGATGTGATCTCCGAAGACATGCTGCATACATCGCTGATATGTTGCGCCCGCGTTTCGGAGACCGAACGGCATCGTCACGTAACAAAACACCCTGAACGGCGTGATGAATGAGGTCGCGAGCTGGTCGGACTCTTTCATCTTTATTTGGTGGTACCCGGAATAGGCATCAAGGAAACACAAAAGTTCGCACCCGGCGGTCGAGTCAACGATTTGATCGATGCGCGGCAAAGGAAAAGGAACTTTAGGACATGCTTTATTAAGACTAGTATAGTCTACACACATCCGCCACTTCCCATTCTTTCTCTTCACTAATACGGGATTAGCTAGCCATGTGGGGTGGAACACTTCCTTGATGAACCCGGCCTCGAGGAGCTTCCGCGGCTCTTCTCCGATCGCGCACCACCGCTCTTCGTCAAAGCGGCGCCGCCCGGCCGCCGCACGGCACGGGGAGTGAGGTAGGATGTCAAGGGAGTGCTCGGCGACCTCCCTCGGAATGCCGGCATATCCGAGGGGCTCCACGCGAAGATGTCGGCATTAGCGCGGAGAAAGTCGACGAGCACCACTTCCTATTTTGGGTCGAGGGTTGAACCGACCCTCAACACCTTGCCCTCGGAGGCGGCGGGGGTCGAGGGGCACCCCCTTGGTCCGCTCGGCGGCTTCGAAGCCGTCGGCGTGCTTTGCGGCGGAGTCGAGGTCCTCGTTGGCCGGCTTCTCCCCGGGTTGGCCACGAGCGCTTCGTCCAGCGCCAGCGCCTCGGCGTGCTCCACGCACCAGACGTCGCAGTCGAACGCGTGCTCGATGGATGAGCCTACGGTGATGACGCCGTTGGGCCCCGGCATCTTCATCTTGAGGTAGGTGTAGTTGGGGACCGCCATGAACTTGGCGTATCATGGCCACCCAAGTATGGCGTGGTACGCGCCCCTGAACCCCACCACCTCGAAGGTGAGCGTCTCTTTGCGATAGTTGTCCGGCGTGCCAAACCGGACGCGGCAGTCGATGCCCGAGGGGCCGGATGCGCTTGCCGGCGCGACGCCATGGAACGGCGTCGTGTTGGGCCGCAAGCCGGTCCAACCCGATCCCCGACGGGCGCGGCGTGTGCGCGTAGAGGATGTTGAGGCTACTGCCTCCGTCCATCAGGACCTTCGAGAACCGTGCGTTCCCAATGACCGGGTCGACCACGAGTGGGTAATGACCCGGATTGGGGATGCGGTTCGGATGATCCTCGCGGCTGAATGTGATGGCATCCTCCGACCAATCGAGGAAGGAGGGAGGCGCCTTTTCCGCGGCGAGGACCTCGTGCCGCTCCCGCTTGCGTTGGCGGCTGGACATGTCGACGGTCGGCCCCCCAAAGATGAGGAAGACGTTCTCCACGGCGGGGAAGCCACCGGCGTCGTCGTCATCCCCGTCCTTCTTGGCCTCGCCGTCCTTCGCGGCGGCGCGGCCGTAGAACCGCTTGAGCATGTCGCACTGCTGGAGGGTGTGGTTGGCCAGCGTTTTGTGGTAGGGACATGGCTTCTTCAGCATGTCGTCGAAAACCCCAGGGCCTCGAGGGGCCGGTCGAGGGCCCCGTCGAGCGTGGGTCAACAGCAAGGGCTTCGTCGCCACCGTCGTCGTGCCCCTGCTCGTGCGCCTCGCGGCGCGGCTTCTTTCCCCCCCTTCTTGCCCCGCTTGTTGTTCGATGGGGCTCCTTGGACTTGCTGCCCTCCGGCGCGTCGTCCACGCGCTTGCCCTTCTTGCCATCGAAGATCGCCCCCCACCGCCTCTTTGCCGAGGCAAGGGCCGGTGGCGATGTCGAACGACTTGTTCCAATCAACCGGTGGGGCTGCGCCCGAGCTCGTGCACAAGATCTCGGCATGTGGTGCCTTCCGGAGAAGGCGTGCACGATTTCGGACCGCGCCACGCTTGGGAGCTCCGTACAACGCTTGGAGAAGCGGCGTATGAAGTCCGGAGTGACTCGCGGGGTTCGGGGTGCAAGAGCGCATGTCCCGGGGAGTTCCCGGGGGTGCACGTACGTGCCCCTGGAAATTTCCCACGAACGTGCGGACCGGATCGTCCCGGTTGTGGATGCGGGGGCCGGCGACAGGTGCTCAAGCCACGTCCGCGCCGAGTCGGCGAGGTGCGGGGGGACGTTACGGATGATAACCTCGTCGGTGGTGGCTCCGCCCGGCCGACACGCTGAGACGGTAGTCGTTGAGCCACACGCGGGGGGTCCGTCTCCCCGTTGTACTTGACGATCGTCGTGGGGGGTGGCGGAAGCGGCGGGGGAAGCTCGTCGTGTGGATCTCCCGGCCGAACACGTGGGTTCACGGTGGTTCGGCGTTGGTGAGCGATCCTCCCGCTGTCGTAGCGCCCGCCCCGTCGGGGGTGGTAGCCCACCGGCGCGCGTGCCTCCACGTTGCTCGTCCGCCGAGCGTTGATGACGTTGCGGGCGTCGCCGTCGCGAGCTTGCCCGCGCGTGTCGAGGAGCCGCTCCTTGGCGGCGTGCGCCCGGTTGGCGGGGCGCCCCCACCGCACCGCCGTGTGCACCGAGGGCTCGGGACCCCCGCGCCCTCGTCGTCCCGCGCACTTCCCTGGCGGCGGATGCGAGACGCCGAACTTTTGGCCCTGTTGGACGGCCGCTTGTTCGATGAGTGCCTGCGCTTCGCGGTACGGGTTCGTACCTCGGGCGTCGAGGGGGCGGGCATGGCCCACAACGGCGTTGCGGCGGCAATGAGCTTCGGCTCGCTCGCGGGGGCGTGCTTGGATCGTCGACGTTGAAGTCGGCGTTGATGCGGTCACAAGCCCGTCGGACCAACTCGTGCGCGTGTTCACCGCGTGCGGAGGCTTCCACGGCGATGGAGTCTCAAAGCAACCGCATCGTGCGGTATTCCTCCGCGAGCTTGGCTTCAAGCTCGCACGCTTGGGCCAGTCGCGCATTGACGTCGGCCCCGTAGCCATGCGCGGTCCGGTCCCCGAACCGATGGGAAGCTCTCCGTCGCCGGCTCGCCGCGTCGGGCTGCGTTCGCCGGTTGCTGGTGATCACCATGTAGCACTCCTGCGTAGGGTCGTAGCTCCCGACACCGGAGTCATTGGAATAGCCGAACCAGTAGTCTGTGGCGTCAAGGAACCGCCGAAACATCACCGGGTTGGGTACGCCGGAAAAATCCCACTCCGCGTATCCGTGCGAAGTGGCAGGTGGCAGCTCGTCGGCGGAGCCTTGGGATGACTCATCGCCGGCGGAGGCACTGGGGTCCCTAGCAACTGGGACATGGCGGCCAGGGTGAACCCTGCGCGTCGCTGCATTGGCGTTGGCGGAGGCGACGTACGCCGTCGTGGCGCCGCACAAGCCGATGGGGGAAGCGCGGTCCCCGAGACCGAGCGCTTCCCCACCGGGGCCGGCGCTGTCGTCTCGTCGGTGAGCGCGTCGCGTTGCGAGGCGACGCGCGCGGCATGCGGTGCTCCGACCGCGCCCTGTTGTGAGCGCCGGCCGGAGCGACGATGGCGCCGTGGCGCCGAAGGACCCGCGCATCCGTGCCGGCGGGTGCCGGTGTCGCGCGACGTGTGCGGCGGCGACCGGGACGGACCCGGCTTAGCGCCGCGCACGGAGCTCTTCACGGTTGGTGAGGTGCATGAGATAGCCGTTCCCCGTAGCCTGGAAGTTCTGGTTGCCGAACCGGATTTCGAATCCGGCCGGGAGGGGGTCTCAGCTGCCCATGGCGTACCTCTGGCCGCGATACTCGGTGCGGATCACCATCGAGAGGGCTGGTGACGAGCCGATCTTCGGCGCGATGCCCCTACCGGCGCGCCAACCGTCGGTGCGGAAAGTAGTCCCGACACTAACTAGTAATGAGCGCCGAGATCCGCCTCTCGATGGTCGGTGCTAAGCAATCTAAGGACACTTGGTTTATCCGGTTCCCGCGGGGCCGTACGTCCAAGGCCGGCGGTGTGCTCGGGGCACCGTATTGCTTGCACCGTGGTGCTCGTGAGAGGGGTGGCTACAAGCGAGGGCGGGAGAGAAGGCGTGGCCTCCAAGTCCTAGAGGTTTGATTGAGGCAAGTGCCAATATCGTGGGGAAGGAGGAGAGCGTGTGAGCGTTTGTCGTCCGTCGTCCCCGCGGGCGGGGGGGTCGCTCTTGCTTTTATAGACCAAGGAGGGGGCGGAGTTAAATGCATGCCGCACTATTCCTACACGTGTAGCGGTATGGCGAACAAGGCCGTAGAGTTGATGGCCGTCCCGACGAATCTTGCTCCGGGCCGCGGTGTCGTGGCGTGTCCTGTACCGCCGGCGGCTTCGAGGGTAGAGGCGTAGTGGTTGACCGGGGGCGGCTTCGAGAGGGCTCGAGGGGGCCGTTGACAAGGGGCCCGTACGAGGTACGGTGGCGGCGCGACGGCGTCCCGTCCCCGCGTGCTCAACGGCGTTGGAGTAGTTGCGGCGGTGCGCGGCGTGGCGCGGCGGTGGCGTGACGGCCGCACGGGGTCGACGGCCGACGGGGGGATGGTGCCGCCGCCGCTTGGCGTCATGGTTTGACCCCCTGCGTAGTCACGAGAAAAGGGTTCGAGGGTGCGGGTTGGTGAGAGCCGCGCGTGGCACGGGGGTCGTCGCAGCGACATCTTGTCCCCGTACGTCCCAACGGCGCCGGGATGTCGCCACATCGCCGGCATGGTGCCGCGGTGGCGGGGATGGCCGCACGGGCCCGGACGGCCGACGGGGATGCCCGGCCCCGCCGGCCCGACGTCACGGTGGGTCTTGCATAAGCACGTAGAAGATATTCGAGGGTCTTGCCGCCCCCCTTCGAGGGGGGCGGCGTGTTAGCCGTACGGGGGCGGGCGGCAAAGTGTCACGGAGCCGACACCGGCCTTGCCGCACGGTCGAAACGGTGGCGGGGGATTGTCGGTGTTTTAGACCGGCAACCTACTAAGGGGAGTTCCCGAAGTAGATGAATGTGACTCGCCGAGATCGGTAACTCGAAGGAAGAGACACGTGGCACACAATTTAGACGAGTTCGGGCCGCGAGGTGCGTAATACCCTACGTCCCGTATGCTGCGTAGCTACGGATTGATAGGGCACGATTACAAGATGGTGCAATAGTGCGCCGTGAGTTGTATGAGTGGAGATTGGATGCTAGAGATCGGTCCCCGCCTCGCCTTATATAGTCGGGAGAGCGGGGGTTACAAGTTGGAGTAGGGAGAGAGTACTAGTCGAGTACGTCTAGGAGTCCTCCATATAGTGCGGAACATGTACAACCCCCTAACCGAGTACTACTCCGTGTAGTCCTTGTGCTCCACGCCTTCGAGTGCCGTCTAGCGCAAGCCGGTAGTCCCGAGGGGCCCACCGAGTAGTCGGTCACGGTACCCACCGAGGTAGTGGGCCCGGGGAGGTCCATACGACAAGCCCCCAAGTACTTTGTAGTCGAGAAGGATAGCTTCAAGTAGTCTTGATGGCCTTAACGAGTAGTCTTCAAGCGTCCCCGAGTGCTACAAGTCAAAAGTCCTCAAGAGTAGTCGAAGCATCCCGAGGCCGGAATGGTACTCCAGTCGATGTTTGAGCAATCTTGAAGTCTTCTCGAGTGGTCCGAAGCGTCCTCGAAAACCGCCTTCGAAGGCCTTCAAAAAATGCCCGTCTTGTCTTGAAGTCGGAGTCGATATGGAGGTGCGATTGCAAAATCGCACTCCATATGGAGTAGCCCCCGAGCCTTAGGTTGAGCCGTAGGCTACGGCCGAGGGTCCATCTCGAAGTCTTGATGAGAAAACCCCCGAAAAATCCGGAGAGAAAAAACCGAAGGACACGTGGCACGGAGCCCCCGAGCCTTGAGTCGAGTACTTCCTCTCGAATTGAAGGGTCATCTTGAAGAATGTGTCCTGAGATGCTCTTGAGACTAGCCGCTTCCCAGGTAGTCGAGTAGAAGTAGCCGAGCCCCGGAGGTGAGGCGCGTCGACTAGTAGAATACGAAGGGTCACGCACAGCCGCTGAGTCAGCCGCGCGTGGACTTATCCAGCCGCCCGTTGCGGAGCCGGTTTGGCTTATAAATAGAAACCAAAACCCTTAGGGTTTTTTCACCCATTCGAGCTGCAGCCATTTCGTTTCCATCTGAAGCAAATCCACTCCCAGCGCTTGCTGCCACCATAGTAGATTCAAGTGCGCTGCCACCCAAAACTTTTAGGGTAGCCCCCGAGCGGATGCGCGTGAAGACGCCCTGCACTTGGAGGATGAAGCCGTCACCATCCAAGACGTCGAAGGCCACCGGGAAGAAGAGGGGTCGCGAAGAGGCTGCCGCGGCCGCCACCGGAGTAGCGCCACCCATGTCTCCACCGCGGGCTGATCCATGCCGCGAGTGGAAGAAGTCCAAAGTGAAGACGGAGGATCGCCGACCCCTCCTGAACAGTGGGTTCATCAGGGAGAAGGAGGTCGACATGTGGAGATCCGCTGCTGGAGATCCATATCCGATGGAGAAGGCCGAAGACGAGATCCCCATGTTCACGAGGTTCGTGGAGCGCGGGCTTGCGCTCCCGCCGGGGCCGATTTCTTCAAGGGGCCGCTCGGGTACTACGGGATCGAGTACACCGAACCCCGAACCCCAACAGGCGTCTTCCACACCGCGGTCTTCATGCACTTCGCGAAGCCTTCCTCGAGATCAAGCCACATTGGGTGCTTTTCGGAAGTTCTTCCGCGTCAGCCGCGCCCAAGTGCCACCAACCCCGGGGGTAGTCGGAGGAGCCGGCATCCGGTTGAGGGAGGACGCCGTGGAGCAATATCTGGCGTACAAGCTTGTCGACTCCAACACCGATTGGAAGACCAGGTGGTTCTACATCACGAACCACCACCCCCGCCCCCGCCGAAGCCGAGTGGACGGCAGCCCAGGCACCGAGAATGGTGGAACACGGAGCCCACCATGCAAGAAGGGATCCAGCTTCCCGAGCTGCCGGCACGCATCAAGGTGCTCAGGGAGGCGGGACTGAGGGCCGAGCACGTGGCCTTCAGTTTCATGAAGCGGAGGGTGCAGCCGTTGATGGCTCGAGACACCCTAGGCTTTGAGTACACCGGCGACGACGACACGTCGCGGATGCGGGAGGCGAAGCGGGACGACGGCCGATATCATCGAGAGGTTGTCGCGGATCTTCAAAGATATGCCGCCGTACACGGCGTGCCCTGTCCAAGAGTACTCCGCCGCGCGCCCGCCCAAGGAGGTGAGTAGTCGTACTCCCTTAGTCGAGTAATCATTGCTTGGAGTAGTCGTGCCGATGTCTTCGTGTCTTGTAGGAGGACTTGAAGAAGTTCATCTCCGAGCCGCAGCCACCTCCGAGCGGAATCGAGATCCCGAGGGAGGAGAAGGCGAAGGAGCGGCAAGAAGTCGGTGAAGGCGACGACACCGTCGTCGTGGAGGATACCACCGACGACGACGACGACGGCGACGACGAGACGTTGCAGGACCGCTTCCGACCGCGGTCGAGGTTTAGCCGCCCGGGCTTGCCTCATGTTCCTCTCGATACAAGACCCCCGACCAGCCCGGAGGCTAGCTCGGCCGCGCCTCCACGGAAGCCGCGCAACCCCCGCCGAAGCGGGTGTCGAAGAAGCTTAAGGTCTCGGAGACCACGCCTCGGGAGGTAAGTTGTCTTGAACGAGTAGTCGAGTACCCGTTGTACGAGTACGTTTTGTCGACGAGTAGTCTTCCTTGTATGCGGGGAGGTGCCGCCAACGGAGCCCGTCGAAGAGGGCGACGAAGGCGTGTGGGACACGGTGGGGGAGCCACCGGAAGTCGTAGTCCACCCCCCACCGTTGAGGAGATCTTGGCGCGGCTCGGAGCGCCGGCCCCCGCTCCCGAAGGGAGCACGGGACCCGTGGCCGCCGCCGTTGAAGAGGTGGTGGCCTCGGGAGCGCGGAGAGCACCGCGCCGCCGCCGTCTTGCCGTGGAGGAAACGGTAGCCGCCCGGAGCGTCGGAGGAGGCGCCCACCGAGGGTGGATCGGTCGATATCGCCAGCATCCTCGGTGCTCCGGCCGTGACAATAGTCCGGTCGAACTTGTAAGTACTCCACCTTCCTGAGTAGTACTTGTTGTAGTAGTCGAGGTTGACTGACGACCAAGTATGTGTGCTTCTGCAGGAAATCCACGGATCTGTCCTGGGAGGGGGATGAGCCCTCTTCAGCGGTGGCGGGAGAAGTCGCGCCGCCCGCCGAGGAGTCCGCTCCCACTACCGAGGCGGTGTCTGAGCCACCGGCTGCCGAGGCGTCGTTGCCGGAGGCCAGCGTTGTCGAAGGTGAGTGCTCTTCTTGAAGCTACAGGGCTCCTCGAGGAGTAGTCGCTGATGCACTTGTCTTCTCGTTGACAGGCGCTGAAGCTGAAGGTGGTGACATCCCCGCGGGGGTGCCGTGCGTGTGGGTTGACACCGCAGGCCCGGAGGGCCGAGGAAGGAGCCCCCGAGCCCATGGAGGAGGTCGTCGAGAAGTCCGCCGGGGGAGAGGCGGTCACCACGTCGCCAGAGGTTGCTCTGGAGGTGGCTATCCGCTCCCCCGAGATCCAGGATGCAGAGCCCATCCGCTCTGCGCCGATGACGGAGGCCACCGCGAGTAGTCGCGGCGGGATAGAGCTGCTCGCGGACAATCTTGTCGAGCCGGCGACGGTGGCCAAGCATCTTGAGGCGATCCGTCAGGCCGAGCAGTGGATGAAGGTAAGTAGCCGTAGCCTTTGAGTAACCAATCCTCTATCATTGAGTACTCTTGTGACTTGAGTTGTCTTGTGCAGGACGTTGCGGAGCGGTCTCGCGACAAGTCGAACCGCTTTGCGGGGGCTATGGCAACGCGGTGCTCCGAGCCGAGGCGCTAGAAGAGCAACTTGTGAAGTCGCGGAAGCACGCGGCCGCCATGCGATCGAAGCTCGACGCCGCCTTCGCCAAGTACCACAACGACGTCCAAGAGTTGCGTGCGAAGGGCGACGACTTGGTGCGGAATAATAAGGGCCTCCGCAACAAAAACAAAGGTACGCCGCCGAACTTGTCGGGTACTTGTTGGAGGTTGAGAAGTCCTTGACCCGCCGTGTCTTGTTGTCATGTTGCGCAGCTTGAGGGCCGAGTGGAGCGGTCGAAGTCCTCGGAGACGAGCATGAAGAACCTCTTCTACCGGGAGCAAGAAGCCCGCCGGGTACTTGAGCTCGACTACAAAGAACTCGCCTTCGAGTGCGAGAAGCATAAGGAGCGCCGGATTGCTTCGACCGAGATCTCGTCAATTGCTACAAATCCTTGCAGAAGTTGAACGAAGACTGCGAGGCATTGCGGGCCCAACTGAAGGAGCTCGAAGAAGCCGCACTGCCGATCGCAAGACTCCTGGTGCCGCACCCGGGCGGCCCCAAGATTGCTCCTCTGGTGGATCGCCTCAAGGAAGCTCCGAGCCGGCTGGCCGCCTACGTGAAGCACATGGCGAGGTCGATCCCAAGACAAGTCTTGGCCTTCATGAAGTCGTACTTCCCGAAGGCCCCAGTGGAGGTAGTCGCCGGCGGGGTAGCCGCCAACTGCACTGATGAGCAGTATGCAGAGCTGCTGGAGCAGATGGCTCCCATCGCGGAGCGGTAGGCGAGAAGCTTAACCTCCGGTAGCCCCGTAGTAGATAGCGGTAGCCATGGTTGTACGGGGAAAACAATTGTAATGAATTGCTAAAGTATCAATGAAAGAAATTTTCCCGACAATGAGTACTCGTAGTCGCGATCTCGAGTGCGGAGCCCCCCATCGTGGAGTGTATGCGAGTAGCGATGCTCGGCGAGTGGTCCCGTTGTTGGGAGTAGGCGGTAAAGAAGTTGATGAACGATCAAACTTTATTATCGAAGAAGTACACACGGATGGCCAAGGCCGTAGTTACGCGAGTAGTCGCTTGGACCGGAGGCCGCTTACGGCGAGTAGCGCCGGAGCGGGTAGCCGCTTACGGCAGGTTGATCCGTAGGTAGCCGTGTAGGCCGGATCGTAGATCCGTAGGTAACCGTGCGGGGCGGATCTTGGAGTGTGGTCTCTTAGTAGACCGGCGCTAGAGTCCTTGACGCTCGTCGCGCCCCGGGTCCGTAGGTAGCCGCACGGGCCGGAGCACGGAGAGGAGAAGACCGGAGACCGGAGCCGGGACCGGGGGGGGTCGCTACGGCCGGGGGGGTGTTGATGTAGTCGTGTAGACTTGAACCCCGAGTAGTCGTGTAGACTAGGCGTAGAATCGACGAGAGGCGGTCGACGTTCCACGAGTTGTTGATGTCTTCGCCTTCAAGTGTTTGGAGACGGTAAGAGCCCGCCCGGTCACCTTTGCCACGGTGAAGGGACCTTTCCGGGGGAGGCGAGCTTGTGAAGTCCTTCCGTGTTCGGGATACGGCGGAGGACGAGATCTCCAACGTTGAAGGAGCGTTCCTTGACGTTGCGATCATGGTAGCGTCGGATACCCTCCGGGTACCTTGCCGATTGGACGAGGGCGGCGCGGCGAGCTTCTTCGAGGTCGTCGATATCAACTCGTCTCGCGTCTTCCGAGACGCCTTCGTCGTAGTGCTCCACCGGCCGGCGAGTTCCATATGACGTCGGCGGGGAGGATTGCTTCGGAGCGTAGACCGGGAAGTAGGGGGGGATTGCCCCGTTGGCTTGGATGGCCGAGTCCGTAGCCCCCCGAGTGCATTGGGTAGTTCCTTGATCCACTTGCCCCCTTTGGAGTTAGCGGTGTCATGCATCCGCTTCTTGAGAGCGTCGAGCACCATCCCGTTGGCGCGCTCGACTTGTCCGTTGGCCGTGGATGGGCAACCGAGACGTATCGGACGTCGATCCCGCCGTTCTCGCAATACTCCCCCGAACTAGTGGTTGTTGAAGTTGGATCCCGGTGTCCGTGATGATGCGGTGGGGTAGCCGTAGCGGTGTACGATTTCATCCGGGAAGTCGAGTACTCGTCGGCCTTGGGGCATGTGAGCGGCTTGACCTCGATCCACTTGGTGAACTTGTCGATAGCCACCGGTACCTCGCCGAATCCTCCCGGCGCGGTTGGCGGTGGCCCAATCATGTCGAGCCCCCAACAAGCAAAGGGTCGGGTTGGCGGTATAGTGACTAGCTTGTAGGCTGGGACGTGTTCTTCGCTTGGCGAAATACCGGCATCTTTGGCACTTTCTCGACGAGTTCTTCGGCGTCGCCCGCAGCCGTGGGCCGGCAGAAAGCTCGCCCGAAAGCCTTGGCCGACCGGCGTCCGTGAGGATGCGTGGTTGCCTCGAACGCCCTTGTGGATCTCCTCCAAGATGTCCTTGCCTTCTTCACGAGGGACGCACTTCATGAGTACTCCAGAAGACGCGCCCCGTTTGTAAAGCTTGTCTCCGACGAGGACGTAAGACTTGGCGCGGTGGACGAGTTGCTCGGCCGCGTTCTTGTCGAAGGGGACCTTCTGCTCGCTGAGGTAGTCGATGAAGGGTTGCCTCCAGTCCACGTCGATCATCATGACCTCCCGCCCCGGTGGTGGATGGGGCGGGACCGGTGGTCGGTGGCGCGGCTCCGGAATGGATGGCGCGTGAAGCTCGTGGACGAAGACACCCGCTGGCACTTGAGCGCGGGTGGATCCAAGCTTCGAGAGGACGTCCGTTGCAACGTTGTTGTCGCGGACGATGTGATGGAACTCGAGACCATAGAACTTGTTCTCGAGCTTGCGGACTTCTAGACAGTAGGCGTCCATGTTCTCCTTGTTGCGGTCCCAGGACTTGTTGACTTGGTTGATGACCCTTTGCGGAGTCGCCGTAGACTAGTAGCCGCTTGATTCCCGGTGAAGCGCGAGGCGGAGCCCGTGTAGGAGGGCTTCGTACTCGGCTTCGTTGTTTGAGACCTTCCGGAAGATCGCGGGACGTACTTGAGTTGTTCGCCCGTTGGAGAGATCGGAGTACCCCCGCACCCGTGCCCTCGAGGTTGAGTGTGCCATCGAAGTACATCACCCAATGCTCGGTCGCACGGTGGGAGTAGGTAGGCTGGTTCTCTCGCCACTCTACCATGAAGTCGACTAGTGCTCGCGACTTGATGGTTGTGCGTGGCTTGAAGTCGATAGTGAGGGCGCCGAGCTCGACGGGCCCACTTGGAGATTCTTCCGGTAGCATCTTGGTTCCGCGAGATGTCGCCAAGAGGGTAGTCGGTGACGACGGAGACCGAGTACTCCCGGAAGTAGTGTCGTAGCTTCCGCGAGGTGATGAGTAGAGCATATAGGAGCTTCGCACGGGCGATAGCGGGCCTTGGACTACGATAGAACCTCGCTGTCGAAGTATACCGGGCGCCGGACCGGGTAGGCGTGGCCGTCTTCCGCCGCTCGACAACGATGGCGATGCGACCACGTGAGTAGTCGCGGCGAGGTAGAGCAATAGTCGCTCTCCCTTGTGAGGAGCCGTGAGGATCGGTGGCTTTGATAGGAAGTCCTTGAGCCGGGAAAGGGCTTGATCCGCCTCCGGAGTCCACACGAACTTCTCTTGATGCTTGAGTAGTTTGAAGAAGGGGAGGCCCCGTTCTCCTAGCCTCGAGATGAATGCGTTCGGCGCCGCCATGCACCCTATCAGCTTCTGGACGTCTTTGATGCTCGTGGGAGCTTTCATGCTGGTGATGGCGGAGATCTTCTCGGGGTTGGCTTCGATGCCGCGCTGGCTGATGATGAAGCCAAGTAGTTTGCCCGAAGGGACGCCGAAGACGCACTTGTTCGGGTTGAGCTTCCAGCGGTACTCGCGTAGTGATGCGAAGGTCTCTTCAAGGTCGTCGATGAGAGTGCGGAGTCCCTGGTTTTGACAACCACATCATCCACGTAGGCCTCGACGTTCTTGTTGAGTTGCCTCTTGAAGCGAGGTGCCTGGATAGCTCGTTGGTAGGTGGCGCGGCATTCTTCAACCCGAAGGACATGGTCGTGTAGCGATACGCGCCAAACGGGGTGATGAACGCGGTCTTCTCCTGGTCTTCCTCCTTGATTGCGATCCGGTGGTACCGGAGTAGCGATCGAGGAAGCGAGAGCAGGTCGCACCCCGCCGTGGAGTCGATGACTTGATCAATCCGCGGCAACCCGAAGGGGTCCTTGGGGCGTGCTTGTTGAGGTCGGTGTAGTCGACGCACATGCTCCACTCGTTCGAGTTGTTCTTGCGGACGAGGACGGGGTTGGCGAGCCACTCGGGATGGAAGACTTCTCTCGATGAAGCCGCTGCGAGTAGCTTGGCGAGCTCCTTCTTGATGGCGTCCGTCCGTCGTCGGCAAAGCTTCGGAGGTGTTGTCGCTTGGGGGTGGCCTTAGGGTCGACGTTGAGGGCGGTGCTCAATCGGCTCCCCGGGCACTCTGGCATGTCCGCCCCGGCTTCCACGCGAAGATGTCGCGGTTAGCCCGAAGAAAGCCGATGAGCGCGTCTTCCTATTTGGGGTCGAGGCCGGCCCGATGGTGGTGGTCTTCTTTGGGGTCGCTCGTTCCGAGGTCGACCGGTCTTGACGAGTACCTCCTCGGGTGGGCGAGGCTTGTTGGTCTTTGTCGGACTTCTGCGGGATATCGAGTTCACTTGTAGCAAGCTTCTTCGACGCGGCGTAGACCTCCATCATCGCGTTGGGTACTTGGTTTGTAGAGGCGATCTCCACGGCTTCCGTGTCGCGGTCGTGGGGAGATCTTCAAGTCCCCTTGGAGGGAGAGTACACCGGCCGGGCTTGGCATTTTGAGTACCAAGTAGGTGTAGTGGGGCACCGCCATGAACTTGGCGATGGCCGTCCGCCGAGGATGGCGTGGTAAGAGGTCTCGAAGTCCGCGACCTCGAACTTGATGTACTCGGTACGGTAGTTGTCCCGAGACGCCCCGAAGGTAAGCGGCGGGACCACCGAGCCCGGTGGGATAGCCGCGTTGCGGGGACGATGCCGTAGAAGGGTGTGTTGCTCTTGGTGAGCATATGGGTGATGTCGAGCTTCATTTTCTTCAAGGTTTTGGTGAAAAGGACGTTAAGTCCGCTTCCACCATCGATGAGCACCTTGTTGAGCTTGGAGCCCGCCACCACCGGCTTCGGGACGAGGGGAAACCGTCCGGTTCGGAGAAGCCGGTCCATTGGTCCGCGCGGGGAGAAGGTGATGGGTACCTCCGACCATCCGAGAGGGGTCGGGACCGCCGGTTCAATGGACATCACTTCACGACGGGTAGCCTTCGCTCCCGCCACCGGGCAATCCGCCGAAGAGGACGTTGACGGTCTTGTCGGCTCCCGGAAGTCGTTGTTGTCGCCGTCCTTCTTCTTGCCCTTTTAATCGTGAGGGTGCGGTGGCTGCGGCGTATCCTTGAGTGCGTGCACGAGTTGGTAGCACTTGCTCGGTAGTGTGGTTGCCATTTGGATGCCACGGGCACTTCTCCTTCGGCGGGTCTTTGAAGCCGCCGGAGTTCTTCTTCGAGTTCCCCTTCGCGGGCGGCTGGATAGCCGCGACAGGTGTTGTCGGCTTGCGCTTGCGGTTGGGACCCGAGTAGTTCTTGTTATTGTTGTTGTTGCGGCCGCCTTGGTTTGCGTTGCGCCACCGCCGTCGCCTCGGTTCTCGCTTGGTCTTGCCACGGATGGCGTCGTACTTGGCATTGGCCTTGTCCTCTTCATCCGCCCAGGACGTGATCATGTCCTTGAGGTGGGGAATGGACCTGGGGCGACGGCGACCGAAGTCTTCAAAGGTGCGACGGTGATAGAGACCGTCTTGGAAGAGGTCGATGACCTCCTTGTCGGTGACGTCGACGACGGTAGCGCGCTTGTCGAAAAAGCGGCGCATGTACTTGCGGAGGGTCTCGCCTTGTTCTGCTTGATCATGGCCAGGTCCATGCGAGTACCCGATCGGCCCATGGCGCCCGCGAAGTTGCTTGTGAAGCTCGCTCCTTCGCTGGTCCCACTTGTCGATCGAGTGCTTATCCGGCGACTCGAGCCGGGTGAGTGGTGCTTGGTCCGAGCGAGAAGGGGAAGTAGAGGCACTTGGTGTCGCTGTTGCCGCCAGCGTTCTCGATGGAGAGGGCGTAGCATCGGAGCCACTGGATGGGATCCTGCTTCGCGTCGTACTTGGTGATCCCCAAAGGCTTGAACTTGTCGGGGAGGAGCAAGTTGCGAAGTCGAGGTGAGAAGGCGGGGAAGCCGTCGCCTTCAGCGGCAGTGGTCGACTTCTTCCGCCGCAGCTCCTCAATCTTCTGGCGAGCGTCGTACTCGCCGTGTGAGGTGCGGAGGCGTGGCTATTCGCGTGGCCTCGGCCGCCGCGGCTGCCGCCGCCTCCAGCCCTCCTGTTGGCCCCATGGTTGGAGTTGCCGCCGTCGGCCGCCGCCGCCGTCGGGATCGTTGCCGCCGCCATCGGCCGGAGCGCGGTGGGGAACAACTTCTCGGTTGCCGTGGTCTTGCTGTGAAGGTCCGCCGGCGTTGGAGCGACGACGGTTTGGCTCGGCTGGGAGGTCAGCTCGAGTACGGTTGGGACCGTTGTTGGCGCTGCGACTTGTGGCTTCGTTTGTCGCGGTGCCTGGCGGAGGAGGTTGGTTGACTCTGTTGTCGACCCGCATGAAGTAAGCGTCTTCAGCGAGCTTGGCGATGACCTCTCCAGCGCGTATGCCCTGAGCCTGGCGTGCGATCGGCGCGGATCGACATGAGGCATTGCTCGGGGGTGGTGTGTACTGCTGCTCTCGACCGCCTCGAGAGCTTCCGCAAGGTTGCGGATGGGGAGGTTGTCGCGGAGGCGCCGATGACGTTCGGCGCGCTTCTCGGTTACGCTCACGTCGAGCGTCTTTGTCCGGGGTTCTCGTTCGGTGGAGCATCGGCGAGAGAGCTCGTCGGAGGAGATGTCTTCTAAGTACTTATCCCGAGCCGTGCTCGAAGGCCACGGGGTGTCGCCGGCAGCCATGAAGACTTGGCGATCGGGGGTGCCAAAGGCCGGACTCGAAGGTGCCACCTCGGTTGGTGTGCTCGAGTCGGCCGGGCCGGGGGGTGTTCCCTCCGGAACGGCAACGAGTCGATGTAGGAGACGTAGCGTGAGTCTCCCTTTATCAGGTCAGCAGGCTTGCGGTCTAGCCAGTAGACGTATCTCCCGGCCGGCGTGGATTTTATAACCAGCCCGCAGGTCGGCCACGACAAGGGAAGCTCGGTGGAGTTGTCTTCGGACTCGGGCTCCTCAGGGTCCGACCCGAAGTCGAACTCGTAGTCCGGGTTCGAGTAGAACTCGGAGAGAGGGTCTGGAGTCCGAAACGTGATCGGGGGCGGCGTCGGAGTCCGAGTTGTACTCGGGTACGAGCTCCTTGCCGGCCGGCGCGAAGTGGGAGCCCCTACGCGGGCCGGCCGAGGGTGCGGGGGCGCGCGCGCGAGTGCTCGCGAGATGAGGGGACCGCCCGTGATGGCTGAGCGGCCGGCTCGCACGCGATGGCCCATGGCGACGTCGAGTTCGGGTTGGAGACGGACTCGAGCTCGAAGTCTGCGTGGTGGCTGAAGAGTGAAATTTCGCCGAACTTGCCGGCGAGTTCACCTGTGACAACTTCGGGGAAGTGTCACGAAGCTCGTCTTCGGGTTGGGCCGCATGGTCAGGCGGCGCTGGAAGGAGCCCGCGCCATCAGCAGTGCAGACCCATGCACCGAACACGAAGGTGTCGCCGCGGTTGAAGGCGACGGTTGGCTTGAAGTGGACGGAAGCCGTCGAGTTCGCCATGTGATCTCGGGCGAGAGCCCCTACCGGCGCGCCGGTGTCGGTGTTTTTGTTGACGGTGAAAATCCGTCAACCTAGCCATGAGTTTACCTTCGGTGTTGGCATGAGTTTTATACCTTATCCATTGGTACTAACCCCCGTGGTATAACAAGTTCACGTGTGCATGTCGGTTTTGGAGTTTAATGTTTATGCAGGGTTTTAGCATTGAATGCAAGACTTTCGGGATAAGTTCATCAAGCACCTCATGACAAGACCTTGAAGCCCCGTACAAGTCATGCAACGAAGCAAACTTAACTCCAAGAAGCCAGGGACTTGATCCGAGAAGACGACAGACTCCGAGGACACGACCGATAAAAGTGCTTTCGAATCTTGCAAGACAAGGAGTTGAGTCCAATTCGAGAGAAAGCGACGACATGGACCTACATGCGAGAAGGGGGAAACATCCGGGAAGCAAGGGAACCGACGTAGAGCAAAGGAGCCCTCGGGGCCGGGCCCGAATGGGCCCGGGCCGGCCGCCCGGTCCGGTCGGCCCCGGAGCCCATCCGGGGCCCATTTGCCCCCTCCTTTGCCCTAGCCGCCAATCGGGCTATTTATAGCCCCCACGACCGAGAGCCACAAAGAGAAGAATTCGTCATCGGCCGCCGAGGAGCGAGAGAAGAGAGGGACACCATCTCGGAGAGGAGAGGGTCGAGCTAGTTGACTAGGGTTTCCCTAGCCGACGTGGGAACCTTGCACGGAAGACCACGTCGGAGTTCCGAGCTAGAAGCAAGATCAAGGAAGGATCCCGGTGGTGATCTTGTGTATGTATCATTGTTATAGTTGAATTATCAAGTTGAATCTTTTCCTAGCGATCAAGTGTTTCCTCGAAGATTTCGTTTTTCGATCGGCTTTGCTTATTCCAATTCTATTCTCGAGATAGATTACATAGGGTGTTCTTGTAGCCGCGGTGGCTAGAGGTACACGCGGATCTTCCGAAAGAATCTCGACTTGTCTTTTGACTCGCCCTAAGCTCCCCGCATGAATAGGGATACGTTGTGACAGAACGGGGGTTCCGAAAGGCGGATGTTTTCGGATTTGGACGGGAAACCACGATTTAAAGAGGCTTCTATTAAGATTCGATTTGCTACTTCTTCTCTTGCTTGGAACTTCAACAAAAGGCTTACCCCGATCCCTCTAGATCGGTTTATCTACCCAATCTTACTTTGTTTTCTCCGGTCTTTAGTAGATTAGATTCATTTCGTGTCTTTTACTTAGATGCATTAGGGTTTCTTTTATCGAAGATTGAAGTTACTTGGCTTTATTAGATTAAGTTTTGCGTCACACATTTATTCCACGGAATCGATACCTTGGGTTCACCACTCAAGGGAAGAAGGGTCCCTTGACTACGACGGGAGATTTGTACGCTTGCAAGTCACAAACGAACTTTAATCGTCAACGGTTTTAGACCGGCAACCTACTAAGGGGAGTACCCGAAGTAGATGAATGTGACTCGCCGAGATCGGTAACTCGAAGGAAGAGACACGTGGCACACAATTTAGACGAGGGTTCGGGCCGCGAGGTGCGTAATACCCTACGTCCTGTATCTTTGCGTAGCTACGGGATTGATAGGGCACGATTACAAGATGGTGCAATAGTGCGCCGTGAGTTGTATGAGAGGAGATTGGATGCTAGAGATCGGTCCCTGCCTCGCCTTATATAGTCCGGGAGGCAGGGTTACAAGTCGGAGTAGGGAGAGAGTACTAGTCGAGTACGTCTAGGAGTCCTCCATACGGTGTGGAACATGTACGGCCCCTAACCGAGTACTACTCCCTGTGTAGTCCTTGTGCTCCACGCCTTCAGGTGCCGTGTAGCGCAAGCCGGTAGTCCCGGGGGCCCACCAAGTAGTCGGTCCCGGTACCCACCGAGGTAGTGGGCCCGGGGAGGTCCATACGACGGGGGATGGCCTCCCCTCGGGAGTTGGCGAAACGGCGCGGGGCGTGATTCTCGGGCGCGTCGAGTGCGGCGCGGCCTCGCCGTGTCGAGCATTAAATGCCCGTGCACACGTGCGGGGAGCGAGGTGCGTGCGGGGGCGCAGGAAAGGCGTGCACGGGTACCCTCGAGCAGAGCGGGCCCTGCCCGAGGGGGTGCCCAGCCCTCGAGTGAGGCGGACCTCGTTCGAGGGGTGCGGTTGAGCCCTCGAGCGAGGCGGACCCCACCCGAGGGGGCGTCTACCCCTCGAGCGAGGCGAACTCCACTCGAGGGGCGTCTGCTGCGTCGTCCTGGTGGGCCGTGGGGGCCACCAGGATCGTGATGGTGATGTGCATGCATGTTAGATGTGCAAGTTGATTTGCGTTTGCGTTTTTTGTAGGTTTTAAGCGGGCTTCCCCCTGGTTATTTAGGGGACCCTTAGGGCTTTCCCCGACAACAAATACATGGATGATTCTTTATGAACATTTGTTAATGTCAAGCAATAAAATGGACTTATATTTTGGGCATATTTTGTCAAGATGAAATACATGTCTCCAAAGAGAGTGGTGGCTTGACTAAAATAAAAGGGGATCATTCAAAAAGAAGTTGGTTAACTCTATCAAGCTAAAGTGCAAGGCTTCATGTGGAAATTGAAAGGGGACATAAGGATGAATGTAAACTTAATGGTTTCTAAAAGGAAGCTTGCGTATTCGTTGTCAACCAAGAACAAGCATATGAAGCAAAGTGGAACTCAAAGTGGATTGGGTAAGTGATGAAGAGATCAACCGAGGTGTCTAGGGTGAGGGACTAAGCAATCTTTGGGGTCTTGGCCCGGCCGCCATTAGTGTTTTTGCTAAGGTGAAGTTCTAGCATCCGTGGGATCTTCAAGTATCATATCCAAGCCTTAACCGAGGGAAGCAATGCAACACATCAAAATGTTATGATTGGCAATATGGAGTGACTGAAGGATTAAAGTGTTCACTCTCACGCAAAAAGGGAAATCGTAAGTCACTAGCTCAAGTATGGATTTGCTCAAGACATCGGCTATGTTAAAAGCCCTCATGTTGGAATTACAAAAGTATGACAAGATTGAAGATCTACAAGCTCAAGTGATCAACCGGTTTTATATTTATTCTTGAGTGTTAGGTATGCCGTACTATCAAGAGTGATCCAACATTAGCTCTAAGACAAAAGATCAAAAGTGCTCATTAGTTGACCTAAGTGAGAACTAGCCTTGAGAGAGTTCTGAGCGATCTAACAAACCTCTAACCTTGGCCTTTGCCATTTCAACACGTGTTGGAGTGCTTGTGAGAAAAGAGAAGGGTTTTTGGGCTCTCTCTGCCCGGGGGTGGTCTAACCGCCCAAGGGAGGCGGTCTAACCGCCCCTGACCGTCCAACGGCTAGTTTTCCAAAGGCGGCGTTGGGGGGCGGTCTAACCGCCCTGACCAGGCGGTCTAACCGCCTTGGCCAGAAATCTAATGGCTAGTTTTCCTTGTGAGCGGTATAAGTACCTCACGAGCTCCACTTGTTGGGGCTGCTGATCCTAGGGTTGCTGAGGTGCTTCCCTTGCTGTTTTTCATAAGCCAAAGCCAAAGAAATACTCCCCAACTCTCTCTTTGTGAGATTTGGTATTCGAGCCATATCCTTATGTTGGGTTGAGAGTTTAAGCCTTTGTGAGCTTGTGTGAGCTGAGCAAGAGCATCCCATAGCTTGAGCACTTGTGGTTCGCGTCGGAAAGCCTTTGAAGCATTTGTTACTCTTGGAGGTTCGCCTCCTAGACGGCTAGGCGTCGCCGGTTAGCTCCCAAGGTTGTGGTGAGCACCGGCAAGTTTGTAAGGGTTGTGATCTTGCCTCTTCGTGGAAAAGATTGAAGGACCGATACGGCGAACCGGGGAGAGGGGGGAGTGAATGGGAGCCGATAAAAATTCTTCTCGAAAGAGATTAAAACTCCAACAAGACAAACGCGGCTTCCAACACACGTCTCCGACTCACTACCAAGGTTGGTCAAGCCCACGTAGCCACCGGAGTGCCACCGGACCTAGGAACCAACTCACAACCTTCGGACCCGAGAAACGCAGCGGAAAAACCAAACCTCGAGTCTACAGACCCACACCGGTCAGACCGGTGAGCACCACCGGTCAGACCGGTCCCTGCTGGTTAAACTGAGCAACTTCCACTAAGTGGCTCTACACCGGTCAGACCGGTGAGACACATCGGTCAGACCGATGGCGGACCGAAAGCCCCCAAGGCACCAAACAAGGCCAACCGACCACCAAACCGACCCAAACTCGAAACGAGCGGTAACACGGGACAACAACGAACACACCAAGACGTTCACCCGAGCAAAAACCCACAAGGGCTCACACCGGTCAGACCGGTCAAGAGCACCGGTCAGACCGGTGTAGCCTGGGCAGCTCGGGATGAAAAGCACCCGCGGGTCCAACTCCCCCAAATCCAAATCTCGATCTCCCGAATCACTCCACGGACTTGAACAAGACTTTGGGGATATCAGGAACACCTCATGAGGAGTCCATAGCCAAGTTTAATCCCACAAAAACTCGTCCAAAAAGGAGGAATCGAAGAAATCCCCCCGAAAGCACTTCCAATCCAAGAACTCAAGAAACCCCAAAATCGAGCACTTTTACTCACGGATTTGGGAGGGGAATCACGGCCCAAAGAACCACGAAGGGTTCCCACAAATTTCCCCCCATCAAATCCCCAAGAGAAAAGCCCTGAAAACAACCCAAAGAAATCACCGAGAGAGGGCTCCGAAAATCACCACCAAGAACAACCGGGGAAAACACATCCAAACCTTGAGGAACCACGCCGAATCATCTATACATGAAACAAAGGTTCGTACAAGGTCTAGGAAGCCGCCCGATCATCCATCCCTCTCTACAAGATCTCTCCGTGAAGCTCTCTTGCTAGTCCTAGAGAAAACCTAAGGAAAATAGGTAAAAAATAGGAAAACTAATGAGCTAGGGTTCCAAGAGTTGGCTGCCATCCTCTCACCTCTTGGGTTATATGGAGGCAACCGAATGTCTAAAATGCCCTTCTTGACTAACTAGGGATACAAGCCCCTCAAGGGCGGATTTGGAATTCTTGATGTCTTCACCATCGGACGGATGCCGGCGACCGCACCTGCGTAGCCTCGACGCAAGCCATGAGATCCCGACGCGTGTCCTCCGCTTCGAAGATTCGGATCGCGTTGTCGCACACCGGTCGGACCGGTGCTCCTCACCGGTCGAGCCGGGGTCCCCACCGTCGAGCCCGGTCGAGGCCGATGCCGTGCCGCCTTGCACCTCCGTCTTCGGTTCTCCGTTCTTGGCTTTGTGGATCAACCAAGGAACCCGGTGGTTTTACGGTGAACCCCGGAAACCCCGCGAACTCGGTGTAGCCTCCGCCAATCTCCACTCATGACTCGGCTCCCACGTAGTCCCGGCTCGACCTTGGTTTTGAGGCTCAACCAAGAAACCGTCCACGACTTCATCTTCTTGTTCATGCCACCATGCGGCCCGCACTTGACCCCGGCCGGCCACCGGGTCCCTCGAACGAAGCCTACTTGTCTTCTCCACACACGGAGGCCTCACCGGCGACGACCTTTCGCGCTTGTTCTTCACACACGCACCAACACGAGTCGGGCCGCAACCTCGCACCCGCAATACTTAGCCAAGAATCGGTCCACACAACGTTGTCAATCACTCATCACACAAGGAAGCGACCATCCACCGGTCCTCGAACCACACATGGTCCTCAAAGATTGCCTTAGTGGAAACGAGGAAAGCGGTTGAAAGAGACCCGGTTTGTTGTGGGGGAATTCCCTTACAAGCTCCTCAACGGAGACGTAGCCGTTCCTTTGTGGGCGGTGAACTTCGGGAAACAAATCCTCATCTCTCCTTTGTGGTTTGCCTCACTCGTTTTGATCTCTAGCATATTTACTTTGCTTCCGCTCGATCTACTTGGGTGTGCTTGTCTTTGAGTGCGAGAAATCATTACCCTGCTCTTGATCATCTACAGGAGCTACTCAAGAACTTAAGTTCGTGCTAGAAGTCAAGAGAAGACTTGAGTTGTTTTGCGGGTTTGCGGCGGGGGCGGTCTAACCGCCCTAGGACCCGGTCTAACCGCCCCCTGTGGTTCAGCACATCAGGGGCGGTCTAACCGCCTGTGCCAGTGAAGCTCAAGTTTCCGGGGAAAAGTTTTATTTGGTTGTCTCGCCTATTCACTCCCCCTCTAGGCGGCATCAAGGTCCTTTCAATTGGTATCAGAGCTTCGTGCTCCGGTTCGAGCTTAACCGCTTTCGATGTCGACTACTTGTGAGGTACCGTTTGAGCCTCTAGCTTTTGATGGCTTAAACTACTCTTCTTGGCATTCCAATGTTCTCATTGCACTTAAGGTTTTGGGTCCCACCGCTGAGGGCATTATGGTTGCGACTATCCTTCCGGAGGATGAGACTTGTGTCTTACCAAAGGAATTGGAGAAGAAGTGACTCAATGCCGTTGTTACTAACCTTTTGAGTAGCTATGTATGTAGTGAACTTGTTAACACCAAAAATTGGTACGGGGAAGAGAGCGACCTATTGGCCAAGTTTTGGTAGAAGAGCACCATTCGGCAAAAGGTTTTCCTCAAAGCATTCGGTAAATGCGTCTACGGTCGGGAGTACGTCATCATTCGATAGAAGAGCTGCTTCACGCTTGAAAGAGGAAGCATTCGGGAATGCGTGATGATGTGGCTTGAATATAAAGAAGGGATGAATTGATGACGGGTGCGAGACGGACATGACGCCATGACGTTAATTTTAGGCAATAAATGTTGTAATCGTGGTCGACTAGGAGTCGTGTTAGAGCCAGGGTATAAATATGAACCCTTAGTGTTTGTAATAGAGATCGAACAATTTCACAACAAACCGGCCCCGTGCCAACCTTCGAGTCCTTTTAGTCGAGTCGTCGAGTTCTTCGAGAGGAGCCATTGACCCGTCAACTTCTGTAAGTACCGGCAACCTTGTATCATGTCTAGTATCATGCGGTGGATATAGACCGTGATGCAAGTAGTCATGTTACCATGCTTAGTATCATGCGGTGAATTTAAGCTTGGTTCAAGAAGACTTTCTTGTTGGATCATGAGCCATGCGGTAGGCGAAGATCTAGCTCGGAGCTAGTTATCGGCTCTATTAGATTTGGCAAGATCTAATAGATTCATCAAGTTACCGTGTGTTGCTTTGAATTTTGCTCTTATGTTTAATTCATGTAACACTCTTATTGCCCAATTTAGATTGATTAGATTCGGCTCTATCTTGTTTGTGATCCATGTGTTGCACGCTCAAATCTTTGGCTCTACGTGGCGAATGGGTCATGTGCTCTCTTACAGCCGAATTCGAATCAATCTAATTTGTCACGTGTTGCGGGTTCAAGCTTGTTAATCTAGCATAGTCTGTTCTTTCTCCGCGAAACCCGAATCGGCTGTACAACTGTATTCGGCAACCCCATCACGAGTGAAACATGTTCATAAGCTTGTTTTAAATAATGTATGCTTTTAGCCTTCCATGTTTAGATTGTATCATGCGGTGGATTGATCTATTCTTGATTGGTGGTGTGATTTCAAACAAGTTGTATCATGCGGTGGATTAACTTGTTTGGTGTCATGCTTGACGGGTTTGAAAGCACCTAGACATGCGGTAGACTAGTGCTTTTGGTCTATGCATGCATGTTTACTGCAAATTTATGATTATGCTTCGCTTTTATTTATTTTATTATGATTTATCCTTGATAATCGGTCATGGTCATGTGTTATAATGTTGTTCAAATAAAGACTGATTTTTCATCATGCTTACGTCATACATTCGGCTGTGCATTGTTTACATGATTTATCAGTTCCCGAATGATGTTCGAATTATTGACAGATAGCTTGTTGTAGCTACATGTCGTTCTAACTGGCTTTATAGTCGTAAATATGGAACTGTCTGGTACCATCCGACAAGTTCCAGGTTTTATCTAACCGTTTTCATCCTTTGTCAATTTCAGGGAAAAATTGACTGGCATGCTTCCGGATTCGACGCCCGGGCCACGTGTGTGAAGCCGACTAATTCGGCTTCTTTGTGTGCTTAGTGTGAGGTGCTGATTTTACGTCAACACACTTTTTGGCACGCCCGGTGGGACACTCAAATTGATCAAGATGCCTGATATCCAAGCTGTCCTGGATGTCACCTTCAATGAACTGTCTTCAGAACAGCAATTACAACTGAAATACGCTATGGACCAATTCCAGCAGAAATGTCTGATGTCGTTTTCCAATAATAGGAGTGGTGTGCCATTCCTCAGAACAGATATGCCAAGAGTTCTGATGCCACATCTGCTGCAGAGAAACAAGAGGCTTTCGCTATGATACAACAAACTATGGAAGAAATAATGGCTAGACACAACACTCATTTTTGAATAGCATCCGGCAGATGATGGTTGGTGTCTTTGGCCCAAGCGTGGACAAACATTTTGAACAATGTGAATCAAGTGCCGCTGGCTTTGGTCAACCATCTCGGCAAGATGCAAGTGTTCGGCCGCCTCCGCAGTGTAAGTGTTCGGCCAACTCAACATGTGGGTAGTCAATCGATCCAACGAGAACCTCATCAAGCAATACCTAACCCACTTGTTTTTTTTTGAGAAACAACGTGGGGGAGATCCCCACGGTATAAAAACTCTTATTAATTTAGGGAGTGAAAAGGTTTACTTACGGATTAACTAAAAGCATCTAACCAAGCACAAAAAGCTGATCGCAGATCAACTTTAAACCTAATAGACTGAGCAATACATTGGAATCTGAAATTAGCAAACCAAATGTCTAAAGAGTGGTCTCTTCTATTAAAGACTCTGTCATTTCTCACTTTCCACAACTCCCAGGCTGCTAGCAGAACTATTTCTTTGAAGAATTTTAGATTGCTGGCTCGTCGAGCATGGAGGATCATATCAGTAATATCAAGATTTAGGTCCCAGTGAAAACCAATTCTGTCCCAGCACTGGCAAGCAAAAGGACACTGAAAGAACAGGTGTTCCATTGTTTCCTCCGTACCAGCAGAGCACAACACACAGAAATCATCACTTCTTTCTCCTATATGTCTCCTTGAAAGCATATTCTTAGTGTTAAGACGGTCTACCAGGATAAGCCAAAAGAAGAATTTCACTCTTGGAATACACCTTGATTTCCAGATAATTTTGAAGATAGGATTGCCTTCAACCATACTATATATATGATCATAAAACTTCTTGGCCGAATAATCATTTCCCCAAACAAGGTCTCCGGATATCATTTGAATCCTCATCAAGCCGAATGCCCCGAGAATTTCCTGCGCATCCTCCCGGCTCTAGCATGGCCTCTTCGAGAGAGGTAACCAAAAGATGTCATCAATGTTGACCGCCTCTACCACCTCTTGTACCGAAGCTCTGTCGGATTTAGCGAATGATGCTAGCACCGGGAAAGGTGCGTGAGAGGATGGACTCAGTCCATCTGTCTTCCCAGAAACAAGCCGAGGCTCCATCGCCAATGATACAGAGAGAAAATCCTCTGAAAATATTATTCAATCTCCAAATGTCCTTCCACCAGAAGGAACCAACTTCTCTTGTTGCATGAGGAACCTTATTACGGTAATACTTGAACCAGACTAATTGCACCCAAGGAATGTCACGCTTATTGTAGAACTTATGAAGATGCTTAAGCAGCAGGGCATCATTTTGTAGCCTGAGATTAATAACACCAAGTCCCCCTTTGGTCTTGGGCCGCTGCACTGTTTCCCAGACTACAAGGTTTCCTCCTTTCTTTTTTTCTGAGTTACCTCTCCACAGGCACTGTTTTCTAATACGATCAATGTTTTCAATAACTCCACGGGGTAACCTGATTGTGCACATGGCATATGTGGTGATGGGAGTTATAGTTGCATTTAACATCTGTAGCCTTCCGGTGTAAGAAAGCCAGGTTGTGCAACCCGAGAGCTTTCTTTCCACTCTATCCATCATCGGTGTTAAATCTTCCATCTTTGGTTTGGTTGTTCCCATTGGGAGTCCAAGATAAGTGAAAGGGAAGGATCCAATACTGCAGCCAAAAGTCAAGGACAACCTCTCGCATTTCGTCATCTTCTACATGGATTGGCGGCATTTGAGACTTATTATAGTTAACTTTCGGCCAGTCGACTCGGCAAAGGTGTTCAAAAGAGATTTAAGGAAGAAAAGTTGTTGAGCATCCGCTTGCATAATCATCAAGGTGTCGTCCGCATATTGGACAATGGGGAAATCATCCATTGGTTGTGGGATAGGCAACTTCAAGAGATTCGAGACTTGGCATTGTTGACTAAAATGCTGGAGAAGTTCGTTTGCTAAGACAAAGAGTAATGGTGAAAGTGGATCCCCTTGTCTCACCCCTCTTTTGCATTTAAAAAATTTCCCTGGAACACCATTTAACGACACACCGTTGTGGGCCGAGTTGAGGATTTTTGTAACCCAGTTTATCCAGACTAATGGAAAACCCATATGCTCCATCACCTTCAGGATCACTTGATGTTCTACCAGGTCGAAAGCTTTCTCAAAGTCTAGCTTGAGGATAATTATCTTTCTCTTTGACTGTTGGCATTGGTGGATATATTCAAAGCACCGGGCAAGGCGAGTCCTGGATGGTTCTTGACCTTATAAAGCCATACTGATTTTTGTGCACCAAATCTCTTATCTCCAATTGTAATCTATCTGCTAGAATTTTGGTTACCATCTTGGGGGACAAATTCATAAGAGAAATAGGCCTGTAGTCATTTACTGTTTCTGGACAGTCTTTCTTCGGGATCAGGGTGATAAAGGAGCTATTGATGCCTTCTAAAGTGCCTTGGCCATGAAAGAAATTATCACAGAGTTTATAAAAATCCTCTTTTACCAAATGCCAACATTTCTTCAGGAAAAGCCCATTGAAACCATCAGGCCCTGGTGCCTTATCTGTGGGCATCTTTTTGACAATTGAGTCTATTTCTTCTTTCAAAACAGGTAAGGCTAAGTTGTCCGGGTCTCTCTGAAGGTTGAATGAGATGATGGAAATTGAAAAGCATAGTGGTTGGGATGCGATTCCAAGCACGTTTTTGAAGGCTGCCCAAAGCAATCCTTCTTTACCCGCATGATCTTGAACCCAAATGCCATCATTTAGAAGCTGAGTTATTGTATTTCTCCGTGTGAGATGGTGGCCATTGCATGAAAGAATTTTGTGCATTCATCTCCAAACTTGATTCGATTATTGGTAAATCTTTTTCTCCAATATAGATTCTTATAATGGAGGAGATTCCGAGATGGCTTTTGAGGATAGACACGAGATTAAATTCTGGATTAAATAAACCTCTTTTGTCTTCTATCTGATCTAGAAAACAGATGACTGTGTTGCAATTCTTAATCAAAAGACTCAGATTGGACAAATGCTTGCTCCATGACTTCAAATCTGCTCTGAGTTTCTTAAGCTTAGATGATAGATTCCTTGTTGGGTTGCTAAGTTCTCTTGAACTGTTCCAACTGCTCTGAACCGTGCTAAGGAAAGACTCTTGTTCTGTCCAAAAGTTCTCAAACCTGAAGATTGTACTTCTGGGGATTTTGGTGCTGACTGCAACTCTACAAGGGATATGGTCCGAAGTGATCTTTGCCAGAGGAAGTACTTCTGTATTTGGGTAATGTATGGTCCAGTTAGGAGAAGTGAAGAACCAATCCAAGCTGTTCCGGGGAGGGGGTCATTCCGCATGTTGCTCCACGTGAAAGCTCTTCCTTTTAGGGGTAGCTCAATTAGTCCCAAATGTCCAATAGCTTCATTAAAAACCGAGTGTGTTAGCGAGGTTTCCTCCTGGTTTGTTTTTGTTGCCCAGAGAACGATAGAAATTAAAATCGCCAAGGAAAATCCAATCCACCGATCCGTCACCTCGCAGCTTTTAAACCAACAGATAAAGTTTGATCTTTCTGGTTCTACGCATGGACCATAAACGTTGGAGAGGAACCAGTTATCCCCATTGTGGAGGGAAGTGAATCTAGTTGTGAGGAAAAATACCCTCTTTTCAATTATTTGACCCCGGAACGTAGAGCTACACCAAATGAGTAAAAGACCCCCTGAGGCGCCGTTCGAAGGAGCATAATCAAAGCTATCAAAACGCCGGGGTGCAAACTTTCTGATGAAAGAGATGTCAAAATCTTCGCATTTGGTCTCTTGAAGGCAAACAATGGAACAACCAGATTCTTCAATTTTATCTCTGATGGCATCACACTTGCCAGCACCATTTAGGCCACGGATGTTCCAGCAAAGAATATTCCACACACGATTATCCATAAAAAAGACCAAAAGAAAAGTATCAAGGCTATAGAGACCAACTCTACAGCAAAGCAAAAGCTCAGGAGAGAGCACACAGTTTTCTCAAACAAATAAAAGTTTAACAAAAGAACAGCAAGATCCACTCCATCTTCTCGTTAAGAATTCGAGATGTTGTTCGATCATCATCATCGGGAATTCTTTGTTTTGCGGATGGAGTCCGCATCGGGGCTTCATTGGATAGCTCCTCGGGGGCTACCCCACAATCAATTCCCCACGACCGAAGCGGGGAGATCGGCACCGGTCCGGCTTCACCGTCGAGTCATCTATGGTTATCACACCGATCTTGCGCTTCTTCGAGGGTTCTTTGTCAAGCACTGACGGCCGCGAAACCATCTGCCTTGTTGTTTCTAGCACCGCGCCGGACCTTCGCTCCGAACCAAGGGGATGGCTGCATTGGACACTGAAGTGGTAAGAGCAAGAGATCTGGCTCTAGAGCTCCCAGTCCTCTTGGTCTGAATGCTGACATCAGACGTGATCTGCCGGTGCACTGCGGCGCTTGCGGGGAGTGTGGAGCGGTGTTAATTCTCCTTCTCTTAGCTGCATGCGGGAATGTCGGGTAGCGGGCCTAGGAGCAGGGGCGGGGATAGCAAGGCCGCCGGGGAACAATCTCAAGTCCGGTGGATCGTGTCTTGTCTTTGTTCAACAAGATGAGAAGCTTGCATCATGCGAGGCCGGGTCTCCAGGAGGGATCGATCTATCTGAAAGGTTCTGAAAAGGGGAGCTGGCGAATTGCTTGTGCTTGGAGTGTCTCTTCTATGAAAGAGAGAGATTGTGGCACAATGGCTCTGGGTGGCCAAAAATCTGGCTAAACTTTCATCTAGAGGGGAGCTTGCATCGCTCGAGGAAGAAGAGCTGCTGTCAGATTGAATCCCATTGAAAACATCCTCCAAAGCAATATCAAGCCCTGTTGCTCGAAGGAAACGCAATGAGGAACCAGACATGTCAATATCAATCAGATCCTGGGGGACTTCAGGGTGCTGAGGTAGCTGAGGAGGTTCTTCTGCCTACTGTTCAACTGCTAGGTTCTGATCAGGCAAGATGACTGGATCCCAGGCAGGCCATGGATCATCAGCTTCATCATCTGCATTGTCTGCATTGTCAGCTTGCCCTTCTTGCTCTTGCATGCCAACCACACCTTGTGCATTCTGCAGAGCTTGATGATTAACCACATCAGGATGTGGGTTTCCTCCAAAAACCCCCATATTCGGGGCTGCACCCTGCTGCTCCTCTTCCCAGTTCGGATCATTCGGGTTGGGGCCCATCACCACAGGTGGGTGCTCAGGGTGAGGCTCACCATCAATCGGAACAGGGTTTTCATCAGCTGGAAAAGCATCTGGGAAGTGTCCATTGAGGATGTACACTGGCACTGTCCATGAATGACCAGCTCCACCAATCAAGGCACCTTTGGAAACAATCAAGCTACGAGGAACTCTATCCGAGCTTAACAAAAGGACTTGCACCAAAATCCTCGACTTATTAGTATCCCTGTACCATTCTAGAAGGCGACCAAAAGGTGCTACTTTGCGGCTCGGATGTACACCTAACCCCTTTGTTGGCGGTGAAAATCCGTCAACCTAGCCATGAGTTTACCATCGGTGTTGGCATAAGTTTTATACCTTATCCATTGGTACTAACCCCCGTGGTATAACAAGTTCACGTGTGCATGTCGGTTTTGGAGTTTAGTGTTTATGCGGGGTTTTGGCGTTTAAAGCAAGACTTTCGGGATAAGTTCATCAAACACCTTATGACAAGACCTTGAAGCCCGTACAAGTCATGCAATGAAGCAAACTTAACTCCAAGAAGTCGGGGACTTGATCCGAGAAGATGACAAACTCCGAGGACCTAACAGAAAAGTGTCGAATCTTGCAAGACAAGAAGTTATGCCCAATTCCGAGAGAACGACGACATGGACCTACATGCGAGAAGGGGGAAACATCCGGGAAGCAAGGGAACCGACGTAGAGCAAAGGAGGCCGCGGGGCCGGGCTGGATGGGCCCGGGCCGGCCGGCCCCGGGCCGGTCGGCCTAGCCCTGTCCGGGGCCCGGTGATGCTCCCCTTTGCCCTAGTCGCCATTCGGGCTATTTATAGCCCCTTGACCGAGAGCCACGGAGAGGAGACAATTCGTCATCGGCCGCCAAGGAGCGAGAGAAGAGAGGGACACCATCCGGGGAGAGGAGAGGGTCAAGCTAGTTGACTAGGGTTTCCCTAGCCAACGTGGGAACCTTGCACGGAAGACCACGTCGGAGTTCCGGAGCTAGAAGCAAGATCAAGGAAGGATCCCGGTGGTGATCTTGTGTATGTATCATTGTCATAGTTGAATTATCAAGTTGAATCTATTCTTAGAGATCAAGTGTTTCCTCGAAGATTTCGTTTTTCGATCGGTTTGCTTATTCTATATCTATTAGCGAGATAGATCACATAGGGTGTTCTTGTAGCCGCGGTGGCTAGAGGTACACGCCGGATCTTCCGAAAGAATCTCGACTTGTCTTTTGACTCGCCCTAGACTCCCTGCATGAGTAGGGATACGTTATGACGAACGGGGGTTCCGAAAGGCGGATGTTTTCGGAGTTGGACGGGAAACCACGATTTAAAGAGGTTTCTAATAAGATTCGATTTGCTACTTCTTCTCTTGCTTGGAACTTCAACAAAAGGCTTAACTTCGATCTCTCTAGATCGGTTTATCTACCCAATCTTACTTTGTTATCTCCGGTCTTTAGTAGATTAGATTAGTTTCGTGTCTTTTATCTAGATGCATTAGGGTTTTACCGAAGATTGAAGTTACTTGGCTTTACTAGATCAACTTTTGCGTCACACATTTGTTCCACCGATTCGATACCTTGGGTTCACCACTCGAGGGAAGAAGGGTCCTTTGACTACGATGGGAGACTTGTCCGCTTGCAAGTCATAAACATAATTTGATACAACTATTATCCGTCAACAAGCCCCTCTTTCTGGTGCCGTTGCCGAGGAACAAGTGATCAAGATTTGATTTTTTTATTGCCTTTTTGTGATTTTCAGTTTTCTTTTTTGTTTTTCTTTTTGCATCTACTAAACTTTGATCATCCTCAAAATAAATCTAATTTAGTTTGTCTAACCCTAGTTTTCATAGATTTATTTTACTTTCTAGTTTTTGCATACTTTGTTTATTGCTAACCCTAACCGGAGATGGTTGGCTACCTCTCCAAGAAACCCAAACTTTTTTTTGGATGATCCGGGAAAACTTTACGGGCAAAGGAGACGTGCAACACAAGCTAAAAGGTTGGAAACCCTAGATTCGAAAGCCGAAGTTGAAGGTCGCGAGAATCTCCAAGGGAATCACCACCTCCAAGTCCAAAGGAAGATCAACCTAAACCGACATCGTTGATCTACCTATCATAAACCTTCAAGACGTCGGAAGGCCGTTCAAGATCAAGGTCTCAACTATCCGCATGACGATTGCGGGAGCTTTGGAGCGTTTCAATGAATACATACGAGCCGGATTCCTTGAGTGGCAAATCGGTTTACTTAAGAAGAGGATGAAGAAGATGGAGATAGAGAAAGAAGCTCAACACCTAAAGGCTGCCAAGGAAAGATCCACATGCGAGGATTGAAGTGTTCATCGTGATGAAGATGCTAGAGACGCAAGTGGGACAACTTGCCGGGCGCCCGATGGGTAACAAAGAAGAATATCCGAGACAACTCCAAGGTCTCAAGACGGCGAAGGCTACTCAAACTCATTCGGGAGAGAAGGAGGATCACACTAAGGAGACCATGAAGATCACAACCGAAGGACCGGAGTTCGAAATGCCGAGCCACTACATGAAGGAAGTTGTTGCATCCGTCAAGACAAAGGAAGAAAAGCCGCCCGTGAAGACCAAAAAAATGACTAAGCCGGAAGACAAGCTCGTGCGAAGATGGTGCGGAAGTGGGTATCCAAGATTGCAACGCCACGCAAAGAGTGTTGATCCGAAGTAATCAAGTGAAGAAGTCTAGATATAGACTATAAACGAAGCGCTAGGCGGGAGGCAACCCGTTTCGTCGAGTCAAGAATAAGCTACCGGGAGGACAACCCGATTCTAGTTTTTTCGAGTATTTTTAATAATTTAGTTTTGAATTTTATTACGCAAAGGCATTAGACTTAGAAGTGGTTGAACAACATTAGAGACATAATTCTTGATTGAATATTTTGCTTTATCATAAACCCTTTGCATGAACCCTCCTATGTGTTTGTTTGTTCTTTTTCGAGAAACCACAACCAAATAATTTCAGAACCTAACTCAACCTTTCACCCTCATTATGGTGCTGTGGTTGACTTATTTTTCATGCTAAAAACACACGAGTAGAGCCACGACTTATATCTATGTGTTAATTAAATTTCAGCACGTGGTAGGACTCGCGTAAACCTAGAAACTAAACTTTTGGTTGGTTTTAAAAATTTATATCCTTGGTTTCTCTAAGATTAGAATTTTTATAAGCCTCATTTAATTTTGTTTTATTCAAAATCTCTCTCATTTAGCCAAAATTAGAGCTTAAACCTATGCCCCCGTGATCAAGACGGGAAAAGTCTGCTCTCAACCGATGAAGGCAAACTATACCGGTGAGACCAATATCAACGTAGTCGGAAAATATTTTCGACTTACATTTGTTTTTAATGGTTTAAAAACTTCTCTAAATTTATGCTTGAGCTCTTGCATGGCTCTGAAAATATTTTTAAATTTCGAATTAGAGGAGTGCTTAACCTTAAACATACCCAAATGGAGGCAATCTAGTTTGAATTAATCATGCATGCACCATTGAATACTCTTTCATTAAGACCACATGCAAAGGACAAGCATGGTGGGCAGCAAGCATGAACTTTGCAGGAATTTCATGGTGGCATGTGAAGCAAGTGGAGCAAGGGAGCATGGACATAACTCAAAGCATGAAGCATCAAGTGGAAGGGCCAATAATGCAAGAAAAGGAGTGGACGGGAGCGTTTGGGCGGTACAACTCGTGGAGCACGCGGGCGGGGAAAGTTGCGAGAGGAGAAATGATCGTCTTTGGAAGAAAGCCGAGGCGGGGAGGAGCCGAGAGGCCACCCGGGCCGGTCGGCCCGAGCCGGCCGGCCTCCCCTACTTATGGAGCCCCTCGACTCCTGTTTTCGCGGGCAAGCTTCCCTCTCCTTCCTCGGTTTGTGTGTTCAAGTTTGTGTGCCCCGGAACCTCCGTAGACATAGCCAACCTTCCCAAGCTTGATAGCTCAAAAAATCCACACCCTTAATCCACTCAAAGTCCACATCCCGAAGTAAGATTTTAAGTGCCTAGTTACCGGTTGTAACCGGAGTTTTAGTGGAGAGAAGAGTGCAGCAACCATGTGGAAGAAAACCACAAGTCTCTTCTCCAAGAAGAAGGGTTCATCGTCATCCAAGCCGTCGTCAACGACGTCTTCGAGGAGGCACTCGGTTTCCGAGTCTCCTCGGAGCATGGAGACGGATACGGCACCACCAAGGAGGAATGATGCCCTCCTCCTTGGTGGCATGAGGGCAACAAGGAGCACGTCCATGAGGTTTACCGAACCTCAAGGGCACACGGAGGAGCCGCCCGTGCCACCACGACGATCGACGTTCGACCGCAATACCTCCATACACTCCGATATATTCCTCTTATGGCTTCATCATATTGTCGGAGGAGGAGAAGAGGCTCTCTCGTCTTGAGAAGAGACTTGTGCCCAACGTCGAGTTCGACGACCAAGCACTCTACTACTTGGGTTTCGGCACCGACATATACTACATGTTGGGGCACCTTGGATGGGTGCAATTTTCCAACGGAGTGTCGGCGGACACCCACAAGGAGTTCGCCTTGGAAATCTTGATAACCATTGCACCTATCCTTGATGATGGGGTGCAAAGTTTATCATTCCGTTTGGAGGGAGTCCAACAAGTGGTTCTCTACGAGCACGTTAGGGAGCTACTTGGATTCCATAAGGGAGCTCGGGAGAAAGTTGACGTGCCACCGGCATGTTAGATGGATTTTGGAATTTGATCTCCGGAGAAGCCCACCAACAACGCAATTGCATCCGCAACCCCATTGGCTCTACTTGGCCTTAATTGCCAAGCGGCCAATAGACCCCTCATACCTTATGATCAACCATTGGTGTTGCGAGGCAACATCGGGAGTGAGACATATTGGTTCGGGGTGCTACCTCTCTATGTTGGCCTTCTCCCTACGGCCGGGGATCACAAGAAACCCCGAACATCTTTTGCGTGGTACCTCTCTCGGCATTGAGCATTTGCGACAAGGCAAATACATTAGTGGAGATGAGAGAGGAGGTTTTCGTTTGGCCATGGTGAACCTACCCCTTCCGGATGCAAGGCTTAGGCTTTTCACCCAAGGGAGGGAAGATTGGTTGGAAGAGGGACTCCTTGTCCCGGCAAGGAAAAACAAAAGAGGAAGAATCGTAGAGGAGGGAACATCCTCCGCACAAGCGAGTGGTGCACAACCCAATGTGCCACCATTCGGCGGGATCCCTCCTCCGCCAAGTTATTACGGAGGGCCACAAGAGCAAACATGGGGGGTGGTGCACCGGTACCCCCACCAAATTATGTGGTGCCCAACGTAAACTTTGCGGAGCCCTACACACAATATCCCCAACAACAACAAAGCGTGGCCATAATTGGAGGGTATGTTGCGAGAAACACGCAAAATGTCGCAGCCATCCAAGCCAACGCGACTCAACTTGGTGAGGGCAATGCAAATATTGCCTATGAGCTTGGACGCCTTCACATAGTGCAGCCGAATCAATTCGTTGGAGGGAATGTCCAACCTTACTATGAGTAAGGGTACTACTATCAAGATCATCAACACCAACCACCGGCGGAGGACTAGGAAGATTAAGGAACTTTAGTTTTCTTTTCTTTTCCCTTTCTCTATAATTTTCAGCTTTTGTTTGTGTGTGTTTGCGTAATATTTTCTGTTTTTATTTAAATTTCAGCAAGTGTGTTTGTTTATTTTCAGTTTGTATTTCAACTTGATTTCATCATTAATAAAGATACCACCTTGTTTATATCATTGGAAAAGTTACAAAAATTTGTGCCATGATGATATATGATTATAATTGCCGCTTTGTTTATCTTTGTAATTGATTTATGCATGTTAAAGCTAGTGCTCTCTTAAAATACGAATCTGAATTTATTTAAATGCTAGCTTAATATTTAGCGGAGGTTATCATTAAAATAAAGACCCATAGTGTTTTATGTTCTCTCAATTTATGAATAGATTGAAGATGTCTTTTATGCTCAAAAAATATCGCTAAAACCTTGTCATAAATATCAATTGTGTGTTTCTCAACCTATCCAGAGCCTAATATATATTTGAGTGCATAAACCTTAGTGTACAAGATTTATTTTTGAGTGAGTTATTGCAGGCCATGATTTCTCTGGCCCGAGACTAAGAAGCTGGTCATTCCATTTTTGTGTATCTATCTTTTTGCTAGCCTTTTATCCGTGCATTGTGCATCCCCACATCGGAGATCTCACAAACCTCGCCGGATATCCACCCTTAAAACCAAATATCATCTTTTGTGTTTACCTCCTTGACCACAACCTATCGCTGAGAATGGATCGTCAATTCAAGGAAGATCGCAAGACGGTGCCAACATTGAAGAATTCAAGTATCTCTCCAAGGAAAAATATTTCCGGTACCTACCTTATTTATCGCCTCTTTGCTCGAGGACGAGCAACGTCTAAGCATGGGGGAGGAGGTAGGTACGGTGAAATTTTTAAAGTTCAAAGGGGATTAAATAAAAAAATCAAAGGGGAGCAAAATAAAAAAAATCAAAATTCCGATGTGAAAGTCTCATTACCGAATGTATGCCAGAAAAAAATGATGAGAAAAGAAAAAGGAGAAATATGAGAAAAAGAAAAAAAATATGAGTATGCGTAAAGTGAACTCCCCGGTTCTCTAAAATGCATTAGGAAATTCAAGGCTTCAAGATTAAAAGATCCATGCTCATTTTCCAACCATGTGCAATCCGATAACGAGGACTTCCTTTGTGCCTTGGGATCACCCTTTGCCCTTTGCACATGTCCACTCATCTCAAGTGTGTGTATTTTTCTCTTCCCCCTCCTTGATTTAACAATATTTTCCAATGACCTTTTTGACGAGTCTCGGTAAGACCATGAGAAGCTTGTCTTGTTTTGACAACACCTCATTTATAAAATCTTGTTAGGACTAAACTTTACCAAAAAGCTCCATATAAAGCCTACCACACATATATGTGATGAGAGGGAAAGGAGTAGAATATATAGGCTTGAGAGACAAGCGAGTTGAGAGTTCATGAGCAATATACAAGATGATTCAAATTTGTGAACTTGGTTTAGCTTTTCTTCATCTCATTATTTATTTCAAAAATTCGAGATCTATTTAAACTTTGTGAGCATGTTAATACTTGTGGGATAAGCTTAACTAAGAATCTACCCTCCGTAGAGATGAAGGCTAGTACATTATGGAACTTTAATGAATTAAAATTTTGAGAGCATTATGTTTTCTCATGTATGATCAAGTGCAAGGTTTAAACATTGATGGGCAACGATGATATCCATCGAAGGCTTACTCGAGGACGAGCAAGGTTTAAGCATGGGGGAGATGTTGACGGTGAAAATCCGTCAACCTAGCCATGAGTTTACCTTCGGTGTTGGCATAAGTTTTATACCTTATCCATTGGTACTAACCCCCGTGGTATAACAAGTTCACGTGTGCATGTCGGTTTTGGAGTTTAGTGTTTATGCAGGGTTTTAGGGTTTAAAGCAAGACTTTCGGGATAAGTTCATCAAGCACCTTATGACAAGACCTTGAAGCCCGTACAAGTCATGCAATGAAGCAAACTTAACTCCAAGAAGTCAGGGACTTGATCCGAGAAGATGACAAACTTCAAGGACCTAACCGGAAAAGTCTTGAATCTTGCAAGACAAGGAGTTATGCCCAATTCGGTGAGAAACCGACGACATGGACCTACATACGGAAGGGGGAAACATCCATGAAGCAAGGGAACCGACGTAGAGCAAAGGAGGCCACGGGCTTGGCCGGATGGGCCCGAGCCGGTCGGCCTAGGCCGGTCGGCCCGGCCCGTCCGGGGCCTAGTGATGCTCCCCTTTGCCCTAGTCGCCACTCGGGCTATTTATAGCCCCCCGACCGAGAGCCACGAGAGAAGACAATTCGTCATCGGCCGCCGAGGAGCGAGAGAAGAGAGGGACACCATCCCGGAGAGGAGAGGGTTGAGCTAGTTGACTAGGGTTTCCCTAGGCCGACGTGGGAACCTTGCATGGAAGACCACGTCGGAGTTCCGGAGCTAGAAGCAAGATCAAGGAAGGATCCCGGTGGTGATCTTGTGTATGTATCATTGTCATAGTTGAATTATCAAGTTGAATCTATTCTTAGCGATCAAGTGTTTCCTCGAAGATTTCGTTTTTCGATCGGTTTGCTTATTCCGAATCCTCGGGTATAGTGCTACTACGGGGATGCCTCGCCGGAGGGCTAAGGAATCAAATACCAATGTTGATCTCCTGGTGCGAGAGAATGACCGATGTGCTTCAAAATCAATTCGGCCTAAAGCCTAAGAATCAAGGACGCGTATATACACCTCCCTTTCCGGAATGGTACCACGGGGTGGGTTTACCGAACAGGGTGAAAGTCCCCTCGGAGTTCACCAAGTTTTCGGGGAAAGATGATACCGATCTTGTGGAACATATAGCCGGTACCTAATGCGGCTTGGGGGAAGCCCGCGATGAGGCCTTTGAGAATTAGATATTTCCCTCTGTCATTGACGGAGCTCGACGTTTACATGGTTCACTTCTCTACCGCTCACTCAATCTGCTCTTGGAAGGATTTGGAGCAAAAGTTTCATGCTCATTATTTCATTGACGGTAATGAGAAAAAGCTAATTGATATGACTACCTTGAGGCGGAGGAACAATGAAACACCAATGGAGTTCCTCGGGAGGTTCGGAGAGACAAAAAGCATGTGCTTCTATTTGAACATACCGGACGATCAATTGGTCGGTATGGTCTGTAGAGGGATGTTGCCGGCTATTTGGGAGAAGCTATTCGGCATGGAATTCGATGACCTTGGCCAGCTGTCACACTGACTGTCGTTGATGAGCAATCAAGCATATGGCTTCATGAAAGACTCCAGATTTGTCAAACACAATGACATAGCTAACATCTATAATCAATTCCTCGAAAGGGCGGATCAAGGAGATGAATATGATGATGAAGAGGAAATAGCTGCAGCAAAGATAGTGTGAGGCAAAGAGCCATTGACAGTAAATCAGAGGTGGATCAAGCAAGCTAAAGGCACCTATGATTTTGATGTAACCAAGGCAGATAAGCTCTTTGAATTCCTCGTGAAAGAATGCTGAATCAAGTTGCCAGAAGAACATTCTATGCTTCAGCCTGATGGAGTGAAAGAAAAGAGGTACTGTGGATTTAATGACAGAAATTCTCATTCCATCAATGAGTGCAGGGTCTTTAGAATGAGAATTCAAAAATCTATCTAAGAAGGTCATCTGAAGTTTGATAATAAGATGAAGTTGGATGGTAATCCTTTTCCTCAGAACATGATTGGGTTCTCAGTCAGCATGGTGAATGCTATTGAAAGGAAAGGAAAAGTGAAAGTTTTGACTTCGGCGAAGGCAAGGCAGGATGGCTCAATTGATCCCGCTCGACAAGTAACATTTGAACAGATTCACAAGGGAGAGCCTCGCTTTCTGAAAAGTCAAATTGAAGTGGGTGAATCCTCTAAACCCAGAGTGACTTCGCGTATTCTCAACAAGTGGCAGCGTCAGCAAGAAAAGGAGCGCTACCAGAAGCGTGAGTACGAAGAGGAGAAGTGGAGATATGAAGAAGAGATGTGCAGGAAGGAACAAGAAGAGTATATGCGAGAGCAAGAGCGTGCACATTGGGGATGTGCCTTCTTCAAACACTGTTGGAACGAGGGTTTGAAGCTTCCCACGCAGAATAACTGTCCCGAATGCAGTGACAAATATACCGAATACAGGTAAGACATTGCCAATCGCCGATCTGTCCATGAAAGAATTGGAAGGGTGCATCCTAGTGATGGTCGGCGTTTAAAAATAAACAGGATTGATGATCAACCGAAGAAAAGATATGCTGATCACAGGTGGGTTGATCATGAAGAAGAAGATCGGGGTATGTACGGCGGGACGGTGGTGCCCACCGTCGTATGGACCTCCCCCGGGCCCACTACCACGGTGGGTACCGGGACCGACTACTCGGTGGGCCCCCGGGACTACCGTGACGCCCCATGTTTTTAATTAGCCTTAATAGCCGGTCAAATAGTCAACGGTGGTCAAACCACGGTCAACCCGGGTCCTCACCTCGAAAAACTCACTAACCCACCCTAGTGACCCCAATTGACTAGTAAACACACTTGTGGGGACAACCCATGGTCAAAGGTTTGGTCAAAACCCTTGTCACCTTAGTGTCCACGGTGTCTGTCGGAACTTTTGCCGCGTTCTCCAAAATTCACCTAAACACTTAAAATTCTACCTTAATGAAAGTTGTCCATCTTGATGAGGGACACAACTTTCATGTAGAAAGGCATTTCAAATTTTGATTGGAAAAGCTTGAAAAAGTCCTTGCAAGGCGAGAATTTCTTGTTGGCCAAGGCGGTCGACATTCACTTTTGGCATTCAAATAATTCCAATTACGTGCGAGAAAAACCCTATATAGCCTTTGTAGAAAATGTTAAGGGTAACTAGATCTACAACTTTGGTATTCATCACTTGGTCGACTTCTATAGAAAAATCTAGAGCTTTTCAATTTCAAAGACAAAGACACCGCGGAAACGTTTTGGGCCGTAGCGCCGCGCGCGCCCCGCGCGCCGCCCGTCGCCGGCCGCGCGCCGCCGTCCCCGGCTTCCGCGCCCACACCTCCCGAGGCCGCGCCCGGCCCAAAGCGCGCGCGCGCCCGAGCGCTCGCGTCCCAACGCGCCTCCCCGCCCCGAGGTGCGCCGAGTCCGCGCCGAGCGCCGCCGTACGCGCGGTGCCCGAGCCGCCGTAGCACGACGGGCATCTCCGCCGTCATCCCCCGTCATCCACGAGCGTCCCAAGCCGCATATAAAAGCCGCTTGCTCCCCCTCCGCGCTCCACCGCGTGCTCCCCCCGCCATTGCCGCCGCCGCTCGGTGCTAGAGCCCACCTCTCGTGCTCGCCGCCGACCAAGCGCTTTGGTAGCACCCTTAGACACCCGCAAACCTCCCCGTTCGCTTGTTGCCCGCATTTTGCTCCCTAGCCGTGTTTCCCCGATCCGCCGCGGCCACCGCCGCCGGCCGCCGCCGAACCCCGTCGCCGGCCACTTCTCCACCCCAACTCCGCACCCCACGGCCCCTAGGTGAGCATCCGGTCGAGCATGGCCGCTTGCCGGCCGGCGGCGCCGCCGGTTCGCCGGCGTTGGCCGTGCCCGCGCGCGCCCGCCCCCGGCCGGGGGGCTACATTGTGACGATTCAACTCTTTCTAGGGTGTTTTGTGCTAGATTCGGGGCACGGGTGTAAAGAACTCTATCTAGGTTTTCTTACGGTTCGGTCCGGCGCCTTAGAAAATTTCTAGAAATTCGTAGAAAAATCATAAAAATACCAAACCAATTTTGTTGGGTTCGGGAAGAGAAATCCCACCACTTTTGTTATTTGCACATGGCCGGTTTCAAAATCTATTTTACAGGAAAAATACAAATGTGAAATACTTAGATCTGCCATAACTTTAAATCTGTAACTCCTCTCCGTATCTAAATTTTTGGTATGTTGTGTATCTTATTAGGACTAGCTCTTGTACCAAAAATTGCACAAAGTTATGAAGTGGATTTTGTTAAATAAATTGTTTTCCATTTCTACGGAGACTGCCTAGATGATTTTTCTTGCTAAATATATTTATGTTTTCGAGCTCAATTTGTGCACACTGTCTTGTTATGTAAAAATACACCTCTTGTGAATTAATCGTGATTTTGGACTTACCGGAAATATTTATTCTTAATTTATGCATGTTTTCCTTTGTAAATTAATGAACTAAGATCAGTAGAGTCTCTAGGTGAACATGCTGGTTCTTTAGGCTTGTTCAGGACCGGAGAGCATTCATGAGAAAGTTTGGGTCATTTTGAGGCTTATTTATTTTTGTATGCATTTAATTTGAATCACTAGCTAGCCTTTGTTATTTCCAATAGTATTTAATTTCCTAGCATCCAACACTTACATGTGGGTCCAATGGACCAGGATAGGTGCTAATATGCATATGAAACACTTCTTAATTTGTGGTAAATTAAATTGCTTAATAAAAGCTTAAAAGCCCCTTTTAATATTAAAGAGAAATAAATAAAGGAAAGCTCCTAATTAATTCTTTTCCTTTTTGAAAGTATTATTTAATATAATTAAAAGCTAATTAAATATCATTGATGATAAGAAATTAATTCATGAATACAAATATTATTTATACCTTTGCTTGTGAAAGTAAAAGGACTACCCATTCACATGAAATGACAAGTACAATAAAAACCTTTATTCAAATGCGCAATAAAAGAATAACCCATGTACAACTAATAACCTTCCTAAAAGAGAAACACTATCTAGATGCTTGTTAAGGTGAATATGACCGACAAGAGTTGGGCAAGATAACAACCTATCACATCACCTGAACCTTGCATTGCATTCTGTGTAGATCTTCCGGACGGTGATTACTCGCTTGTCCCGGAGAACGAGGAAGGAGGAGCGGAAGCTTCGCTGCAGTACGTGGAAGTGCTCGACACCGAGGGTGCCCGAGCTAACCTAGCCGACGAAGGCAAGCTCGGTGCATCTAACCTTGTTTTCAAATTCTTTATTCAATTATCTATGGATGATTGTGCATTTACGTTTAGGAGTTGAATGAAACCCTAGATGCATGACCCATAGGTACCTTTGTCCTTACTAGTATGGTAGGTCGATAGCTGCTAAGCTATAGGACCGTTACAAGTCGAGTGATGACCTCACTCGCGAGAATAGGTGCCTAGATAGGAATCACAATATATCCTTAAATGGATTGCTCACGTGGTAAGAGCATGGGATGCGGGCTCGGTCCGGTGGTTATGTGGGTTAAGTGTTTGAACGTACTAAGCACATGTCGGGTATGGGACCGGTAAGCCTAGTACCTTAATGAGGCGGCTAGGGATGGAACCGTCACTACTCTTGGGATTTGCTCTCACGGCTAGCTACCGTTGGTGTATGGTGAGTCCGGGTATCTTGCGGGGTATTCGGATAGCTTCGCACCAAAGAGCGTGGCCTTTCATCCCGACCCGAGGATTTTTGAAAACAGCCTGGGAAAGTTGTCCTTTCGGGGGCAGCCTACCGTGTGTTTAGATCCACCTTGCAAGGTTTAAGTCAATCGATTGTCGGCCTCTCACCGTTATCTGAGACTACTTACTCCACTAGTCATGAGATCCCTAATGATGGAAGTTGATGAATATTATGCTTGATTAATTGTATTGTACAACTTTGCTTGTACTAGTTGGCTAATGTAGTAAAGATTAAACCTACTAGAACTTGTGCTAAAATCTTGAAAGTAAGGACCTACTCTTTGTTACTTTTTAGCAAAAGCAACCCAGTAGCCAAAAAGCCTTTCATGGTCTAGATTTGGTGAAGTAGTTATCACCAACGGGTAAGTCTTGCTTTGAGTATTAGTATACTCGACCTTGCTATAATGTGTTGATTCGGGTAATGCATTCGGTGATGTGTGGCCGGAGAGATCCCGCCGGCCGGGAGCCGGAGTGGGTGGAGGACGACTTCGAAGGCATCATGGATGGCCTCCCATGGTGTTGCCGCTTCCGTTAGTTTATTTCCGCCGCTTTCAAAAACTACTCGAACTATTTCCTTATGGCGAAACTATGGTTTGTAATAATTAAACCCTTCGGGGTACGAATTTAGATATTAATGATGTTGTATCTCCGGACTCGCCTTCGAGTAAGTTTTAATGCATATATTCGATCCTTGTTGCTTTTCAAGTGATTTACGGGCGTTAACCCGGCAACTAACGACATGATGATACTTTATTATTGCTTAATGACCAAAGTGGATCGGTCTTAGGCGATAGTATGGTATTTTCCGGGCGGGTTGTCACAACTACCGGCTTGTGCCACACGGCATTGGATGGCGCGGGGCGCAAGGACTACGGTGGAGAAGTACTCGGATAGGAAGCTATACATACCTTGTACCGTGTAGAGGACTCCTAAACGTACACAACTAGTACTCTCTCCCTAAACCGACCGTAACCCCTCCTCCCGGACTATATAAGGCGAGGCAAGGACCCTTCTCTCTCATTACGCATCATCTTGTAATCACACCCAATCAATCCCGAGCTACGCGGCATACGGGACGTAGGGTATTACGCACCTCGCGGCCCGAACTCGTCTAAACCGTGTGCCACATGTCTCTTCCTTCGAGTTACCGATCTCGGCGAGGCCACATTCATCTACCTCGGGTACTCCCCTTGGTAGGTTGCCGGTCTAAAACACCGACAGCTGGCGCTCCAGGTAGGGGATCTCGCCGAAGATCATATGGAGAACTCGACGGCTTCAATCTTCATCAAGCCAACTATCGCCTTCAACCGCGGTGACACCTTCGTCTTCGGCTCCTGGGTCTGCACCGCTGACGGCGCCGGATCCTTCCAGCGTCGCCTCACCATGCTGCCCAACCCGAAGACCGGGCTCGTGACGCTTCCTGAAGTAGTCACGGCCGATCTCACCAAGAAATTCGGCGAAATTTCGCTCTGCAACCAGCACGCGGACTTCGAGCTTGGATCCGACTCCAACTCGAACCCGACCTCACCGTGGGCCATCACATGCGAGCCGGCTATCGAGCCATCATGTGCGGACTCCCACTCCATGAGCACTTCCCATATGGCCTATGCATCGCTAGCAAGGCCCACGCGAAGGCTCTTTCCGCACGCCGGGCTGGGAAGGAGATCGTCTCCGAGTATAACTCGGACTCCAACCCCATCTCCGGCTACGACTCGAACTCCAACCCCATCTCCGGCTACTACTCAGACTCCTCCTACGAATTCGACTTCGAGGCGGACCCTGACGAGCCCGAGTCTGAGAACTACACGACGGAGCAACCGCCTGTCGGGGACCCCGCCTCCGCCCGGTTATAACATCTACACCCGCCGGCGCGATTCGTCTCTGCGGCTAGACCGCAAGCCCGCAGACCTGACAGATGAGAACTCATGTTGCGTCGCCTACTTCGACTCACTTCCCTTCTAGTAGGGAACCCTGCTAGCTCCAGCTGAGGAGCACACTCCAACAGAGGTGGCGACTAGCAACTCCAGCCTCGGCTCTCCTGATTGGCAAGTCTTCATGACTACCAACGAGACGCCGGGACCCTCACGGACACTCCCTGACCGATATCTCGAGGATATCTCAGTAGACGAGTTGTCTGCCAGCGCACCTGCGGACGAGACCGACGCCAACAGGGACGTCCTACGTCAGTGCAACAGAAAGCAGAACGAACGGCGCTGACGTCTTCGCGAGTCCCTTGCCATCCGGAACCTTGCGGAGGCCCTCGACCAAGTCAAAAACCGGGTGCACACTACCCCGCAGCAATGCCTCATGTCTATCATCATGATAGCACGTCGGGCTCGGGGGATGCGCACGGGGAGAAGTCATCGCCAAGCTCGCGGAGGACGCCTACTTTATGCGAGTTGACAACGAGAGTCACTCAAGTGCCCCCCGTCGGGAATCGCCGGCAAGACAACGAAGCCACAAGTCGCGGTGGAGCCGACAACGGTCACAACCGTACCCGAGGGGAGCTATCGGCTAACCCCAACCGTGCCGGGCATCGGCCGGCGGACCCTCTCATGGTGGCAACGGCGCGGTGGCGCCGGCGGCAACCGTGAGAGTATCCCTCATCGTGATCCTGGTGGCGGAGGCAGTGACGGTGGGAGCTCCAACCACGGGGGTGGCGGGGGAGAGCCGGGGGCGGAGGCGACCGCGGCGGCCGAGGCCATGCGAATAGCCACGCCTCTGGCGCTTCACGTGGCGGCTTCGAGGTCCGCCAAAAAATCGAAGAACTACGACGCAAGAAGTCCTCCACGGCAGGCGACAACGACGGCTTCCCCACCTTCTCTGCACGGCTTCTCAATTTACTTCTCCCGGAGAAATTCAAACCTCTGGAGATCACCAAGTACGACGCGAAGCAGGATCCAGTACAGTGACTCAGATGCTACGCCCTCTCCATCGAAAACGCCGGTGGCAATAATGACACGAAGTGCCTCTACTTCCCCTTCTGCCTGGATAAAGCTCTGCTTAGATGGCTCGAGTCACTCGAGAAGTACTCGATCGACAAGTGGGACCAGCTCAAGGAACGGTTCACCGGCAACTTCGTGGGCGCTATGGGCCGCTCGGGTACTCGCATGGACACGGCAATGGTGAAGCAGGAACAGGGCGAGAACCTTCGCAAGTACATCCGGCGCTTCTTCGACAAGCGCGCCACCGTAGTCGACGTCACCGACAAGGAGGTCATCGACCTCTTCCAAGACGGTCTCTACCACCATCGCACCTTCGAAGACTTCGGTCGTCGCCGCCCGAGTTCCATCACCCACCTCAAGGACATGATCACCTCTTGGGCTGATGAAGAAGACAAGGCTAACGCCAAGTACGACGCCATCCGCGGCAAAGGTAAACAGAACACGGGCGGCAACAGCAACAACAACGTAAACCAAGGCGGTCGCAGCAACAACTACTCGGGTCCCAATCGCAAGCGCAAGCCAGACAACACTGTCGCGGCTATCCAGCGCCCTACGAAAGACAACTCGAAGAAGACCTCTGGCGGCTTCAAGGACTTGTTGAAAGAGAAATGCCGTGGCATCTGGACGGAAAACACACCACCGAGCAGTGCTACCAACTCCGGCGAGCACTCAAGGACACTCCAGAGCCACGACACCCTCACGACAAGAAAGGCAAGAAAAAGGCCGACGAAGGCAACGACGACTTCCAGGAACCTGACAAGACGGTGAACGTCCTCTTCGGCGGACTACCCAACCGACGAGCTCAGAAGGCCACCCGACGAGAAGTCTTGAGCATTGAACCGGTCAGCCCCGAGCCCCTCTCCGGTGGTCGGAGGTACCCATTACCTTCTCCCGCGCGGATCAATGGACAAGCTTCTCGAACCGAGACGGTTTCCACTCGTCCCGAAGCCGGTAGTAGCGAGCTCCCGGACTCAACAAGGTCCTCATCGACGGTGGAAGCGGGCTCAATGTCCTTTTCACCAAGACCTTGAAGAAGATGAAGCTCGACATCACCCACATGCTCACCAAGAGCACTTCGCCTTTCTACGGCATCGTCCCCGGGAACGCGGCTATCCCACTGGGCTCAGTGGTCCTGCCAGTTACCTTTGGGGAGACAAGGGAAAACTACCGCACCGAGTACATCAAGTTCGAAGTCACGGACTTCGAGACTCCCTACCATGCCATCCTCAGTAGACCAGCTATCACCAAGTTCATGGCGGTACCTCACTACACATACTTGGTACTCAAGATGCCAAGTCCGGCCGGTGTACTCTCGGCGCAAGGGGACTTGAAGATATCCTTCAACTATGACACGAAGTTGTGAAACTCGCAGACCACTAATCAAGTACCCAACGCAATGATGGAGATCTACGCCGCATCCAAGAAGCTTGCCGCAAGTGAACTCGACATCCGGAAGAAGTCGGACAACGCCAACAAGCCTCGGCCAGACCGAGAAGGTCCAAGTCAAGACGATTGACCTCGGGACATGCGACCGCAAAGCAAGACCACCACCATCGGGGCGGGCGTCGACCCGAAATAGGAAGACGTGCTCGTCGGCTTCCTCCGGCTAACCGAGACATCTTCGCGTGGAAACCAACGGACATGCCGGGGGTGCCCGGGGAATCCGATCGAGCATTCACTCAACGTGGACTCTAAAGCTACCCCCGAAGCGACAACACCTCTCGCCGCTTCACCGACGACGGACGAGATGCCATCAAGAAGGAACTCGCCAAACTACTCACGGCCGGCTTCATCGGAGAAGTCTTCCATCCCGAGTGGCTCGCCAACCCCGTCCTCGTCCGCAAGAAGAACTCGAACGAGTGGAGGATGTGCGTCGACTACACCGACCTCAACAAGCACTCCACAAGGACCCCTTCGGGTTGCCGTGGATAGACCAAGTCATTGACTCCACGGCGGGGCCGTGACTGCTCTCGCTTCCTTGACACAACCATGTCTTTCGGGTTGAAGAACGCCGGCGCTACCTACCGGCGAGCTATCTAGGCTGTTTCAAGAGGCGGCTCAACAAGAATGTCGAAGCCTATGTGGATGACGTGGTCGTCAAGACCGAAACTCCGACACGCTCATCGCCGATCTTGAGGAGACTTTCACATCCTTGCGAGAGTACCCTTGGAAGCTCAACCCGAACAAGTGCGTCTTCGGCGTACCGTCGGGCAAACTACTCGGCTTCATCATCAGCCATCGCGGCATCGAAGCCAATCCCGAGAAGATCTCCGCCATCACCAGCATGAAAGCTCCCACGTGCATCAAAGACGTGCAGAAGCTAACCGGGTGCATGGCGGCTCTGAACAGATTCATCTCGAAGCTTGGAGAACGGGGGCTCCCCTTCTTCAAACTACTCAAGCATCAAGAGAAGTTCGCATGGACTCGAGAGGTAGACCAAGCCCTTGCTCAGCTCAAGGACTTCTTATCCAAGCCACTAGTCCTCACGACTCCTCGCAAAAAGGAGCGCGCCTCGCTCTACCTCGGCCGCGACTACTCACGTGGTCAGTATTGCCATCATCGTCGAGCGGCAGGAAGACGACCACACCTACCCAGTCCAGTGACCAGTCTACTTCGTCGGTGAGGTCCTGTCGGGAATCTAAGGCACGCTATCAACCAAGTACGAAGCTCCGTATGCGGTGCTCATCACCTCGCGGAAGCTATGACACTACTTCCGGGAGTACTCGATCTCCGTCGTCATCGACTACCCGCTCGATGACATCTTGCGAAACCAAGATGCTACCGGAAGGATCTCGAAGTGTGCGATCGAACTCGGTGCCCTCAACATCAACTTTAAGCCACGAACAGCCATCAAGTCGCGAGCACTAGTCGACTTCATGGCGAGTGGCGGGAAAATCAGCTACCTACTCCAACCGAGCGCCCGAGCACTCGGGTGATGTACTTTGACGGCTCGCTCAAGCTTGAAGGCGCGGGTGCATTGTACTCTTGATTTCCCCAATGGGCGAACAACTCAAATACGGCCTGCGGATCTTTTAGAAGGTCTCAAACAACGAAGCCGAGTACGAAGCTCTACTACATGGGCTCCGCCTCGCAGCTTCACTGGGCATCAAGCGACTACTAGTCTACGGCGACTCCGTAGTGGTCATCAACCAAGTCAACAAGTCCTGGGACCGCAACAAGGAGAACATGGACGCCTACTGCCTAGAAGTCCGCAAGCTCGAGAACAAGTTCTACGGTCTCGAGTTCCATCACGTCGTCCGCGACAACAATGTTGCGGCAGACGTCGTGTCGAAGCTTGGTTCTACTCGCGCTCAAGTACCAGCGGGTGTCTTCGTCCACGAGCTTCACGCTCCATCCATCCCGAAGCCGGCACCACCGACGACTGATCCAGCACATCCCTCAGCTGTCCAGGAGGTCATGATGATAAACGTGGACTGGAGGCAACCCTTCATCGACTACATCCGCGAGCAGAAGGTTCCCTCGGACAAGAACTTGGCCGAGCAACTCATCCGCCGCGCCAAGTCCTACGTCCTAGTCGGAGACAAGCTCTACGAGGGCGGTGCATCTTCTGGAGTATTCATGAAGTGCGTTCCCCGAGAAGAAGGCAAGGGCATCTTGGAGGAGATCCATAAGGCGTCTCCCGCAACCATGCGTCTTCACGCATGCCGGTCGGCAAGGCCTTCCGACGAGCTTTCTGCCGGCCCACGGCTGCGGGGCGATGCCGAAGAACTCGTTAGAAGGTGCTAAGGGTGCCAATACTTCACCAAGCAACAACACGTCCCGCCTACAAGCTAGTCACCATACCGCCCGCCTGGCCTTTCGCCTGCTGGGGGCTCGACATGATTGGGCCTCTCCGACCGCGTCGGTGGATTCAACGAGTCTTGGTGGCCATCGACAAGTTCACCAAGTGGATCGAGGTCAAGCCGATCACATGCCCCAAGGCCGACGAGTACTCGACTTCTTGTATGAACTCGTGCATCGCTACGGACTACCCCACCGCATCATCACAGACCTGGGCTCCAACTTCAACAATCACCGCTTCGGGAGTACCGTGAGAACAGCGGGATCGACGTCCGATATGTCTCGGTTGCCCATCCTTGGGCCAATAGACAAGTCGAGCACGCCAACGGGATGGTACTCAACGCTCTCAAGAAGCGACCGCACGATGTCGCTAACTCAAAAGGAAGCAAGTGGATCAAGGAACTACCCAATGCGCTCTCGGGGGCGCGTACTCAACCCTCCAAGCCAACGGGACAATCGCCATACTTCCGGTCTACGGCTCCGAAGCAATCCTTCCCCGCCGACGTCATGTGGGATTCACCAGGCGGTGGAGCAATACGACGAAGGCATATCCGAAGATAGAAGACGAGTTGATATCGATGGACTCGAAGAAGCTCGTCGCTTCTCGCCCTCGTCCAATCGGCAAGGTACCTTGAGGGTATCCGACGCTACCATGATCGCAACGTCAAGGAACGCTCCTTCAACATTAGCGATCTCGTCCTCCGTCACATCCGAACACGGAGGGACCGCACAAGCTCAACTCGCCATGGAAGGTCCCTTCACGGTTGCAAAGGTGACCGGACCGGGCTCCTACTGCCTCCGGAATCTTGAAGGCGAAGACGTCGGCAACTCGTGGAATATCGACCGGCCTCGTCGATTCTATGCCTAGTCTCTCGACTACCCCGGGGGCTCAAGTCCGCACGACTACTCCAAGACCCCCTTCGCCGTAAGCGGCCTCCGGGTCCGGGCACCGCCTCTGGACTACTCTACTCCAAGATCCAGCGCTTACGGCTACTAACGGATCTCAGGCTGCTCAGAGCGACAAAGGACTCCAGCAGCGGTCTATTAAGAGACCATGTACTTCTAGATCCAGCCTACACGGCTACTAACGGATCTACTGCTGTAAGCGGCTACGCGCCCTAGCACTACTTAGCCGTAGGCGGCCTCCGGGTCCTGGCGACTACACTTGTAAAACGGCCCTGGCCATCCAGGTGTACTTCTTTCAGTAATAAAGTTTGATTATCTATCAACTAACTTACTGTGTCTCCCTCAACGGGCCTACTGGCGAGTACCACTACTCGTGACAACTCCATGATGAGCACTCCGCATATATATCTCGCGACAACGAGTACTCATTTATGGAATTTTTCTCATTCGGGGCTTGTTTGGGAATTAGTGGAATGAATGGGAATGAAGGGTATTGGGGTGGAGGAATTTCCATTATAAGTCAAAATTTCCCAAAATCCCCTTCCATCCTCTTCCATCCACTTGATTCCTCCATTTCCCAAACAAGCCCTCATACTTAAACAAGTTCAAGTACAACTTTGTTTATATACAACTATGACTACAAGCTAACCCTACAGACTACCGGAGGTTCGGCTTTTTGGCGACTTGCTCGGCCTATTGGCGCCATCTCGCTCCAGAGCTCTACGTATCGCTCATCAGTACAGTTGGCGGCTAGTCCACCCGTGACTACATCCACTGGAGCCTTGGGGAAGTATGACTTCATGTACGCCAAGACTTGATTGGGGATGGACTTCGCCAGATACTTGACGTACGTCACCAGACGACCAGGAGCTTCTCTCAGCCGGTCAACCAGTGGAGCTATCTTCGGCCCACCCGGATGAGGCTCCAGTAGCCTTGCAATGGGAAGTGCGGCTTCTTCAAGTTCCTTGAGTTGTCCTCGCAACTTCTCGCAATCCTCATCCAGCTTCTGCAGGGATTTATAGTAGTTGACAAGGTCACGGTCTGAGGCAATTCGGAGCTCCATGTGCTTATCGCACTCGTAAGCCAACTGTTTATAATCATATTCAAGTACCTCTCGGGCCTCCTTCTCCAGGTAGAAGAGATTCTTCATGTCGACTTCCGAGGCCTTCAACTGCTCAACCCGGGTCTCGAGATCTGCGATCAACAAACAAGGCGGGGTTAGAATACTGCAAGGTACTTCCAATGGGTATTCGACAAGACAACAGCGTACCTTTGTTCTTGTTGCGAAGCGACTTGTTCTTGTGCACCAGCTCGTCGCTCTTCGCCTGCATGTCCTGGACTTCATTATGATACTGGGCGAAGGCACCATCAAGCTTCGACTGGAGCATGGCGGAGTGCTTCCTGGCCTTCGCGAGTTCTTCCTCCAATGCCTCCGCCCGGAGCACTGTATCGCCGTATCCTTGGAGCATCTCAGATTTCTGTCGGGATCTCTCCACGACATCCTGCAGCAGACAACAATTGTTACTCGGGTACTCAGCACTTATGGCAGTTGACTACTCAAGGGTACTGATAACTTACCTTCATCCACTGCTCGGCCTGGCGCATCGCCTCCAAGTTGCGTGCTACTGCCGCCGGGTCGATGAGATCGTCCGCCAGAAGTTCGATCCCACCACGACTAGTCGTGGTGGCCCCAGACATCGGCGCCGAACGGATCGGCTCCGCGTCCTGAATCTCCGGTGAACGGACGACTACTTCTGGGCTCGAATGCGCGCACTTCGTCGCGCTTCTCTTCGGCCATTGCGGGGGCTTCTCCACTGGCTACTTCTGCCGGCTCGGTTGCTGCTCCGGCGGCCTCTCGGGTCTCCGGCACAAAGCCTTCAACGGGCACAACCTCCGGGATGGTGCTTCCCTCGGCTTCGGCCCCTGTCAACAGAAGACACATGGGATTAATTTCAAGGGGGCTACGACTACTCTTCGAGGAAGACTACGTCCGCGCAGTGTACTCACCTTCTACCATGCTGGCCTCAGGCAGTGAAGCCTCAACGGCCGGCGCCATGGTCTCCGCTTGGGGGGCGGGAGTGGACTCCTCGACGGCTGGCATGGAACCTTCTTCAACCACTATCGCGCTGGGTTCATCCTCCTCCCAGGACAAGTCTGTCGATTTCTTGCACAGTACACAATCGGTTGTCAACCAAGTACGACTACCAATCTACATGTACTACTCGAGGACAATCTTCACTTACAAGCTCGACCGGACGACAGTCACGGTCGGGGCGCCAAGTATGCTGGCGATGTCGACAAGTTCGGCTTCAGCAGACGCCTCTTCTTTAGCTTCAGTAGCCACTGGCTCTTCAGCAGCAGGAGTTGTGGCTGGCTCCGTCCTGCCCTCAGCAACTGGCGCCTGCGGCTCGACTTCTGTCATGGAGGGGGCTGGCTGCAGCTTCTTTCAGCCGGCTCCCCCACCGTTTCCTAGCCGCCTTCGTCCCCTTGGTCTACGGGGTCGGAAGGCAGAATCTCCTGCAAGCAACAGAATTTTGTCGTCAGCATACACAACATCGAAAGACAAGTACTCAACTACTCTACTCGAGGAGTTTACCTCTTGAGACGTGGTCTCAGTGACTTTCAGTTTCTTGGTGACGCGCTTGTGTTCCACGTTGCGCGGCCTCCTCGGCGGTGCAGGCAGACTAGCTTCCAAACTAGTCGGAGGATCGCGGATGAGGGGGACATTGGTAGTCCAGGGCGGCTGAACCTCGACCGCAGCTGGAACCACTCCTGAAGCGTTTCCTCGTCTTCTTCATCAGATGTGTCCTCAACGATGACGGTGTCATCACCTTCGCCGATTTCGCGGCGCTCCTTGGCCTTGCCTTTCCCCTCCTCTGGGATTTCCACAAGTCGGGGAGGCGAAGCCGGCTCAGAGACAAACTTTACTATGTCATCCTGCAACAAGCACATTGGGTAAGCACGACTACTACTACATAATCAGTACTCGTACACTGAGTGCGGCTACTGACCTCGTTCGGCGGATGAGCGGCGGAGTACTCGGGGACCGAACAAGGCGTGTACGTCGCATGTCCTTGAAGATCCTGCCTAGCCTATCGATGATGTCGTCATCATCAATCTCACCGCCGGGCATCCGTGACGAGTCGCCCTCGCCGGTGTCGGTAGCCGAGGGTGTCGCGAGCCATCAGTGGCTGCACCCTCCTCTTCATAAAGCTGAAGGCCACATGTTCGGCCCTCAGCCCGGCTTCCCTCAAAGCCTTGATCTTCAGCAGCAGCTCGGGTAGCTGGATACCCTCCTGCATCGTCGGCTCCGTATTCCACCAGGGCCGGTGCTTCGGCTGCTTCCCGCTGGGCTTCGGCAGCTCCGGGTGGTGGTTGGTGATGTAGAACCACTTCGACTTCCAGTCCTGGTTGGAGTCGATCAACTTGTACGCCAAGTACTGCTCAGCGGCGTCTTCGCGCATCTGGATGCCGGCCCCTCCGACTACTCGCGGGTCATTGGTGCTCGGCTGGGGCTTCACGCGGAAGAACTTCCGGAACAGTACCTAGTGGGGCCTGATACCCAAGAACGCTTCGCAAAAATGGATGAAGACAGAAGTGTGGAAGATGCCATTGGGGTTGAGATTGAGGTACTCGATACTGTAGTACTCAAGAAGCCCTTTGAAGAAGTTGCTTGCTGGGAGGGCCAACCCGCGCTCCACGAATCGCGTGAACATTAGGATCTCATCGGGATTCTTCTCCATCGGGTATGGATCTCCCGCGGCGGCGCGCCACATGTCGACCTCCTTCTCCCGGAGAAATCTGTTGTTCAGCAACGCCAACAGGTCCTCAGTCTTCGCTTTGGATTTCTTTCACTCCTTGTTGGGATTGGCGCGGGGGAGACACTGGCAGCGTTGACCCTCCGGCGAGATCCGCGGCCGCCTCCTCCCGGATCTCTTCTTCCCACCGGCGGTCTTCATGCTCTTGGATGGTGAGGGCTTCATTCTCCAAGTACGGCGGGTTTTTACTCCCATTCGCTCGGGGGGGCAGCGGTGGCTACTGGCGGCGGCGCGCTTGGATCTACGATTTCCACTGAGGTGGCAGTGTGCACTGGCGGTGGATTCTTCGCGAGATCTTCTATGAATGGCTGCAAGTGTGAGGGGCGAAAAACCCTAAGGGTTTTGGCTTCTATTTATAAGTCCACCGGCGGCTCTGCAACGGCTGGATGGATATGTTTCAATACAGCTGACTCAGCAGTAGCGCCTGACCTTTCAACTTTCAGTAGTCGATGCACCGTATCTCAGGGGCTCGGCTACATCTAATCAATTCCCTAGGAAACGACAAGATTCAAGAGCAACTCAGGACACATTCTACATACAAGATGACCCTTCAATTCGAGATGAAGTACTCAACTCAAGGCTCGGGGGCTCCGTGCCACGTGTCCTTCGGGGTTTTCTCCGGATTTTGCGGGATAATCTTGCCGAATCTCTCGGATTGACCCTCGCCGAGTCTATGACTCAACCTAAGGCTCGGGGGCTACTCCATATGGAGTGCGATTTTGCAATCGCACTTCCATATAAACTTCGGCTTCAAGACAACACGAGTATTGTTGAAGACCTTCAAGAGCAGAACTCGAGGACGCTTGGGGACTACTCGAGAAGACTTCAGGATTACTCAAGGATCAGCTGGAGTACCTTCCAGCCTCGGGATGCTTCAAGTATTCTTGAGGACTTTCGACTTGTAGTACTCGGGGACGCTTGAGGACTACTCGTCAAGGCCGTCAAAACTACTCGAAGCTATCCCGCTCGACTACAAAGTACTCGGGGGCTTGTCGTATGGACCTCCCCCGGGCCCACTACCTCGGTGGGTACCGGGACCGACTACTCGTTGGGCCCCCGGGACTACCCGGCTTGTGCCACACGGCAACTGATGGCGTGGGGCGCAAGGACTACGATGGAGAAATATTCGGATAGGAAGCTATACATACCTTGTACCGTGTAGAGGACTCCTAAACGTACACGACTAGTACTCTCCCTAAACCGACCTATAACCCTGCCTCCCAGACTATATAAGGCGAGGCAAGGACCCTTCTCTCTCATTATGCACCATCTTATAATCACACCCAATCAATCCAGAGCTATGCAGCATACAGGACGTAGGGTATTACGCACCTCACGGCCCGAACTTGTCTAAACTGTGTGCCACGTGTCTCTTCCTTCGAGTTACTGATCTCGGCGAGGCCACATTCATCTACCTTGGGTACTCCCCTTGGTAGGTTGCCGGTCTAAAACACCGACACCACCTGGTTTGAGGAGAAGCCAAAAGAGAAGGGTTCAACGCTTGAGGAATTAGGAACTGAAGCAGGCAGGGATTAAGAGGAAACAAGTGTGGCGCCCAAAAGACAAGCCTGACGAATCTGGTCGTTCGGCCCCTACATGCATGGTATGCTTCCTGCCGAATGAATTTATGGCTCCAGCTAATCAAATTGTGCACGAGGAAGTATTGCTAGACATGGATGAGGTCGAGCAATTTGGACTGATGGCACAGTTAGTGTTGGCCAAGCAAGCTACTTTTGATAAGCCAGCCAAGAATCGACACATGAGACCGCTGTACTTTAGAGGGTATGTCAACGGGAAGCCATTGACCAAGATGTTTGTTGATGGTGGAGCTTCTATCAATGTGATGCCGTACACTACATTCGAAAGCTTGGCATGGCGCCGGAGATTTGACGCTAACAAGCATAGTTCCGAATGATTTTGCTGGAAATCCTTCGGACACCAAGGGCCGTGTGCATGTGGATTTGATGATTGGGTCTAAGACTCGCTTACGACCTTCTTTGTCATTGAAGGCAAAGGGGCATATAGCTTGTCGCTTGGACGAGATTGGGTCCATGCGAACCGCCGCATTCCATCTACTATGCATCAATAGCTTGTTCAATGGGTGGATGATGACATAGAAGTTGTCCAAGCAAATGATTCAAGAAGCGTGGCTAACGTGGAACCACCTTCCGGGAGTATCAAGGCATAGATTGCATCTCGTGCAAGGACCGGGGTGAAGGTCCGTTGAACCGTCGGCGAAGTGATCAACAGCCGATTCAAGCAGTCGGCTCTTATAGCAATTTGTAATAGAGAATCCAATTGATGGAACTGATGGAAAGTTAGGACGTGGATTTATGTCGCCTGATAAATTGGAAGAAATAGACATCGGAGATGGTGACAAGCCAAGGCCGACATTCATCAGTGCTAACTTGGGTTCAAGTTTCAGAGGAGAGTTGATTAAACTACTAAAAGAATATAAAGATTGCTTCGCTTGGGATTATTCGGAGATGCCTGGTTTGGATCGTTCCATTGTTGAGCATCGGTTGCCAATCAAGCCTCGGTTATAAACCTTACAAGCAACCTCCCCCGAAAAATTTACAAGGATGAAGTATTGGCCGACGTGAAAAAAGAGGTTGAGAGATTAATAGAAGCAAATTTCATTCGGCCGTGCAGATATGCAGAGTGGATCTCTAATATTGTTCCTGTTTACAAGAAAAATGGAAAGATGAGAGTTTGCATAGACTTTAGAGATCTCGAATGGGGCTACACCCATGGATGGGTATCCAATGCCTCGCTGTCGACTTGTTGGTTGATGCCGCCACCGGACATAAAGTTATTAGCTTCATGGATGGTAATGCAGTGGTACAATCGATTTTTATGACAAGAAAAGATGTAGAAAAGACAGCCTTTAGATGTCCTGGACATATAGGGCTATTTGAGTGGATTGTCATGACATTTGGGTTGAAAAATGCCGGTGCAACTTATCAAAGGGCCATGAATTATATTTTTCATGAGTTGATCAAGCAAAATTGTGGAGATATACATTGATGATGTTGTGATCAAGTCATTGGATCATGAATCACATTTGGATGATGTGAGGAAAACCCTAGAGTGCACTAGGAGACATGGGCTTAAGATGAACCCGAACAAGTGTGCTTTTGGAGTTTCAACTGGAGAGTTCCTGGGATTTTTGGTGCATGAGGGAGGAATAGAAGTTGGCAAAAAGAGCATGAAAGCTATTGATGAAGTTGTTCCTCCAACCAATATTAAGGAGTTGCAGTCATTGCTCGGCAAAATCAATTTTGTGAGAAGATTTATATCAAACTTGTCACAAAAGGTGCTGCCTTTTTCTCCACTGTTGAGACTCAAAAAGGATCAGAAGTTTGTATGGGGTGACGAATAACAGAAGGCTTTCAATGAGATCAAGGAATACATGAAGGAACCACCAGTGTTGGTACCTCCACAGTTGAACATTCCTTTTAAGTTGTACGTGGCGGCCGATACCCAAACCATTGGATCGGCCCTCATACAAGAATTTGAGGGAAAAGAAAGAGTAGTCGCATACCTTAGCCGAAAATTGCTTGATCCCGAAACAAGATATTCGGCTGCAGAGAAGCTTTGCTTGTGTGTTTATTACTCGTGTACAAAGTTTTGGCACTATTTGTTGAATGCCGAATGCATTATGTATTCAAAATTTGATGTAATTAAACACATGTTGTCTATGCCAATTTTGAATGGAAGGATTGGCAAGGATTTTATCTTTGTCTGAGTTTGAATTGAAGTTTGAGTCGGCAAAAGCTGCTAAAGGACAGATTATTGCCGATTTCATTACTGAACATCATCATTCATCAATTAATTTACTTGAGATTACTCCTTGGGCTTAGTTATTTGATGGATCTTTATGTGGCAAAGGTGGTGGAGTAAGAATTTTATTAATTTCACCCAGGGAAGAAATGTTTGAGTTTGCTATTCCTATTCAACCTACTGTCACAAATAACCAAGCTGAGTATGAAGCATTGCTCAGAGGGCTTCAATACTTGAAAGAGGCAAAGGCTATTTCAGTTGAGATTTTTGGAGATTCAGAGCTAGTTATAAAACAATTGAATGGCCAATATGAATGTAGAAATGATATCCTGAGGAATTACTACGAGGAGTGCAAGGAAATCCTGAAAAGTTTTCAGTTAGTGATTCTGCAACATATTCCTAGGGAAAACAATGGAGAGGCAAACAGGTTAGCTCAAAGTGCTTCAGGTTATAGAGAGAATCAAGAAGTGTTTGCCATCGATGTATATTCTTTTGGGAGTGATCTAGCAGAAGATGATTGGAGAAAAGAAATTGCTGATTATTTGGAGAATCCACCCCGAAAGGTCTCTAGGAAGCTCAGGTATAAAGCTATAAAGTTTGTTCTTCTTGATGGAAGTTTATATTACAAATCATTGGATGGGGTGTTGCTACAATGCCTGGGTCAAGAAGAAGCAAAGAGAATAATGAGTTAAGTGCATGATGGGCTGTGTGGAGCGCATCAGTCGGCTTATCGAATGAAGTGGGTCATTAGGAAAACTGGATGTTATTGGCCGACAATGCTGGAAGATTGCTTTGAATATTACAAGGGATGTCAAGATTGTCAGAAGTTTGGAAATATTCAGAGAGTTCCAGCATCAGCTCTAAATCCTATTATCAAGCCATGGCCATTCAGAGGATGGGGAATAGATTTGATTGGCCAAATAAATCCTCCATCTAGCAAGGGCATAAATTTGTACTTTTGGCAACAGATTATTTTACTAAGTGGGTTGAGGCAATTCCATTGAAGAAAGTGACATCAGAAAATATGGTTGAGTTTGTTAAAGAGCATATCATTTACAGATTTGGAATTCGTCGACAATTACAACGCATCAAAGAACTCGCCTTGCATCTTCGTAGTTCGGAGATTTTGCTGAAAGTATGGGTATCAAATTATTAAATTCTTCTCCTTATTATGCCTAAGCTAATGGTCAGGCAGAAGCTTCTAACAAGATCATGATCAAGATTATACAAAACAAGATTGATCAGAAGTCGAAAAGGTGGCATTCAGTACTCAATGAAGCCTTATGAGCTTACCGTTGACGCAAAATATGCACTCGCCGCCAATCACACAAAAAAGCCGAAAAGCTTAGCTTCGCACGCGAGAGAGAAAGTGACGTGCCACTCAATTTTTCCCGAAAATTAACAAAAGATAAAACAGTTAAATACCAAAACTTGGAACCCACGGGTGGTACCCGGGCGGTTCCATATTTACGGCTAAGAAGCCAAGCAAGACGACATGTAGCTATGCTAAGCTACCCGTCAAAGAACCACAACCATTCGGTAACCGCGAAAGAAAAAAGAACATTGCCGAATGGATGACGTAAGCATGACAACGATCGATCTTTGAATAAACATGGATGCATGTGCCAAGCCATAACCGACCCTCACGAAGATTAACATTAAATAAAGTAAAGCACGAACATGATCATGTATTAAAATAAGTATGCATAGATCCAAAGCATTAGTCTACCGCATGTCTAATCACTTTAAGATCCGTCGGGCACGATAACAGCAAATCTATCCACCGCATGATACAACTTGCATGAAAGAACGCACCACTTTCCACAAATAGATCTATCCACCGCATGATACTAGACATGATACAAGGTTGCCGGTGCTCACGGAGGTCGACGGATCGATTGGCCCTCTCGAAGAACTCGACGACACGACAAGGGACTCTAGGGTTTGGCGTAAGGCCGGTGTGTATTGAGGAATGAACGTGTCCCGTTACATACATCCAGGGATCGTATTTATACCCCGCCGATTACAACCGCGAATGGATTCATTGCCTAACTAAGCTTGATCGCCCGTCCATCCATTCGCTTCCTCCGATCGAGCCACGTCACCGTCCAATCCCGCAAAATCAGCTCTCTTGTTCCTTTGCCGAACCGGGAGCAGACGGACCGACCGCGGATCCTTCCGCCGAAAATCTCTCGAAGATACCTTTCCTTCCACCGGACGGACTCTTTTCCGAATTGGACCCACATGTCATACTCCTTACCAAATTTTGGTGTTAACACATGCCCCTTCAATTGTGGGATAAAAGTAATTTTGTTCCACAATTGACTCCACCACGAATCCTTGAGCCAAACCCGTCAACACCGTTCTTCGCAATCCGCCGGATTCTTCGTTCGGATCCAACCCTAGATCCCCTTCGTTCCGAACTCGAATCTCCAATGGCAACTCGTAACCAAGCTGCTCGGGTAAATTCACCCCTCCAAACCTTTGTTCGGCATTAGGTTTTCAATTTTACCCGAGATTTTCTTCTTCCGTTCTCTTCCGAGAACCGCTCATCGCCCTTCTGATTCCTATTGAGGCCAATTCGCAGTCTTATTATCTTGGTCCTGAAGGGAATCCTGACCCTCGAGATTTCATTGCCGCTGAATCTCAGAGAATCCCTTTCAAGGTAGCTTTATCTCCACCTCCTCAGTGGCAAGATGCGTTCAAGAACTGGCCTTTGCCCCCAATCGCAGGCTGGAAGACTTGGTACCGTAGGATTCTCGCGGATAAGAGTGGATTGACCAATCTGGATACTCTCCGCATTGCTCAATGTTTGGAGTTATCTGTAGCTGAGATGCCCAAGAATGAAGATCTTCTGATAGCCGCGTGCCACTTCTGGTCCAATGGCGTCAATGCCTTCCTTTTTGGGCATGGCCCAATGTCTCCAACTTTGGCCGATGTGTACATGATCACCGGCCTTGACATCACCGGGTCTGTTCAGCCTTGGAATTTCAAAAATTCCTCACGCCAGACAGGGGTAAAGCCAGGGAATGGCTACAAGCAATATATTTCGAAGCATATGAGAGACAATCCCCTTGGTGAAGTTGAATATAGAGCCTTTTTGAACATGTGGTTATGTAGATTTGTCTTCTGTGGCAAAGCCAACGAACCCACTCTGAATCATATCGCAATGGCGATCCATCTGGCCAGTGGCAATCGCCTTCCTCTGGGAAAATTCCTCTTGGGCAGTGTATACCATATGCTTCATCAGACAGTTACCCAAATGTATACCAGCCAGAGGATAACGTGCGTCAATGGCCCTTGGTGGTTTGTTCAAATTTGGCCGCAGCTTCACATGCACCGGATTGTGGGCGTCGACTTGAACTCCGGGTTCTTCCCCCGGTCCAATCCCCCGAAGGAGAGCTTCAAGTCACCGAGAGGATGCCAAAGCTATGGAGAAGCGGCCTTCAATCGTTATCGTTCGCCAGACATCACCCAACTCTTCGAGTTGTTCTTCAAAGGCTTCCCCCAATCCTCTTTGGCTCCCTTATCTAGGCTATGACACTCGACCTTCCCCGTCGAATTCTCCTTTGAGCCCGCCATCAAGATGGGAGATTCTTGGAAATCTTCAATATCATAATCCGCCCATGCATATTACCGGCCGAATTCAATGGAGGGAGGCGAATGCCGCACTTATGAGTACTACCGGCCCAATGTAATGGCCAGGCAGCTTGGATGCGGTCGGGTGCCCCCAAGATTGTTTCGCACGAATTCCTCAAGCCCGGGGAGGAAATCAAAGAACCGATGCGTGTAGCGAGAGTTTTTAACTACGTGTGCGGCCCCACCGTCTACACATGTCCTTTTGTGCCCGCAACCATAGTTCATCCCACCTTCAATTCATGGTGGCAAGAATTCCATGACCACATCTTTAGTGAACCGTTCATGTGTTCGTGCGTAATTGGTGCCCGATTTCCCTGCCGACTTCAGAGGTAACACAATGAACCCTTAGATCAAGCACTCCTTCTCCATTCGTGGTTTTGACCTTCATCTTTTGTCCACAGAACACAGTACCTGCCCCTCGAGCCAGGGTAATCACTTATAATGCCGAAGGCCCGATTTCAGCACTGGGGTTTAAATCCACAACCCTGCGCCAACTAATGGACAGGTATGCTACCACCGATCCCAGCCTTTCTAGCCTTGCTGTTGACAGGAGGCAAGGTCTGCATCTGATTCCTCCTCCGAGCGCTAAAAGGAGGAGAACCGTCAAGAAAGTACCGGTTGAGGTAAACTCCTTTACCTTCTTGATTACCGGGTCACTCGTTCTTGATGGATCATATCATTGTGTATTTCGGACCGAGCCCAACATTCTTCGGAACCAATACCGCCGATGCCCCATCCACCGGTATGACTTTTTTCGTTCTTTCTCAAGGATGAGCACCGGCACTTATCCCTTCAATTGGACATTTGCGAAGAAACTGTTGGAGAACCACTTGTAGATGTTCCAGTGGTTCAACAGGCGAGCCCTTCCAGGGTTGAATTGCCCATCCCAGTAGAGGTTTCATCTTCATCACCTTCTGCAGAAGCAGTACGCTCTCCAGAGATGAATCCCTCAACTCAACTGGAGCCACCAAATACCCCCAGGATACCATCTCCTATCGGTCAAGCAGCAATGACCGACCCAACAGAGGAGGATCCAATTTTTCACCGGACCGGAAACTTACGAGCCATTGATGGCCGCATCGATCTCCCGACTTGGAAGTTTCGGCTCCGCTCGGGACGCCTCTTTCGTCCGCAATTGCTCCCGCTCAAGAAACCACTCATGAGGTGCCCAATTCGCTCTTAATCTCGATACCTTGCTCGCTAGCATTCTCACCTCGGCAATGTTGTTTTCGGGATCACACCCCGTCATCATCGAGCTTGTCATCGAGGGCCCATCAACTCGCCGATGTGATGAAAGAGATAAACCAGACCGTTGCCGGACGAGGTGTTGCTCAAGCTCAAAGAAATTGCGGTACCGGCTAGAAAAAGACGTTCAAGATCGGCTCAATGATCTTTGTCATTTTGAAGAGATGTTTGAGCCCATTAGCCGCAAACTCCCCGATGACATCAGAGCTTTTCTGTCGTCCGTCTACGACTTAGAGCCCTTTTATGTTCCCTTGAGGCGCACTTGGAGGAAATTGCGCTCCCGTTCGGCCATTGAAAAGGAAAAAACTGATGCTGAACAGGCCATGAACGGGATACAATCCCAAGCAAAAAGCCATAAGGATGCCTTGGCTGACCTGCAAGCTTCTTACGATCTGAAAGTCGCCAGAAAGGCTGCTCTAGAGGCGGAATTGAAAAGCCTGTCAGCGGAGATGGAGATTGACCAGCAGAAAATAGCCGATCTCCCTGGATTAATAGCAAAGACCGAAGCGGAGGCGAATCGATTGCTACCGGAGTAAAGCAAAGTGCGATGCGAGCTTACCGACTTATCTCGACGCCCAAAAGGACTATCGGGAGATCTTGGATAACTCCCACTTGATAGTATCGAATGTTCGTCATGCACTTGCAAAACTCCTTAATGCTTGAATGTTCTTATTGATGTATACCGGACCGGTCGTTCTTGTAATATTTCCTTTGCAATTTGTAATGCTTGAAACGACCCATTCGGTAGTGAAACGCCAACTCCCGAAAAACACCTTGATTTCCTTTAGCCGAAACAATCGATCCGCACGCGTTTCGGCTTAGAACTCCAAACGACCCACCGGCGGGTTGGTCAAGGAAATCTTTCCACCTTCCGATTTTATTGGGACGTGCGCCACGATCCACGCCCACGACTCGAAACCACGATTTACCCCCGCCAGGCCTATAAATGTTGCCATAGGTGCCCCTAGCTCTCCACCGGGCCTTCTAGCTCTCGAATCTTTGCCAATCTGCGGCCCTCTTGCAAACAAGGCACATCCCCAAACCGCAATGGTGCGCCGCCTCAACCACCGTCGCGCCTCCGACGAGGCCGAGGGAAGCGGCGCTAATGCGCGCGGGCGGTGATGATCATCAATTTCTCCTTGTCGATCTTCCTTTTGATCTTCCTTTGCCTTGACAATCATCTCCCTTTTTTCGCTTGATTCGGTGGAATCCGCCCCGCGCGCCGGCCAATCAGGCCCCTCCCCGATGACTCTTCGAGTCCGATGGCCACTCCCCCGTGCCGTACGGGAAGCGACGCTATTCGCTTCAAGGAGGAGCTAGAGGCGTCTCGTCTTGAGCCGGAGGCCGTCTCCAAAAAAGCGGGGCGTGGCCGAACTAGAGTGGGAGGACCGGCGGAAATAGCCGCCGGAAGCCATTGATGGTATGGTTCGATTCTTGATTCAGTCCGGCCTTTGATGCTAATCCCTTCTTGTTTGTCTTTTTGCGGCCCGTGATGCCGAGCTCAACCGCCTAAAAGCGCCGGTAGAGCAAGTGGCGGAGAAGGTGAACGCTCACGGCGACACGCCGGCGGAGCGCCCGGCCGCGGTGGAGCGCCGCATTGACGAGGTGGCCGTCCATGGTGTTCGTCCGGGCACCACCTTGGGCCCCGGCCGCGATGGCGACGCATACGGACGTCGACTATTCCACCGGGCCGCGTGGCTTCCGTGGCGGCGCGCCGGAGGATATCGACGAGATCGAGCTCATCCCGGAGCGCCTCGACGGCCACGGCGACGCCATTGCCGAAATTACCCATCCCCGGTCCGTGTTGAACGGACTCTTTGACTAGATTGTACTAGGGATGTGTAAATGTCGGCAATATATGATGAACTTTTGGAATCGCATTTGTTCCGTGATATTTCCCCTCGCATTTGCATCCGTGAACTTGTCCTCTTCGAATGCATCCGGGAACTGTCTTTAGCCGAACGCTCGCAAACAACCGCCCCTTGGCGCAAGATCCACAAAGGATCCCAATTCGGCAATCCGCAAATACTGTTCAAAAGAAAACCCTTCGCACTCGGTGGAAACCCCCGCCGCTTGGTATTCCAACAAGTGTGTACCGGCCGCATCATCACTCCCAATGCGCCTCCTTGGTCAATAAAATAGCCCGTGGGGTGCTCGCAAATCCACTCGCACACTCCTCCATCGCTTCTCGTCTCTTCCTTTGCCCGAAGAAAAAACCCCAACGCCATGGACAAGGGTAAACGGCCTCGGGGGAGCGGCTCGTCAAGGAAGCGTACGATTCGGAAGTGAGTTCTTTCTTGATCTACTCTTTGTCCTCCGCTTGATCTTGCGCTTCATGTTTTCCTCCGCCTCTTTCGGCCTTGATTTGCTTCCTCGAAGAGGTCATCGGAACCGAAGATGTTCCCGAGTACATCTCCTCCGATTCTTCTCCCGAGGCGGAGGATGCCACGCCCGAGCAAAGGGTCATTCATCACCGCGCCGCCGTACCCGCACCGGAGCGTGACCTCGGGGACATGTCCGTCCGCCGTCAAGCCGAACGCGAGCGTCGTATGGCGCCGGAAGCGCTAGTAGGGGGTAAACGCTTCGCCCCCCTTCATGTTTGCATCCGGATTTCTTGCCCCTAACCTTGATTCCTTTGCTCCGGATGTTCTCGACAGTACGGCAACCTCGAAGGCAGCTCGGGATAGCTTGGTAGAGGCCGCCAATCGTGGTCATCCTCGTGCGTTCCAAGTCGCCGTCACGGTGGTCCCGGGAACAACCGAAGAGGGAGCAGCGACTCGAAGAAGCAAAGAAAAGATTGAACCATACTTTCGCTTCTTACTCCACGCCTTCGCTTCCCTCCCTTAGGGGACTTGACCTTCGTGGTCGCTATGTGTAATCCCGCAAGAAACCAGTTGTAGTGTAGTATTGAGCTAAGGGCAATGCATCGAGCAAGCGGCCATTTTCTTTTGTTCATGGATTTTTGTTCTAAAGGCGGCCTCATCCTCGAGCGCGGGCCGTTTCGTGTCGTATGTGTATAATCATTGATCGATTTCAATGCTAGGATAATACTTCTTCAGATATCTTCCATTTATTGCGGCGGAAAACTCCTCTCCTAGCAAAGTTTTCAATATGTATGCATTACCAGGAACGCATCTGACCACACGAAAAGGCCCCTCCCAGTTAGGGGACCATTTGCCGAATTCACTGTATTTAGTTCCAATCGGCAGTAGCGCTTTCCAAACTAGATCGCCTTCTGCGAATTGCTTCTCCTTCACTTTCTTGTTATAGTATTTGGCGACCCGCGCCTTGTTTTTCTCGATGTTCTCCAGGGCCCTGAGACGGATCATATGCAAATCTTCTAACTCATCCATCATTAGGCCACCGTAATCCTTGGAGCTCAAATCGTTTTGCAAAGACTACTCTCCTTGACTCGATTGCATTTCCCGGGGCAAGATCGCGTGATGCCCGTAAACCAACTCGTAAGGAGAAGTCTTTGTGGCTCCATGGGGGGCCATTCGGTAAGCCCACGCCGCTTCACCGAGTACCGAATGCCATCTCCTCGGCTTCCGGTCGATCTTCTTCTCGTATAAGCTTGATCATGATCTTGTTAGAAGCCTCTCGCTTGACCATTAGCTTGGGCATAGTATGGAGAAGAATTAAACAGTTTGATTCCCATGCTTTCGGCAAAATCTCTGAATTCCAATGACACGAATTGTGCCCCTTGGTCAGTGGTAATCGTCTGGGGGATCCCAAATCGATAGATGATGTGTTCCTTGACGAATTCGATCATGTTTTCTGACGTCACCTTCTTGAGTGGGATTGCCTCGACCCATTTAGTGAAGTAATCTGTAGCCAAAAGCACGAACTTATGCCCCTTGCTAGATGGTGGATTAATTTGGCCAATCAAGTCTATACCCCAGCCCCTGAATGGCCATGGCTTGATGATGGGATTCAATGCCGATGCGGGGACTCTTTGAATATTCCCGAACCTCCGGCAATCTTGACACCCCTTATAATACTCAAAGCGCTCCTCTAATATCGTCGGCCAAAAGCATCCCAACCGCCTAATAACCCATTTCATGCGATAGGCCGATTGGTGCGCTCCACATATCCCGTCGTGCACCTCGCTCATCATGTTTTTGGCTTCTTCGGACCCGTGCATCGTAGCGTACTCCATCTAATGATTTATAGAATAAATTGTCATCCGAGAAGAACGAACTTGATTGCCTTGTACCGAGCTTCCTAGAGACTTTTCGGGATGGATCTCTCAAATAATCGACGATCTCTTTCCTCCAATCATCTTCTCGTAAGATCCGTCCCCGGTGCGCTCACCTCGCAAGCAAATGCTTCTTGACTCTCTTTATAACCGGAGGCGCTCCGAGCCACCGTTTGCTTCCTCGTTATGCTCTCTAGGAATGTGCCGTAGGGTTACCGGTGGAAAGCCCTTCAAGATTTCTCTCGCATTCCTCGTAGTAACTCCTCGCCTCGCTTCGCACTCGTACCGGCCGTTCAATTGCTTGATGACCAACTCGAATCTCCATAAATTTCAACCGAAACGGCCCCGGCTTCTCTCAAATATTGAAGCCCTCGAGCGTTGCCTCGTACTCACTCGGTTATTTGTGACGGTGGGTTGTATAGGAATGGCGAATTCGAACATCTCGCCTCCGGGGAGAAATTAGTAGGATCCCTACTCCCCCACCTTTGCCACATGATGACCCGTCAAAGAATAGAGCCATGGGGTAATTTCAAGCGGATCAATCGAAAGGTCACGGTGTTCGGTTATAAAATCGGCAATGACCGACCTTTGATGGCTTTTGCCGATTCGAACTTCAACTCGAATTCGATAGAGCTAAAATCCATTTGCCAACCCGACCATTCAAAATTGGCATAGATAACATATGTTTTATCACATCAAACTTCGAGTACACAAAGGTGCATTCGGCATTCAACAAGTAGTGCCGAAACTTTGTACACGAGTAGTATACGCAAAGACATAATCTTTCTATAGCCGAATACTCGGTTTCGGGATCAAGTAGTTTTCGGCTAAGATAGGCTACTACCCGCTCCTTCCCTTCAAATTCTTGAATAAGGGCCGATCCAATAGTTTGGGTATCGGCCGCCACGTACAACTTGAAAGGCTTGTTCGGTCACCGAGGAGGAACCAAAGACCGGCGGCTCCTTCATGTATTGCTTGATTTCTTCGAAAGCCTTTTGTTGTTCGTCGCCCCATGTGAATTTCTCGATCCTTCTTTAGCTTTAGCAACGGAGAGAACGGCAACACCTTTCGTGATAAATTTGAGATGAACCTTCTCACAAAGTTGATCTTGCCGAGCGGTGATTGCAACTCCTTGAGGTTGGTTGGAGGAACGACTTCATCAATGGCCTTCATGCTCTTTTTGCCAACTTCGATCCCTCCTTCGTGGACCAAGAACCCCAAGAACTCTCCACCGACACCCCAAATGCACACTTGTTTGGATTCATCTTCAGGCCATGCTTCCGGGTGCATTCCAAGGTCTTCCTCACATCTTCCAGATGGGTGTCATGACTTAAGGACTTGATCACCACGTCGTCAATGTAGATTTCCACGGTCTTGCCGATCAACTCATGAAAAATGTAATTCATGGCCCGCTGATAGGTTGCACCGGCATTTTTCAATCCAAATGTCATGACGATCCATTCAAATAGGCCTATATGACCAGGACATCTAAAGGCCGTCTTCGAGATGTCTTCTATTGCCATAAAGATTTGATTGTACCCCGCGTTGCCATCCATGAAGCTAATCACCTTGTGCCCAGCAGCGGCGTCAATCAGCAAATCGGCAATAGGCATCGGGTATCCATCCATGGGAGTAGCTCTGTTTAGGTCCCTGAAGTCTATGCAAACTCTCATTTTTCCATTTTTCTTATACACAGGGACGATGTTAGAAATCCACTCGCATATCTCGAGGCCGAACGAAGTTTGCGTCAAGTAATCTTTCGACTTCCTTCTTCACATCGGCCAATACTTCATCCTTGTAGATTTTCCGGGCGGTCGCTTATATGGCTTGAAACCGGGCTTGATTGGCAACCGGTGCTCGACGATGGATCGATCCAATCCAGGCATCTCCGAGTAATCCCAGGCGAAGCAATCTTTATATTCTTTGAGAAGCTCAATTAAGTTCCCCCCGAAGTCCGGGCCGCAAATTCGCACCGATGAACGTCGGCCTTGGCTTATCACCGCTTCCAATGTCAACTTCCTCCCGCTTATCGGCCGACATGAAACCTCGTCCCGCCTTGCCATCGGTGCCATCCACGGGGTTCTCCATTAAAAATTACCGTAAGAGCCGACCGCTTGAATCGGCCGTTGGTCACCGCCGACAGTTCAACAGACCTTCTCCCCGCTCCTTCCCCGAGAAGCAATCGATGCCTTGGTACTCCCGTAAGGCCGGTTCCATGTTAGCGACGCTCACGGAGTCATCCGCCCGGACGACCTCGATTTCATCGTCCACCCACCGGATCGGCCGTTGATGCATAGTGGATGGGACGCAGCAGCTGGCGTGGATCCGGCCCCGCCCAAGCGACAGGGCCGTAGGCTCCCTTCCCTTCGATGACGAAGAAGGTGGTGAGCAAGTGTCTTGGACCCGATCATCAAGTCCACGTGAGCGCATCCTTTGGTGTCTGAGGGGTTCCCGGCGAAGTCGTTTAGGATGATGCTTGTTGGTGTTAGATCGCTCGGGGTCATGCCAAGCTTCCTGAAGGTGGTGTACGGCATTACGTTGACCGCCGCGCCACCGTCGACGAACATTTTGGTCAATGGCTTGCCATTGACGTACCCCCTCAGCACGGCCGGCCTCATGTGGCGATTTTTGGCCGGCTTGTCGAAGACGGCCCGCTTGGCAAGCACGGCGCCGCGCCATCATCTCCTCGGGTTGCTCGTCGTCAAAGGGGAAGCTTCTTCCCCGCATCACCCGGTTAGCGGGAGCCATGAACTCGTTTGGCAGAAGTATACCATGCATGCGTGGGCCGGACGCTTCGATCCTTCCGGGCCGGTCCTTGGGGCGCCACTTCGTCCTCGTCCGGACCCCGCTTGCTTCATCTCGCGGTTCCTCAAGCGTTGGACCCGCCTCTTCGGCTCTTGCGTAGACCGGTGGGCACCACCGCCCCTTCTCGCCGCACGTAGACATCTTCGTCCCCCTCCCCGGTCGCCCCCACCCGAGATCGGCGTGGCGCTTCCCCGGGGTGATCTATAACCTCAATTTTTTGCCGCCGATCCCCATTTGGGTGAATCCTTCCAAGTCTTTCATGGACGGATCGGCGATTGCGCTTCCCCGCCCGTACTCGGCATATCCGTCGCTACATTCGGGACGCTCCTTAATGTGGGCAGCTTTAGGCCCTCATTCCAGCAGTGCGCTGAAGAAGGCGCATCCCCGGGGGCGCGCTCCCGCGCGCGCGCGTGCGTCGTTCCTGATTCCACCTGCGCGCATCCTCCTCAGCCCTGCGCTGCTCCTCTTCATGACGACGCTTTTGGTAGCGCTCCTTTTCCATCTGACGCTGCCATTTGTTGAGGAGAATGCGTGACGTCACCTTGGGCTTAGGCTTGGACGATTCCCCAATCTCGATGTGGCTCTTGAGAACGCGGGGGCGTCGCCCGCACTTGCTCTAGGGTCACTCGACGCTCCGGTCCACCGATCCATCTTGCTTGGACCTAGCCGAGGTCGGGACCTTGACTTTCCCTTTCTCTTCGGTCGTTATCGCGTTGATAGAAAAGCCGAGCATGTTCGCGGGAAGGGGTGGCCATCCACGCTTCATCTTGTTATCGAATTTGAGGTGCCCTTCCCGGATAGCCTTTCCGGATCCTCATCCCGAAGACCCCCGCAATCGTTGATGGAGTGCGAGTCCCCGTCATGAAAGCCGCGATAACGTTTCGCTTTGACTCCATCAGAGCCGAAGCATAGAGTGCCCTTCGGAGCAGCCTTGATTCGGCCTTCCTTTACCAAGAGCTCAAACAACTTATCGCCTTCGTGATGTCGAAGTCGTAGGTTCCTTTGGTCCGCTCGACCCACCGCCGATTCATTGTCAAGGGCTCTTTACCCCACAAGATTTCGCCGCAGCCACCTCCAATTCGTCGTCGAATCCCCGCACGGATCGCCTTTGTCCAAGAATTGGTTGTAGATGTCGGCCGATGTCGTGTCGCTTGCCAAACTTGGGATCCTTCTTGAGGCCATATGCTCGATTGCTCATCAAGGATAATTTCTGCGACAGTTGGCCCAAGTTCTCAAACTCCATCCCAAAGAGCTTTTCGCGCACGGCTGGTAACATCCCGGCGACGGCCATATCGGCTAGCTGATCGTCTGGCAGGTTCAATGAGAAGCACATGCCCTTGACTTCCCTGAATCTTCTGAGAAACTCCAACGGTGTTTCACTGTGCCGTTGTTTCAGGGTGGCGAGGTCAATCAACTTCTTCTCGAATCGCCGCTCGAAGTAATGAGCGTGGAATTTACGCTCCAAATCTTTCCACCGGCCACCGACTCGGGCGGCAAGGACGAGAACCACCGAAAAGCCGGGACCCGTCGGTGAGGCGGGGAAGTAGCGAACCCCGAACGTCTCTTCGGCCGAACATTCCCCCAACCGCATGAGATAACGAGCGATATGCTCGACCGTGCTTGTCTCGTCCTCGCCCGAGAGAACTTTGTGAATTCCGTCGGCGGTTTTACCCTTGGCGGCGGGAGCACGTTATAGTACCACTGCGGGAACGGCGGCCCGTAGGTGGGGCCCCGCATCCTTGGCTTGAGGCCGAACCGATTCTCGCATCAATTCGGCCATCTTGCGTGCTAGGGCATCTTCCTCCCGAGCGCCCGCAGCCGCGCGCGTACCTCGGGTGCGGGAAGGCGTCGAACGCCCCGTAATTTCCCACTTCATGATAGCCACCGCCGTATAGATTCTTCTCGGGAGCCGGCTGGTTGACCGAGCTATTCTTCGACCGGGGTCAAGTGGGGCCCCGGGTGAGCCGAACGCTGGGTCTCCGTACGTAGGCCGGGTACGGATTCGGGCATTGCACGGGCCGACCCGTGCGCTCCGTGGTGGCGGCGAGGATTGGTTGACTTCCCGAAGCTTGCGGGGCGGAGGCCGAACCGGGCCGCCCCCGCCGCCCGCGGAGGAGGTTGGAATGTCTCGCTCCCGAGCTCGAGGAGGGAGGCGGCCGCACCGGCTCCGCTAGCGGCGGGCGGGAGCTTGATTCACCCGGCTCACGGTGCTCTTTCCGGTGTACGTCTTCCGAACGCCCGCCCCGCGCCCGGCCAAAGAGGGCTACCATCATCCGTTGGAGCGACCCGAGGAAAGCTTGGTTGTGCTTAGTGAGCATGCCGTCTACCGATTCTCGGAAGATCCGCGCGCATTCCTCTTTTTCTTGTTGGGTCGTGGCGTCGGTCTCCCCCGGCAACGGTACTGCGGCGGTACCACTCTTCGATATGGTACACCACTTCGATTCTTCTTGAATGACATGAGACACTTTTGTTGAAACCGATTCACGGCGTCTACGAGCCGCCGATGCCGTCTGCGGGAGAAAGCTCCTCAATGCTGACATCCAGGAGGTCTGTGATCTCAGGCATCCTGAACCAATTCGGCTGTTGGTCCCACCGGGTGTGCCAAAAAGTGTGTTGACGCAAAATATGCACTCGCCGCCAATCACACAAAGAAAGCCGAAAAGCTTAGCTTCGCACGCGCAGAGAGAAAGTGACGTGCCAGTCAATTTTTCCTGAAAATTAACAAAAGATAAAACAGTTAAATACCAAAACTTGGAACCTACGGTGGTACCAGTGCAGTTCCATATTTACGGCTAAGAAGCCAAGCAAGACGACATGTAGCTATGCTAAGCTACCCGTCAAAGAACCACAACCATTCGGGTAACCGCGAAAGAAAAAAGAACATTGCCGAATGGATGACGTAAGCATGACAACGATCGATCTTTGAATAAACATGGATGCATGTGCCAAGCCATAACCGACCCTCACGAAGATTAACATTAAATGAAGTAAAGCACGAACATGATCATGTATTAAAATAAGTATACATAGATCCAAAGCATTAGTCTACCGCATGTCTAATCACTTTAAGATCCGTCGGGCACGATAACAGCAAATCTATCCACCGCATGATACAACTTGCATGAAAGAACGCACCACTTTCCACAAATAGATCTATCCACCGCATGATACTAGACATGATACAAGGTTGCCGGTGCTCACGGAGGTCGACGGATCGATTGGCCCTCTCGAAGAACTCGACGACACGACAAGGGACTCTAGGGTTTGGCGTAAGGCCGGTGTGTATTGAGGAATGAACGTGTCCCGTTACATACATCCGGGGATCGTATTTATACCCCGCCGATTACAACCGGCGAATGGATTCATTGCCTAACTAAGCTTGATCGCCCGTCCATCCATTCGCTTCCTCCGATCGAGCCACGTCACCGTCCAATCCCGCAAAATCAGCTCTCACCGTTCCTTTGCCGAACCGGAGCGGCATACCGACCGCGGATCCTTCCGCCGAAAATCTCTCGAAGATACCTTTCCTTCCACCGGACGGACTCTTTTCCGAATTGGACCCACATGTCATACTCCTTACCAAATTTTGGTGTTAACACTTACCGAATGGCTCCTCATGGAGCTACACAGACGTCTCCTTATGAGTTGGTTTATGGACATCATGCTATCTTGCCATGGGAGATGCAGTCAAACTCGAGAAGAGTAATATTGCAAAAGGATTGAAGTTCCAAGGATTATGATGACTTAATGATGGACGAATTGACCTGCATATGATTCGTCTTAGAGCCTTGGAGAATATTGAGAAAAACAAAATGCGAGTTGCTAAGTACTATAACAAGAAGGTAAAGGTCAAGCAATTTGCAGAAGGAGATTTGGTTTGGAAAGCGTTATTGTCGATTGGGACTAAGTACAGTACATTCGGCAAGTGGTCTCCGAATTGGGAAGGTCCCTTTCGGGTGGTTAGGTGCACGCCTGGGAATGCGTACATCTTGAAAACTTTACGAGGAGAAGAATTCACTGCTGCTATAAACGGGAGATACTTGAAGAAATATTATCCTAGTATTGAAGTTGATCGTTGATTGCTATTACAAGCGTCAGAAATACGAAAATAGCCGACATTCGTGAAGAAGCCGCCTTCAGAATAAAAAATCCTGATAAAGGGAAAATGGCCAATACTAAAGTGTGTTGCCCTTAGCACAAAAAGTATTTTTTGCATCATTGATGTTATTGCAGGTTCTTCTGTTAACAACACAGCTGCCTAACATTACAAAAGAAGGCCTGCAAGAAGCAGAATGCCTGGAGGAAGAAGCGAAAGTAACTTCATTTCTTTGGTTCAGTGCTTTTCCTCTTGAGCTTGTCCCTATTCAGCCGCTCCAAGACCACTTTGACGGCGACACGGAAACCTTGGGGGCTGGCATGTTCTGCAGCTTCCATCAAACTGTTCCGGTGCAGCCTTGGAAAGTTGTTGTACCGCTTCGGACACATCTGAAGAAGAAGAACAGATTATTAACGAGCACAGAATATGAACTTGAACATGAGATTCAAACAGGGATGAAGATCTCACCGCCTATCACCGCCTCCAAGTTCATGCGGCGTTCGCGTTCGGCACTGCAACGGGCAGTGATGTCCCGCAGATCATGTTCTAGATGCCGAATGCGACGGCGCAGCTGGTGGTTGGTCTTCTGCTTGTGCGTGGCATTTTCTTCTTCAGTTGAGGAATCAAAGAGGATGTACTCGGGGATTGCTTCAGTACCAAAGATGTCCTCCGGCAGCAGATCGGGGCTGAAGTCAAAGAAAGATGAATCACGAGATTGCAATCAAAATCAAGAGAAAGGGATGAGAAGAGAAGATAACTCTCGGATGGTTCGCTTCTTTGATGGGAAGCTGATCTCCTCGAGTGGTTTTCCCCCTTGTCCGCCATGGCCTTGGGGGTTTTTTCTAGAAGAGGAGGGCGAGAGGGTGTGAAATGATGGAAGTGTGTGCGAATGGATTTGCAGAGCACCAGAGAGGCTATTTTATTAGCAGTGGAAGTGCATCGGGAGTGATGAATGGTTGGCGTGTATTGATGAGAATACCAAACGACGGGGGTTTTTCCTTGGATGCGAAGGGTTTTTTCATTGAAATAGTGTTCATGGTTCCCGAATGAGGATTTTCTGCGGATTCTACGCCAAGGAGCAAGAGTTTGTGCGTATTCAGCTAGAGGAAAGGTTCCCGAATATGTTCAAATTGTGAAGATTCGTATGCACAAATTAAAGAAGTCACCAAAAGACGAATACAAAGGATAAATTTTCATTTTTATTGCCGAAATTCCATAACCCTAGTACAAACTAATCAAACAGCATGTTCAGAACAAACTGGGGGTGGATGGAATCGGCAATGGCGACACTGTGGCCGTCGAGGTGCTCTATAGTGGTCTCGATGTCGTCGACGTCTTCCGGCGCGCCACCGTAGAAGCCGCGGTGCCGCGTAGAGTAGTCGACGCCGGTGTGCGTCGACATGGCGGCCAGGCCCAAGGTGGTGCCCAGGCGGACGCCGTGAAGGGCCACCTCATCGACGCGGTCTTCCACCGCGCCAAGGCAAGCTTCCGGTGTGTCTCCGGGAGCGTTCACCTTGTTCGCCAGCTTCTCAACCAGCGCCTTCAGCCGATTGAGCTCGGCATCACGATCCGCGGGGATCCGCGCAGCAACGGCAGTTAGTTCAAGATTAAGGTGAGACTAAACGGATACGGGATTCACCATCGATGGCATCAAGGTCCGCTTGCGTTGATGCTCCCACTCGAGCTCGGCAATCCCGGCTTGTTTGGAGATGATCTCCAACTCGTGCCGAGTTGCGTCGCGTTCTTCCTTGAATCTGCGGGCGTCGCGGTCGTAATAGCGCGAGTTCCTACTGGGAGGCCTGGAGGAGTAAGAGCGGCTAGACGACCCCGAAGAGTCACTCGCCATGGCCGGAGTTGTAGCTGGAGCGGGAGCAGGATTCCACCGGATGAGCCTGAAAATGCAAAGAAAATCACCAGGGATGAAAAAGATCTAAAAGAGGGTTGTGAAGAAGCCAATGATCACCACCTCCGACGAGCGCTGGCACGGCTCCCTTCGGCCTCGTCGTTGGCCGGATGCCTGTTGCTACTGTTTGCCATGGAGTTCCTGGGAGTACTAGTACTGGAAACAGAGAGCTTGGGTTGGCAAAGGCTTAGAAGGTAGAGAATTTGGTGAAAGTCTAGGGGCACCCGAGGTTCTTATTTATGGGACTGGCGAAGAGATCGTGGCCGAAGATCGTGGCACATATCCCAAGAAATTTGGGAGTGAAGAGACTCTCTCGACCGAAACGTCGCCGAGTCGTTTGGGATTCATGCTGAGTCATATTCGGTTTGACTGGTTTAGATTCGGTTGTGTTGCGGTCAGGTTGTTTTTCGGGTCTGATACTGTTGTGATCAGAATTACCGAATGAATCATTCAGAAGCTACTAGTCAAGATAAGGCAAGGCAAAAATGGAAAATAAAGATTAACAAAGAGCCAAACTACAGGATTGATGAAGCATTCGGTTACAAATTGTTTGTTACAATTATAAACCCAAGTATTTTGAGATTATATTGGTAGCATCTGATATGATTTTGTTGATATCCTTCAACAATTTTTGATCAGCCTCTTGGGTTTTGGACAGAGCAGAGAGCTTTCTCTTGAGTTGCCTTTCTGCATTCAAGGCTACTAAAGCTTCCTTTCGAATTTTCTCTGTTGATTCGGGAAGTTCAGCCATCTTCTTCTCACCAGCTTCAATCTTAGCTGTCAGATTTCTCAGCTCAGCCTCCAGTGCAGCCTTTCTGGTTTTCTTCAGCTCAAGTGCAGGCTGTAAGTTGGCTAGCAATTCCTTATTGTGCTGAATTTAAGCATGCAAATCTTTCACGGATTGCTTGGCCGTAGCTCTCCTTTGTTTCAGAGCTGGTTGGGAAGATAGGTTCTTCAAAGCCTATTTTACTGCTATGAAGTGGTTATCCAGTTGGGAAATAGGTTCTAGAGGAGCCTTGATATCAGCAGGGAGATCTTGATCAATAAATTCAAGTGCTTCTCTTAGAAGATCAAGCATCCTCGATTTGGTCTTGAAAATCCCTTTGGGCAGCAAGGAGAGGATTTCCTTCAACTCTGCTTGATTTTCCTCTGATAAGGCTTGGCTAGAAGATGCTTCATCTCCTTTTTCGGCAACCAAATCATCCACAACAAAGGAGTAACTGGGTGATGATACATTTTCCTCCTGAAAAGTAGTTTTTGCCGAATTAGTGATGATCTATTAGATGAAAATAGAAAAAGTAGATGTTCATGCTTACATCATTCCTAGCTTAACGAGTGGGGGAATGAAGTTTTTCAGGCTCAAGGGAAGATTCTTGTATATCTGACTGAGGAGAAACTAGATTGTTTCTTGGTGAAGCTGAGACTTCTTGTTGAGGAGAAGATGGTTGAATCCTTGGTAAGGCTGGAGTTGAATCATGATGAGGAGAAGAACTCCCCATAGTTTGGCTCACCAAAGTTTCTTCTGCAACTAGCAAGTAGAGGATAAGTGCCAATGAAGAAAAAAATGATTAGAGAATAAGATGGTGAAAGTTTTATCAGTAGATGAAGCATTGGCAGAATCTGTAATGACCACTAGTTGTTGAGTTTTGGTCTGAAATCAAGCAAAGATGAAGATGATCAGAATAATAAATGACATTGTGTTCAGGAGGGGAAGATGTTCTGACCTGAATAAGTAGTTTTTTGCTTATTCTTTTCTTCTTGACAGCTGGAGAAGCAATCAGAGATGGAGCTTTCCTTTTGTCAGAGGCGGGCCTGATGAGAGTTGGATCTAGCGTGGCATATCTAGACATCAATTGAGCCAAAGCAGGGGATCGACATCCGAAAGCAGAGATTGGGCCTTCGATATTGTAGGGGATTGTCCTGGCAAGTGTGGCAGGTACTATATCCTGCAGAAATGACAGAATCATGATCAGTAAGGAGGAGTATGATTGAAAACAGATGTAAGAAAGGGAGATGAACATATTACTTCTGAAGTTGGTTGAAAGTTAGGCATTAGTTCAAGACAGAGGGATGTACTGGCACATTAAAGATATGATCATGAAGTTCTTGCCACCAAGGAATGAAAGAAGGATGAGCAAGTGTTATTGGCACAAAGGGCTTGGGTGCATAGAAGGTCGTGCTGCACTTATACTCAAAAATCCTTCTTGCTTGCATGGATTCCTTGATATCCTCTCTAGGCTTGAGGAATTCATGGAGGAACAGCCTTGGGGGCACTTGGCCGCATCCTAATTGCCTGGCCATCATGTTTGGCTGGTAGTACTCAAAAGTACTCTAAACCAGTCTTCCTCCATGGAATTACTGGCGGGATACATGGATAAATGAAGGCATTGAAAATTGCTATGGAATGTACATCATTGCATCCGGTTTCGAAACTGAACTCACAAGGAAGAGTCAAGTTGTCATTGTCCAGATATGGAAACCAAAGAGGGTCGGCAAAACCTCTGAAGAAGAGCTCAAAAAGTTGGCCAATGCCTTTGTTGATGGACACAGTGGAAGCAGCTTCTCCATAGGTTTGGCAGCCTTTGGTACTCTGGGTTTCTCCTTCCTTGTAGTTGGTTGAAGGGAAGTGCCAATTGTTGAGGTCAATGGCAACAATCTGGTACATATATAATTGCAGCCACATCTGAACAAACCACCAAGGGCCATTAACACAGGGAATATTTTGGCTTGTGTGCATCAGATAGGTGGTCTGATGAAGCATATGGTAGACACTTCCTAGAAGGTACTTCCCAAGGGGAATAGAGGTACCAGCATCCAGGTCTTCAGCCATCACAATATGGTTCAGGGTTGACTCATTGGCTTTGCCACAAAAGATAAATCTGCATAACCACATGTTCAGGAAAGCTCTGTATTCAACATCGGTCAGGGGGCCGTCAGACATATAGTTTTGGATATATCTCTTGTATCTAACTCCCGTTTTTACTCCGGTCTACTTGGAGGAGCCCCCGTACTTGTGTGGATACACGGTTCCGTGACTCTCGTGCCGGTTATCATATATACATCGGCCAAAGTGGGGGACATTGGCCCATGGCCGAAAAGGAAGGCATTTGCACCGTTGGACCAAAAATGAGAAGCCGCAATTAAAAGGCTCTCATTTTTGGGTGTTTCGGACCGGAGACAATTCTAAACAATGAGAAATGCGAAGGCTATCCCAATTGTTTGTCTTGGGGTCGCCATCATCAAGCATCCTCTTATACCGTTTCTCCGACCGCAATTGGGGGCAAAGGCCAGTTCTTGAAAGCATCTTGCCACTCATGGGGTTTCGACAGTGATTTCTTGAAGGGAATCCTTTGGGATTCGACTGCAATGAAATCAAAAGGGTCGTAGATTCCTACGGGCCCGAGGAAATAAGATGCTGATTGATCCTCGACAGGAATAAAGATTTCGGTAGCTAGAGCCTATCAAAAGGGGGCAAAAGAAAAATTTGAGATGAGATTCGAGAAAGGTAATACCGAATGAGCTTGAGGAGGATAAGATTTTACCTAAAGAGCTTGGTCTTGATTTGCCATTTGAGGATTGAGGCTTGAAAAGTTGATGAACTAGGGTTTGGATCTGGGCGAAGGCTCCAATGGTTTGAAGGAGGAAAGAACGGGTGTTGAACGGATTCAGCATAGGGACGTTGAGCATTTATGGTCAACTCCGGAATAAAATCACCTTTTATCTCGTAATTGAAGGGGCATATGTTAACACCAAAAATTGGTATAGGGAAGAGACTGACCTGTGGGCCGAGTTTGGTAGAAGAGCACCATTCGGCAAAAGGTTTTCCTCAAAGCATTCGGTAAATGCGTCTGCGGTCGGGGGTACGTCATCATTCGGCAGAAGAGCTGCTTCACGCTTGAAAGAGGAAGCATTCGAGAATGCGTGATGACGTGGCTTGAATATAAAGAAGGGATGAATTGATGACGGGTGCGAGACAAACATGACGCCATGACGTTAATTTTAGGCAATAAATGTTGTAATCGTGGTCGACTAGGAGTCGTGTTAGAGCCAGGGTATAAATATGAACCCTTAGTGTTTGTAATAGGGATCAAACAATTTCACAACAAACCGGCCCCGTGCCAACCTCCTTTTAGTCGAGTCGTCGAGTTCTTCGAGAGGAGCCATTGACCCGTCAACTTCTGTAAGTACCGGCAACCTTGTATCATGTCTAGTATCATGCGGTGGATTTAGACAAGTGATGCAAGTAGTCTTGTTACCATGCTTAGTATCATGCGGTGGATTTAAGCTTGGTTCAAGAAGGCTTTCTTGTTGGATCATGAGCCATGCAGTAGGCTAAGATCTAGCTCGGAGCTAGTTATCAGCTCTATTAGATTTGGCAAGATCTAATAGATTCATCAAGTTACCGTGTGTTGCTTTGAATTTTGCTCTTATGTTTAATTCATGTAACACTCTTATTGCCCAATTTAGATTGATTAGATTCGGCTCTATCTTGTTTGTGATCCACGTGTTGCACGCTCAAATCTTTGGCTCGACGTGGCGAACGGGTCATGTGCTCTCTAACAGCCGAATTCGAATCAATCTAATTTGTCACGTGTTGCGGGTTCAAGCTTGTTAATCTAGCACAGTTTGTTCCTTTTTCGCGAAACTCGAATCGGCTGTACAGCTGTATTCGGCAACCCCATCACGAGTGAAACATGTTCATAAGCTTGTTTTAAATAATGTATGCTTTTAGCCTTCCATGTTTAGATTGTATCATGCGGTGGATTGATCTATTCTTGATTGGTGGTGTGACTTCAAACAAGTTGTATCATGCGGTGGATTAACTTGTTTGGTGTCATGCTTGATGGGTTTGAAAGCACCTAGACATGCGGTAGACTAGTGCTTTTGGTCTATGCATGCATGTTTGCCGCAAATTTATGATTATGCTTCACTTTTATTTATTTTATTATGATTTATCCTTGATAATCGGTCATGGTCATGTGTTATAATGTTGTTCAAATAAAGACCGATTTTTCATCATGCTTACGTCATACATTCGGCTGTGCATTGTTTACATGATTTATCAGTTCCCGAATGATGTTCGAATTATTGACAAATAGCTTGTTGTAGCTACATGTCGTTCTAACTGGCTTTATAGCCGTAAATACGGAACTATCTGGTACCATCCGGCAAGTTCCAGGTTTTATCTAACCGTTTTCATCCTTTGTCAGTTTCAGGGAAAAATTGACTGGCACGCTTCCGGATTCTGACGCCCGGGCCACGTGTGTGAAGCCAGCTAATTCGGCTTGCTGTGTGCTTGGCGTGAGGTGCTGATTTTACGTCAACAGAACTAAAGCATCTTATTCTAATGAGTAAAGGAATTAGCAAGGATGCTCATCTCAGTTGGAAATTGCTATTTGGGATAGCTCACATTAAATGGGATGAAGTTGAAAGTGAGGATGATGATGAACCAGTGGAGATGTGCTCCATAACCCCTACAACAACCACTGAACATCAAACCTCAGCTCTCGAGCAAGAAGGAGCCCTAGGGGCGGTCTAACCGCCCCCAACAGAGAAGCCTCAACCTTCCACGGTGAAGGCGCTTGTCTTGTGGCCAAGAAGAAAAGCAAGAAGAAGAGGCAGACCAAGGGTGCAAAGAGTCAAAAGATCGAAGATTCAAGACCTCTGACAAGAGAACTTGAACTTCTCAAATCCGAACTTGCCTCCTTGGTTTGTAAGTATGAATCATTGGCTAACAAATATGATCATGATATCAAATCTTTCTCATATGGAACGAAGATAGAAGAAGAAGCCAATGATGTGCTAGAAGCTCAACTAGCAAAGCTCACTAGTGAGCATATGACTTTGCAAGAAACTCACAAGGAACTTGAGTGTTCACATGAGAAGCTTGTGGATTCATATGCCTCACTAGAAATTGCTCATGAGGTTGTTCTTTCATTGGTAAAATTCCTACAACCTCTCACACCCATTTGCACATGCTCACTTGTCAATAATGAATTTGCATGTACTAAACCTTATTGTACCCAAGCAAGCCAATCTAGTATTGAGTATGTATTTGTAGAAACTTGTGATGACCTCATTGCCCAAGAAAATGATGAACTCAAGCAAGAGGTTGAAAAGCCTAAAAGAGACTTGTATGTGTTGAAGGAAGAGAGCCAAGTGCAACCTCCTCAAGATAACCATGATGACGTGGTGAAGAAGCTTGAGAAGGGTTCAACCGTCACAAGCTCAACTCCTCAACAACATATCAAGATCAACAAGGGCAACATTCAAGAAAAGAAAAAGGGGCATGGCACTCCACATTGCCCCACCAAGCTCAAGTCTCAAGAAACAATCTCCAAGAAGAGAAGAAGATCAACCAGAAGGAGATTGTGCTATATATGCAAAGAGAAGGGTCACTCGGCTGCGGACTGCACACGAGCTAGCAGCGCTGACTAGGGGCGGTCTGACCGCCCCAAGGTGGTTAGACCGGGTCTAGCCAGCACTATGAAGAACCACCACAGTGAGGAGAAGAAAGCTCACCCTTCAAGCAAGCCAAGACAAGACAAGCAAATGGATCCCAAGCCTAGAAGTGCCAAAGGCCGCATTTGCTACACATGTCGAGAGAAGGGTCACTTGGGCAAGGATTGTCCGAATGGTAACAGTCCTCAATCCAACCTTGTCCATTATGATTTCCATAAGCTTAGGAATGACAAGGTGGACACTTGTACTATGAGGTTGATTGGTTCACCTCAAGTTAGTACAAGGGCCATATGGGTTCCTATCAGATGGTGAGATCTGGACAGCCCACGGGCGTGTTAATCCTGTGGTTTAGTTGTTCGGTGGGGAGGAGTCTAAGGCTAAGAACTCAAAGGTCGCACACGAGTACGCGGAACACAGAGAACACGACGAGTTTATACTGGTTCGAGCCTCCGGAGAGTAATACCCTACGTCCAGTTGTTAGTGTAGATTGCTTGAGGATTGGTCGTCTTGTACAAAGGGTCACCTCGTCCGCCTTATATTGGCCAGTGGATGAGGTTGGTTCCCAGACTCCTGGTCAGTTGCGACCAGGACACCTAAGTCTACATTACACATCTTGCCATATCCCGTCGGTCTGCTTTGGGCGAAATCCACCGATGTCTTGTCTTGTATGCCAAGTCTTGAGGTCGTGATGGATTAGGTCGTCTGGGGAATCTTCTGGAAGGTCTTCAGGAGGTCGTGTGGGCTACCAACTAGGTCGGTTAGGCCCACTGACAGGTCGGGGAGTCTTCTAGTAGGGCGGACCCACTTGTCTGGGGACGGCCGTGAGCCTGGTCGGTGGGGACCCAGGGGTACCCATGTCTCACAAGCCCCTGAGCGAGGTGTAGGCGCAGCGACCTTAGAAAGGTCATGACGAAGTCGTAGAGCTATCGACAAGTCGAATAGCATGCACGTCGGTCCAAAAGAAAAAGGAACAAGTCAGCCTAGCAGCCGACCTGTTTGTGGTCTTGCCGAACGAAGGGAGGTCGAGTGACGACCTATAGGAAGCAGGCTTCCAATAGATTGAAACGACGATGAAAAAATTCAGAGGGCATCGAAGATGCACTCACGAGAAGTATCCGAGCATCGTGGCGGGCAGGATGTCCGGTATGATGGTCCAAAAAAGAAGAAAAAGTAGGTCAAGTAACGACGTGACGGGAAACAGGTTTCCCAGCAGGTCGATACGATGAAGAAAACAAGAGGGCGTCGAAGATGCACTCATAGAGTAGTCCCCGAGCATTGAAGCAGACAGCATGGCTGGTTTGATGCTCCAAAAGAGGAGAAAAACTAAGGCATGGTCTTGATCGAACAAAGTGTAGAGGCACCTAGATCTCCGAGCATAGCTGCAGGGAGTCTAGCAGGGCCGACCTCAGGGAGGCCTTGTAGGCGTGCTGACCTCGAAGAGGCCTTAAATCAACAATGCCCAGTATCCGAGGATACCCAGCAGGATCTTGAAAAGCGCATCGCGTGAAGAGGTTGTCGATGATGAAGTCGTAGCCGAAGGTGCAATGTCCGGAACCGTTGCTGACGAAACCATGAAGATTTGTAGATCTTGAATGTATGAAGTGTAGAGACCGTTGACGCAAAATGTGCACTCGGCGCCAATCACACAAAGCAAGCCGAAAAGCTTAGCTTCGCACGCGCAGAGAAAGTGACGTGCCGATCAATTTTTTCTCCGAAAATTAACAAAAGGGAAAACAGTTAAATACCAAAACTTGGAACCTACCGGGTGGTACCAGGCAGTTCCATATTTACGGCTAAGAAGCCAAGCAAGACGACATGTAGCTATGCGAAGCTACCTGTCAAAGAACCACAACCATTCGGGTAATCGTGAAGGAAAAAAGAACATTGCCGAATGGATGACGTAAGCATGACAACGATCGGTCTTTGAATAAACATGGATGCTTGTGCAAAGCCATAACCGATCCTCACGAAGATTAACATTAAATGAAGTAAAGCACGAACATGATCATGTATTAAAATAAGCATGCATGGATCCAAAGCATTAGTCTACCGCATGTCTAATCACTTTAAGATCTGTCGGGCACGATATCAGCAAATCTATCCACCGCATGATACAACTTGCATGAAAGAACGCACCACTTTCCACAAATAGATCTATCCACCGCATGATACAACCTAAATATGGAAAGCTAGAAGCACACGTCTTTTAAAACATAAATAACGCACGTGATCTACTCGTGAAGATATAACCGAATGCGGCTGAACAACCGATTCGGGGTCCATGAAGAAGGAACAAACATTACCACGTGAATAAATCTATCAGGCTGAATTGGAAATCTAATCCACCTGATGACTAGCTCCAAAACAACCCAAAAACCTGCATCTACCGCATGATACCCGGCTCTTTCAAGATTTATACTAACAAAGCAAGCTTGAACCCGCAACACGTAACAACCTAGATCGATTCGGTTTCGGCTATCGGAGAGCACTAGATCCACGCGTCAAAACACGAAACCTACTCTCGCACGGATCTTAAAAGGAAAAGAGCCGATCCAAACCCATCTAGATTGGGCAAAAAGTGTATTACATGAATTAAAACATAAAGCAAAAACTCATGATAACACGGAGTAACTTAATGAATCTATCGGATCTTGCCAAAATCCAATAGAGCCGATAACTAGCTTCGAGCTAGACCTTAGCCTACCGCATGGCTCATGATCTAACAAGAAACCCTCTTGAACCAAGCTTGAATCTACCGCATGACACGAAGCATGGTAACAAGACTACTTGCATCGATCTAAATCCACCGCATGATACTAGACATGATACAAGGTTGCCGGTACTCACGGAGGTCGACGGATCGATTGGCCCTCTCGAAGAACTCGACGACACGACAAGGGACTCTAGGGTTTGGCGTAAGGCCGGTGTGTATTGAGGAATGAACGTGTTTTTTACATACATCCGGGGGATCATATTTATACCTGCTGATTACAATTGCGAATGGATTCATTGCCTAACTAAACTTGATCGCCGTCCATCCATTCGCTTCCCCCGATCGAGCCACGTCACCGTCCAATCCCGCAAAATCAGCTCTCCGTTTCTTTGCGGAACCGGGAGCGGATAGCCGACCGCGGATCCTTCCCCGCCGAAAATCTCTCGAAGATACCTTTCCTTCCACCGGACGGACTTTTTTCCGAATCGGACCCACATGTCATACTCCTTACCAAATTTTGGTGTTAACACATGCCCCTTCAATTGTGGGATAAAAGTAATTTTGTTCCACAATTGACTCAGCCACGAATCCTTGAGCCAAACCTGTCAACACCTGTTCTTCGCAATCCGCCGGATTCTTCGTTCAGATCCAACCCTAGATCCCCTTTGTTCCGAGCTCGAATCTCCAATGGCAACTCAGAACCAAGCTGCTCAGGTAACTTCACCCCTCCAAACCTTTGTTCGGCATTAGGTTTTCAATTTTACCTGAGATTTTCTTCTTCCGCTCTCTTCCAGGAACCGTCTACTGCCCTTTTGATTCCTATTGAGGCCAATTCGCGAGTCTTATTATCTTGGTCCCGAAGGGAATCCCGACCCTCGAGATTTCATTGCCGCCGAATCTCGGAGAATCCCTTTCAAAGCGCCTTTATCTCCACCTCCTCAATGGCAAGATGCGTT